>JAPQVY010000122.1:16388229-16988229 GCA_028535165.1 Quercus tomentella
AATAAGTTTGATAAAAGATAGGTGACATACCATCCGGACCCGATGCGTTTGTAGGGTGCATTTGTTTGAGAGCCGTCCACACTTCCTCTGCCCTGAACTCCCTCTATAGCTCCTCATTCATCTCGGGTGACTCTTTCTTCCATGGCATTCAAACTTTCCTCAAAATTGGACGGCTGATTAGATTTGAAGATGGACTTGAAATAGTCAAGGATTATTTTCTCTGTTATCTCCTCATCTTCATGCTAAATACCTGTGTCGTCAAACAGTCCCCCGATTCTATTCTTTCGTCGCCTTTGGCTAGCTGTAACGTGGAAAAATTTTGTATTTTTGTCACCATGTTGAAGCCATAAGACCCTTGACCTCTGATTCCACATAATCTCTTCCCTGGTATGCAATTCATTGATCTCCCTTTTAAGTGCCTGAATTTCTTGTGTCGTGTCGTGGAGTAGGTTCAAAGACTCAAGATTTTGAAGCCAAGTCTATTTCTACCTTAGCCCTCTACAAATGTTACCGAAATTATTTTTATTCCAGTCCTGAAGATTTTTTTGACATCTTCCTATCCTTTCTTGGATGTGCAGGGCCGAATCATCCCTATATGGGTCCCAAGCAAGTTCGATCAACTCCTTGCACTCCTCCTCCCAAGTCCACATAGCTTCGAAAAAGAAGCGTTTCTTTCTCACAGTTCTATGCTGTTCCTTCCTCAACAACAGGGCAAGGAGACAATGATCCGAGGAAGACATAGAGACGTGGTGAACATTGGCCTCCGGGAAGACCCGAGACCATGCTTCATTGGCAGCCATTTTGTCTAATCTAATGAGCGTGTGTTGCTCACCAAATCTGGCATTACACCAAGTGAAATTCGGTCCTACAAACCCCAAGTCGAAAAGGCCGCACCTGCTCGGTGTTTCCCTAAACGCACCCATTTGTTCAGCATCTCTTTCCTTCCACCCCATTTTCTCATCAGGGTGAACAATTTCATTAAAATCTCCACAAACCAACCACAGTAAACTACATTGTGCATTTAAAGTTTCAAGTAATTGCCAAGAGGTGTACCTTTTTTCTGTGTCAGGATGTCCGTAAAAGCCAGTAACTCTCCAAGGACTTTCGCTGCCTTCCCCATTGACAACCGCATTAATATGTGAATGAGAACAGCTCTTGAAACGAATATCTGTTCCTTCTCTCCACAGTAACGCCAATCTGCCACTCCTACCATCACTCGGAACTATTATTCCTTGGGTGAAGCCCAATTTATTCTGGAAACCCTTCATCCTATCGATGCTAGCTTTTGTTTCTACTAGAAAGATCACCACGGGGTTTTTTTGTTTCACCACTTCGGTGAGGATGCGAACTACCGGCGAAGCCCCCAAACCCTGGCAATTCCAAGCAAGGACACTTATTTGGCTGGGCGGGGCTGCCCAGCAGCCACCGCCACACCGCCAACCATTTTCCCATCCTCCTCACTGTTTTTCTCTGCTTTAAGTTTTCCTTTTGCCCTTCATTTGCGATAAACATTTGTGTCCAGTTCTGATAGAGGTATGTCTCCTTTTCTTTTCTGGTTTGGTGGATCAAATACCTCCTGTGGGCTTTTGGGTTTGACTTGTCTGGCTAGGCGCTCCAATGCCCACTTTTCGGGCCCAACGTCTCTACTGTCCAGCCTTTTTCTTTGTCAAAGCAAAAAGCTAATGGGCTTGACTCATCGTTGGCCCATATTTGGTTTTCTTTTCCCCCAGGTCCCATATTAGCCACTTGTTGTGTGCTTTTTTCCTTAAACTCAGGCTTTACTGCTGACATACACTCCTTGGCTTTTTCCCATTGCATGCTATCTTCGGGTTTTGTTCTAAGCCGTGTGTCCATTAGAGGTACCTCACCTCTTTTGGTTTGAATCAAATCACCTTTTACTTCAGTATTGGTGCCCTTACCATTTTCATGAAACATCTCCACTCTCTCTCGGGTCGCCCCCCCTGCCTTACACCTCCCAATTTGACTTTTTTGGTGCTTTCTTCATCTTTCTGACAAACAACTTGATCAGTCACATGTTGCTCCCTTACCGCCAGATTTTTCATCAGTCGGAGATTACCCTGTATCGGTGGTTTCGGTGAATACCTCTTGCTAGCATCTCGGTTTTCCGGTGAAGAATCCCCTCTCTTGTATTCATAATCTCGCCCCAGACGTCTCCCTGGTTCGCCCCTCATCCATGCTCTGTATTGCATTTGTTCACCCCTACCAGGTTCCTCCCCCTTCTTTTCCAAGCAATCTTTCTCCCCATGGTCTAGCATTCCGCACCGGTATCAGAAATTAGGTAGCCGTTCATACTTGAAGAAGATCCATCTACTCTCCCCTCCTTCAATCGAGACCTTCTTGCCCCTTATCAGCTTCCTAGTAGCATCAATACGTATCCTCACTCTTAAAAACTTTCCCCACTGCACTCCTTTCTCCGCCGCATCAGCCTCTAAAACCTTCCCGAATTTTGACCCTATTTCATATCCAACTTCTCTTGTCATGCTTTTCAGGGGAAGGTTATACATTTGCACCCAAAAAGGGACCCATTGGAGTTTAATCTCTTTTGGGACCATCTCTCCTTCAAACTCCTACATTAGTATCAATTACTTCTCGTAGCTCTATGGACACATCTCCATAACCTTTTTCTTTTCTCTCCCATCTCCGAATTCTACAAGGAACAGATCCTCTTCAATTTCAGAAATTTGTACTCCTTTGTTTGGTTTCCAGAGCATCTTCAGATTCTTCCTCAGGGCTTCAATGATGATAGTGCGTTGTGTAAGTATCTTCATGACTACACAGTTCTTCCCGATCTCTTTCGCAGCCCTCGTACTATTGCTTCCCAACTCGATATCTTCGCCCTCATCCTCTGTAAATGTTAACTTTTTCCGCAGCTCTTCCAGTTCGTCAGCCATCTCACTTCTTTGACCCCACTCTCTAATCTTCAAAAGAGAATAGAGGGGGGTAACTACGACTGGCCTCACCACAGGGGAAGGTCACTTTACTCTTGCAAGCTACGTGCAAGACTCTCCACTACCTCTACATGCAAAGGGCATGAGAGCACTCTCCACTTGTGTATTAATCAAGATCAATTGATTAAGAACTTGAACTAGAATTGCATTAAAATTAAGAATTAAAGCTGGAATTACAAAGAAACTGGAGAAACAAGTTTCTGTCCAGGTCTGAAACTAAATTATATTCACATTAAAAACTTATTGTACTCTTACATAGCTAGCCTATTTATAATCTTTAACTATTAGGAAATAAAGTAGCTAATAGTTACATAAGTCAAAGCTGTAATTAAAGAGGATACATGGCAGATATAAGAAGTCAAAATAAGGGGCTGCTGGCTGCCCTAAGAGGTCAGAAAGGTTGGCTGGCTGTTTGGTTTGTAGAGGGTGGCTGGTTGTCAGTCCTAATGGTAGAGGTTACTCAGAAATTACCAAATGGTATAGTAGTAAGAAATTTTGAGTTCAATGAATCAACCATTACCCTAACATTCCCCTTTCACGTGTAAGCCCAAACTCCCCTCCAATATCTAGGACCCAATGTGTGTAATTTTAAAAAACTTAAATGAGGGTTAGAATGAAGAAAAAGTTTGAACCTCAAGACCACCTGCTTTGTTACCATAATAAACCATCACTTGTCCCAAAAGAGTGAAATATTAGGAAAGGATGAAATTCATCATTCAATTACTATTTTAAAACTTGTCAACTAGAAAGAAAACAAAAGTTGCTCCCCTGAGAGAAACTTGGCACAAATTAACTAATGAGAGGAAAATTTAAGATGAGTCAATAACATGAAACAATGGCTGCTATTCATACACCAATTCAGAGAAATCTATTTTGCTCAAGTTGGAGGCAGCATATACTCAAGAGAAACTCTAAACGTACGTCAACAGAGGCAAATTAGGATTTGACAGAGGATATGACCAAAGATGAAACAAAATCTTATTGAAAAAGTTGAACTCAAATATATTGTACAAGGTCTTAATATGCCCAACGATCAGTTGTAATGATGGCACCCCATGTATGTTAAGGGAGAACTTCTAAAAAGTGAAAGCAGCTACCCTCTTAATAGCTTTCCACCCAAAAAAAACTAAGGAAGAAAGTGTAATCACAATTTAGATATTTATAATTTTTAGAATTGATAGGGGCAAAATGGTGAACCAGTAATCAGCATTGTCAAATAACACTCTCTCTACATTAACACCCAAGAGTACATTACTTTATAGGAAAAAGAAATCATTGATAAAGCAGAAATGAGGACTTGCAAAAGAATGTACTTCCCAAAAACTTAGCATAGCATCTACAATGTGTGATAGTTTTGGGTTGGAAAATCTGCACAAAAAACCTATTAAGAAACTCTGACCAAGAAAGTGTTCATTAAATGCATTATCTTCCACAAACATGTACTTCAAACTTATCTACCTCTGCAGAGCAATACTCTTAAGCTCATTTAGGTCACCAACAAGGGGAACCCATATCTCTGTAAACCGATTACGAAGAGCTGGAGATAGTTCCTTCTTGCCATAATCACCACCAGGATTCATAGTTGCAAGAACAAAAAATTTTGATGAGCAATAATTTTCTCCAAAACAGACCCACCTTTCTCAGCCAAAGACTGCAAATAGGAAAACATATATCATTATGAATATATGATTTATAACATGTACATGGATGAGTGATGACAAATGGGTAAGAAAATGAAACACATAATGTAAATCAGAACCAGACATTAGTATATAAAAAGTGACAAGGAGCAGATTAGATACCAAGGAGAGTGAAGAGGAATAATATAGCAGTTCTTGGTATTCTTTGGGTTATGCCAGGATCAGTGGCGTGTTTGTTATCTTGTTGGCATCAGTGGCTTAGGAAACAAAATTCGGACATTTGGAATTTGGTTCCAGGGTGCTTAATGTGAAGTGTGTGGTTGGAACGAAATCGTCATTCCTTTGAGACTAATGAGAAGACATTGGATGAGTTAAAGGTTTTATGCCAACGTAGTCTTTTGGAGTGGTCTCGTTGTTGGGGTTTTACTGACTGTTCTTATCTCTCTGAGTTTATGTCTTTCCTTAGCTTAGTTTCCTGATTGCTTCTTTTGCTGTGCTGTTTGTTTTTTTTCCTGTTGTTCATCATCATGAACAACTTGTACTTTTCCTAATTTTTTCATTAATAATAGTTTTCTAATTACCTATCAAAAAAAATATATATATATATATATATATATATATATAACCCATAAAATTGCTTGCCAGTTTGAACTACGTCAAGAAAAGCCATTCGTGCAGAAATAACAGATTTCATTTATAAGGGAGGGATAAAGAACCCATGCTCTTATCCTATGATTCACATCCTCTTCAAAAATTGAACATTTACCATAATGTAAAAAGGCATATAGTACTCTCTTTTTTTGGCAGGGAAAAGCAAACAATCACTATAATTCCAACCACTATAAAGACATCTATAGACAAATAACTAATGTAAAAAGTAATTGAGCTGCTTAACCAAAATCAGTTTTTAGAAAAGGAAATTACTCACTAGTTTTCTTTCTGGCTCCAATACACTGTTCAGTCTTTCAAGTACACTATCATCAGCCAAGGAAATTTCATCCACAAGGAATAAATCACCATCTTTCATTGCTTGTACAAGAGGCCCATCTTGCCACATAAAAATGGTCTGCCATTTCTGATGCAGATTAGAGAGTTCTTCTATCATATTTTCAAAATCCATTGTAACATCAAAACCCAAGGCAAGGCCTTGTTTGTAATGAACTATCATTTTAGTCAGCTGATCAAGAGTCGAAGAAGCTTGACTAATATCGGAAGAAATGGTCTAGAGCAAAAGACTTGTATTAGAATATATTGTGTGCCATAAACATCAACAATCAAGCCTTATCCCCAAAATGTTACTATGTATATCATCAACGAATAAGATGAACAATAGAATACTTACAGATTCTAGAGGATGGCGGATAAAAGCCTCCAACGTCATCACCTGTTCTATTATTTCTTTATATTTTGCAATCAGTCTTGATCTCTCTCGAATAGGATAAAATCCCTATTAAACAATTCATGAGTTGTTAATTCATAAAAATTAAACACTTCCAAAAGATTTTCAAATGACATTCGAGCACACAAATAGAAAGTAAACACCACAGATAGTGATAACCAACCCCAAGAAAATCAGATGTCTCTGTGTACTTATGGCAGTTTAGTATGTGCAATTTCAAGCCCAAATCACTACTCAGTAATTGACAGACAATGGTCTTCCCACCCCCCGTTTCACCAACAAGTAGTATAGGTTCTTTTAAATCATAGCAACGCTTAACAAGAAAGAACAATCTCCACGTACTTTTAGTACAGATGACACTGCATTGAAGGGGTACATTAGTTGTAGTGAAATAATTGTAAGATTTAAAACATGCTACCAAACAGTGTAAAAAGCTACAGTCTGAGGCTCTGAGCTCATACTTTTGGAAAGTCTCTGAAAACCCTGCACCATCACAAGGTCTGAAAGAAGGGTTCCCAGCAACCGTTCCCTGAACAAAAAGGAACACAAAGAAATTAGAATCATTATTCAAAATTACTATATAAATCATTATTGTTCTTTAATAGTACGAAAAAGTAGGAAGTAACTTGACTTTCTGTTCCACAATGCAAAAGAAATTTAGCATGCACAAAACCAGTATTTTTTGTGGAAAGCACGTACATATGAATGCATGGAGATGTAAAACAATATGCCTATACATAATACAATATCAATACACACACAAGAGGACCAACAGATAATAAGTATTATTTTATTATTATGAAAGTATCAAATAAAAAAGCTAAAATGAAAGTAAACTAAATCAAGACAACGTCAAAATGTCTCCCGCTTACAGCTATTTGAGTGCTTTGAAGAACAACTTGGCCAATTTTCAAATCTGTATGCAATTCCTGCAGCTCATTTCTAAACAAATGAGATGCTGAATATGCCACCTAATCAAAAAGAAATTTCACCAGAATCAAACTACAAACATAACCTGAATCATAGGTTTACTATGAGGATATAAACTCTCTGCTACTGAAGCTGGCACTGCCCACATCTTAGCAATGTCTTTCATGATAGTCAACCGGTTTTTAGCTGAAGTTGAAAAGGCCGCAAATATATCAACAGCCTGGGAACATAAAACAATGCTTCAGTTGCCAAGAGAGAGTATTTTATCACTTGACCCATAGAGGAAAGAAGAAGAAAAAGAAGCCAAAGACATAAGAATACGCCAAACCTCTTGATATATGCAATTACACTCATAAGCTAACAAACCATCTCCACTGAAGCTAAAGCCTAAACCTAAGATTCGCTTGCACCATTTAAGAAGATCCCTGCCATTAAGAATCAATAGCTTCAATTATAATATTCCAAATGAAGTCAACATGCAAATTAGCAACGATAACAGCTTTAGATACCTTAATGAGAATCTGCTGAGATAACTAACAGCAGAATTTCTGGGGTGGAATCCCGCTAGTTGATGTACAGGAGAAGAGTTAACCCTTTCAAAGGTTTCTATAAGAGAAATCATTCAATACATAGGTAAAAATCATTCTATATGAAGCTATTAATTCACAACATATATAACCCACCTATGAGTTTCTCAGAAATTGGCTCTAAATTTGGATACCAGGCTTTTATTATATTTTGCAAGTCTTCCTTACTTGGAGGCACAATCATCACTTTTCCTCCAAAAAACACCAAGTTTTCCGCCTGCTTCCAAAGAAAAACATCTTCTAATTCATATGAACAACACAATTTTTTTTTGTACATTTATATAATATTAATAATAAACACAATAGGCACTATTAAAAGTAAAATACTATGAAGGGGGGAAAAGATTGATTTACATTGGAAGGCAACAGGCAGGGTTACGTGAATTTCTTCAAACCCATTCCCACCATGCCAATCAAACAGCCATTAGTATTCCTGTTCCATAACCAAGAGAAGACTACATTTATCCCAGCCCTGCTTATCAATATATATATATACCCCTGCCCTGCACCCACAATGAACTCTTCATCACCCCTCACCACCCCATTTGTCAAAGCAACAGATTGGGTTTACAGTAATTAACATGGAACTGGGAAAACCAAAATGATGGTATAACCATAGTGTGGTTGGAGAAACAATATCCTCTTTGAAAGACAAAGGTTAAGCCCAAGAATAAGTGTCCTTGATAATTAATTAGGTTTTTTTTTTTTTTTTTTTGGTTTTTAAAGTCAATGGTATTTTAGTAACTCAGTAATTGTTGGGTGTAGGTCATAGTTTTGGGCATAGGGTTTTATACATAGGTGTGTTATTATACTCAAACAAAGGGAAGTTGATCAATAAAATATTGTGAGAATTGAGAATTGAGAATTGAGCCACATTAGCCTTATTGCTCTTTTCTTCTTTTTTTTCTCTCTTTACTGCCTCCCAGGTTCAGTCCCATGTCTTGGTGCTTACTCTTCCTTAAAGATAGTTCCTTCTGTGTACTATTGGGTTTCCATTCCTTGCCTCACACCAGATAAGAAGGCAAGGATCCAAAAGGGAGTGCCGTAGGCACAACCTGAACCAACTATCAGTATAGTAGTGCGGGGGGGGGGGGTGGTGGGGGCGCATGGAACCCTTTCATAAGGCAAAGCAAGCTTTGATTGCACAAACCAAGACCTTTGCAATAGACCCAGTGATTGGTAATAGCCAAGAGAAGAAAGACCAAAAAAGACAGAACGATCTACAGTCCAAAGCCTGTGCTGTGTGTGCAGCATCCCTGTCTTTCTCTTTGATATCCCGGCCTTCTAAGTACTGTTCACAAACTGTGGACATTCAATATTAACTCCTGTAAACTCTTTGCAACCCTAAATAAATTATTTGCTCTTCCCTATAAAAAAACCCTAGTCATTCTTGAAACTTAACCCTTCTTTCTAAAGGTTCTAAACCATAAATTCACAAATCCTCTTAACCCAAAGCCTACCACAAGTACACAAAGACAATTTCCACAATTTGTCTTAAGTCTCAACAAGAAGAAGCCTGTATAAGTTGGATAGAAAGGGGGAAAAGTGAAAAGTAAGAGTGATGTACTGGATCTGTATTTGCAAAAAATTGAGTTGGGAAAGAAGAAAAATATTGCAATGAACTGACGAGTATCATGAAATATGGTCCATTGAAGAAATCTTTGCATAAAGAATTTGAGAGCAGTTATAGAAGCAGTTCTACAGAAACCAAAAAAACATCTTGCAAGAATTTTACAATAATTCCAAAAAGCCTCTATGCAGCCCAAATCTGTTCAATGGAAGGATTACTATGTTACCAGATCCCATATCCAGTGGTAATAAGTCATAAGAAAAATATTGCAATGAACTGATGAATAACACAAAATATGGTCAATTGAAGAATCTTTGCATAAAGGATTTGAGAGCAGTTATAGAGGCAGTTCTACAGAAACCCAAAAAATATCTTGTAAGAATTTTACAATAATTCCAAAAACCCTCTATGCAGCCCAAATCGTTCCATAGAAGGATTCCACACTTACCAGATCCCGTATCCAATGGGAACTAGTCATAATAAAAATTGGAGACATGTACACAAAGTCCAAGAATTGCAAAGAGTAACACACCTTCTGAACTACGTGATATATCAAATCTAGAAGTTGAAATTGTGGAAAATAGTCAAAAACTTTCTGCCACCGTTAAGGCACTACATATGTTTTATAAATTCAATTAAGCTAAAAGCGAAGTACATTAGACTATGGGGTTATAAAACAATTCATGCTGAAAAATACCAAATAAGTAAACATTCAACTGGAATCATGAATCAAGAGAACAAAAAATTTGTGAATAAAGCAGAAGGAAAAAATGACAAATCAATTATTGAAGCAGACACCATCCTCAGAAGCCTATCTTTCTCTTCTCTGTTTCTTGCCCAAGCATTCATGATAATTGCGACTTTTGTACCCTAATTATTTCCCTATTTATTGTGACTTGCACTACTTAGGTTACTTGTGAGAAAAATATCATGCAATTATGAAGATTAAATTAACAAGCAAAATAAAAAATTACAGTATATAATATACTCACACATAAACAGCTCCTAGTAGACGACAATTACAATTACCATTAAAAGAGTTGAGTATGTAGCATTGGGGGTTACAATCTCAGATTAAGGACAGCCCTACAGGACCTTTTTTAAGCAATAAAAAGACAAGCAGTTACCTCCCCATGCCCATTTGAAAGATTTTGCACCTTCCAGCAAAGGTAGTATGATGGATTGCACATCAGATGGTGCTTTGTCAACATCCTCAAATACAACCCAAAATCCATTCTGAACAGCCTGTGGAAAAGAAATTTTGAGGTTACCGTACATAAAAATCTCCAATTTTAAGGTATTACACAAATATGTAACTCTATATATTTATGTATGTTTAAATGAATTCTTTGTAAAGAAAACAAACCTGGGTAAGTGACCTGGGCTGCCATCTAAATTCACCAGGTTGCTCTGCACAAACATAACTTCCCATTAAGGTTTTACCATCAATTTGATCATCCATGTGGATAGACAGAACTGTGGAACAGAGAGCAACAGAGAGGTTTTGGAGGTTTTTCCTTTTTTGAATAAGGTTGCGTTTGGATTGGGCGGATACGTCTGGGTCTGCGTTTTGTTTGCTTTTTTTTTTTTTTTTTTTTTTTTTCACGCGTTTTTTCAGATTGTGGTTACTGTTCATGCACTGTTCAATGAACAGTAGCTGCAAACTTTGACTTTTCAAATTTTTTGACCAATCAGTGTACATCGTGTACTGTTTATGGACCCACAAATTTCACTTTTCAGTAACTTTTTTATTACAAATGGGTCCTACGGTACTATTTACACATTTAAAAATTATTTCGCTACAGTGTTTTTCAGTTTTCAGTTTCAATTTTCAGTTTTCAGCTGTATCCAAACGGACCCTTAGTAATAAAATATCTATTGAAAAGGCCATAAGAAGCCATAACTAAGTACAGATTACCTGAATTAGGCAACTTTACCTTTGGCCTCGACCCTAGCCTTACAAATCGATTGGTCATCTTGTTGAACGGGGACATCTATTGGACAAGTGGGTATTTGAACTCAGGACGAATCAGGATTCAAACTTAGGACGAAGTGCTTTGTTCAAAGATTTTAAAAAATTAAAATATTAGTATTAATTTATTAATTATTCTTTGTACTTTTTCTTTTGAAAAAAAAATTAATAATAAGATTTTATAATCTAGAGTTTTACAAGTTAATTGGCACATCTTAATATTTTCAGGGTCTAATTAATGTGTGAATGAAATGATCAATATGTGGCATAGGAGTTGTCTCTATAGCTATAAGGGTGGAGTCATTTGAGAGGGGCATAGAGCTCTCAAGTGCGAAGGAGAAATTGGGTAAAGGTTATTGGGTTTTTGTGATTTTTTTTTTTAGGATTTGTAATTGATATGTTGTTAGTTTTTGTTTAGACCAGATTTATGATTTGTCCAAAGATTTTCTTATTATCTAGACATGTGCATTTTTTTTATAGATTTTTCTTGTTATCTATTTGTTGGATTTCTTGGATCAGTTTGTAAATTTTTTGAGGAAGGGGGACTTGTTCTGACAGATGGTAGTATTCCACGGACAATATACTTCCTTAGTAAGTCTAATTAATTCATGCTCCATTTATCATATTTATGTATATAATCGATGTGTTGCATACTTACATGTACACATAAAGAGTACGTAAGAATATACGATATGCTTGCCCTTCTATGTTTAGATTGATAAATACACATTGTTGATTTCTTAACTAGTTGAATTATTTCCACAATAAGCTTTATTTTTAATGGATGAATCATCTGAATCTGCATATATTTTATTCTTACGACCATCAAGCTATGTTTTATCGGTCTTAATTTCTTTTCTAAAGGATATAAAATGTAAAGAAAAAGAAAAATGAATATAGATTATACCATTACTAGTAGAATACCATGTAGCAAAAATTGTACTCCCTCCTCATTTAGTCGGTTATTTTAAAAAATTCAACTTTTTAATGCATTATTTTTCAAAAAAAAAATGTAAATAAAAAATTATCATTAATCTAAATTTTAGGGAAAAAGAGTATTGTTAAGTTAGGAATAGTATCAATATTTTTCTGATATAATTTTTGAAATCATATCTATAATATTTATAAAATTGAAGCCATTATTATTATTATTTTTTTTAGTGCACGTAAATTTTGAGAAGCCTATATTTATTAAATTTGGTTTGTAAAATAGTTACAAATAATGCTTAACTATGTTATCTATAATCGTGCATAATATCAACAACTATATTTTGGTCTTAAAGTTATTTTTTATGGTGTAAATATGCGTATTGTTGTATAGATATAATATTAATGAGACTATATTTTGGAAAATCCCATTATGGAATAGCCGGCCAACAAGTTACTTTTAAGGATAGCATGTTGGCAAACAAGTCAAGGGCAAATATTAGGTGGTGGATATGGGTCATCGTGACAGCAGGGGGGGTTATCATCACACTGTTGTGCTTATTATGCTATGCAAAATTGAAAAATCACATAGCGAAAGGTAATTTATGGCCCTACTATATATAGATGTTTTATATATACTATTGATGATAAAGCATAAACAAATTTTCAAGTCATGTTTTGCATGTATGTTTACTAGGGGAGAGTTCTAAGAAGCGACAAAAGTGTCTCTTACAAGAGCTTAAAGATGATGCAATTCCTTCCACTGTACGGGACAAAGTGAAAGAAAAAAAACAATGATAGGCATGCTGGCCATGAATTTCAAAGTTTCAGCTTCTAAAGCATTTCTACAGCTACAAGTGATTTTTCAATTAAAAATAAATTAGGACAGGGCTTTTTTCTATTATTCCTACTAATATGTTCAAATTTAGGGTTTAGGGTATAGGGTTTTAGGGTTTAGGGATTGGGGATTGGGGTTTCGGGTAATGGGCGGCATCGTTGTATGCTCGACATTTGTTGCCCTAGTTTAGTTCTTTATTGCAACAAAACACTATTGCAATGAAACTTTTGTTATGATAACCTATTGCCACAGAGTTTATTGCAATAGTGGGCAACAAAATTTTTTCATTGCAATAGGTATTTATTGCAACAATTTTGAGTTTATTGCAACAAAAAATTTCGTTGCAATAGAGATTTTTTCTTGTAGTGACTTATTCGAAGAAAAAAAACTTAGGACAATTACTCAAATCATTATTATCAAATATAAACGTTAAATAAACCTTATCAAGCCAGCCACAAATATCAAATTTTAAATTAAATAAAATTAAAATTGTAGATTATAAAAAGATGCTAGCAGTTAGCCACTCGTTTATATATTTGGTAGGACCAGTACCCTATAAAGGAAAAAAATACAGCACAAAGTGACGCTCAAAAATAAATAAGGAAAAAAAAAAAAAAAAAAAAACACCTTGAAGCAGGCAAAGAAGAAAGCACTAAATGCCAAGAATGATGAATGATTGCTAATGAAAGAGAAGAATCAATGAAGCTAGTAACATCATAATAATCAATGAAGTTAGTAACATCATAATAACGTGTAGTCTATTCTTCTTGACTAAAATTATCAAAGAATCAAGACTCAAGAAATTAATTACTTGCAATATTGCATCAAATTATGGATGGGTCCAATGTTTTTGTGCTTTGAACTAATTGAGATGTAGACACATGACAAGTAATTGATACATGTTTGCATCACAACTAGTCATTACATAAGTGCACTAGATCTAAGTCAATTCTTGACTTCATAAAACATGTTATTAATAATTGACGAAGCTCATAACATCATAATAACATGTAGTCTATTCTTCTTCTTGACTGAAATTATCAATTTAAAGAATCAAGACTCAAGAAGTTAATTACTTGCAAAATTGCATCTAATTATCCTTGGAAATTTTGACCGTCTAAAGCCATTTATTCAAAGGTCAGAGAGGTTATATATGGAAAAAAGAATGTGATGTTATCAAGTTTGTTCAAATACATTAACATAAACATTGCGTGTACATCTTATTTTTTCTAAAGTGGTAAAAGGCATTTAATCTTATTGACAAAAGAAGAAGAAGAACGAATTTCATGATGCTCTCTTTTTTAGTGATAATTTTCTAACTAAAATTTTTTCCTCCAAACGGGGTTTGAAAGAATTTTCCCCCATTTATTAGATGGCTCTTAAGTAGATTATCTTTATCATTTGTTAAGTAGGTCATATAATTCTCCTTAAAAAAAAAAAAAAAAAAAAAAAAAATAGATCATATAATTTAGAGTATATGTGAATGATTTCTTGAACTCACCCTTGAACTCACCCAAAATAAGTTAGAGAAAATTTTCTCCAAACTAACCAATATATTTTTACTTTCCATACCCATAATGAACTTTAAACAAAGATAAAAAGAGGTCGGTATGCCGCTATCTATAGCTATATTTATGGTAGCCAAGCCAAAAAATATAAACGGTAGATTTTATGTTGGGGATGGTCTAGGCTAACTTTATCCCCTAATTTTGTTTTGGTATTTCCTTGTTCCATTTCATTTGTTAACTATTCATTATATGATGGTTTAATATATTGTCCATTTTGAAATGTCACTTAATAGTTAATATAGTTTTCATAACTATTGAAAAAATCAGTACATTTTAAATTAAATAAAGTGATAAACAATGTATTAAATGATATTTACATAAAAAGTTGAATTTGACAAAGAGACATTCAAAAATGAAATAGTAATAAATCTAATATATAAAAAGATATACACTTAATCATGTGACATTACATATCCCCAATCTTCCCTCTCAAAAAAAAAAAAAAAAAAAAAAAAAAAATCCTAGAGTCATATGGGATGATGATATATATGATGATTTTCTTTATGTTGAATGGAAGGCTGGAAGCTATCCAAAATTATGGACTTTGAATTCTATTTCTCTTCACCCTAGAAATCAATGTCAGTTTATCATGCTAATGTGCTATATATATTATACTCCTAACATTTTCTAGCTATAAAAGACCAACCTCATAACTCTCTCTCTCTCTCTCTCTCTCTCTCTCTCTCTCTCTCTCTCTCTCTCTCTCTCTCTCTCTCTCTCTCTCTCTCTCTCTCTCTCATTCTTACCATTGTTAATTCAGCCGTGTTCTCTTCAACCAATATTTCATTAAAAAAACAACAGTACAAACAATACAACCTTTGCCCTTACCCAGGTACTTTTATTTGCTTCCTCTTAATGGATGACATTGAAGTTCCTCAATATTTCATCTGCTCCATTTCCCTACAAATCATGAAAAACCCTGTGACCACTATAACAGGCATCACATACGATCGGGAAAGCATTGAACAATGGCTACTCACTATAACAAGCATCACAATAGCATCTTTTTATAATCTACAATTTTAATTTTGTTTAATTTAAAATTTGATATTTGTGGCTGGCTTGTTAATGTTTATTTGATGTTTATATTTGATAATAATGATTTGAGTAATTGTACTAAGTTTTTTTTCTTCGAATAAGTCACTACAAGAAAAAATCCCTATTGCAATAAAAATTTTTGTTGCAATAAACTCAAAATTGTTGCAATAAATACCTATTGCAGTGAAAAAATTTCGTTACCCACTATTGCAATAAACTCTATGGCAATAGGTTATCACAACAAAATTTTCATTGTAATAGTGTTTTGTTGCAATAAAACGTTTTTATTATTATTAAAAATATTTATTGCAATGAAATATATTGTTGCTATAACTTATTGCAACAATTTTTTGTTGTAATAGATATGGCGGGGTAAGCTGGGAAACGTACTGCAACAAATTTTTTTTGTTGTAATAGGTTACGAAACAAATTTTTTTGTTGTAATAGATATCTCAAAATGTATATTTTTTTTTACTGTAATTTTGTTTAGAGTAAAAGGTTGATAATAAAGTGATGTAAGCTATAGATCTAGATAAAAACTAATGACAACTCAATAACTAAAGAGACATAAAACTTGTTGCAAAAAATATTGTGTTTGCTGACATTTCTCTTCTTCTCTGGGTCTCGTAGTCTCAACCAATCAACTCCAAGTCCCAGATACTTGACTACCACGTAATAAAGAACTAAAGCAATAATACGGTACATTGTTAAATCACTGCCCAAAATGCAAGCTCCAAGAAAGACCCACCTAGTAAGAGCATCCCCATCAGCTCATGTAAACTCTTCTAAAATAGAAAAAGGTGCAAGTTTTATACATTTTGAGCAAAAACACACCCACATCAGTGGGTGTAAAGTTGTGCAAAATATACACCCGGCTGTGTAAATGAACAGTAACCGTGTATATATACACGGTTACTGTTCACCGTGTAAACAATTTTTTTATTTTTATTTTCTCTCTTCTTTATCAAACTACTTCTCTTCCCCAACCATTACAACAACCCAGTGCGCTAGAATCAACTGAAAATTAACCCAAACACATCTATACAGACAAATCTACACAAAGATACACTTGCTCCAAAAAAAAAAAACAAAAAAACAAAAAAAACACAGAGATACACAAACAAACCCAAACGGACAAACAACAAAGAGAGATCGGTGCTTATCAGAACGATCGGTGCTTGACTGGAACGATTGGAGCTCGTGGGTCTTGCTTGATCGGAGCTCGTGGATCTCGCTTGATCGAAGCTCGTGGGTATGGGTCTTGCCTGATCGGTGCATGTGGATCGGAGCTGTGTAGATCGGTGCTTGCCTGATCAGAGCTATGGATCGGTGCTTGTGATCGAGATGGTGTGGATTAGATCGAGAGGGAGAGTTCATTCAGAAATGGGTATAGAGATGGAGATCGGTGGATTGGAGAGGCGTTGTGGTGCTTGTGATGGCTGTGGTGTTGATGGAGTTCTTGCTTTGGTGCTTCTGGGTTTTGACCATAAGAGAAATAAGAAGAAAGAAGAGGAAGAAAAGAAAGAGGAAATGGCAAAAACAAGGAAAAAGAAAGAAAGAAGAAAGAAAAGGAGGAATTGGAAAAAGAAACGGGTAGGTGAAATAATATTAAAAAAAGAATATAAAAATATTATTTATATAAAATATATTGTATAATAGATGAACTGGTGTGGGTATTTTGTAAAAATAGATGTGTAAAATAGAAAAAGTAGCTTTTTCCATGTAAAATAGATGATAAGTTTACACGAGCTGGTGTGGATGCTCTAAAAACCCTAACGTTTATTCTTTTCTTTCATCAGCAATCATTCACCATTCTTGGCATTTAGTGCTTTCCTCTTTGTTTGCTTCAAGGTTTTTATTTATTTATTTATTTTTGGGTGTCACTTTGTGCTGTGTTTTTTTCCTTTATTCGGTATTGGTCCAACCACATATATAAACGACTGGTTAACAACTAACATCTTTTTATAATCTAAAATTTTAATTTTATTTAATTTAAAATTTGATATTTGTGGCTGGCTTGTTAAGGTTTATTTGATGTTTATATTTGATAATAATGATTTGAGTAATTGTACTAAGTTTTTTTTCTTAGAATAAGTCACTACAAGAAAAATTCCCGATTGCAACGAAATTTTTTGTTGCAGTAAACTCAAAATTGTTGCAATAAATACCTATTGCAATGAAGAAATTTCGTTGCCCACTATTGCAATAAACTCTGTGGCAATATGTTATCACAACAAAATTTTCATTGCAATAGTGTTTTGTTGCAATAAAGAACTAAACCAGGGCAACAAATGTCGAGCATACGACAATGCCGCCCGTTTCTCGAAACCTGAAACTTGAAACCCGACCCCAAAAACATGAAACCCGAAACTGCAAACCGCAAAACCCAAACCTTGAATCCTAAACCCTAAATCCTAAACTCTAAGCCCTAAACCCTAAGCCCTAAACCCTAAGCCATGAGACCTTCTTGGTGGCTTATCAGATTTTAATGGTACTGGAATCTTATAATAAATTGTTCAGGCTCTTGACACTGAAGGCATGGACATGGAAATTGACTTATCTAATCTTGGTACCGTCAATACAATGTTTGCGGCTTTATTCAGGTGGTATCTTACTTGGTAGATTAGGAGCTGTCAGGGTCCTTGAGCTTTTATAACCCCTCATTTTGTTTGTTTATAGCAAGCTAGGTGTCCCAATTAAGACTACAATTTCTGCTAATGTTCTTGAAGAAGCTCTAAATGGTACTGTAACAATCAGACCTCTTCCAATTGGCACATCAGTTAGTGGAAAGGTGCTTACTTGGTTTCTGTCCTAATGACCTATACTCTTTGGTATCATATTACTTATTTTACATTCTACTGCAAGGAGAAAAGCAGTGTGCCCACTTCTTTGGTATCATAATACTAGTATTTTAATATGTGTGAACTATGTTGCAATCTCCATATGAGGTGTTTCTTTTTTAGTTTTTCTTGGGTTTCAAATGATATGTTAGCGTGTATTGGGTCTTGAATTGGTTAATGTGTCTTACTGAAAGTTAATATATAACCCTATTTGGATTAGTGGGTGAAATTGGTCTTCTTCTTTTTTTATTTTAATTACATAAATCACTAAAAACAATATGCACAAATTTTACCAAATGCTCAAGTGTGTTAATAGAACTCACATTATAATTGCTTTTTTTAGGCATGATCATCTAAATATTCATTTTTTGGATTTGTTTGGTTGCAACAAAATTTAGCGAAACACAATGAAGTTAGGGTATGAATCTTACATATTAATCTTATAACACTTAGAGAATCACAAATTCAAAATTTTTTCTTTAAAAAAAAAGGGGTTTTGAAATTATATTCACTTGTGCCCATGCCTGAGTATATGAGTAAACATGTTAGGTTTTTTTTTTTTTTTTTTTTTTTTTTTTTTTTTTTTTAAATTTTAATTTTATGTTATTTATTCCTCTAGTTTGGTTGCTGAGAAAGTGTAGGAAAAGATGAACTTTTTTTGAATTTTATGCTCTCCTAAGTTGCTGAGGAAAGGTCTGAAAATTAAAGAAAAGATCAAATGATAGGATATTCATTGTATGAGGTTCAGGATAAGTAATGTTAAATCCCACCTAAATAATTTGATTGATAGGTTTATGTGGGTGAGTTAGAATTGTTTAAGTTGACTTAAACAGTTAAACCATATGATATTAAGTTTCATTTCCCCAATTCTTTTTGTAGAGCATTTTTTTGTAGTCCTTAACATTATCTAATAAATTATGGATTATGTTTTGGCAGTTGTCAACTTAACACTGATAGATTTCCTTGGTTTGACAAAGGTTGCCATAGGTAAACTTCTTTAAGTCCCCTTTGTCTCTTGTTAAGTTAGATTTGCCCACATTGAATGTTTTATTTATTAATTTTATAAACTAGAGACGTTTTGTTATTTCCAGAGGGACAACTAGAGAGTATTGTTCAAGACATTGAAAACATGGTTCGTTCATATGTTGAGAAGGTAAAAGAAAGGATTTCTTTTTCCCTTTTTATTTTTTCATTTTATATAAAGGTTACACTCTAATTGGCAACATTCTTATTAATGATATCATAACTCATTAATTTATGCATGTATTGCATATAATTTTTGAATAGAAATCATCAAGTTAGAAGAATACAATTTGTAGCACTGTTTTTTAATCTCTATTAAATTCTGGTAGATTGTTCTTTAGTGTATTATATTCTTATGTGTCAATTACATAACGGGCAACCTTAGATCATTGAGATACATATCAAGAAGTCAGGGAAGAAGCTATCATGAAGGATAGACATTTATTACTACTTTCATTGTTGTAATTACATAATATTTTTTTTTATTTTTAAATAGACACTTTAGGTGCAAAAATCAACACGCACCACTAACAAATCAATAGGGGAGTTTATTAGATACCAGGTTTATATCTCTCTCTCTCTCTCTCTCTCTCTCTCTCTCTCTCTCTCTCTCTCTCTCTCTCTCTCTCTCTCTCTCTCTCTCTCTCTCTCTCTCTCTCTCTCTCTCTCTCTCTCTCTCTCTCTCTCTCTCTCTCACACAACTATCAATTTTGGGTGATGGGTTTTGGTGTGTTAGTCACGCATGTGGGTTTCTCTTGGTATGTGTCCCTAGTCTTGAAAAGCTACTCCTTTTTTTTAGGTCTCATGGTTTAGGACCTGTGATAGTCATGTTTGTGGTTTCCTTCATTGCAGTGTCGAGCTTTAAAATCCATTACTTCTTCACTTGTTTCTTGGACAGATTTGCATGGCTTTAATACTTGATCCTGAAACCTTGTTCCTTGAAGCATTAAACACATCCTAGATCTACCCAATTACAAGTAAAGTGCATTTTGTCAAAAGATTAGCCAATTACATAAAATATTGACATATGTTCCTAACATCAAATCACATATGTCCTAACATTGTAGGATAGTCCAGTAGATCCAGATCCAAACTTTGTTCTGCACTCAACGTTGCAGTCTCTCAAAAAGCAATCGAAGAACATGAAGAGAGCAAGCAAACAAAGGATATAGGTAGAGAGAGTTCTCATGATTTAGGTCTCTTGATGAATCTTGCAAATGAAAGAGAAGTGAGACAAGGTGCAATTGGGTAATGAATGACTACACTTAAATATATTGCTAATTGTTTAGTATTCCCGGAGTACCATAAATACGTATTCCCCCCTCTCACATAACTGTGAATCCCACTAATTAAATTTATGGTGAGACCAACAATTTATGTGAGAGAGGGGAGTACACATTTATGGAACTCTCGGAGTATTCAATAATTTTCCTAAATATATGGACACATTACATGAATATATGACAAGAATAAATTTTGTTTGATCATTTTTTCAACTAGTGAAATTTGCCATAAATGAGCAGTTGAAATTTGCCATAAAACCCCATTAAGTATTGTAAGATCAGATTCTCTCGTTTACGTTTTTTCCAAGTATAAAAATTTATGACAATTATAAATATAATAACATTTATTATTGTTGTGTTTGTATTTAAAATTATCACATATATCTTTCAAAGAAAATGTAATATGAAAATATTTTAATGGGGTTTTAAATATATAATAAATTTTAAACATGCACTTAATTATATAGTTTACATTAGAATAATAATTTGCAAAATTGAAATGCAAGAAAAGTTTTTGTTGTACAATATTATGAAATCAAGTAAAATTCAAAAAAATATTCGCTCTCTTTTACCTTCTTCTTTTTTTTTTTTTAAAATTTTTATAACTATGAAATTATTATAGTAGTTTTTAATTAGCATTTATTATGATTATATTTGTATCATTACATATTTTATATTATTGTCAAAGAATTTTTTTTTTTTTTTTTTAATGTGAGATAGAATTCTACTTTAACATAATCTACGTGTATGTGTGTGAAGCTCATTCCAGGAGCCTTTACCTTCCACACTCAACTGACAGTTATACTTGTGAAGTGATCATCGTGCCTAGAGTGCGCAGTGGTGTCAAAGAATTAAATTTAACATTATATTAATATAGTTATTAATATAATAAAATGTATTTCATATAACTATATATTTTTTTATACAACACTATCTATTCCACCATTTAAAAAAAAAAGTGATAAGATTTTAAGAGGAGATTTGAATATAAAATAAATTTTAAGTGAATTAGAATATATATATATTAGAATTATGTTATGTAAAATGTGCAAAAAAGTTTTTTGTGGGAAAATATTATGACATCAATAAAAAATCAAATATCTTTGGTATTATATACACAACTCGAAAGAATCTTTTGATAAAAAATATTACTAAAATTTGATAACTATTGGTTTTTTGTTGTTGTTGTTTATTTTTTCTTTTCTTTTTTGGGATGGTTTCCTTTATAAAAAGAAAAATGAAACTTCTAAGGCCTTAACCTTCTTTTTTAAAATGAAAAGTTTTAGTTTAAGAAAAAACCTCCCAAAGGCTCTAGAATTTGATAATTACAGTGGAAGCTAAATTATTATTTTTTTTTCCAAAATGAATAGATATTTCAACAAATAAGTTGTGTATATATATATGTGCGTGTGCGTGTGCGTGTGTGTATTGATTTATTTATAAAAAAAAAAAAAAAAAAAAAAAAAAAAAAAAATCGGTAGCTATAAAATTAAAGGATGGTGGATTCGACTTTGAATGTATCTGTTGAAAATATTAAGAAATGTCAATTATATATCAATAATATAAAAGTTATGTATCAATTTGGTTTTTAATGTTTCAAATGTGTCACCTTAATCTCTAACATTTTATTACTGTATCAAAATAGTCCCTACAATTAAGTGATTGATGAAAAATATTGATGTAGCTAAAAACGGTTAAAATAAAAAAAATTATTTTTATGTCACATAGAATGCAACATAGACTACCATGTGGCTTAAACTTGCCAAATCAATTAAAAGTTTAGCTGAGCTCCATGCAATGGAACCCAAAAATTTGTGTAACTCTGGGTTAGTCGTTTCTCTTCTCCATTAATTGTTTGATTTCTCCTTTAATCTTCTAGTAAATCTTTTGGTTGACAATTGTGGTAAATCTTTTTTTAGACCGTGTTTACAGTTGTGGCCTAAAACTCGTGACTATAGGCCTGAGGGGTCTATGGCCGTATTTTTGCAAACGCGGCTATAGGCCAGGACCAATGGCCACGTTTTTAGAAATGTGGCTATAGGACATATTATAGTCGCGTTTATAAAAAGTGGCTATAGGGGACAACTATAACTGCATTTTTAAAACTCGGCTATAGGTGAGCTATAGCCGCTTTTTATAAACGTGGCTATAGGTGACAGCTATAGCCCCGTTTTATAACCATTAAAAACACAATTATAACCCTTATATTTTTATTTTTGAATTTGGCTATAGCCGCGTTTTTAAAACGTGTTTATAGTGTTTATTTTTTTATTTTTTTTTAAATTTTCCTGGCCAGATGGCAAATGCATTGGAAATATCCAATGCCAACAGGAATCAAAAGTAGTGAAAAACTCAAAATCTGAGTGTAAATACAGATACCCAATCACACAACACGTTTCACATAATCACTTTCTTTCCATCAAGAGAGTAACTCATTTTTTGGTTAACAAGGTGTACACTTCATTTGTTTTCGCAAATGTATGTCATTCAATTTACTCACACATTATCTATATTGGAAGATGAACATGTACATGGAAGAATTCCACCATATAATTTCATTTCAAAAGAATAATTAACAAAGTATTGACCGAAAGGAAAGAAAGGAAAGAGTGCATCTTTCACTGACTCTTAAGAAGCATTAAATACGGCATGTCCTTTGGTGCCAAAGAAAGCCTAATGATGATGCAGGAGTGTAAAACAAGCCTACCAACATATAATTCCACACTTAAGTTCGTAGTCTTTATGAAATTTTATGGGATTACATGTGACCTTTGATTAGTTTGGTTAGCTACGATTAAAAGGATTCATGTGTGGTTAATAATTAATCCCCAAAAAATATTGGATATATAAACACTTAAAAAAAAAAAAAAAAAACACATAAACACATACAAATATATCAAGGACACATATTCTCGAACAAGTTAAAAGGTGTATTGCATTTCAATTTTCTAGAATATGATTTTCTCTCTCTTTGACTAGATTTTTTGGCATAGGTGATATAGTTGCGCATCCTTCCGTGATTGGTAATCCGAATCTCATTCTCATCAATCGGAGTATCTGCTTTTGGCTTCTCCACCCTCTGGTATCGATCCATCTTCTCCACCATAAAAAAAATTCAAAAAAAAAAAAAAAAAATCACATCAAAACCATGCATCAAGCAAAAAAATACATATACATAAAAAATTCACAACAGAAAACTCACCAGAAATTTAGTCTTACCGCTGATGGATTTTGGATCAATCAATCAATCAATAAAACATGCCAAACAGTTTTGAAAAGAAAATTATAAAATGTATTTATCCTTAGACTAATTATAACTTATTAGGATAAATAAGTCAAGAACATAAATTTTTCTCAAATTATGTATTCCTAATTTATGTTTGGCTTAATTTTTTTTTTTTTTTAAAAATACGTTTATTTAGTTCATTTGAGTCTTTGACTAGATTTTTTTTTATAAGTCTTTGACAAGATAAAGTTTTTTAAAAACTCATATTTTTTAAAAATTAAAAATTACAATTCAACTTATTTTTCAGAATATTTTTAAGAATAGAACACTTTCATAACTTTGTTAAGTTGACAATTTGCAATTGGAACAACACCAATTACACCTAAACTAACCATTTACATGATTTTATTATGCATCAATCGCTACAAGCACATCAACAACTATAAAAATTTATATATAATGTTTATTCCTAGACTTATTATAACTTTTTAATAAGATGAAAGAGTAAAGAAAATAAGCTATCCTAAATACACACTACCTGCTAAAGAAATTTCCAAAAAAAAAAAAAAAAAAAAAGGTGAGAACAAGACCTACATAAGTTATTAACAATAATTATTAAAAATTAGTTTGACAGATAAAAAATAAAATATATAAAATTTTGGATTGATGCAAAAACAAAGCCCTACATTAGCCTTTTGAATTAGTTGGCACAAAGTTAGTTTACACAATTCCCCATATATATTCCCAAATGGGAATGAAGCTGGACACCACACCAGTAAGACCTAAAAATAAAATAAAAATCTTTATTGGAAAATAATTTCAGAGAAAGAATAGTGCTTGAAATTTTCTTAACAAATTGACATAAAATTTTAAAATTAAATAAGATTAGGGCGAAATTGCTTTGAAAAGTAGAGCATTGTAGTGTTGAAGTTGGCAATTTTCTAGATGGGGGTGGGGCTTGAAATTTATGAGGGCAATTTATAAGAAATTGAATTATTTTTGATGGCCCTCATATTCTGCTCTAACTAAAAAAGGAAGGTTCTATTATCCTCTCTTCCCTCTCTTTTTCCCCCACAATATTTACTCAATTGTTACATAGCAAAGGAAAAGAAAAATTTGATAAAGTATGTTTTTTTCTTTAAGAAATGAAACAGCTCATGCATTTTAAGCAGCTTTTAAGAAGCAAGCAGCTGAGCTTTTCATGTTTTTGAAAAGCTGCAGCACTCCTAAACTATCCCTAAACAGTCTGTCTCTCGTCACATGTCCAGAGAGTGTGTATTTCAGAACAATAAATGATGACACCTCTCTATAACTCAACCAAATAAACACATTGACAAATGAACCAAATTATCATTTTTAACAAAAGCTAATAAATAAGTTTTAACAAAAGCTAACAATTAATAATTTTGCTTTTCAAAAGGCAAGAAAAATAAATTTTAAGTGATTGAAAAAATTGATATTAAAAGAAAGTTAAATAATATAATTTAATCAATATTTAAATATATAAAGGGTTCTATTAAAATTGTGGCCTTGGCCATGCTACCACTTGCATGGTACTGCCTAAGGCCAAACACAATTGCTACTATCTTGGCCCATATGTAGCATTAACAACACACCCACAAAGCCTAACCACGGCCGAGCCCATGCAAGGCTACCGCAACCCAACACAATACATGCCATGCACGTCATGCAAAATGGCCTACAAGTTTACAATCTGCCAGGCCAAGCCATGTAACAGCATCAACAGAAGGCCACCATCAACCTTCAAGCCACCAACACTCATGTAAGCCATGCATTGCCACCAAAATATCATTTTTAACAAAAGCTAATTCTTTGTCTTGACCATTCACTACAAAAAAAAAAAAAAAAAAAAAAAAAAAAAAAAAAAATCCTATAGCCGCGTTTTATTTTAGTTGCGGTTTCAGCCGTGGCCTAGAACCTGTAACTATGGGCTAGGACCAATGGCCACGTTTTTAGAAATGCGGCTATAAGCCAGGATCAATGGCCGCGTTTTTAGAAATACAGCTATATGACATACTTTAGCCTCATTTATAAATAGCGGCTATAGGGGACAACTATAAAACGCGGCTATAGGCCTTTGGTTTTCTTTGAATTTGGCTATAGCCGCTTTTTTAAAACGCAGCTATAGGTTTTTTCCCCCTTCTGTACAGATGAAAAAATTGACTGGAAATAGAACCCTAGATAAATATTTGTGAGTTTCTTTGTGTGTGTGTGGTTTTACAAACCTCAAGATTATGACCTCTATGGCTAAAATTTGTATCGTGAAGATAAGAAATTGGAAAAGGAAGCCTAAACATGAAGGTCTTCATTTATTAGTCAATAGCTGTGTGGAACACTACCATCTTGTTGAGATCTGGAAACAGCTGTGTGGCCTATAAAAATGAGATGATAAATCAAGAAATCATAAAGTATCCATATTCGATATTTATCATTCAATTAGAGAAGATGCGGTGAAAATAATGGGTAATTATCTCAAGGATATAGAGTCAGAGATGATTAAGGAGGGAGAGGGAGCTGGGGCTTAAAGGCTCGAGATATCTTGTATGTGCTCCATCCTACTCATGCTGTCTGGTTGACTGTACCTTGCGCTGCATCTGAGGTAACTGGATATTTTGAAAATAAATTTCCTCTTAGACTTTGAAAGGATTGACACTTTGTAATACAATTGTTTTGCTTAAAATGCATAATTAAGCATCAAACTGGCCTATTTCTCTATGAAATGATAATCCCGTGACAGTTTTGCTAATTCATTTTTATACAAAGTAGTAATGCAAAATGATCTAAATCAACCAATTATATTCATGCTATTACTTTTCTCATACAGTTAATTCTCAGAGGAACATAAATAATCCACAGAACAATCAGGTAACTAAGCTTCCACCATGCTCTTCCTTCCTATACTTAGATGATCAAAACAATAACAGCCAACCAAAGAGGAACATATCTAAGAGCTTAGGATGTATTTGACGCATAAGTTTACAAACTTTAGATGATATATCAAGTTGCATTGGTATTGTATCTAATACAAATATGATTCTTTTTTCTAGAAGCATCCATGCAATATAGGAAACACAAGTCTGAAAAAACCGATTAGATAAATATGAGAATGATAAATATTCTTGTTGAAAATCACAACTTGTATTGAATTTGCGAAATTAAAAGTCATTACCTTGAATGGTTCATTATCAGAACGGTAGACAATGCTTGGAATGTCATGTAACCACAATGGCAGACCCCTGAGCCCAACACCAAAACATGCTTAGTTGCAACTTAAATTTCATGCACTAATTGTATAAAATAATTTACATTATCGAGCTTTCTATATTTGAGAAGTAAATATTTTATATATAGTATAATAAGGAGAGGTATCAAAAGAAAGAAGAAAAAAGAAGTGGCTTTACCCATAAGACAATTCGATCTCAATGAAGGGTCCAATCCTAAGGCATGCATATAAACTGTGTGCATGAATTTCCTTTATGAATTTTACTAAATCACGTCTTCCACTGAAATCATACTGCAAAAGACATATTGCAACCACCACCATTAATCATATTAATTAAAAAGACATATTATCACCACCATTAATCATTTAGTTTTATAAGAAATATTGAAATTGATGAATAAAAACTAGTTTTGAAACAGTCATTATGTATTTTCAATAATAATCTTTATTTTTTTTAATGATATTATATTTTTCAATAGTCAACTTTATATAACTTGATGTTTACAATAGAGTTCCTCCAGTTTAGTCTCTCCTAGGATAAAATGGAACTCTAAACAGATAGTTTTAAAATAGTTTCTAAGGCAATTCATTGTTCTTTTTTTTTTTTTTTTTAGTTCATTTTATGAATCTAGACTATTTACTATTTCATTTTATTAATCTAAAATGAAATTTTTATTACTGAGAAAAGGAAACAATTTTTTTTTTTTTTTTTATCAATCAAAATTACACTCTCCTAAAATGCAAATCTGGTAACTTAATTGTTTTTATTTTAAAACAATACTTGTTAATGCAATTCAATGTTATTTTTTATATTTTATTTTGGTTTATTCTATGAATCTAAATCATTCATTTCATTTTGTAAATATGAAATAAAAATTTATTATTGAAAAAAGAAAAAAAATCATCAATCATAATTTCTTGAATATATACATACACACGCTTAATAATACATCATCAAATTTTACAAGTAGTCAAAAGTAAT
The DNA here is from genome assembly GCA_028535165.1 of Quercus tomentella. NCBI lineage: Eukaryota > Viridiplantae > Streptophyta > Magnoliopsida > Fagales > Fagaceae > Quercus > Quercus tomentella. The sequence continues at coordinate 16,416,266 of JAPQVY010000122.1, forward strand.
GGTAGATTTCTTAGCATGTTTTTTTTGTATTACATTTATATATTAATATAATCAATATTATCTAATGTGAAAATAGAGAAAGGACACTACAGACAAAGGCATTCCTTTACTTGCTTTAAAGAGTATCCCTTCTGATAGACCCGTTTTAGCCAACCAAAAAGCAGATTATGCCAATGTCAATCGCACAAATTACCAACAATGAGAAATGTATAGCTTCATCAATAATAAGGCAGGACTTTTTTTTTTTTTTTTTGACGATTAGAAAGTTCAGGGAAGAAAAGGTTGCCGCAATAGAGACGCAACAGTAGGTTTTAGCTTGTCAAATCCGCTCTCTATGTGCAACCCAAACATACACATAGATCAAACCAATCCATCATTTCCTAGACCCACAAACTAGAACAACCCAACAATACCAATCAAAACATCAAAAAAAAAAAAAAAAAAAAAAATCTAGATCCGAACAAAACCCATAATCCAAAAACAGCTCAAAAACAATCCTACAGATCCACAACAATATAAAATCTATATATTACTAAAAGTTGAAGCGTAGCGTTTAATACTGCTGCTTTCACGTTACGCCATATCAGCTGCCACCGTCATTCTTTTTTTTTTCTTTTCTTTTTTAAAATATAATTTGTTCTACAATTTTAAAATTGTTTTTACAATTTTCAGCCCTATAAATGCAGCCCACTACTTATTTATTTATTTCTACTATCACCTTATAATAAATCTAGCCCACTACTTATTTATTTATTTCCACTATCACCCTATAATAAATTTGTATAATTCATCCAACCCACCTCTTATTTATTTAGTTCCACTATCAAGCCAATCCAAAGCCTTTTCAGTTCAATTTTAGGGTTTTGTGTTAGTATTTTAAGCTTAAAGAGAGAGAAAAAAAAAAAAAAAAAAAACGTTGAAGCCTTTTAGCTTTCGGATTTTTTTTTTCTTATAATTGTTTTTAACATTTATTTTTTTAATATTTACGCTTCTCCAACCTTTCTCTCTTCCTTACCATTTCATCTTCCCACTACTTTTTCAATCTTTCTCCCTCTCTTACCTTTTCATCTCCCCACTACCCTCTACATTAATATCATTACTCCTCTTTCCCTTCATCTTCCTTTATTTTTGTCTCTTCTTATTCACACCCTCTTACTATAAATTTGTCATTATCTCTTCTATTCTATGCATAGTTTTCCCTCACAAAAAAAAAGGTTCCCTCTCTCTCTCTCTAAATTTTTTGGTGAATTTTTTATTTTTCTTGCATCTCTACTTTAGGTTGATAATTTTTTATATTCTTTAAAACTCAATTTTTGGTTAATACGATTTATTTTTGTTTTTTAAATTGTGACTTAGTTTTGTTTTTTAAATTGTTATTGTTGTTGTTGGTTCTCTCTCTCTCTCTCTCTCTCTCTCTCTCTCTCTCTCTCTCTCTCTCTCTTTGATTGTTAAATGTTATCCTATTGCGTTCTAAAGAATTAAATATAGCATATAAAAATATAATATTATTCTATTACATAGCATGATTTGGATAATTTGGTATTTATTCTGTTACGTAGCATGATTTTTTTATAGTGCTCAATTTAGATGTTAAACTATGAGACTTTACTAATTTTTGTTTATTTTCTAATCCTTTGTGGTGGACAAAGTACTCTTAATAGTTGTATTAAAAGTACTCTATAATGCCATTTATTTAAAGAAAAGCAAATGTTAGCCAAACGAAAATAATCGAACTTTTGCAATTTTATTTTTATTATTATTATTTTATAACAATGCATGTATAGAAATTTAATTATTAGATTTTGCTAATAATCGTTTATTTGATAATATGTTTTGGGCGGCCGAAATTATAATTTCTACAAAGAAAATAACCTTAATAGATTATCAAAAACAAAATTTTATCCTTATATTGGTTCAATTAATCATTGTTAAGTTTTATTATTATTTTTTAGTTTACGTTTTTTTGGTGTTTTGGATTGTTCCTATATTACATTTATGATTGTTCCTATAATAAATAAAAATATAACTACGAAATACATTACGCATTATTAGATTAGTTTAAATTGTAAATTTTTTTTAATAAAACTACCATAAAAATAATTATCATGCGCAACACGCGGGTTCGCGGCTAGTTATATCAAACTCAAAAACCCAGATCCAATACTACTCCACATAAAGCAAAGAGAACTCAAATACAACAAAAACATAGAAAATAAAGAAACCCCACAAAAAAACTATAGAAGAAAGCAAGCAATGAGAGGTGAAAGAATGAAATAAAGCACAGATTTTGAGAAGTGGGTTTGGATTATAAGGGAACATACTTTTGAAATCACTAGGGAGCAATGCCAGGAAGGTAGAAGGAGTGAGATAAAGAGACGAAGAGCAGAAAAAACAAGAGAATTGTGGATCAGAGCTCGGCGGCGGCGACAATTGGCGTCGTAGAGAGTGAGAGATCTGGAGACGTGAGAGTGAGAGAGGTTGAGTGCGTGATCTGATCTGAGAGTGTGAGATGGAGTGATGGAGACTGTGTGTGAAGAGAGAGATAGGGAGAGAGAGAGAGAGAGAGAGGATGGGGCGGCTGAATGAGAAAGAGATGCTAGGGTTTTAGTTTTAGATGTTTCGTTTTATATAAATTCAAAACGACGTAGTTTTGATAATAGAAACTTAGAACCTGGGACAGGAACTCGAAAAAGACACGTGCTTACCACTAAGGCAACATACATTTATTTAATGTATTTTACCCATAATAATATATAAGCGAAAACACTATTTTGGTCCCTGCATTTTAGGATTACAATCAATTTGATCCCTATATTTTGGTAGCGATTAATTTGGTCCCTGTTATTTTCAATTTACAGTCAATTTGGTCCCTACCATTAACTTACTGACAGAAAATATCTATGTGGCAAACAGATTGTATAGTTGGCACATCAAAGCTTATGTGGCCAATAAAATATTAATAATTTTTTTTTAAAATTAACATTTAAAAATGCCACATAAGCATTTGAATGATAAAAAATTCCACGTCATAAAAAAAAGCTAAAAGAAAAAAATCTTAAAAAAACAAAAATTAAATAAATAAAAAATCATCAATCATTAAAGGGCCAAAAAAAGAACCATAAAATTAAAATGAATTAACTTAATCTTTAATCTTCAAACAAGAAGAACACGAAATATAAAAAATCAAATAGGAAGAACAAAATTTGTAATCTTGAACCCTTTCATCAAAATTTTCTATCTCAATACAGAATGTCTATACAAATTATTCCAAAAATAAAATCAAATTAAACCAAAAATTTCTCTTTCACACAAATATGATTCAACTAAATACATATTCAAACTTGTACAGCCTATACATATTCAAATAGAGAAAAGAAGAAAAAAAAGCCAACATTTGCGATAACCCGCATCTTGCTCCCCTGATTCCTTAAACATTCATCTTAGAATTTTTATCAAATTTAGAAAATCGCAACAGGTGAAAGGGAAACGATAACCCAGATCTAGGCAGAGGAAATGGAGCTTGGAGTCACTCGTCCATGGCAGATTGGCGATATCGACCATGACAGATGAGGTTGGCAACGACGTGGATGGCAGCGACACAACTCTTTGAATCTCGGGTTGACTGATCTGGGCATTGTTGTCCAGGTTGAGAACTATGGCTTGATGGGTTTACTTGTAGCTCGATTGACTCGTGGTGGAGTGGTTGTCAGCGGTGAAGTTTTTGATCAAACAAATGCTTATGTGGCATTTTTAAATGTTAATTTAATTTTTTTATTAATATTTTATTGGCCACATAAGCTTTAATGTGCCAACTAGGAAATTTGTTTGCCACGTAGACATTTTCCATCAGAAAGTTAACGGTAGGGACCACATTGATTGTAGATTGAAAATAGCAGGGACCAAATTGATTGCTACCAAAATGTAGGGACCAAATTGATTGTGACTCCAAAATGTAGGGACCAAAATAGTGTTTTCGCCTAATATATATAAGTCCAGAATGAATTATTTATTTTTTTGTTATTTTTTCATTCAAGTTGGGCTTACATAAATATAGTTTATCAAATATATATATATATATATATATATATATATATATATTTAAATAAATTTCTTGATTAATTTATTTTAAAATTATTTTAGTAAAACTTAAAATGATGCTGTTATTAATATATATTAATAAAAAATGACTGATACACCCTTCAAATTACAACCACATAAAATGTGATTTTAATTTAAAAAAAAAAAAAGGACGGCAAAAAGAATGACCAAAAAATACCCCCTAAACCTAAATAAAAAGACCAAGATGCACCCAAGAGAAACCCACATACCCATTAACCCAAATGACCAACACAACAAAACCCATCACCCAAAATTGATAGCTCAGAGAGAGAGAGAGAGAGAGAGAGAGAGAGAGAGAGAGAGAGAGAGAGAGAGAGAGAGAGAGAGAGAGAGAGAGAGAGAGAGAGAGAGAGAGAGAGAGAGAGAGAGAGAGATATATATATATATATATATATATATATATGAACCTGGTATCTAATAAACTCCCCTATTTCCCCCAGGCCAGTCAAGTCCCTCACATATGATACATAAACAAAAGTGGGACATTCACTATATACAGTCATCCTATTTCGGAGATGGGTCCCTCGCTTTGCTAGAGCATCTGCACATCCATTTGCCTCACAGTACACGTGTTGCATGTGCACTTCACAGTCCTGCTCCAAAAGGTTCCTGCAATCACAGATCAAGGGCAGAATATTAGTGGGATAATTTAAATTTGAACTTGTTAGCCAGTTTAGGAACACTTTGGAGTCTAGTTCCAGATGAAGGCTTTTTACTCCTATATTCCATGCCATTGCCTGTCCTTATCTAACTGCCTCCAACTCAGCCATATTGTTTGTTGCGATGCCCACATATATTGAGAATCCTGCAATCCATTAGCCTTGGTGATCTCGAAGAACACCCCCTGCTCCAGCCAATCCTGGATTGTCTAGGTCACTACCATCAGTGTTGAGTTTTAGAAAGGGGTAGGGGGGTTTGCCAACTGATAATTTGAGGTATTAGATCCAAGGGTCGCTTGGTGGTATCGGCGAGGAAATGAAATTCGATCGCCGTTTGAACAGCGGAATAGATAAGGCTATGTTGGGTTCGGGATTTGTTTGTAAATATTCTTTCATTCCTTGCTAAAAAAAGTTTCCAACAGGTGAAGGGAAAATAGACTTGCCAAGGGGGGTGGTGGCGTAAGGAGGTCCTATCCACCGTAGCATTATATCTCAGCCAGTCGTGAAGCGGCTACTGAAAGAAGGACAAGGGCAGGATACCTGGGGATTGGTGCCATACCCCTTTTGCCCAAGGGCAGTCTCGCAGAATGTGAATAGTCATTTCAGGAGAATGACATCTGGGACAGCGGGTATCCATATTTGAACGACCAAAGGAGAGGTATGTTTTGGTGGGGAGACAGTCTCGCATAGCCTTCCACAGAAAGATTTGGATCTTTTTGGGACAAGGGGATACCTATATCCATTGCCAAAGGGCTTTGTTCCAAGGGACCTGATGGCACTGAAAAAGGAATTTAGACGCAGATTTGACGGAACACGTGCCCTTGTTGTGGGGCCATAGAAAAGAGTTAGTAAGGCTAGTAAAACGGGTTACTGGAATACCTTGAATAAGGTCCTAGAGTTGGGTGGGGAGGGGAAGATTTAGAGAGTCGAAAGACCACTCCTGGGTTGACCAAAGAGAGTTGACACGACGGTCGTCCTCCTGGGGGAGGAGGGGACCCTTAATGTAGTTTCACAGGGATCCGTTAGGAAGCCAATGGTCTTGCCAAACTCGTATAGACCTTCCATCCCCTATAATCCATCTCATGCCTTCAAGAAGAAGCTCGGCCCCAAGTGAGATAGTGGTCCAAATGTGAGAGCCTCTTGAAGTTCGGGGGGTGTCAAACATAGTAGCATGAGGAAAATATTTTGCTTTTAGGACCCTGGCCCAGAGCACCGTGGAATTGGAATAGAGGAGCCAAGCCTGGTTCATGAGGATAGCTTTGTTTCTATGCCGGGTAGATGTTATACCCAATCCTCCAGCCTCTTTGGGGAGCGTGACAGTCTCCCATTTGACGGTGTGGCAACTCTTGTGTTGATCAGTGTCTCCTTAGAGGAAGTGACAACTAATTTTATCTATATGGTGGCAAACTTTTTTTGGGAGAAGCGTGGTTTGCATGGCGTAAAGCAGGACAGAGGTTACCGAAGCTTTGATGAGGGTGGCTCTTCCAACCATCGAAAGATGCCTAGCTTGCCATCCTTCAATTCTCTTACGAATATTATCCACCAGATATTGATAGGAGCTAGCAGTTCGACGGGTGGTAAAAATGGGTGTTCCAAGATAGGTTCCTATGCGGTCCGTGGTAGGGAGGCCAAGGATACTTGCCACTTAATCTTTTATCCGCCTAGGGGTTCGGGGAGAGAACCAAGTTTTAGATTTAGTGGCACTCATGAGCTGACCTGACATTGTACAGAAGTCAATTATGAGTCTACTGAGGTTTTTACAATCCCTGGCTGTGGCTCTCGTAAACAAGAAGATGTCATTAGCAAAAAATAGGTGCGATAGGCAAACCCCAGTTCGAAAGTTTATTAGGTGGATAAGTTTATCACGGACAGCCTCATTAAGCTTAATGGACAGTCTCTCCAAACAAAGGATAAATAGGTAGGGGGAGAGAGGGTCGCCCTGTCGGATGCCTCGGCTGGGCACCACTTCCGGGAGAGGGGATCCATTCCAAAGAATGTGGAATCTCATAGTAGTAATCATATTCATGATGAGAGTAATAAGATTTGGAGGCACCCGAAAGTATTCAAGGGTTTCCCGGATAAAGGGCCACTCAAGACGATCATAAACTTTTTCAAGATCCAGTTTAAGAGCAACATATCCTGTCCGACCCCGTCGGGAAATAAGTGTCTGAATAACCTCCTGGACAATGATGATATTATCGCTCGTACGACGACCAAGCACAAATCCCGCTTGACAAGGATTGATGACTTCTCCCATAAAGGGTTTGAGTCGCTGGACAATGATACGAGAAAGTAATCTGTAGAGAGTATTGCAGAGACTGATAGGACAAAATTGCGTGATCACATCAGGATGAGCCACTTTCAGGATCAGGACCAAGTTTGTGTTCCCCCAGCTAGGAGGGATGGTGAGATGCTCAAAAATATCTTGAATAACTTGAATGATGCTCAGACCCTAACTAGACCAATTTGATTGGAAAAAGAGAGCGTGAAAGCCATCTGGTCCGAGGGCCTTTAAGGGGGGTAGAGCCTAGAGGGTCTGGAGAATTTCATCAGGTTGGGGAATCCTGGTAAGTAACTGAGCATGTGTATGGAAGGGACTATTGGGACAATAACTCCTCTCATTACCAGGGGTGGTGAAGTAATATGATGATGAGGCTTGGAACAAGATTTTGAAGGCATTGTGAATGTGCTGGGTTAGAGTCTCTCCAGTGCGCCATAATCCCGTGCCATCCTTTAACGTTATCACTCGTAAGTGACTGCGATGTTGGATGGTTTTGATGTGGAAATATTTAGTATTGGCATCTCCATAGTTCAACCACATGATGCGAGATTTGAGACGCCAATATAAATATTCTTGGTGGAGAACAGTATTGTACTCCTGAGTGAGCTGACTTTCGAGGGAGTGCAAATATGCAGAGGGTTTCCTAGCTAAGGCCATTTGGATACCTCTAAGTCTGGCTACCAGGCGGTTTTTTTGGTGAAACACATTTCCAAAATGAGTTTTATTCCAGGAACGAATATTTTCCGTTAATGCTTCTAGGCGCCTAGGGAACCTAGACAAGGATGAGGAAGCAGTAGGGATAATTTTCGAGGCTTGCCAGCTGTCCTCTGCAAGGGATGGGAATGTGGGATCGGTTAACCACATTTGCTCGAATCTGAAGGGTTTGGGGAGTTTAGGCTCTGCTGGGTCAGCATTCAGCAATATAGGGCAATGGTCAGACTTGATCCTAGGGAGATGGTGAATTTCAGCGGTAGGAAAGAGCAAAGTCTAATCGGCATTGTCCAGACCTCTATCTAACCGCTCCTTTATGATGGACTGCCAAATCGGGCTCTTATTGGTCCACGTGAATCGGGGGCCATGAAAACCTAGGTCTATGGGCCCACATTTATCTAAGCAGTTTCTAAAAGCCACAATGCGGGTTTTATTTATAGGAAGACCTCCAAGTTTTTCATCCTCTGAAATCATATCATTAAAATCTCCTAGAAGGATCCATGGAAGAGAGATATTTCTTGCAAGATTTTCTAAGTAATCCCAAAACGGTTTTCGCTTATTAAAATGAGAAGGAGCGTACACAGCAGTAAGTAAAAAAGAAATGGGTGGAGAAGGTATCTTCACAAGGGCGTGAATACTATGATCACTACAAGTGATAATTTCGACACTGAAGGAGGGGCCTTCATTCCAAAGCAGCCAGATTCTAGAGAAACCAGCCGGGTCCACACGACAAGAGTGAGAGTACGGGAGTGTGTCTATCACCCCTTGAGCCCTAGCTTCAGCAATGCGGGGCTCAATGATAATCAGGATATTAGGGCGGTGCCTACGGTGAAGCTCATAGGCATGGGCACAAAACATCTCATTTCAGACGCCTTTATAGTTCCATGCAATCATCTTCATGGATGTGGCTGAGAGGGGCAGGGACTCATTCGGGCCTTCCCATGTCAAGGGAGTCCTCGCTGTCGTCAGAGAGAGACCTTGATGCCTCACTGTGGTGGTCATGATGCGATACAGTGCTTCCACCTCGCCGAGCCTAGCCCAGTGCATGCCAGACATGACGAATGGTAGGCTGCGGTTTGAGAACATGACTATGTAAAGGTTGGGTTCGTCTTCCCCCATGGCGATGTTTATTTCGCCTCGATCCAGGAAACGAAAAATGGCTGCGGGCAGTATGTCCGGGGAGTCTGCACTGGAGGAGCTCACCTGAATGTTCCTTTGCCTGATCGATGAAGCTTGTGTCCTCCTTGCTTGGGTGTGGTAAGGATCGTTGGACCTGTTGGCTCGGACATGGGAACGATGGCTGCGGCAGGGGTTGGAGTGGGGAGGTGGGTCATGCCTTAGAGGCAGGCTCGGAGTTTGAGTTGCTTGGTTCCAATTCATGGCTGTCCGCGGATGAACCGATATCCAGACATAGCTCACTGTCTCTTCGAGAGTTTGTTCTAGAGACAATCCGCTCCACAGCTTTCCTAGGTTCTCCATCTCCTACTCGTAGGCTTGGAGAGGAGGGGAATGGTTGAACATGAGGGGTATGTTTGAGAAGGGTGGGGTGTCTTGAGGTGTTGGTGTGAGTCGAAGGTCGGGATCCGTTGGCGTGGGAGAGGTTCAAGCTTGGTCCGATGAGGGAGCCATAATTTTGATTTGTGTCTAAAGAGATTGGGTCGGATAGGGGAATAGGATTTATAGCATTCCCGTGCTGCATGCATGGTGTGGTCTATGGGGGATAGTTGGCTTTCATTCCAGTTGGCCATGCATGGAGATTGCATGGTGTTCACAGCCACGTCATTCAATTGAAATGGAAGGTGTGCACATCCGGCACTTCCAGGATCCTGCATGGACTGCTTCTTCAACTCACGTGGCTGCATGACCAGCTCTTTTTTACCCTTTGATGCCAGCTCTTCACAGTTAAAACCAGGTGGCTTTTGTGCATTATTTGGCTTAAGTCTTTTCACCGACTAGGTGAAATGAGTGTTTTGCCTCTTTGCATGATCCGTTGATGCTTGACCACGTGGAAAAAAGCCTGGGTAAGTTTCGGTCAAGTTGGCTTTATTGTGTCGCATGAATTCATTCGGGCATCCACGTGTTCTGGAGCGGCGCGTTTGGACCGTTTTCCAGGGGGTAGACATGTATGCTGGTCCAGACGGTGAGGCTGTTGGGGTGTGGGGTTCAGTTTCGTGAGTAAGCACAGTAGTTGGGCATGTCAATCTTTCTATGCATTGTGTTTCTCTGTGTCCGATCCGACCACAGTTGTAACAAAGCATGGGGAGGTTCTCGTAAACAATGTCCTGCCAAAATGATCCTATTTTCACACGTTTGGGTAGCGGGTTGGCTATATTTATTTGGACACACTCTCGCGAATCTTCCTCGAATGGCTGCACTAGTGATGACATCAACTTTCAGTAGTTTTCCTAATTTTTTGCCCACGTGTTTGAGAAATTCTGGGTGGTAATATTCAATGGGTAGTTGTTCTAGATGGATCCAAACTGCCGTGGTTGATATTTTGGCAGTTTGCGGAGGAAAATCCGCTTCCCAAGCCTGCACATGCAGGTAGTTGTCTCCCACAAACCATGGTCCATCCATGAGAGCATGTTGGTAATCTTTAAGCACATCAAAACACATAATGAAATATCCATATCCAAGATCAATTAAATGCGTCTTACCTGTGGGGCGCCAAATACCGGCTAACCTGGTTTGGAGTGCCCGATATCCCAATGGCCTGCCCATGATTTTGAGGATAACGCTCGTTTTCCACGGTCCCGCTAACTGGTTCTTCAATTCTGGAGTGAGTTGGATTTCCCAGGTATCCTCAGTGTGTTCCTCTTCATTTCCAGGTTGGTTGTCTTCATTTTGTGTCTACTGCTCCACGGTCTCTTCCTGGTTGGGGTGCTTGTCATTGATTTGATAGTAGTGCGTGTTGATTTTTGCACCTAAAGTGTCTATTTTTAAAAAAAAAAATATTATGTAATTACAACAATGAAAGTAGTAATAAATGTCTGTCCTTCATGATAGCTTCTTCCTTGACTTCTTGATATGTATCTCAATGATCTGAGGTTGCCCATTATGTAATTGACACATAAGAATATAATACACTAAAGAACAATCTACCAGAATTTAATAGAGATTAAAAAACAGTGCCACAAATTGTATTCTTCTAACTTGATGGCTTCTATTCGAAAATTATATGCAATACATGCATAAATTAATGAGTTATGATATCATTAATAAGAATGTTGCCAATTAGATTGTAACCTTTATATAAAATGAAAAAATAAAAAGGGAAAAAGAAATCCTTTCTTTTACCTTCTCAACATATGAACGAACCATGTTTTCAATGTCTTGAACAATACTCTCTAGCTGTCCTTCTAGAAATAACAAAACGTCTCTAGTTTATAAAATTAATAAATAAAACATTCAATGTGGATAAATCTAACTTAACAGGAGACAAAGGGGGACTTAAAGAAGTATACCTATGGCAACCTTTGTCAAACTAGGGAAATCTCTCAGTGTTAAATTGACAACTGCCAAAACATAATCCATAATTTATCAAATAACGTTAAGGACTGCAAAAAAATGGTCTACAAAAAGAATTAGGGGAATGAAACTTAATATTATATGGTTTAACTGTTTAAGTCAACTTAAACAATTCTAACTCACCCACATAAACCTATCAATCAAATTATTTAGGTGGGATTTAACATTACTTATCCTGAACCTCATACAATGAATATCCTATAATTTGATCTTTTCTTTAATTTTCACACCTTTCCTCAGCAACTTAGGAGAGCATAAAATTCAAAAAAAGTTCATCATCTTTTCCTACACTTTCTCAGCAACCAAACTAGAGGAATAAATAACATGAAATTAAAAAATTAAAAAAAACTAACATGTTTACTCATATACTCAGGCATGGGCACAGGTGAATATAATTTCAAAACCCCTTTTTTTGAAAGAAAAAATTCTGAATTTGTGACTCTCTAAGTGATATAAGATTAATATGTAAGATTCATACCCTCACTTCATTGTGTTTCGCTAAATTTTGTTGCAACCAAACAGATCCAAAAAATGAATATTTAGATGATCATGCCTAAAAAAAGCAATTATAATGTGAGTTCTATAAACACACATGAGCATTTGGTAAAATTTGTGCATATTGTTTTTAGTGATTTATGTAATTAATATAAAAAAAGAAGAAGACCAATTTCACCCACTAATCCAAATAGGGTTATATATTAACTTTCAGTAAGACACATTAACCAATTCAAGACCCAATACACGCTAACATATCATATGAAACCCAAGAAAAACTAAAAAAGAAACACCTCATATGGAGATTGCAACACAGTTCACACATATTAAAATACTAGTATTATGATACCAAAGAAGTGGGCACACTGCTTTTCTCCCCGCAGTAGAATGTAAAATAAGTAATATGATACCAAAGAGTATAGGTCATTAGGACAGAAACCAAGTTAGCACCTTTCCACTAATTGATGTGCCAATTGGAAGAGGTCTGATTGTTACAGTACCATTTAGAGCTTCTTCAAGAACATTAGCAGAAATTGTAGTCTTAATTGGGACACCGAGCTTGCTATAAACAAACAAAACGAGGGGTTATAAAAGCTCAAGGACCCTGATAGCTCCTAATCTACCAAGTAAGATACCACCTGAATAAAGCCGCAAACATTGTATTGACGGTACCAAGATTAGATAAGTCAATTTCCATGTCCATGCCTTCAGTGTCAAGAGCCTGAACATTTTATTATAAGATTCTAATACCATTAAAATCTGATAAGCCACCAAAAAGGATTTTAGTGGGGAATTGAAGGACATGGGAAAGTGGGATGATGAAATTGATAGGAACTTCCAGCTTAAATGCATCTTTAGATACATAATAAGTATCTATACGCTATTATAGAGAGAAGCCAAGCAGACAAATGAAACAAATATATTACTGAATCCTAATAAACGTAGAAAACATTGACAAGCTACATGCCCTGAAATACCCAAACAAGACAGATAAAACGAAAGAAATTACTTTTATCAGTGAAGGTAATAAACCGAAAAAGAATGAAAAGGGAAAGTTATTTTAACTTCCTAAATAATTGAAACACTACCAAAACATGTACGTAGATTTTAAATTAGTACTAACAATTTTTTTTTTTGTTTTTTTTTTTTTTTTGTTTTTTCTTTCCAACAATTTCTTAACAACCAAACAGAAAGCTAATTGTTCAGCAAAACGAAAATCAAAACAAAAAACCTATTGATGCGAATTGAAAACAGATCTACAAATACCTTAGATTTCAATTCAAAAATTGAAAAAAAAAAAGCACATAAAAATTTTACCATAGATTTGATCAGTATAGGAAATGATCAAACGGAGCAACTATCGCATCCACAATCATCGACACTACCAGATTCGCTTATACACATATATGTTGTAGGGGTAAAATTCCCCAAAGTTAACAATGGGCCTTGGGCCCCGCACGGAGCCCAACCATGACCCAAAGGGAAAAGGGGGACCAAAAGACTTCTGGCCCAATCCTGTTGGGCCCAGCTTGTTTGAAAAGACGTCCGAGGAGGAATGTCTCCTCGGACACACAAATATGGGCCCAATGTGCGCCCCCTCCACAGTGAAGAACCATCCCAGACAAACGTGGGTAGTAGGATGAGCCTCACACAGCAGGAAAGAGAAAAATGTAAGACGTCCAGGGAGAAGCCACAACTGCTGCATTAAATGCAAGGAAGCTACTTTTTCAGCCGCATTAATGTGGAGAAGACAGGCGAACAGTGTTACATTGGCCAGTGCAACTCACAGAAAGATAAGGTAGATGTCCGATGGGACAGGCACTCAAGTGAAGGTCCAAATGGTTAACAAGTGTAAGGTCCTTATCAATTTAAGGAGGCTATATAAGAGAAGGAAATCCCTATGAAGAGGGGATCAGAGAATTGAGAGAGAAGAGAGAAAGAGAGGTTAAAGAATTCTGTAGACTTTAACCAGAGCAAGAGGTGCACTTATACGTCTCCTCGAACCGGTATCCTGTAAACTTAAATGGAAGATTCTCACGTTCAGACTGTTGCATGGCATACAACTATCTAACATTTCACTTCGTCTAGCCCTAGTTCTGTAACCCGCTCTCTACAAATTCATTGTCTTGGGACTTTTGGGGCAGAACCACTTACTTGTTGGGCCTGGGCCCCAAAAACCGCCCCTACAATTGGCGCCGTCTGTGGGGAGAACTTGTGTCTCGACAAGTGAATCTGTAAGAAATGGAAGGATCAGGTCCGCGCCAAACCAAACATGCAAATTCCCAACGGCAGGACAATTTTTTGAATCTCGAACGAGAGAAGGACCAAGATAATCAACGAGAGGGCAGTGTGAACACCTCTCACACGAGTAGAATCCGTTCAAAAGGGAAGAATCATGCATCCCATAAGCAAAACGATCGAAAGGCTCTATAGTAAGAGATTGATGATTTGAAGAAGAAGCTGCGCCGAGCGCAGCGAAAACGTCCTTCACCCGGCTTGGACACTAGTAGTGATGAGGATAACGAATACAGGCGAAGATCAAGAACCCCTCCGAGTGAGACTTTTTCCTATGAGGAAGAGCGGCCTCGCAAATGCAGCCACAAAAGCCCATCTTACCAAGGCCTGGCTAACGATGCCATGAGCAAGGCCCTGGATCATATCTCCCAGTCGCCGTTCACGCGTAGAATAGAGAAGGTAGTGCTTCCTCGGCGGTTCCATCAACCAACGTTTGCCATATACAATGGTTGGACTGACCCAGTAAAGCATGTAAGCCAATTTAATCAGAGGATGGCCGTCCACTCCAGGGATGAGGCGTTAATGTGTAAGGTGTTTCCGTCCAGCTTGGGACCTATGGCAATGAGATGGTTTAATGCCCTCCAGCCGAATTCCATAGATTCCTTTAAACAGCTGACACAGGCTTTTGGTTCCCACTTCATCACCAGCAGTAGAGTCCCTCGGCCCCTCGATTCCCTCTTATCCTTGTCCATGCAGGAAGGAGAGACGCTGAAGGCCTACTCAGACAGGTACTGGGAAATGTATAATGAGATAGAAGGGAATTACGATGACATCGCCATTAGTACGTTCAAAAGGGGCCTACCGACAGAGCATGGCTTAAGAAAGTCCTTCACTGGGAAGTCAGTCACCAGCGTGCGCCAACTCATGGACAGAATTGACAAGTACAAAAGGGTCGAGGAGGACCAGCAGATGGGGAAGGGTAAAGCGAAGGTTGTCCCTCAGGAGAGGAGGGACTTCAGGTCGAACCGCTTTAACAGCAGTAACAGGCTGAGAAGAGACTACGCGGAACAGTCCGGACCTACTGGGGCTCAGGCAGTCCATGCTGTGTTCCGAGAACCATTACACAAGATCCTAGAGAAGGTGAAGTGCGAACCTTTCTTTCAGTGGCCGAACAGGATGGCAGGTGACCCCTCAAAACGTAATCAGAATCTGTACTGCGCGTACCACCAAGAGCCAGGTCACACCACCAATGATTGCAGGAATCTGAAAAACCATTTGGATCGGCTTTTCCGAGAAGGGAAGTTGAGGCATCTGTTGCACCGCCATGAAGGATGGAAGGAACAGTCAAATATCGAAACCAAACAAGGCACATTGAGGCCACCCATTGGCACAATAAATGTCATTCTTGCCGCACCTGGAAGGACCGGTTCCAGCCCTTTCAGAGTAATGTCAGTGGGCAGGTTCCTGACTGAGCCGGACGAAAGGGAATCCAAGAGAGCCAGAGTGAATGCCACGCCCTTAATCGGGTTCTCAGAGGAGGACAAGCAAGGAACCCTTCAACCCCACAATGATGCCCTAGTCGTCATGCTCAGAATTGGAGGTTATGACGTGAAAAGGGTGTTAGTCGATCAAGACAGCGCCGTGGAGGTAATGTACCCTGATTTGTATAAGGGGTTGAACTTGAAGCTAGAAGACCTGTCGCCATACGATTCCCCTCTAGTCAGCTTTGAAGGAAAAATCGTCACCCCGAAAGGCATGATTAGGCTGCCTGTGCAAACAAACTCAGACGCGGTAGAGGTGAACTTCATTGTCATAGATGCGTACTCCCCCTACACAGCTATCGTGGCCCGGCCGTGGCTTCATGCACTAGGGGCTGTGCCATTAACCTTGCACCAAAAAGTGAAGTATCCGTCAGGAGGTCAAGTCAAAGAAATAATAGGGAACCAAGGAATGGCTAGGCAATGCATGGTGTCGGCAATCTCACGACGACCAAATAGTGAACCTTCCACTTCAGCCGAGAACGGCTTATAGCAATCAATGACCCCGGTCCCAACTGTGGGTGGTGGAGGACCAGCCACGGAGGTGAGCTGTGAGGAGCTGGAGAAAGTACTCGTCGGATCAGACCCTGAGAGGTTTTTTCAAATTGGCTCAGAATTACCACCACAGGAGAAGTCAAAACTAATTGGTTTTCTTCGGCGGAATGCGGACGTATTCGCCTGGGATCCCTATGAGGCCCCCGGGGTTGACTCAGATCTCATATGCCATCACCTTAATGTTAACCCGGCTATAACGCCTAAGAAGCAACCTCCTCGGCGACCGTCAAAAGAACATGCAGACGCTGTGAGAGAAGAGGTCGCAAAATTGAAGAAAGCTGGGGCTATCAAGGAAGTGTTCTACCCCGAATGGTTAGCCAACACAGTCGTGGTAAAAAAGAAGAGCGGGAAATGGCGGGTCTGTGTAGACTTCACGGACTTAAACAAGGCCTGCCCGAAGGATCCTTTCCCAATGCCACGGATAGACCGATTGGTAGATGCGACTGTCGGACACCCCCGAATGAGTTTTTTGGACGCCTTCCAGGGCTACCATCAGATATCCCTGGCTGCCGAAGACTAAGAAAAAACTGCTTTTGTCACCCCAGTTGGAAACTATCATTATAAGGTGATGCCCTTCGGCTTGAAGAATGCTGGGTCGACCTATCAAAGGATGATGACTAGGATGTTTGAACAGCAGATGGGTAAGAGCGTTGAAGTGTATATAGATGACATGGTGGTAAAGTGCAAATTGGTGGCTGACCACATCAGAGACCTCGGCGAAGTCTTTCAAATTCTGAGAAAGTACAAGCTACGACTGAACGCATCCAAATGTTCATTTGGGGTGGGATCAGGAAAATTCTTGGGCTATATGGTGACCCATAGAGGAATAGAAGTTAACCCTAACCAAATAAGAGCCATTCATAACCTACAGCCTCTTCGGAATCCCAAAGAGGTCCAGAAGCTCACCGGCATGATAGCTGCTTTAAACCGTTTCATCTCCCGCTCAGCGGACAGATGCAGGCCTTTCTTCCTCCTATTGCACAAGTGGAAGGGCTTCGAGTGGACTAAGGAGTGTGCTTTAGCTTTCCAACAGCTCAAGGAATACCTCGCCCGACCACCGATTATGTCCAGTCCCGATGCCGATGAGGTGTTGTTCGCCTACATCGCAGTAGCCTCTCATGCGGTAAGCTTAGTGCTAATCCGAGAAGACAACGGCACGCAGCGACCCGTCTATTACATGAGCAAATCGCTGCAGGAGGCAGAGACTCGGTATCTCCCCCTTGAAAAAGCTATCTTGGCCGTCGTACAAGCTACGCGGAAGCTCCCCCACTATTTTCAGGCACATACAGTAGTTGTGCTAACTCAACTTCCGTTGAAATCCGTCTTCCGCAGCGCCGACTACACAGGTAGAATTGCAAAATGGGGAACGATCCTGGGCGCCTTCGACATTAGATACATGCCTCGCACCGCCATAAAAGGTCAGGTTCTCGCCAATCTAGTAGCTGAATTTACAGAGCCCACCCTAGAAGGAATGGAAGTGTTGGGATCACCAAGTGCTGGTGAGAAATTGATCAGCACAGTCTCTCAGCATGAACACAATTGGTGGAAAGCACACATCGACGGTGCAGCGAACCAAAGGGGCTTAGGGGTGGGGCTCGTTCTAGTCTCTCCCGAAGGGATAACCATAGAAAAGTCGTTGAGGCTTCGATTCTCAGCCACGAATAACGAAGCCAAGTATGAGGTGCTAGTGGAGGGGATGTCAATGATCCGGAAATTGGGTGGAAAATTTGTAAATATGTTCTCGGATTCGAGACTCATCGTGGGACAAGTAAATGGGGAGTTGGAGGCGAAGGATGAAAGAATGCAAGTGTACCTGGCTCGGGCTAAGCACCTGCAGACCCATTTCTATCACTTCCGTTTAACGCATGTACCCAGGAGTGGGAACACCCATGCTGATTCTCTCGCAACGCTGGCCACCTCCTCGGTTCAGCCCCTTCCGCAGGTTATTTTAGTTGAAGATCTCTACCGCCCAACAACAGAGAAGGCCAACGGAATTCGGGTACACAACGTTGGGGCAGGACCTAGCTAGATGGACCCTCTGGTACTGTTTTTAAAGCACGACACCTTGCCAGACGATAAGGTTGAAGTCGACAAAATTAGGAGGAAAGCTTCTCGATTCTGGCTGTCCGAGGACTCCAAACTTTACCGACGCTCGTTCTCGGGGCCATACCTGCTGTGTGTGCACCCAAAGGCTACTGAACTCATCCTGGAGGAGTTACATGAAGGGATTTGCGGAAGTCATACAGGGGGTAGGCCCCTGTCCCACAGGGCCATGATGCTGGGATACTGGTGGCCGAGCATGCATAAAGAGGCTCTGGAATATGTGAAGAAGTGCGACCAGTGCCAAAGGTTCGCCCCAAACATACACCAGCCAGGCGGAGAACTTAACCCGCTGTCCAGCCCTTGGCCATTCGCACAATGGGGCCTAGACATACTAGGACCATTCCCCAAAGCGGCAGGGAACAAGAAATTTCTTCTCGTCGGCACTGATTACTTCAAAAAGTGGGTCGAAGCTGAGGCGCTGGCAAACATTAGGGACATCGATGTCAAGAAGTTTGTTTGGAAAAATATTATCACTAGGTTCGGGACCTCGCACACCCTGATCTCGGACAACGGCCTCCAGTTTGACAGCAAAACCTTCAGAAAATACTGTAATGAGCTGGGAATTATCAATCGATACTCCACACCGGCCTACCCATAGGGTAATGGACAGGCGGAAGCCATCAATAAAACCATAGTGAATGGGCTGAAAAAGAGGTTGGACGATGCGAAAGGGAGGTGGGTTGAAGAGTTAGCCCACGTCTTGTGGACCTACCGCACCACGCCTCGCAGGTCCACGGGAGAAACCCCCTTTTCAATGACCTACGGAGCCGAGGCTGTCATCCCACTGGAGATAAACTTCCCAACACAGAGGACTACTGCCTTCAACCCCATTGCTAATAACAAACTTCTGGAAAAAAAGCTTGGACCTCCTCGAAGAAAAAAGGGAAAGTGCAATGGTCCACCTAGCATACTATCAGCAAAAGCTCAAATAGGGTTACGACGCCAAGGTGAAGTCAAGGCCATTGGCGCCCGGGGATCTAGTATTGAGGAAGGTCCTGGGCACTGCGAGGAACCCTGCATGGGGAAAGCTTGGACCAAACTGGGAAGGCCCATACCGTATCACTTCCGTAGCCGGCATAGGAGCCTACTTTTTGGAAGATTTGGATGAACATGTAGTCCCACGCCCTTGGAATGTAAATAACCTGAAAAGGTACTGTTATTAATGAAAGACATCATTCTTGATGCCGTATTACTGTATAGCTACTTGGGCTAAGTGTTAAACAGAACCCAAGTCCTGCCTGGCTCCTTGGACCACAGACTTGGGGGAAATTAATCTCGCAGCTATTCTCACTAAGTGTTAAACAAAACCCAAGTCCTACCTGGCTCTTCGGACCACAGACTTGGGGGAAATTAACCTCGCAGCTATTCTCACTAAGTGTTAAACAGAACCCAAGTCCTGCCTGGCTCCTCGGACCACAGACTTGGGGGAAATTAACCTCACAGCCATTTTCACTAAGTGTTAAACAGAACCCAAGTCCTGCCTGGCTCCTCGGACCACAAACTTAGGGGAAATTAACCTCGCAGCTATTCTCACTAAGTGTTAAACAGAACCCTAGTCCTGCCTGGCTCCTCGGACCACAGACTTAGGGGAAATTAACCTCGCAGCCGTTCTCACTAAGTGTTAAACAGAACTCAAGTCCTGCTTGGCTCCTCGGACCACAGACTTGGGGGAAATTAACCTCACAACGATTTTCACTAAGTGTTAAACAGAACCCAAGTCCTGCCTGGCTCTTCGGACCACAGACTTGGGGGAAATTAACCTCGCAGCCATTTTCACTAAGTGTTAAACAGAACCCAAGTCCTACCTGGCTCCTCAGACCACAGACTTGGGGGAAATTAACCTCGCAGCTATTTTCACTAAGTGTTAAACAGAACCCCAGTCCTGCCTGGCTCCTCGGACCACAGACTTGGGGGAAATTAACCTCGCAGCCATTTTCACTAAGTGTTAAACAAAACCTAAGTCCTGCCTGGCTTCTCGGACCACAGACTTGGGGGAAATTAACCTCACAGCCATTTTCACTAAGTGTTAAACAGAACCCGAGTCCTGCCTGGCTCCTCGGACCACAGACTTGGGGGAAATTAACCTCACAGCCATTTTTACTAAGTGTTAAACAGAACCCAAGTCCTGCCTGGCTCTTCGGACCACAGACTTGGGGGAAATTAACCTCGCAGCCATTTTCACTAAGTGTTAAATAGAACCCAAGTCCTGCCTGGCTCCTCGGACCATAGACTTGGGGGAAATTAACCTCGCAGCCATTTTCACTAAGTGTTAAACAGAACCCAAGTCCTGCATGGCTCCTCAGACCACAGACTTGGGGGAAATTAGCCTCGCTGCCATTTTGTCTAATTATCGACTATCATTCTTTACACATTCATTCACTCATGCTTGGTTTTCAACAGTTAATGGTAGAATAGACATCCATTCATGATGAAAACAGAAGAGAAAGTAAAACAACAAGAATTAAAGGAAACGACACCTTTCATTAAAATCCAAAAGCGATCCTTTTACAAACATTAACAGAGCAAAATATAAAGGGTTTAACAAGTAAAATCCTACACTACTTTCCTAAATCTGAACCTTGAGTAGGCCCGGGTTGGTCGATTGCTGCCTAGGGCACCGGAACAGTCTCCTTAGCCTGTGCAACAACCTCCCTGATTGAAAGATTGTCCTCGGGCAACTTGTCCTTCACGGCCGGCTGCGCATCCTCAGCTTCAGGCATAGAGGAGTCCGAGGCTAAAGCCTTCGTTGGGAGAGGCTCTTCAGGGGCAACCACGTCAGGAATCTCACGAATGTCCTCCGGGAAAAAGATATTCTCAGCTTTCCTGAGATCGGAATCCGCTGGGACTGCTGCCCGACCCAAGGCTACACCCCAAGATAGGGTGATGTATTCCCTGCATACAGCGGCCACCTCCTCGGCCATCCTGACCTCAGTGTCCCTGACTCCGCGATCATAAGAGGTTGCCACTGCTTTCTCGGCCGCCTCCCTGGCCAGACGGGCCTCCCCCTTGACCTTTGTAAGCTCGGCCTTGAGATCTGAAACCGCTTGCTTCTCTGTCACGAGATTTTCCTCAGACTGGCGGAGCTGTAGGCGCAGATCCTCAGCCTGCTTAGTGGCGTTTTTAAGGCCGGCCTCCGCGCTCGCACGGCCCTTCTTTGCTTACTTTACTTCATTGCTCAGGCGATCATTTTCCTGCCTGAGGTCACTAGCAATCCTCTCGGCAGCACAGCGGGACTGAGCCTTACTGTGAAGGTCCTCACGTGCCTTTTTGGCCCATTCCTCAGCAACAAAGATTTGCTGAGTGACCTGCGCCAGAAAAGTAAAGGCTTAATTAAAGAGAATGATGAATAAATAGATACGTAACAAGAGAAAGAGATAGGAGAAGTTCTCACTTACCATAGCCATGTCCCTCTTCAGCGACATGAAGAGGTCTGGTTGTCGAATATCCCGTAGCCCCTTCATATTGCGAGGCAAAAGAAGAGGCTGCTGCAGGGCCTCAGCCAAGAGTGACGCCTGCCCTTGCTGGGATTCCCACAGGGTCGCATCCCAGGAAATTGGGGCGCCATCCAGTTCGAGCCGTGGCGACCATATCCGCTATTCCCTCCGAATAGCCGCCTCGTCTCGGCTATCAGTGGACCTGGTCCTTTTCTCTTTAGGCTCTTTGGTCTCTTTGCCTTTCTTCTGAGGCTTGGCTTTTTCTTGGCCAACCTCGCCCTCCTCCAATTCCTCCACAGGCCTTTTTCGCCTCAAATTGGGCATAGGCTGCAGTGCCGCATCCGATGTGGGAGGAAGAGGAGGAGGAGCCTTGGATGTCGGCTTTTCCTTCGGGACATCCTTGGAGGACTGCCCTTTGTTCCTATTGGAAAGGAGGCCCTTGAGACTAGACCTTTGTTTCAGATCCATTCCTTCTTCTTTAACCTCTTGGCTGGTATCAACTTGTGTGATTACTAAACCAAGATCAGGGGCTGCCGAGGCGCGGTCCAAATCTGAATCAGAGTCCGAGAGCTCTACTGGCCTGGCCGACACCTCTCCCTCCTCGGCGAAATGGAACTAGTCTATCTGATCTTCCAAAGACGAGTGGGAGGAACTGGCTTCTTCCACTGGGACAACTACTGCGGGAAAAGCACGTTGAGCAGGCAGCTGGACGGGAGGTAAATCTCTCGAAGCAAGGAAGCCTGGTATGGAGACGTCGATTCGTGCTAATCGCGGACTGCCAGCCCTGATTGCTTAGCCGGCCTCTACTAGAGAACGAGTAAGGGGCTCGTATTCCAAAATCAGAGGTGCAGCCCGCAATTGCCTGTCTGCACTCACGTAAATCTTAGACCTTAGAAGGAAATTGAGTGCTTGGACATTGACCAAACTTAGCCGAGGAGTCGTATGCGCCTTGTCTGCAAAGCCCAAAGAAAGGGTTATGTTAGTCCGAAGAGGCAAACAAGCGAAGTAAAAATTGAAACGAAGAAAAAGAAAGATCAAAACTAAGATCCCTTCCAAGGGATCTAACTTTATGGTGCCCCACCTGGTTTTCCTGCCCTGACCGGGCAGTGAATACCATCGTGCCATTGTCCGGAGACGATCAAAAGGTCGTCCTTCAAGCCTTTGTTGGACTTGGGAAGGCAGGATATCAACCTCACCTCATCAGACTTGGACTTCAAGTAATATGAGTCGCCGAGGTTGTGCAATTCATACAGATGAACCATGTCATGCCATGAAAAGTCGAGGTTCATCTGATTGTTCAAGACGTCTACGCACCCCAGAATCCGGAACATATTTGCGACGCATTGGTGAGGGGCCAACCTATGACCACGCAAATAATCCCTAGTTATCCTCCCCATAGGGATGGTCATTCCTCCTTCCACAAAGGCTACCACTGGAATGGCAACCTGCCCCGTTCTTCTCTTGATTAAGACTTCCTCCAGAGAACAATACTCTAGACCTAGCTCCGGCGGAATACGGTATTTAGCCCTGAAGCCTTCCATACCGACTAGGGAATCTACCATTTTCTCAAGCTTACCCATCCCCCTAATCCTAGGTGACGCGAAGACGATTTACTTAAGGAATAACGCCGGAAAAGGCAACGGAAAAGGAATGTGCACTTACGGGTAAGGAACTTATAGGAAATCTTCAAGGGGACGACTGCGAAGGCTTGAACACTTTGAGAGGGAAAGTACTGGAGTGCTCGGAATGCTTGAGTGCTTGTCCAAAAATGAGAAGGAAATGCCTTTGAAAATCTTATATATCTGGGAGAAGCCGGACAGACATACTCCCGCCTAGAGAAACGGAAATGATCCCAACCGTTGATCTAGCATCCAACCGTCGGATTGAAAAGATATAAAACCGCTAAAAGCAATAATTAGCGCCTCATGGGTCATTAAAGACCTCCGTCATTAATGAGGCACGTGAGAAGCACACCTCCGCACGGGTGAAGCAGGAATCCACAATAAATAATCCTATGAATGTCAAAATCCCGCCTTTCCTCCTCGGACAAGAAAAAAGGAGTTGGAATTTTGAAGGGCTATTGTAGGGGTAAAATTCCCCAAAGTCAACAATGGGCTTTGGGCCCTGCACGGAGCCCAACCATGACCCAAAGGGAAAAGGGGGACCAAAAGACTTCTGGCCCAATCCTGTTGGGCCCAGCTTGTTTGAAAAGACGTCCGAGGAGGAATGTCTCCTCGGACAGACAAATATGGGCCTAATGTGCGCCCCCTCCACAGTGAAGAACCATCCCAGACAAACATGGGTAGTAGGATGAGCCTCACACAGCAGGAAAGAGAAAAATGTAAGACGTCCAGGGAGAAGCCACAACTGCCGCATTAAATGCAAGGAAGCTACTTTTTCAGCCGCATTAATGTGGAGAAGACAGGCGAACAGTGTTACATTGGCCAGTGCAACTCACAGAAAGATAAGGTGGATGTCCGATGGGACAGGCACTCAAGTGAAGGTCCAGATGGTTAACAAGTGTAAGGCCCTTATCAATTTAAGGAGGCTATATAAGAGAAGGAAATCCCCATGAAGAGGGGATCGGAGAATTGAGAGAGAAGAGAGAAAGAGAGGTTAAAGAATTCTGTAGACTTTAACCAAAGCAAGAGGTGCACTTATACGTCTCCTCGGACCGGTATCCTGTAAACTTAAATGGAAGATTCTAACGTTCAGACTGTTGCATGGCATACAACTATCTAACATTTCACTTCGTCCAGCCCTAGTTCTGTAACCCGCTCTCTACAAATTCATTGTCTTGGGACTTTTGGGCCAAAACCACTTACTTGTTGGGCCTGGGCCCCAAAAACCGCCCCTACATATGTATAGGTGCATGTAGAGAGAGAGAGAATTTTCATAGAGAAAGATTTAGAAAGAGAGAGAGGTAGATCGGGAAGTAAGAGAGAGAGAGAGAGAGAGAGAGAGAGAGAGAGAGAGAGAGAGAGAGAGAGAGAGAGAGAGAGAGAGAGAAAATGAAAAGGATTAGGAGAAATGGGAAATAGGGAGGGGCGGTTGAATGAGAAACGTGTAGGGTTTTATGTTGGGCTTTAAATAGAATCAAAACGACGTAGTTTTGATAATATTAACTTAAAAAATGAAGGTTAGAACCTTGGATGGGACCCTGAAAAATTACATGGCATGCGTGTCCACTAAGGTAACTTAGGTTTATGAAAATATTTTATAAATAGTAATATTCAATATTTTATAAACAGTAATTTTAATATTTAATACATAAATATTTTATAAATAGTAATATTTAATATAAATAGTAATATTTAATATTTTCTTGATTAATTTATTTTAAATTTATTTTAGTAAAACTTAAAATGATGCTATTATTAATATTTATATATATATATATATATATATATATATATATATTAATAAAAAATGACTGATACACCCTTCAAATTACAACCACATAAAATGTGATTTAAAAAAAAAAAGGGCGGCAAAAAGAATGACCAAAATATACCCCCCAAAATCTAAAAAATGACCAAATACCCCCTAAGCCTAAAAAAAGACAAAGATGCCCCCTAAACCTAAAAAATGACCGAAATACCCTCGAAACCTAGATAAAGACCGAAACACTCCCGAAACCTAAAAAATGACTACAATACCCTCCGAACCTGGGCTGACTGGTGGGAATGCGTGTGTCCTTGCCGCTAGGATACCCAGAACTTTCTTAATATAATTTATACAAATTAATATTTAATATCTAATGTAGAGATAGTAATAAAAAAAAAAAACTCTTACTATGGTTCGAACCTAGCAAAATATTATCACATGCGTGTCTTAGCACTAAACTAGTGTAATTGTACATAAATACTAGTATTATGCCCGTGCAATGCATTGCTTAATTAAGAATCATGTGTAAATTAATGAAAATAAAAAAAATTATTTTAAATAAAATAAAATTGATAATAAAAATAAAGTAATCTCTTACTCTATTTTTTTTTAAACAAAGTAACATTTTACTTGAAACAAAATTTCAACCACGGTAAACTTCAAAAAAAAAAAAAAAAAGTTGATAAGAAGTTGTTTCTATTTAAAACAATAATTTTAAGTTGTGAAAAAGATGATATAAGCAAAAAAAGAAAAATTCAAAATTAAAATCCAATACCTTAAAAATCAAGTTGTTAACATTAATTACAAATTTTTATTTTCTGTTATACCATAAAAATCATGTTGTTAATTAAGGTTATTAGCTTTTTTTTATCCAAAAATTTGATTTTTATCCAAAACAATTAAATTAAAAAATATATATATTTGGAAAAAAGTAGATAAAAGATTATTATCAATTCCTCCCCATGTGTATATCCTCCAAATGAAAGTTGTGATGAAGTTGATATAAGCAAAAAAGGAAGGAATTTGTTTAAAATCAAATACCATAAAAATCAAGTTGTTAATGTTAATTACAATTTTTTTTTTTCCTGTTATATCGTGAAAGTTCTCATGATTTAGGTCTATTGATGAATCTTGCTAATAAAAGAGAAGTGAGACAAGGTGCGATTGGGTAGTGAATGACTACTCTTAAATATATGGAGACATTACATGAATATATGGCAAAAATAAATTTTGTTTGATCATTTTTTCAACTAGTGAAATATGCCATAAAGTATTGTAAGATTTGATTCTCTCGTCTACGTTTTGTCCAAATATAAAATTTAATGATTATGACAATTATTAATATAATAACATTTATTATTCTTGTGTTTGTATATGAAATTATCACATATATCTTTTAAAGAAAATATAATATGAAAATATTTTAATAGGGGTTTAAATATAGAATAAAATTTAAACATGCACTTAATTATATAGTTTATGTTAGAATAATAATGTGCAAAATTGAAAGACATGAAAAGTTTTTGTTGTACAATATTATGCAATCAAGTAAAATTTTAAAAAAAAATTATCTAGCTTTTATTTTTTTTTCTAACTATGAAATTAGATTGTTATAGTAATTTTAAATTAGATTATTTTTGTTGGTAATGAAATTGGGCGTTTCATCTGCAAAGACTATAACATATCAACTAAGATGATTTGTCTTGATCATGGAAGTGGAGACTTCTAGTTAGTATGTTGATATGTTTTAAGAGTTAAGACATATTGAGCTAGACCGCTATGAGATTTATTATTCTCCTAACGATTGTCAAATGAATAATAAATCTCATGACTTTTATTTACATGAACTCTTAATCTTGAGAGAATAATGGACTTGATCATGAGGTGTAAGTTGCTTTGATATATCAGGAGTGAGATCTAAAGTCATAATTAAAACTTCAGTATGTTGGGCAGCCACATGTAGTGTTGATGGAACATATATTCTCAAGATGGAATTCATCGTCTCTTAACGGAGATACAAAATATTTCCTTGAGATAAGTTTAATGGGTCTGGTTATTCAGAGAGTTGGGCCCAACCACTTTAGTAAGGAATTACTAAAGTATATATTTATGGAATTGGATTTCATAAATATATGATGAATAACTTAAAGAATTAAACCGGGTACTCAAGGAGTAAAATGTAATAATCTTCAAAGTGGCAGTCTAAATTCATGACTTTGTATTACTACGAATATTTTATGAAAGGGTTGCATGTACAATAAAGTCTTGAAATATAATTTATAGATAAGGCCTAGAGTGCAACTATATTTATATAGTGGTATTAAATATAGTTAATGGTAACTTTGGACTTCTCAAGAGTTGACAGAAAAGCCCAAGACTCATTAGAGCTAGTGTCTTATTGGTCCCCTTTTAGTCCCACCCCAAGCCACACACTTAAGCCCAATTGGAATGGCCCAAAAGGCTAACCCAATTAGATAATCAGTTAGATATAAAGGGAGAAACATACAAAATTTTGTGAGAGAGCAAGCATTGTGAAATGGTGTGTATGTGTGAGTAAAGCCACTCGATTATTCTCCCTTGGAAACTGATTGAGAGACCACACTTCTTGGGCATAAAGTGGAATTGAAGTGAAGATTAAAAGTGTTCCCAAGAAATTATAATCTTTTGTTTTGAATTTCACTGCACCAAGGTATGCTATCTTATTCTTAAATTCTAAATTTTACATAGTGCATGTTATCAATCATGAATGAAATAGATCCATGTTTGTTGCTTCCGTTGTGTGTTTTGTTTGAGATACAAAACCAGATTTTCCAACAATTGGTATCAAAGCCAGGTTTTCATCTCATGATTGTATAGCATGTGATTGGATTTTATAATAAAAGAAAAATGGTTTCTTGATGATATCGGGTTCACACCAAGGATGCATATTCTCTTGGTTTGTTCGAAGTGGCCTATGATTATAAAGTAATGGTGCCGTGTCTTTATATGTAATTGTCTGTTTCGAAGTTTATTCCTTGGCCATAAACTTCTAGAAGATTTGTTGTTTGGATATAGTTATTCAAATAACCGTCATGATAAAAGTATAATACTTAATGGTATGGATTGAAAGGCACTGTTTCGGGATTGAAAGGCATTGTATCATGGCCCACGGTTGATTTTGTTATCTTCAAGGATTCTATTGATTGTTGTTCGATTGCGGTTCAATTCCTCTTGATCGATCGAAAGTCGCATGTTAGCAAAACATCAGCAAACATAAAAAGCGCATAGCTTGTCTGTTTGAATCTCAAATCGCAATCCATTTTTTCTAGTATTTAAAGGAGAGAAGAGTGCATCTTGTGCCTCTAATTGTAGATCTAGGGTTTTTGTAACCAAAGCTCTCTCAAGTCTTGTACCAGCAATATTCTTTGAAGAAACTCAAGATTTGGTGTTGTAGAAGTTGCTACTACAAGATCAACTACTGATGGTGATCTAAAACCTTTGAGTGGGATCTCAAAGTCACAAACGTGGGCGATTGTGCATTGCAGATTCAAGATAGAAGAGTTCGTGGATTCGGAGTTGCACATGGTCGTGTGAGTAAGTTCTACAAGAGGTAGCTTTAGATTTTAGGGAGAAAATCTATTTAAAACTTCCATTCTATCATAATGAATTTGTTTGCCTTGAGGATAGGTGAGGTTAAATCCTCCCTTGTTTTTTACCATGAAACTGTTGGTTTCATTGGTTTTTCTGGGTAATCATATTGTTGTCTCTTTTAGTTTTTCGCATTGCATGATATGATCTATTATTGTTTGTTAAGGTTCAAAATGTTACAAGTATCAAGATCCAAAGCAAATGGACCCTCACAAAATAAGGAAGGCCCAATTTGTGAGCCAAGACCCATTTACAATGGGCAAAAGGAAGCCTAAGCCCATGAATGGGTAAGCCCTGGGCCTTAGAGAAGAATGAAAAAAAAGCAAAGGAAGTTTGGCCAAACCCTCTGAAAAAGGGGCTCTTAGGGAGCCCAGGGAGAATAAAGGGACTAGATCGGATATCTTGGAACTGCCAGAGCCAGGGAGGGGATCTTCGGGAAGTGCAGGAAAGAATCAGCTGGGATTTGAACAGCTTAAGGAGGCATGCCCATGGGCACAAGAAATGAAGAAAGTAATGTCCCATTAGCAGCCTACAACTCAGAAGAAAAGTTTTGGAAACAGATGGTGACTTAGGAATCAACACCTTATGAAGGGAGCCTAATACCTTGGGAAAAGTAGAAAGGTGAACCATGAAGGAAGGTGGCTGGGGAACTTTCAACATGATAGGGAGGAATTTACCTATTTGAAGGAAAAAGACAATGGGTGTGGCAGCTAAAAAGGGGCTCTAAAAAATCTCTTTAGAAGCTTTGGAAAAAGGAATAGAAGTCAGCCCCATCAAGACCCCCCAAAATAGGAATGACAGTTGTGAGCTTTTTGGAGGGTAACCTCTAAAGAAGAATGCAATGAGAAAATAAGAAAAGGACCAGTCAGCAATGTTGCTAACATAACATTGGTTTTGGAACCTAGGGCAACAATAGGAGGGAATTAATGGCATACCAAAAACCCTAGGAAGGTATTATAAAAGGAGAATTAAGTCTTCGGCAAAAGGCATTCAACAACTATTAATCAAAACAAAAAAGAGCATTAGAGAGACCCATTAAGCTTCAAAAAAATAGAGAGAAGAGAAAAGCATTGCAAAGGATCCGGTAATACGTGCTTGAGAATACACTTAGATTCAAGGGGATTCAAACTCCACAAGTCTTAGAAGCTTACAGAGAGCTATCAAAGTCTCTGAATTTTGAACTTATTTGAACCTCGTGGCATATTCCAATGAGAAATAGGGTCTAATGTACCAAAAACTTAATATAATGACACATCACTCTATTTTCTGAGAATCCCTGAAGATCTTACTTGCATTTTCTTAATAATTCTTTTACTATTCCTCAGCCAGTTATTTTACAATATGTATATGTTTGCATGTATGAACGTATATGTATTGTAGGGCCCATGTTTTATGCACAAATTGGTTCGTAATCAGTCCAACATAGTTGTGGTGAACCAAGCCTAGTCCACCAACCAACAAGTATAATTTCTTTAGAGGCCCAGGATCCTTGTTACCATTTGGGCCTGGGTACTGTCTAAAATAGGAATCCACATTTTAAGGCAACTCCACTGGGGATTGGCAAAAGAGAGGGAAGAAGCAGTCCTTTCGCAAAACATGGCTTCAAGGCTAAGGAACAGCAAGGGTACCAACTTGCCATCTACAGCATCAGAGCCCGTGAGAGAAAATGAGGTGGCCTCTAGGCAAAAGAATGAGGTACCCTTGGCAGAACATGAAGTTGCCTCAGGGCTATGGTGCGAGACATGAGAACCAGATCCCATGATCCGAATGGCAAAAATGATGAAGGATCTCCAGTAGAAGATCTGTCTCCTCAAGGAAGGAAGAACCCAGGAGATTAGAGACAATGCCCCTTCATTGGTCAACCAGGAGAGGGCCCAGCTAGAGGGGGGTCAGTAGTGGGAAAGGGAGCTAATCCCTAATATTTCACCCTAGTAGATGTAAATGCCCTTCTTGAACAAGAAAGGGAGAAACTCTTAGGGATCTCCAAGCAATTCTCTCGGGATCCCCCTTTTCTAGTAGAGCTCATCGGCAAGTCCTATCCCAAAGTGTACAAACCCCCACAACAGTGAAGAGGCCCACAATAGTCAGAGAGTTCAAAAGTTTCTTAGGAAGGGTCTCCTACATTAGAAGGTTTGTGCCAGGCTTAGTTTCGGTTACTAGTGGATTATCCAAACTATTGAAAAAGGAAGTTGAGTTCACTTGGGAAATTGAACAACAGGAAGCCTTCCAAAGGATCTAGCAGATCATGAACCGTCTGCATACCCTACAAGCATCAGTAGGTGGGAAACCGCTGTTATTATACTTGGCATCCAACTCTCAAGCAATTGGAGTGTTGTTGGCTTAGGAAGATGATGAAGGAAATGAACAACCCGTTTATTATGTGAGCAGGGCTTTAAAGGACGCGGAAACAAGGTATGCCAAGATAGAGAGAGCATGCTTTGTGGTTATAATTTGGCATGATTGACAATACCAAAACACATGAATCTAACAATCTCCCCCTTTGTCAATCCATGACAAAACCTCAAGTACAAAAGTAAGCCCAATACAACAATAACCCAAATACAATGAATGAACCCATATTTAAATACACTAATCTATCTAAAACAACCAGTCCTGAGAAACCATAGCATGAACTAGGATTGACTTTTTTGATTGGCTTCATACCTGTCTTTCCTATAAGCACTTAACAAACATGTTATGCGCACCATATGGAAAATAGAGACAGATAACGAACAAGTAAATCGCGTTTTGTCATAGGTTATGCCAATTACATAAAAATATGAACATAACATGAGCAAGCAATCCACCTAAGGATCTTTGCAAAGGGGCAACTAGTATTGAAGATAGCAGAACATGTAAGGAAGAACATCCCGAGGCCCTCAAAGTTCACTCCAAAATGGGAAAGTCCTTATGTTGTTAAGGAAACCCATGACAACGGGTATTATTACCTAGCAAGGATGGATGGGACCTCCCTAGGAGACCCCATAAATGGAAAATGGTTAAAGCAGTACTACGCATGAAGTTCTGGGTACCCAAAGCACCTTTTGTCATCCTTCATTTTGTTAAGTACTTTTATCATCTTTTATTTAGGCACTATTACTCAATATCTTTTTTCATATGTTGTTTTGTCAAACACTTTATTCAGTACCCCTTTTAGATAAACCATGTGAAAGAGCCACTCTATAGTTGGCCCATTCCTTTTGCAAACGAATCTTCAAATCATTATGATGAATTACAATGAGGTTTCCTTTAAAAAAAAAAAAATGATTGAGTAAACTATGATTATGCTTGAATTAATCATTTGAACACATACATTTCATGTATTTGTATTATGTAACTATGACTATGCTTGGAGTAATTACATGTATATGCCATTTACATGACCTAAGTCTGGCCGAGATCCTATCTGAGTACCTGGATCAGTGCTTGATTCAAAGGAGAATTTTCTAGTATATAACTTAGGACTTGCCCAAGAATAATCCAAGTGCATGACCCAGGACTTAGGATGGGAATAAGTTTCCTAAGTACTTGGCCCAAGACTTGTCACCTAAAAAAAAAAAGGGCCCATCTAGTCCAAGCACTTGGCTCAAGACTAGTGTAGGAGCAAATTCACTAAGTACCTGGCCTAGGAGCTGCTTTAGAATGAATTTTCAAGAACCATGGTTTAGGACTTAGTCCCAAAAAAAAAAAAAAAAAAAAAAAGAAAAAGAGAAAGAGAGAAAAAGGCAGCACACCAAAAAGTTCTAAGTACATGCTACAGAAAGCAAAACCATTAAAGTATGATGGAGTTAGAATTAAGAGTTCACATATCAACCAAAGGAAAAAGTTAAGGGTTCATACATAATCAAAAAAAAAGGGGAGAAATACACAGTCTGAGCTACAATAAGGAAGGAAGAGTCTAAGGGATGAGACCAACAAACAAAGAGTCTTCTAGAGGGACCGCATGAGAAGAAGAAATGGCTAAAGAGGAAAGGGCTCACTGTTTTCTGGCCTTCAAGTCTTGCAACACCTTGTGGGCACTAGTCAAAGCCTCCTTGGCAGTAGTAATCTCAGCATCAAGATCCTACGTGGCCTTTCTCTGAAAAAGGGCATAAGCTACTGATCGAAGGTACTCCAACAAGAAGGAAAGGTTGAATTTTGCCTCCATGAGATCCTGCACTACCTCCTTCCAATCCAGAAACCTCTCCTTAGATAGAGAATTAAGTGAGGTGTTCTTCAAAGAAACCAACACAGCACAAAGAAGTTCTTGTAGGACATTCCCCAGGAATGCACCTCCTCTAAACCCACTGATGAAGTCCCCATGAACTCTGAATAGTCCCTCTAAAAGTGGCAAGCCTTCAACGGGCATGGAGAATCAGAGGAGTTGGTGTAGGGTGGCCTAAAATGGTGGAAATGGCTTGTAGGGAGGCTATTGAACTCTAAGTTGAGGTCTAAAATGTTACAGTATTGAAACCCAAAATTAATGGGCCTTTAAAGATGAGGAGGGCCTAATCCATGAACCAAAGCCCATCTAAAATGGGTAAAAGGAAGCCCAAGCTCATGAATGGGCAATCCACAGACCTTAGAAAAAAGAAGATAAGGTAGAGGAAGCTTGGCCTAGCCTCTATGAGAAGAGCTCTTTAGGAAATGAAGGAAAGAACCAGCTGGGATTTGGACAGCTCAAGGAAGCATGCTCAAGGACACAAGGAACGAAAATAGATATGTCCCATTAGCCGCCTATGATTCAGAAAGAAGCTGGTGACTTAAGAATCAGCACTTGGTAAAAAGAAGTCTAGTACCTCAAGAAAAGCAGGAAAGTAAATCACAAAGGAAGGTGGCTGGGGATTTTTCAGCTTAATAGGGGGAATCTCCCTATTTAGAAAAAATGACACAGGGCGAAGGAGCCAAAAGAGAGTTTTGAAAAGGTCTCTTTAGAAGCCTTGGGAAAGGAGATTAAAAGTCAGCCCTAAGACCCCCCAAAAGTGGAAGGTCGGCTGGGCACTTTTTGGGAGGAAACCTCAAAAGAAAAATGTAGTGAGAAAATGAGGAAAGGACCAGTCACCAATGTTGCTGACACAACATTGGTTTTGGTACCCAAGGTAGTAAATGGAGGTAATCAATAGCACACTAAAAACCCTAGGAAGGTACTATAAAACGGGGATCAAGCCATTAGCAAAGATCATTCAGCAAAAATTAATCAGATCAAAAAGAAGCATTGGAAAGAGTGAAACCTTAGAAAAATAGAGAAAGAAGAGAAATACTATGAGGGAACCTGAGATAAGTACTAGAGAATACACTTGGATTCAAGGGGATTCAAACCTCACAAGTCTTAGAAGCCTGCAAAGAGCCATCCAAGTTTGTGACTTTTGAACTTATTTGAACCTTTTTTTGAGAGAGTTTCAATCTCGTGGCATATCCTAGTAGAAATAGGGTCCAATGTACAAAGAACTTAAAATTGTACATTTTTAGACCCTTTAAACACAAACAAATTAACCTAGTTATTTAGCTAAGTAATTAATTTAGGTAAATTATGTAGATTTAGGTTAACATAGATAAATCATTTCATTGAAATAGTGCGGAAAATAAATAACATAACGATATGATAACCCAGGAAAACCAAACCGGTAAAAAACTTAGGGAGGATTTAACCTAGCTATCGTCAAGATAAAACAGATCCACTATCCTCGAGATAAAACAGATCCACTATTGCTACCTCGAGTAGAAAACTTACTACCATGACCACATGACAGCTTCGAGTCCACGGACTACTTCTTTCTTGAATTCACAGCAACCACAAGTACTTCCACTTGTGTTTCTCTTTAATCTCTTTGTGCTGTAACTGCAGCGATCATCAAGCTCTCGACATCAATCTCAATCTTAATAACCCTAAGTATGTATGAAGGCAAACACCTTGAGATCTCACAAGAGATTCATACACATAGCATAAATAACCACAGTAAAACGTGGTTAGGGTTTTTCCTTTTATACTTAAGGCAAAATATAAAACCCTACATGTCATACGAGCTTAGGTTGAGTTGGAAAATTCTGTAGAAAAACAATCTGCACGAACTTCGATCGATTGAGTCTAATTTTCGATTGATTGAGCCTTGTAGATTTACACAATAAATCTTGCAGTACACTCGATTCCAACTTTACACATAAACACATTTTGAGCAAGTCTAAAACAAGACTAAACGTTTTGATCATGGTTTGCCAACATTACATAATGAAGTTCTAATACATTTAAACCTAAAGTTTTAGAACCTAACAAACTCCCCCTTTGACAATCCGTGACAAAACACATAATAAAACAAAATGCTCAAAGTTACAAAAACAGCCCAACCAAAAAACAATTCAACCTAACTACTACCTATCAGTTGTAAGTGTAGATAGCAGAACGACTAAATCAACTTGTATATTCCTGTAACACTTAACAAACACATAAACGCATGTATGGAAAATACAAGTAAAACAAAATAAATTCTTGATTTCACATAACATAAAATAAAAGATATATATTATGAATAACCTCATAAATAGAAATCACTAATCAATGTAACACAATGTGAAACAAGAAACAGAAATAAGAACATAATATCTCCCCTTATCATATACAACTCATAAAGAAAAAAGACATCAAAACAAATACATCATGAGCCAAAAAAAAAGTACAAAGTGAAGCACCTAGATACAATCTAAAGCTCCAAAGCTCCAAAAAAAAAAAAATCTCCCCCTATCTCCATCCATATGTACTCCCTCTTTTTGTGAAGAATTGCCAAAGGGCAATCAAGACTCATCATCAAAAGGAGGTGGTGGAGGTGACTGTCTAAAACTCGCCAACTCTGCACGCAATGCCTGTAGCTCCGTGAGCATGTCCACTAAGAGCTGACCATGAGCCACTTGAACGGTCATGACAGTGTCCAACATACGACGAATGCTCGAATCATCCGAAGTAGAAGGTGGAGGAGCAGCAGCAGCAGTCGGATCAACAAACTCATCAGCAGTCGGATCACCTGAAGGAGGAGAAGGTACAACACTCGAAGAAGACTCAACTCTCGGGTGTTTAGAGCTAGCTCTCATCTAAGCAACCCTCTACCTAAGGAAGGTGGCACCTATGGGAGCTATAATATGAATAGGCTTAGATGCAGGAAATTCCTCTAAACCTAAATGTAAGAACATCCGATGAATAAAAACCAGAAAGAAAAGAGTATGTGCAGAAGAACTACTTCTATGAACCTTAACCAAGGAACAACTAAAAAGATGAGGAAAACTCATAGGAGCATCTATGACGAGGGCATACAAAAATGCACATCTCTCAATAGGAATAGTATGCAAATGAGAGATGGGCCAGATAGAATGACAAGAAATCTGGAAAAAGAGATAATGAATCTTGGTCAACTCGTGAGAAGTGATCCGAGGATCAGAACCCCACTGGATAGAAGTCCCAATAAGATATGACATAATGTCATTGAGTGGAGGAGACTCATCATAAAGGTAGATAGGATGCTGGACCTTAGGCATCCCAAGAGCAGAGGCCACTACCATAGGAGTAATGGTATACTCTTTACCCCGTATCCAACTCTTCACAAACTGAGTGTTGGAATCATTGGAGTGGATAGAGAGGTTTGAGTAGAACTTTCTGATCAAGGTAGCAGGAGGAGGATGATCAATATCCACCAAAGGCAACCAGCCCTTACGCTCAAAGTTTCTCCTAATCTCTGGGTCAATCTCATCTAAAACTACTTTTCTCTCAGCCCACACAGATCTAAGAAGGTTCAACTTCTCATAGGTCTCTTGATTTTTCTCACTTAGAAACCTTTCACTATCAAAAGAAGGAGTAGAAGTGGAGGTGGATGTCCTATAGGCTCTAGTCTTCCTAACCATGATGCTAAGCTTGGAATAGACAGACAGAAAAGAGACAAAGAATAAAAAAAAACCAAGGGTAGATTGCATCAAACACAGTTAGAGCAAAAACAATATAGAAAAAAACAATCTATATGATGTATGAACAATATTAACACATGATGCATGCTCTAATGCATTGAGAGTAGTCCAATTATACTTTAGAAACACAAAATTGGCTTGAACATAAAGTTTATACCAAAAACCCCAAATTTTGAAAACCCACTTTCAAAAATTCCAACAAATTGACCAAATTATCATTACACAAGTTAGATAACATTATATAATGATAAAATGAAGCAATAACACAAGCCAATTTCATCAGGTTAAGCTTAATTGAACAAAATCCCTAATTCGGATAGTTTCAAGCCCTAGAAATATCAATTTTTCCCAATTCATCAAATTGATCAAATTAAACCATAAAGATCATGTTAATATCATCCAACAACAAAAACCCATTGATCAATTTTGAAAGAAAACATTGAAAACACCAAAAACCCCAAATTTCTATAGGTTCAAAATTCTCCCTTAAATGCATGAAAAATGTGATTAAACCAAAAAAGTAAGGGTAAAAGGGTCTTACTGGTGCTAGACAACAAAAGCCTTGAGAAAGATTGAGGGAAAAACGACAAAAAATGGGTGTTGAATCTGAACCAGTCGAAGAGAGAGAGAAAAAAAGCTTTTTGAAAAATTTTGAATAGT
Organism: Quercus tomentella; assembly: GCA_028535165.1. Lineage (NCBI taxonomy): Eukaryota > Viridiplantae > Streptophyta > Magnoliopsida > Fagales > Fagaceae > Quercus > Quercus tomentella. Next base: position 16,453,521 of record JAPQVY010000122.1, read on the forward strand.
GAAGAACATGTGAAAAACTTAAGTTTTAAAAAACTCTCTAAACGTTTTTCGATTGATCGAAAAACAAATTCAATTAGTCGAAAATTACATTTGATTGATCCAGCATCAATTGAGCATCGATCGAGCCAGGCAGATTCAAACCAAAATTTTAATCACAATATCGATTAGTCGAGTAACAGGTTTGATCGATCAAAAGTCTGGAAAAATCAAATTTGTGAAAAATAAATCATTTTAATGCAGAAACTCCTTAAAGCACAATATTTTATGAATAAAATGCATGAGTATGAGATGAAAAGTTTTTCAAAAAACCCTTGAATTTAACCCAGATCTTCCAAAAACAAATTTTCAATCAATTTGTCCCCAATTCTCAAAAATTAAACATATTTTGCATTAAAATCAAGAGACTTTTAATCTTGGATGGCCACAACAAGATCACACACAATATAATGTACTAAGTTTAGTAGTGTAGTGTGTGCAACTAGCAAAAACTTGAGATACATGTGAGGTGATATGTAAATAGCGATCAATCACAATTTCTACAAAATTCATCACATAAGTTTGAAAGTGACTATCACCTAAAGAGTTATATCATATAACTCTCACATCTCCTAGAAAATAAGCTTGCAATCATGCAAGTTTCTTGATTTGCTTCATAATGTATACACCAATTTTATTTGATTTGAAATTTATTCAGATAGCCAAAATAATGTGCACACCAATTTTATTTCAATTTGAATTTTATTATAAGCCGAGGATACACCTTATGTTCTTTTTGTGCATGTGCTACACTTTCTCGAGCACAAAATCTTATGATATGCACTAAGGTGTTCATGATTGCCTAGTAAACAGTGGTGAGATGGTTATTTATGCCTTTCTTTTAGAATTTTTAGTTCTTACAAAAAGCATATGACTTCAAGATCAAGATCATGTGATCAAAAACTATAAACAACTCCTACACAACATGCACTACAAAGCTCAAACTAGTAAGGTGCAATAAAATAAGCTTATCCAAGCTAAACAAGGTACATAAACATGTTATGTAAAGATAATATGGCCAACCTTGATTTCAAATCCAAGAAAAAATAATGCAAAACACATTTTTCTTCCCTTTTTCTCCTTTTTTTTTGTTTTTTTAAAAGAATAACAAAAACAACCTAGTATGAAATGCATGAATGTTATGCAATGCAAATCCTAGATTAAAAAAAAAAAAAAAAAAAAAAAAAAAAAAAAAAGCAACAAAGAGGAATGGTCACAAAGAATAGAATGATGAAGCACAAGGACCATGAAAGTCAAAGATGAATAGGGACACAAAATCACACCAATTACTTGACAAAGTGTCTGAAACTTACTTCTATCAAGAGGTTTGGTGAAGATGTCAGCATTCTGAAATTCAGTAGGGATATATTCAAGAGCCACAGTCTTTCTTTCAACCAGATTCCTAATAAAGTGATATCTAATCTCTATATGTGTAGTCTTAAAGTGTTGAACAAGGTTCTTAGAGATATCAGTAGCACTTGAATTATCACAATAAACAACCATGGTGTCTTGTGATAACCCATAATCACTTAAAAGCTTTTTCATCCAAAGAAGCTATGAACAGCAACTTCCAACAGCAATATATTTTGTTTCTGTAGTAGACAAAGAAACAGAATTTTGCTTTTTACTTATCCAAACAACAAGATTGGCTCCTACATAAAAACACCTACCAGTGGTGCTTTTTCTATCATCGACATTACCGGCCTAATCTGAATCAGAAAATCCAGCAAGAGACAAATTTGACTCTTTGCTATAGAACAATCCATAATCACAAGTTCCACTAACATATTTTATGATTCTTTTAATAGCATTCAAATGTGAAATCTTAGGATTAGATTGAAATCTAGAGCATACACCAACACTGGAAGTAATATCAGGACGACTTGCAATTAAATACAAAAGACAACCAATCATGCTTCTATATAATGTGATATCAATAGACTCACCTGAAGGATCATTGGTTAGCTTAGCATTAACAGCCATTGGTGTTCTAGCATGTGCAGCCTTTTTAAGTCCAAATCTCTTGACAAGATTTCTAGCATACTTTGCTTGGTTAATGTAAATTCCAGAATCCGTTTGCTTCACCTGTAGTCTAAATAAATAAGTTAGTTCACCAACCATATTCATTTCAAACATCTTCTTCATTCCATCTGCAAAAGATTAAGCAAGAGAATCATTAGTAGCACCAAAAACAATATCATCAACATAAATTTGAGCTACTACAAAATAATTCTTATCCTTTCATATGAAGAGTGTAGTATTTGCAAATCCTCTTTTGAATCCATGCTCAATGAGATATGCGGTTAACCTATCATACCATGCCCCAAGAACTTGTTTCAAACCATAAAAGGCTCTCTTCAATTTACAGACATCATCCGGTCTGTAAGGATCAACAAAACCCTTTGGTTGTTTAACATATACTTCTTCTTGCAACATCCCAAGTGAGAAAGCACTCTTGACATTCATTTAATACAACTTGAAATTCAAATGACTTATTATGGCCAAAAGTATCCTAATGGATTTCAGTTTTGCTACCGGTGCCAAAGTCTCAGCAAAATCAATCCCTTCCGCTTGTGGGTATCCTTGAGCAACAAGTCTTGATTTGTTTCGAATAACAATACCATGTTCATCTGACTTGTTCTTGAAAATCCACTTAGTTCCAATCACATTTACTCTTTTTGGTCTAAGAACTAATTCCCACACATCATTCCGAACAAATAGATGAAGTTCTTCATGCATAGAGTTAACCCAATCAGCATCTTGAAGTGCTTTATCCACCATTTTCGATTCAAATTGGGATAGATAACATGAGTGAGTAATTACATTTAAGACTTTGGATCTCAATCTCATTTTTTCATTCAAACTACCCAATATGTTTATGGCAAGGTGATTTAGCTTTACTTTAAAAGATGGACCTTTGACTAGAGATGTGGAAGTACCTTTTTGTTCTGATGAAGGACTAGGTTCACTCTGTTCTTGTTGAGTTTCATGATTTGGTGTAGATGGTTCTGAACTTGATGGTATTGAAACAACATCATTCAACAACAGTAGCTTTTCATCACTATGCTTCCCAATATAATCATCAGGAATACGATCATCAACTTCCACAGTCTTTTCTTGAACCAGAAGAGTGTTTTCTAAATAAGTTTTTGAACACAATTCATCATTGATCACCACATTTGAAGACTCCATGACTGTTTTAGTTCACAGATTGTATACTTTATATGCTCTACTAGTGTAAGAGTATCCTAGAAAGTATCCCTTCTCGCTCTCTGCATCAAAATTTTCTAGGTTCTCCCTATCACGTAGAATATAACAGTCACTGCCAAATATCCAGAAGTGTTTGACAATAGGCTTTTTTCTTCTCGAGAGTTCATAGGGAGTTTTCTTGGAATCAGGTCTGAATTACACCTGATTTAGTGTATGGCAAGCAATGTTAACGGCTTCTCCCTAGAAGGACTTGGGCAACTTTTTGTTGTGTAGCATGACATGAGCCATCTCTTGAACAACCCTATTCTTCAGTTCCACTATTTCATTCTGTTGTGGTGTCTTGGGTGAAGAGAACTCTTGATGTGTGCCTTGATCATTGCAGAAGGTAGCTAGCTTTGTGTTTTCAAATTCTCTTCCATGATTACTTCTAAATCGGGCTATCACAATACCTTTCTTAACTTGCAATTTTTTGCACAAGTGTATCATATTTTCAGGAGCCTCAGCTTTATCTCTCAAAAGCACAACCCAAGTATATCTAGTAAAATCATCCACGACATCTAGAATATACTTCTTTCCACCTAAACTCTGAATTCTGGCAGGACCTATGATATCAATGTGCAATAACTCAAAAGGTCTTGAGTTTGAACTTTAGTTATGGATGGATGCTTGGACTTCACTTGTTTACCCATCTGACATGGTCCACAAATGCACTTTTCTATCTTCTCAAACCATCACACTTGGAAATCTTCTCTAGTTACTTGTGACTTGCATGTCCCAACCGTTGATGCCATAAGTCTACTTGATTGATCTTTGCACTGCAACACTTATTGCTTATACTTGGTGTTATACCATAACAGTTGTCAGCTGTCCTCAAACTAATACACATACAACCACCTCCTCAATCAAGTATCTCACGTTCATACTTGGTGAAGAGAACATTCAGTCTATTGTCACAAATCTGACTGATGCTAAGTAAGTTAGCCTTCAACCCATCAACATACCAGACATCTTCAAAAACTGGCAACCCTGGAATGTCCACAGCTCCAATGCCTCTGATCATAGATTTACTTCCATCTCCAAACGTGACTGTCCCAGTCTTTCCTTCAAAGAGTGTCTTGAATAAAGCTTTATTTCCTGTCATATGCCTGGAACAACCACTATCCAAATACCAAAGACAAGAATCACGTGCCTTTAAGGCAGTTAAAGCAGTATAACACACATAATTATCATCACATGTAATTATACCAAGATGCTCAAGGAAAGACTTAACAAAAGCAACAAGAGACACAAATCACAAGTAACAAGTTGAAATATTATCAATAAGAACTTCCAATAATCCATGACAACAGGGGTCAAGGATCAACTCTTAGATCAAAGGATCAAAATGCTAGAGCTAACTTGCTCTAATACTACTTATAAGTTTTTAGACCCCCTTAAACACAAATAGATTAACCTAGTTATTTAGCCAAGTAATTAACTTAGGTAAATTATGCAGATCTAGGTTAATACAGATAAATCATATCATTGAAACAGTGTGGAAAATAAATAACACAACGATACGATAACCTAGGAAAACCAAACCGGTAAAAAATCTGGGGAGGATTTAACTTAGCTATCCTCAAGGTAAAACAGATCTACTATGAAAGAATTGAAGTTTTACAATAGTGACTTAGACCACTAATATCCTATTGCTACCTCAAGTAGAAAACTTACTACCATAACCATGTGACAGCTCCGAGTTCACGGGTTACTTCTTTCTTGAATTCACAGTAACCATAAGTGCTCCCACTTGTGTTTCTCTTTAAGCTCTTTGTGCAGCAACTGAAGTGATCATCAAGCTCTCGACATCAATCTCAATCTTGATAACCCTAAATATGTATGAAGGCAAACACCTCTAGATCTTACAAGAGATTCATACACATAGCATAAACAACCACAGTAAAACGTGGCTAGGGTTTTTCCTTTTATATTTAAGGCAAAACATAAAACCCTACACGTCATACGGGCTTAGGCTGAGTTGGAAAATTCTGTAGAAAAACAATCTGCATGAGCTTCGATCGATCGAGTCTAATTTTTGATCGATTGAGCTTTGCAGATTTACACAATAAATCCTGCAGTACATCGATTTCAACTTTACACATAAACATACTTTGAGCAAGTCTAAAACAAGACTAAACGTTTGGATCATGGTTTGCCAATATTACATAATGAAGTTCTAATACATTTAAATCTAAAGGCTTAGAACCTAACAAAAATAATAACATATCACTTTATTTTTTGAGGATCCCTGATGTCTTACCTACTTTTTCTTTATTTTTTATTGTTCCTCAGCCATTCATTTTACAATATATATATATATATATATATATATATATATATATATATATATATATATATGAATATATATGTGTCGTAGGGCCCGTGTATGAATATGTATATGTTGTAGGGCCCATGTTTTATGCACAACTTGGTTCATAATCAACCCAATATAGCTGTAGTGAACCAAGCCCAATCCACCTAACAACAAGTATAAAACTCTTGGGGGGCCCAGAATCCTTGTTCCCACCTTGGGCCTAAGTACTGTCCAAAATATGAATGCATACTCCAGAGAATTAAAACAGGTTAGGAAGGCGAGGAACCCTGCGCCAGGACCTGTGACAGTTATGTTTGTGTTTTCCTCTACTACTGTGTCTTTTTCCTTAGGAAGTGAAAGACTACTAAGTTTCTAGATGGTCTAGGAGATCCCAGTTTGAACCTCAGCAGCTTGAGTGGCTGGAAGGGATCCCTTGACTTTTTCAGCAGTCACAAGCTTAGGCTCCTTGGTCCACATCTCAACATTTGCAAGGGTTGATAAAATCATGAACAGAGAAAGGTGGATAAAGCAAAAAGAGAGGGAGGAGAGGGAGGAATAAAGGCTAAGTACCAGTTTCCTACACAAAAACTTCCTCTTGGACTTGGAAAATTGTCTCGGCCACCATTGGGGATCCACATGCTTGCCTTTTTGGTTCCTTAGTAGGCTCTACAGAAGAGCACATAACACAATCAATATATAATAATATAGAGAATGTAAGGTATGTATGCATGAAAATGCATGAGCATGTGATATGCAATAGTAAAAACAACATGGGCTCAGCCTAATCCAATCCTACCCGCACACAATCAGTTCAACAAAGTAAACATACATCTAAAATGCATGAAACATTGTTATAATGCAAATGAGATGCAATGCATGATGATTTAAAACCATTTTCATAAAGCCCATCCCAAAAATTTCACAAAAACTCCATTAATTTTGAAAAACCCCAAAGTTTATCAACAACCTGAAAAGTTAGGTCAAAAGATATGAAATGCATGTGAAAGATGGAGAAAACAACATACCAGATGAAGAAAAAGAGATCTTGAGGCTGAAAAACTCTTAGGAAAGGAGTTTGAAGTGAGAAAGAGAAGGTTTGGGAGGTGAAGAATCTGTAGGAGTCAAGAGAGATCGTGAGAAATGAGATCTGAATTGTGCAGATCCTAATATATAGAACCTTTTAAATCTCAACAGATTGAGAGGTGTCGAGATTTAAAATTCAATAGATGCAGCTATCGAGCAGGCATCCAGAGGTGTCCACAGCAAAAAGAGGCTTGATTGATCGAGGAGCTATCGAGCATTTATCGAGGAGATAGAAACTTCCTCAATGGATCGAGGAGCTATGGAGATTGTGATTAAAAGAAGCTGAAGAGCTCGATAGATAGCCTAGCGGTCGAGAGGTGCCGAGGAGCTGTCGAGATTGCTTAAAAGCAATTTTTCAAGAAGAGAAAAACATAGACATGAATGCAATCAAATATGCAACTCAATCAAGGATCCAAACAACATTTTAAACTCTCAAAAACATCTCTTAACAAGAAAAATATTAAGCACATAGATCCCAAAACACATACACACACACACACTAAACAACTCTAACTAATTTTATATTTCAAAAACAAGTGAGGACAGTTTAGTGAGCATACATTAACATATGTATTCCTTGTGATGGCCAAATCACATTGTACCTGCACATGTATTAAGAGTAGCAAAGAATATTGCATGATGTGTGTAAAAACATCGCAAGACTGTATAAGTGTCCACATGTTATGACGATTTGAGATATGAGGAAATCACTTTAACTCACACACAATCATAACTGTTTGATAGGGGCTATCACCTTCGAGGTACATTTTATAACTTCCACATCTCCTAGAATACACACTTGCAATCATATATAAAGCATTTTGTTCTTTTTGCTTTTTAGTTTTCTTTGTATATTTTTCTTTTATGCAAACCATGCGTGGGCATATATAAGAGAGAAAAGAAATACCCAATGATGTTAAGCATTTGACATTCCACTTTTACTATGCCGAAGCATACAAATGTCATTTCATGGTTGGCAGGCAACAGTGGTGAGATGATTATTTATGCCTTTCTCTTAGGATTTTCTAGTCATTCCCATCAAAAATAGTGATATGTATGTTAAGTACAAGAGATCACTTAATCTTATTCATCACAAACACGAGCCTCAAAGCTCACTTGATTAGTTGTGCATAGAGATGCTCATCTAAACTATAAAAGATACAAAGTTTAGAAAACTTTGTTTTAATGGCCATCCAAGGTACACAAGTACTAATGTACACATACACACACTGTTTTTGTATTTTTCAATTTTTTTTTTATATGAAAAACAAAATGAAGCAAAACCGAAAAAAATAACCAGACAAAAACCTGTTAAACAAAGACAAAGCAATGCATAAAACTAAATGTAAATGCACGAGGAAGGAGGAAGAGAAGAGGAGATCAATCCATGGAGATAACACCACTGTTTTGGAGAAGGAATTCAAACTGTTTGCTATCAAGAGGTTTGGTAAACAAATCAGCCTTCTGATCATTAGTGTGAATAAACTCAAGAGTAAGAGTACCATCTTTGACAAGCTCCCTAATGAAGTGATGTCGAATCTCTATGTGTTTAGTTCGAGAATGTTGAATTGGATTCTTAAAGATGTTGATGGTACTGGTATTGTCATAGTAAATGGTAAGGTGCTCTTGACAAATATCGTAATCATGGAGGTGTTTTTGCATCCGTAGAAGTTGGGTACAACAGCTACCAGTAGCGATGTATTCAGCTTCTGCAGTGGATAATGAGGTGGAATTCTGCTTTTTGCTCATCCAGGAAATAAGATTATTGCCCACATAGAAACAACCCCTTGGTGTACTCTTTCTATCATCAGCATTCCTAGCCTACTCAGCGTTAGAATACCCAGTTAAGATATCATTTGTGTCATTACTGTACCACACACCAAAGTCAGCAATGGTTTTAACATACTTTATTATTCTTTTCAAAGTAATCATATGAGACTCTTTGGGATTAGCCTAATATCTAGCACACACTCCCACACTGTAACTAATTTCAAGTCTACTAGTAGTAAGGTAAAGAAGACTACCTATCATACTTCTATAGAGAGATGAATCTACACTTTTACCTAACAAGTCAACAGTGAGTTTAACATTTGGACTCATAGGGATTCTAACAAAACTAGCAGATTCCAAACCAAACTTCTTCACAAGATTCTTAGCATATTTAGATTGAGATAGGAATATACTTGAATTTTGTTGACGAATCTGCAATCCAAGGAAGTGAGTTAGCTCTCCAATCATGCTCATCTCGAACTCGACCTGCATGAGTTTTGAGAAGCTATGAGCAAGTTCATCCTTAGTTGACTCAAAGATGATATCATCAACATAGACTTGAGCAAATATCAACTCGCTGTCTTCCCTCTTTGTGAAGAGAGGTTGATCTGCTTTTTCTCTTATGAACCCATGAGAAACCAAGTATTGTGTGAGCCAATTATACCAAGCTCTAGGGGCTTGCTTTAAACCATAAAGTGTCTTCTTAAGGTACAACACATGATCTAGAAAATGTGGGTCAATGAATCCTTTTCGTTGAGCCACATAGACATCTTCTTTAAGCAGCCCATTCAAGAATGTAGTCTTCACATCCATTTGATAAAGCTTGAACCTTAAGTGACATGTCAGGGCTAGGAGAATTCTGATGGACTCCATACAGGCTACTAGAGCAAATGTCTCATCATAGTCTACTCCTTCCATTTATGAGTATCCTTGAGCTACAAGACGAGCCTTCTTGCAGATCACATTACCCTCCTCATCAGTTTTATTGTGGAATATCCACTTTGTTCCGATGATGTGCTCACCCTTTGGTCTAGGTACCAAAGTCCAGACATCATTCCTCAAAAAATTGAAGCAGTTCATCGTGCATAGCTTTAACCCATCTTTCATCCTGAAGAGCTTCCTCAACTTTAGTGGGTTCAACATGCGACAAGTAACAAGAAGAAGACACAAAGTTTGCAACACATTTATCAACTGTACGCTTTCTTAGTGTAAATTCATTCATGTTTCCCACAATAACTTCAGGAGGCTAATTCAATTTGATCCTGGAAGAAGGTCTTTTCTTTTCATGAGTTTCAGAATCAGGTGAAGTAGATAAGTTTGTTGAATCTTCTACAACACTTGGAGTAATAGGAATACTAGGAGATGCAGGCTCTTGTTCAACAATTTTTTGAACTTCCCTGGGCTTAGGAGAAAGAATTTCTTTGAGGATTTCCTTACTAAATTTCTTAGAACCAGAATCTGAAGATTCATCAATAACAACATTTACTATTTCCATTACCTTCATGGTTCTTTTATTGTATACCTGATAAGCCTTGCTTGTAAAGGAGTATCCCAGAAATATTCCTTCATCACTTTGGGAGTCAAATTTTTCCACATTCTCTCTATCCTTGAGAATGAAACAAGTACTTCCAAAGATTCTGAAATATTTAACATTTGGCTTCCTTCCCTTCCATAACTCATATGGAGTCCTCTTGGTACTGGGTCTAAAATACACCCTATTAACTGTATGACAAGTGGTGTTGACGGCTTCTCCCCACAAGTTTTTAGCCACATCCTTGTTATGCAACATGGCTCTAGTCATCTCTTGAATAACCCTGTTCTTCCTTTCTACTACACCATTCTGCTGAGGAGTAATAGGAGCAGAGAATTCTTGAGATATACCTGATCTTGTACAAAAGGACTCCATATATGAGTTCTCGAATTCTTTACCATGATCACTTTGAATTCGATCAATCTTCAGGCTTTTTTCATTCTGCGATCTTGTGCACAAGGCTTCAATGTGCTTAGGAGCATTAGACTTGGATTGTAGGAGAATGACCCAAGTGTACCTAGTGAAGTCGTCCACCACAACCATGATGTATCTCTTTCCACCAAAAGACTCGGTTCTGGTTAAACTCATAAGATCCATATGTAGTAGCTGCAATGGTCTGGATGTAGCAGATGTCTGAGTGCTTGGATGTCTAGCTTTTGTCTGTTTCCCAAGTTGACATGGTCCACACAACATATTGCTCACTCTACTGAGCTTTGGTATCCCCAAAACTGACTTATGCTTAGATACAATTGAAAGATGTTTGTAACTAGCATGTCCCATCCTTTGGTGCCATAGATCTTCATTTGGTAAATGAATGCTATTGCACACAATATCAGCATCAGGAACCAAGTCATAACAATTGTTTAGAGTGCGAACACCACTTATGAGCTTCCTTCCAGACTTATCCATGACAAGGCATTTTCCCTTTGAGAATAGTACCATGAAGTCTTGATCACATATCTAACTTATGCTTAACAGGTTCACTTACAGACCTTCTACATATAGAACATTGGCAATGTCTAGCAGTCCAGGTAGAGATATGATTCCTTTTCCTTTAATTTGTGACTTACTCCCATCACCAAAAGTGACATTACCACCTTTCTTAGACTCGAAAACCTTGAAGAGAGATCGGTCTCCAGTCATGTGTTTTGAGCAACCACTATCAAGGAACCATAAACACATGTCCATAACCTTAAATACAGACTTCATCATGAAGCACACTTCGTGCTTAGATGACAAATCAGTGGGAATTATGTTTTCTCTCATCTGCCTTTTATGAACTAAACCTTTAACTCTCACTTTTCTCAGGCGAAATGCTTTGCACATTTTCATTCTAAGACAGTCTAGTTTCTTCTTTGTCAAGTTGAGATCTTTTCAATAGGCATCATAATAGAATTCAAATAACTTTTAGACTTACAATTTTTGAAACACTCAAACAAGTAGAGACTAGAAAAACAAGATATATTTGAAAACAAAAATCTCTTCGAGCTGGTTGTAGCCATGAAAATAAGGGTCAATGGATCACACAGCGAAGATTAAAACCTAATCAGAGTGTGCTTGCTTTGATACCAATTGATAGGCTAAGAATGTATTAACCCCTTGTGATAAATTAATTAATTAATTAGTCAAGTTTATTAATTAATCAAATTAACATGCAAAGCACATGGTAGCACAAACAAATCACCAATTATCTAAAGTATGCAACGGAAAATAAATTGACATAGTGATTTGTTTACAAATGAGGAAAACCTAAACGGCAAAACCCCACCGGAGTGATTTTAAGGTCACCACTCCCGAGAATCCACTATTATTAAAACAAGCAGTTACAAGTAAAGGAATCCCAGTACCTTATACCAACCTATTGTTGAACCCTTACCCTAATATCCAATTGGATTTGTTCTGTAGTGACAATCTCTCCTTTTCAATGCACGACTCCCAATACGTGACTAACCAATTACGTGGATCCTAGTACGCGACTTAATGACCAACTATAGAAGAATGTTGGCTGAAAAGTTCTTCTGTTCATCACACAATGAAGATCATGAAATTGCTTGGTCACAAAATCCTATGGTGTACAAACACAGTAGCTTCTTTAAGAGAAAGAAGAACTAGGGCAAACTAGGTTTCCAATCACACTTTTCTTCACACTTGTGAAATTGTGCTCTTGTGCAACTGTGTGTCACCTTTTACGACCCTCAAAATATATGTTTATGGTTGTAAGAAAAGAAAGCCCAAACATACATTCATGGATTGGATAAAAATCAGAACTTCATAAATCTCGACAGATACCTTATCTGTCGAGCAGCTATTGAGCCTTGGGTTGAAACAGCTCTTTTAAATCTCGACAGATACTAGTTGTTGAGCTTTAATGAATAACACTTCTTCACTTAACTCTTGGATAGACTTGCATGGTTTTAACACTTAAAATAAATTGACATAGTGATTTGTTTACAAATGAGGAAAACCTAAACGGAAAAAACCCCACCGGAGTGATTTTAAGGTCACCACTCCCGAGAATCCACTATTATTAAAACAAGCGGCTACAAGTAAAGGAATCCCAGTACTTTATACCAACCTATAGTTGAACCCTTACCCTAATATCCAATTGGATTTGTTCTGTAGTGACAATCTCTCCTTTTCAATGCACGACTCCCAATACGTGACTAACCAATTACGTGGATCCCAGTACGCGACTTGATGACCAACTATAGAAGAATGTTGGCTGAAAAGTTCTTCTGTCCATCACACAATGAAGATCATGAAATTGCTTGGTCACAAAACCCTATGGTGTACAAACACAGTAGCTTCTTTAAGAGAAAGAAGAACTAGGGCAAACTAGGTTTCCAATCACACTTTTCTTCACACTTGTGAAATTGTGCTCTTGTGCAACTGTGTGTCACCTTTTACGACCCTCAAAATATATGTTTAGGGTTGTAAGAAAAGAAAGCCCAAATATACATTCACGGATTGGATAAAGATCAGAACTTCATAAATCTCGACAGATACCTTATCTGTTGAGCAGCTGTTGAGCCTTGGGTTGAAACAGCTCTTTTAAATCTTGACAGATACTAGTTGTTGAGCTTTAATGAATAACAATTCTTCACTTGATTCTTGGATAGACTTGCATGGCTTTAATACTTAAACTTGAAACCTTGTTTCTTAAAGTATTAAACACATCCTAGATCTATCCAATTACAAGTAAAGTGCGTTTTGTCAAAGGATTAGCCAACTACACAAAATAGTGACATATGTTCCTAACATTGAATCATATATGACCTAAAAATTTATAAGATGATATAGTTTACTTATAGCCACAATTATAAAGAGGACAAAAGATGAGAAGTTGTAAGGAGAAACGATGGTCCTATAAAATTAAAAACGTAAAGAGATGTGATGGCCAATGTTTAAGTAAAAGAAAATATTTGAACTATATGTAAATTAGCAAAGCCGAAGAGCATGAAGATTTGAATGTAGTGCATACCAACCAAATGAAGAAAGCAAGCAAACAAAGGATATTGGTAGAGAAAGTTCTCATGATTTAGGTCTCTTGATGAATCTTGCAAATGAAAGAGAAGTGAGACAAGGTGCAATTGGGTAGTGAATGACTACACTTAAATATATGGGTAATTATTAAGTACTCCTGGAGTATTATAGATGTGTATTACCTTTTCTCACATAATTTTGGATCCCACTAATTAAATTTATAGTGGGACCCATAATTCATGTAAGAGAGAGGAGTACGCATTTTTGGAACTCTCGGAATAATTAATAATTTTCCTAAATATATGGAGACATTACATGAATTTATGGCAAGAATAAATTTTGTTTGATCATTTTTTCAACTAGTGAAATTTTCCATAAAGCTCATTTATGGCAAATTTCACTAGTTGAAATTTGCCATAAAATCTCATTAAGTATTATAAGATCAGATTCTCTCATTTATGTTTTTTCCAAGTATAAAAAATAATAATTATGACAATTATAAATATAAAAACATTTGTTATTGTCGTGTTTGTATATAAAATTATGAGTAATGCTACAGCCACAAACTATTTTACAATATTTTTACAAAATGTTAATGTGGCCAACTCTTATTGGTTTTCATCTAGGTCCACCATTAATATCACTTTTTCATTTACCAATACTCACTCACCACATTAGTAGTTTGTAAAAGTTTTTGTAAAATAGTTTGTATCTCTAGCATTATTCTAAAATTATCACATATATCTTTTAAAGAAAATGTAATATGAAAATATTTTAATGGGGTTTTAAACATATAATAAATTTTAAGCATGCACTTAATTCTATAATTTACATTAGAATAATAATGTGCAAAATTGAAAGGCTAGAAAATTTTTTGTTGTACAATATTATGAAATCAAGTAAAAATTTTTTTAAAAAAAATTAGTTCTCTTTTACTTTTTTTTTAATAACTATGTGTGGGTTCTTATTTTTGGACAGTATCCAGGTCCAAGTAGGAACAAGAATCCTGGGCCCCCAAAGAGCTATATACTCGTAGTTTGGTGGACTAGGCTTGGTTCATCGCAACTATATTGGGCTGATTACGATCCAAGTTGTGCACAAAATATGGGTCCTACAACACATACATATTCACACATGCATATATATATATATATATATATATCATAAAATAAATGGCTAAGGAACAATAAAGAAATAAGGAAAAAGCATGTAAAGATGTTTGGGATCATTAGAATCCAAGACTTGTGGGGTTTAAATCCCCTTGAATCCAAGTGTATTCTCTAGCACTTATCTCAGGATCCCTCACAGTATTTCTCTCTATTCTCTCTTTTCTATGGTTTAAATGAGTCTCTTAAATGCACTTTTTGCTCTGATTAATTGTTGCTAAATGTCTTTTGCTGATGGCATGATCCTTTTTATAGTACCTTCCTAGGGTTTTTGCTGTGCTATTGATTCCCTCCATTTGCTACCCTGGGTACTAGAACCAATATTGTGTCAGCAACATTGGTAACTGATCCTTTCCTTATTTTTTCACTATATTCTTCTTTTGAGGTTTCCCTCCAAAAATTCTCCAGCTGACCTTCCTTTTTTGGGAGGTCCTAAAGGCTGACTTTTAAGCTTCCTTCCCAAAGCTTCTAGATGGAACTTTTCAGACCCCTCTTTTTGGTTGTGTCACCTTTTGTCCTTATCTCTAAATAGGTAGATTCCTCCCTGTTAAGCTGAAAGATCCTCAACCACCTTCCTTCATGGTTCACCTTCCTGCATTTCCCGAGGTACCAGGCTTCTTTTTGTCAAGTGCTGATTCCTAGGTCATTAGCTTTTTTTTGAGTCATGGGCGGCTGATGGGACATGCCTATCTTCGTTCCTTGTGTCCATAAGTATGCTTCCTTGAGCTGTCCAAATCCCAGCTGATCATTTCCTGCATTTCCTGAGGATCTCCCTTGATTTCAGCAGTTCCAAGGTATCCTGCTCCAGTCTCTTTTTGGGCTTCTTGGGAGTTCTTCTCATAAAGGCTGGGCCGAGCTTCTTTTTTTCTTTTTTTCTCTCTCTTCTAAGGCTCAGGTCCTGCCCTTTCATGGGCTTGGGCTTCCTTTTACTCATTTTTAGTAGGCGTTGGTTGGCGGATTGGGCCTTCCTTATCTTTGAGGGCCTTTTAATTTTATATTTTAACACTTGTGATATTTTGGACCTCAACACTATGAAATTAAATATTATAGTTGTTTTTAATTAGCATTTGTTATGATTATATTTGTATCATTATATATTTTATATTTTTGTCAAAGAATTTTTTTTTTTTTTTTTTAATGTGGGATATAATTCTACTTTAGCATAATCTAAGTGTATGTGTGTGAAGCTCCCTTTGGGGGACTTGAACCTCAATCTTTACCCCCACATTCAATTGACAATTATACTTTTAAAGTGACTATCATGCCTAGAGTGTGCGGTGGAGTCAAAGAATTAAATTTAACAATATATTAACATAGTTATTAATATAATAAAAGATATTTCATATAATATATTTTTTTATACAACACAATCTATTCCACCGTTTAAAAAAAATGTGACAAGATTTTTAGAGGAGATTTGAATATAAAATAAATTTTAAGTGAATTAGAATATATATATATTAGAATAATGATATATAAAATGTGCATAAAAATTTTTTGTGGGAAAATATTATGACATCAATAAAAAATCATATATCTTTGGTATTATATACACAACTCAAATGAATCTTTTGACTAAATATTACTAAAATTTGATAACTATTGGTTTTTTGTTGTTGTTGTTGTTTATTTTTTCTTTTTTGGGATTGTTTCCTTTATACCAAAAAAAAAAAAAAAAAAGGAAACTTCTAAGGCCTTAACCTTCTTTCTTAAAATGAAAAGTTTTAGTTTAAGAAAAAACCTTCCAAAGGCTCTAGAATTTGATAATTACAGTGGGAGCTAAATTATTTTTTTCCGAAATGAATAGATATTTCAACAAATAAGTTGTGTGTATATATGTATGTGCGCGTGTGTGTATTTATTTATTTATAAAAAAAAAAATCGGGAGCTATAACATTAGAGGATGATGGATTCGACCTTGAATATATCCGTTGAAAATATTAAGAATTTCAATTATATATCAATATAATATAAAATTATGTACCAATTTGGTTTCAAATGTTTTTAATGTGTCAACTTAATTCTAAAATTTTATTATTGTATCAAAATAGTTCCTACTGTTAAGTGATTGATGAAAAGTATTGATGTGGCTAATAACGGTTAAAATAAAAAAAAAAATTATTTTTATGTCACCTAGAATGCAACATAGATTGCCATGTGGCTTAAACTTGCCAAGTCAATTAAAAGTTTAGCTGAGCTCCATGCAAATCGAACCCAAAAATTTGTGCAACTCTGCGTTAGCCCTTTCTCTTCTCCATTAATTGTCTGATTTCTCCTTTAGTCTTTTGGTAAATCTTTTGGTTGATGTTTGGGTCGGTCACGAAAACGTACCCAAAAAAAAAAAAATTTGGTTCGTCATTTGACAATAGAGACTATTTTGACACACTAATGAAAGGGTATGGATTAAGTTGACACATTTGAAACTTTAGAGACCAAAATGAAACATAGTGTAAATGTTAGGGACTAAACTCGTAGTTTACCCGCAAAAAATTAACATTTATATATAAAATTTCTTGCATGTGTAAACAATTTCTAAACAATTCCTGATATGCTTTCAAGTTTCAACTCAAATTCGTTAAGTAGCTGTAAGGTTTGTGGTGAGCCGTTCATCTCATATATTTTCGATATGATTTCAGGATAGTTTCTTTAATTTGTTAGCTTTGCTCTTGGTTGGCTTATCACAAATGGTGCTACGCATGCCTCCCCAATTGATACTTTCTAAAGAAGAATGATGATGATCTAGTGAAGTTGTCTCGTTTAAGAGCTCCATTAATGCGTTCTATCAAATCCTTAAGAATTGAGTGTCCCAAATCTCTCTTCGTGAGAGTTGGTGCAAATATCCTCTACGGAGCCGTTCTTTACTCACTTGAATAACCGACTTTTACTCCTAAAAAATTGTTGCCTTCTTGAAATTGGTTACTTGCCTATAGTTTGGTTATGGTATTTAATCGGTGAAACAAATCTCTGACCCTACACCTCACAATTTATATACTCATTTTTATTAAAGAATTGAAGCTACAGGCTTACAACATCCTTTGTTGGAATAGAAGTATCTGTAATTTCTGGAATATGGATAACAATTAAACCATTATATTATGATGGGTTAATGTTGGGTGTACACAATTGAATATTCAAAACTTAGAAGTAGAACTTGACACTAGTGTAATAGTCTCTTTCATGCATGCACAGTAAAGCAATAGTTAATGGTGATTTTGTTGTCCTTACTGATGATTTCAAGGTGTTGATGGGCCAAATATTCCTCAAATCAGGGCAAAGAAGCCAATTGCTAGGAGGTGAGCTTTGATTTTGAAACTTTTGATCATCCTCCATCTTTTGTAGTCTGTGCTATGACTGCATATGTTTAATATTGATACTTTTATTTGTTAACATTTGAATGAATTTCAGTTTACGAATTTCAGTTTATTAAAAATAAAATAAATTAAACCATTAGTTAGAACAGCTAAAATCATATGTTTGGAAGAGTATTTTATATATTTTTAATTATTTTGAAAAGAAGAAGAAGAAGAAGAAGCTATTTTTGGATTTATATTGTATTAATTAATTATTATCAAACCGGCCCATTCAAGTTTTTATATTCTATTCCTGTGGGCTTCTATAGACATCTAAAAGCTGATGGCCTTTTGGACTATTTTGCCTATACCATCTTACCAGGGTCTCCTCTCTCGGCTTGTTGCCTTATGTTAGCCAAATTTCTAGGTGGATTAATTTTGGTTGAAAAGCCCAATTTGCTATGCACAATATTTACGTCTTGTCTGGCACTATTGTGAGTGCAAGAGTGAGGGTTGAATCACAATCTTTGAGAAAAAGTAAAGAAATTGAGTAGTTGATATTTCAAAGTCCATCAATCTAATTCATAATAGAAGTTAGCATTTGAACTTTTTGAAAGAAGAAATAAAGTACAAGAGACTTGAAGAAAAATTATTAAGTAAAATTCCTTAACAAGAAGTATGCTATATATTAATGTATGGGTAGTGTTAATTGGCAATATAAGATGTCTGTTAAGAAATTACTTTATGTCAAATCTGCTAACATATCCTTATATTAATTGTTTCAATTTTTTGTCGAGGAATTTTACTTAATAATTGTTCTTCAATTCTCTTGTACTTTATTTCTTCTTTCAAAAAGCTTGAATGCTGACTTTTATTGTGATTTAGATTTGTGGACTTTGAAAAATTCCTTTAAGAGTTCGGACACTTATTTCTCTATGTTTTGGGTTTAATAGAAACTTAAATTTGACCTGTTAGAGTGCTGATCAAGACGTAAAGACTTTCTCTATATATCAATGGATAGCCCCCCATCCTCCTTTCTTTCTTCTTCTTTGTTTTTTTTTTTTTTTTTTTTGAGCAATCCCCTCATCCTCTAGTACTTCTCCTTCCTAAGTTTTTATAAACTGGCATTAAAGTCAATTTGTTCAACATGTGTTCCTTTTTTTTGATGTGTTCAACATGTGTTCCTAAATAACATATATATAGAACATTTCATTTCTAACTTTGGTTTCTATTTTTTTTTTTTTTTTTAATTCTTGTACAATTGCAAAATGGGTACGGAGAATTGGAGGAAGTTGGTGTAGGGTGGCCTAAAACGGTGGAAGTGGCTTGCAGGGCTGCTGTTGAACTCTAGAGAATCAAAACGGATTAGGAAGGCAGGGAGCCCAGTGCTAGGACCTGTGATAGTCATGTTTGTGGTTTCCTTCATTGCTGTGTCTTTTTCCTCCGAAAGTGAAAGACTACCAGGTCTTAGGATGGTCTGGGAGATCCCAGTCTGAACCTCAATAGCTTGAGTGGTTGGAAGGGATCCCCTGACTTCTTTAGCAATTACAGGCTCAGGCTCCTTGGTCCCCATCTCTACATCTGCAAGGGTTGATAAAGTCGTGAACAAAGAAAGGTGCATAAAGAAAACAGAGAGGGAGGAGAAGGAGGAATAAAGGCTAAGAACCAGTTTCCTGCACAGGAACTTCCTCTTGGACTTGGGAAATTGCCTCAGCCACCATTGGGGATCCACCTACTTGCCTTTCTCGTTCCTCAGTAGGCTCTGTAGAATAGCACATAACACGTTGAAGAAAAATGGAGAATAAAATATTTGAGAAGAGCTTTTAGGTTAGGAAAAGAATAAAAAAAATTTAGAGAAAAGATTGAAGTGACAACAATAATGGCATGAAAAAAAGTAGAGAGGATGAAGTATGGAAAGACGCGCTAGTCGCCAGAATTGAATTTTGTGGAGGAGATGGTTGTCAGTTATTAATGAGAATTATGGAAAATGTAAAAAGAGGGAGAAACTTATCCAGTCACCTAGCCTTTTTCAAAAAAATAAACTGCCACGTCCCCTGAAAATAGGGAGGAGTTACAAGAAGAGAGGAATACATGAGATGAGGATTTCAGAGGAAAATGTAGAGGATAAGGATCCTTGAATAAGAGGAGAAAGGATCCTAAAGAAACAAGAGGTCTATTCACTCATACAACAAAGGGCAAAAGGAGGATCCTAAAGGAATAAGAATTCTATTTACTCACGCGTGGGTTGCAAGTAGACCTTGAGCTCAGAACGCTAAATGTTGAGATTCAAAATGTTACAAGTATCAAGATCCAAAGAAAATGGACCCTAAAAAAATAAGGAAGACCCAATCTGTGAGCTAAGGCCCATTTATAATGGGCAAAAGGAAGCCTTAGCCCACGAATGGGTAAGCCCTGGGCCTTAGAGAAGAAAGAAAAAAAGTAAAGGAAGTTTGGCCCGACCCTCTGAAAAAGGGGCTCTTAGGGAGCTCAGGGAGAAGAAAGGGATTGTACCAGGATACCTTGGAACTGCCAAAGCTAAGGAGGGGATCCTCGGGAAATGCAGGAAAGAATCAGTTGGGATTTGGACAACTCAAGGAGGCATGCCCATGGGCACAAGGAACGAAGAAAGTCATGTCCCATCAGCCACCAATAACTAAGAAGAATAGTTTTGGAAACAGATGGTGATTTATGAATTAGCACCTGATAAAGAGAGCCTAGTACCTTAGGAAAAGCAGGGAGGTGAATCATGAAGAAAGGTGGCTGAGAATCTTTCAATATGACAAGGAGGAATCTACCTATTTGAAGGAAAAAGAAAAAGGGTGAGGTAGCTAAAAAGGGGCTTTGAAAAGTCTCTTTAAAAGTTTTGGAGAAAGGAATAGAAGTCAACCCTATCTGGACCCCCCAAAAGAGGAAGGCCAGCAGGGAACTTTTTGGAAGGTAACCTCAAAAGAAGAATGCAATGAGAAAACAAGGAAAAGACCAGCAAAAGGAGGGAATCAATGGCACACCAAAAACCCTAGGAAGGTACTGCAAAAAGAGGATTAAGTCATCAGCAAAAGACATTCAACAACTATTAATCAAAACAAAAAAGAGCATTAGAAAGACTAATTAAGCTTCAAAAAAATAGAGAGAAGAGAAAGGCATTGCAAAGGATCTTGTAATAAGTGCTTGAGAATACACTTGAATTCAAGGAGATTCAAACTTCACAAGTCTTGGAAGCCTACAAAGTGCTATCCAAGTTTGTGACTTTTGAACTTATTTGAACCTCGTGGCATATCCCAGTGAGAAATAGGGTCCAATGTATCATAAATTTAACATAATGACACATCACTCTATTTTATGAGGATCCCTGATACTCTTACTTGCATTTTCTTAATAATTCTTTTACTGTTCCTTAGCCATTTATTTTACAATATGTATATGTTTGCATGTATGATTGTATATGTGTTGTAGGACCCATGTTTTATGCATAAATTGGTTTGTAATCAGCCCAATATAGCTGTGGTGAACTAAGGCTAGTTCACCAACCAACAAGTATAATTTCTTTGGAGGCCTAAGATCCTCATTACCATTTGGACCTGGGTACTGTCCAAACAAGAACCCACACTGTTTAACCTAGATCTCAAAATTAACCTAAGTAATCACTTGACTAATATATTAGGTTAAACAATTTGCTTTAAGGGGTCTAAACAAACAAAGACAAACATTGATTTAGTTTTTCCATTACATAATCTTTTATTCTCAGAAATAAATATTACAACTCCGCTAAATAAATAGAAACGACTTAGCAAGGCTTATAACAGGTGCAAAACATTGTATCGTATGATAGGCCAAGAATGTATTGGCCCCTTGTGATAAATTAACCAATTGATTTAGCCAAGTTTATTAGTTAATTAAATTTGCATGCAATATGCATGGCAACACAAACAAATCACTAAATAACTAAATGCAACGGAAAATAAATTGACACGGTGATTTGTTTACAAATGGGAAAAATATACATGAAAAAAACCCCACCGGGTGATTTTAAGGTCATCACTCCTGAGAATTCACTATTATCAAAACAAGCGATTATAAGTAAAGGAATCCCAGTACCTTATACCAACCTATAGTTGAACCCTTATCCTAATACCCAATTGGACTTGTTCTGTAGTGACAATCTCTCCTTTTTAATGCATGGTTCCCAGTATGTGACTAACCAATAGATGCATGGATCCCAGTATGCGACTTGATTACCAACTTGAGAAAGATGTTGGCTACAAAGTTTTTCAGTTCATCACACGATGAAGACCATAAAGCTCCTTGGTTAAAAAACCCTAAGGTGTACAAACACAGCAGCTTCTTCAAGAGAAAGATGAACTAGGATAAATTCTGTCTCCAGTCACAATTTGCATAAACAAACTTTGCTCTACACTCGTGCAACTGTGCAACCTTTGACGGTCCTTCAAATAATCCTTATATATGTTTAGGCTTGTGAGAAAAGAAAACCTAAGCATATACACACAGAATGGGTTCGAAATTAAATATGAAAAATTGATTTTCATAAACCTCAACAAATAGGGTATCTATCGAGCTAGCTGTCGAGCTTTGTGCTTAAGTAGATTTTTAAACCTCAATAGATACTAGCTATCAAGCTAGTTGTCGAGCTTTAAAATCCAACACTTCTTTACTTGTTTCTTAGACAGATTTGCATGGCTTTAACACTTGATCTTGAAACCTTGTTTCTTGAAATATTAAACACATCCTTGATCTACCCAATTACAAGTAAAGTGCATTTTGTCAAAGGATTAGTCAATTACATAAAATATTGACATATATTCCTAACATCAAATTACATATGTCCTAACAATCTCCCTATTTGAAAATCCGTGACAAAACCATAACAAACAAATGAACATATGAGAGAAGTCATAAATCACTCAACTCATATTCACTTGTTGAATACAATAAAATCTATCCTAACACAAACTCTTGAAAAACTTTGCAAAAAGAGAGTTTATGGCAAGAAGACTTTGACAACTTGTATTTCTGAAACACTTTAAACAAAACTCATCAAGGCATCTTAGTGTGAAACAGAAATAAAAGATTGCATACAATATATAAGAGCATATGCATAAAGAGAGAAAAGAAACAAAACATGTAAAGATAGGTGAATAACATACATCAACATATATATATATATATATATATATATATTTATATGTATATCCAATGATAAGTACAATGTATGTCAAATGGTCACAGGACCAATATACATGAGGCAAATGTAAAATAAAGACAAGAAAAATACATAAAAACCTTACTACATCCCTCAAAGAATATGGACACTCCCTAACAAAAATCTCCTATACTAATCCTCCCCTTATAAGTATGACTACTCTCATCTCAAAACTACACCCCTTTTTTGTCACGAGTGACAAAGGTTAAGTACATCAAGTAAACATCTCATCATCACTGGATGAGCTAGCACCATCATCCTTATAAGCATCATCATTGCTGGAGCCATCGTCACTCTCATCCTCGAACGCTGGTGGAGATGGAGAAGAAGTAACAGTGAAACCACCCATGACAACATGTCGTCATGCGATAGGACCAACATTGGTGTTCACCTCACACAACTCATCACTGAGAGTGTCAAGGCGAGCATCCATGCACACAAGCTGTGCCATGATGGCCTCAAGTGTCACTCCACCCACAAAAGGCAAAAGAGTAGAGGTGGATGGAGCTACCATCTCGATCTGCGTTTGCCTCGGGCGAAGCTGAGCATCACTTCGTCCAACAGTAGCTGTGTCAATGGCACCTGTGACGAAGAAGTGATCGGACAGAGGAAAGGAGATAAAAAAAAATGGCGAAGAATCCTCGTGATAGCCGAAGGGAAAATGAGCTTATCACGGGTCATCGTATCCCTATAGACATCTATAAAGGATAGGATGAAGTGAGAAGGGAAGTCAATAGAAAGATCCTCAATGAAGGATAACAAAAAGTGAACACGAGGCTCTGTGATAGTGTTATTGTGTGATAAAGGATGAAGGATAAATGTCATCACCATGTTCAAGAATCTCAGACCTTTAGCAAAGGTCAAGCAACAGGTGTTTTGATGATCACCCCAAAAAGAAGGAGTCCTACAGAATAGAGACATAAGCTCATCTTTGGACACAGTCCTCAGATGATCACAATTGGGGTAGTTAGGATGCGCTACCCTCAGGACATGAAGCACCTCGGATACAATATCCGAAGTGACCACAATGCACGTACCTCGAACACGAGTAGAAAACTGAGGTACTGAAAAATCAAATCCGTGTATATTGGAGTAAAACTCTTGTATGATCACGGAAGCTCAAGTGACCAGCGCGCCACACAATGACTCCCAACCTTGACTATAGATGACAGTGGGTAGGTCAATATCGGAAAAATCCAATAGGATGACTTGGCATTCCGAATGAATGCCTCATCTAGAAAAGTTCTTCGAGAAGTCCTTATGGGCCCTCTCATCATGGAATCAAACGAAAGAAGGTGTAGGATCAAAGGAAGAAGATGCCTCAAAACGCAGAGGGTTCTGGGACGGAGTAGATTTGCGTTTGGATGCCATGAAGCAACTAACGCAAGAAGGAGAGATAGGGGGAGAGAGAGAGACAATCAGAAAAACACCAACAAGACACAATATATAAAAATATAGAAACTTGAAGGTACATATGGATAAAAATGCATAAACATGTGACATGTAAACTTAAAAACATCATGGGCTCAACCCAATCCAAACCTAGCAGCACACAATGAGACAACATATATATCACACATCTAAAATGCATGACAATATAGTTAGAATGCTCATGTAATGCAATGTATGATGATTTGACATCATTTGAACACAAACCCATCCCAAAATTTTTGCAAATAACTTAACAATTTTGAAAAATCCCAAAATTTTTCAAAAACCCCAAATATTGGGTCACAAGATATGAAATGCATGATTAATGAGAGAGTAAGCATCATACCAGATGAAGAAGGTGATCTTGAGACCGAAGATTGAGTGAGGAAGAAGTTTGGAGTGATTTAGAGGCCTTGGAGGTGAAAAGGTAGAATGGATCGAGAGAGAGCTGTCGAGAGGATCCTATATATAGGAAATCATAATTCTCGACAGATTAAGAGCTATCGAAAGCTGTCGAGAATTAAAAAACACAAGAAATAGCTATCGAACAAGCTATCGAGGAGTTGTCCAAAGGTTTCCACAACAAAGGAGCTTGATGGATCGAGGTAGCTATCGAGCATCCAGAAGGTTTCTCGATGGATTGAAGTAGCTATCGAGAGCTATCAAGAATGCGATAAAAAGCAGCTAAAGGATCTTGATAGATAGCTTAGCTATCGAGAGTTATCGAGATAGCTTAGCTATCGAGAGCTATCGAGATTACTCAAAAACAGTTTTTCAAGAAGAGAAAAACACAAATATGAATGCAATCAAGCATGCTACACAACCAAAGATCCAAACTGCATTTTGAGCTCTCAAAATCATTTTTCAATAGAAAAAAAATGTCAAGCACATAGATCCAAAACACACACACACACACACACTAAACAAGTCTAACAAATTTTATATTTCAAAAATAAGTTAAGACAGTTTAGTGAGCATACATTAACACATGTATTTCTTGTGATGGTCAAATTACATTGTACCTGCACATGTATCAAAAGTAGCAAAGAATATTGCGTGTTGTGTGTGAAAAATATTGCAAGATTGCATACGTGTCTATCTGTTATGACGATTTAAGATATCAGAAAATTACTTTAACTCACACATAATCAAAACTGTTTGATGGAGACTATCACCTTTGAGGTACATCCTATAACTCCCACATCTCCTAGAATACATGCTTGCAATCATATATAAAACATTTTGATATTTTTGCTTTTATTTTTCTTTGCATATTTTTTTTTTTAATAGGCAAACCATGCATGGGCATATATGAGAGAGAAAAGAAATACCCAATGATGTTAAGCATTTGACATTCCACTTTTGCTATGCTGAAGCATATAAATGTCATTTCATGATTGACGGGCAACAGTGGTGAGATGATTATTTATGCCTTTCTCTTAGGATTTTCCAGTCCTTCCCATCAAAAAGAGTGATACGAGTGTTAAGTACAAGAGATTACTTAATCTTACTCATCATAAACACGAGCCACAAAACTCACTTGCTTAGTTATGCATAGTGATGCTCATCTAAGGTACAAAAGATACAAAGTTTAGAAAACTTTGTTTCAATGGCCATCCAAGGTACACAAATACCAATGTACACAAACACACACTGTTTTTGTATTTTTTTTATTTTTCAATTTTTATTTTATTTTTATGTGAAAAACAAAATAAAGCAAAACTGAAAAGAAAACAACCAAAAATATGTTAAACAAAGCAATGCATAAATCTAGATGCAAATGCGTGAGGAAGAAGGAGGAGAAGAGGAGTTCAATCTAGGGAGATAACACCAATGTTTTGGCGAAGGAATTCGAACCGTTTGCTATCAAGAGGTTTGGTGAGCAAGTCGGCCTTCTGATTATCAGTGTGAATGAACTCAAGAGTAAGAGTACCATCTTTGACAAGCTCCCGAATGAAGTGATGTCGAATCTCTATGTGCTTATGCTTGCTCACTCCTAAGTGCAGGAGATCGTAGTAATATAATTCTCGGAGTACCGAGGTTGAGCCACAAGGAGCAGAGTAAATTTAAAGACAAAATAATTAAATAACAATTTGGGTGAATAAGAAAAATACTTTTTCTTGGTGATTGTTAACAAGAATAATGATAAAAACTATTTTAAATCAATAATATAAATACTAGGGCATCAGGGTATTTCCCTATATCGATATGAAATTCTTTGTGATCTAAGAAAATATCTATTTCATAATTGATTGTTCTTATACAATTAAAAACTTATGATTCGGTTGAACTGAGACAATTCAAGAACGCATGATAACCTCAATTGATGATGCGGTTAGAAAAGTTTTCAGAAAAAACCCATTCACTTTAAATCCTAATTTCTATTTGAAAATATTAGAAATTCATCTAAACAATAAGAAAAACATGATTGAACTTATTGAAAGCATGGAAAAACTAATACATCAAAAGAAATCTAATTGAACAATCAAATATGTTGTAGATAAAATCCTAGAAAGAATCATGTTGAATATTCATACCGTATAGAAGAAACATAACCCCTAGCCCTAGCAAAGAGTTTAGGCTGCCATTATAGAGAGAAAAATACAAGGTTTGCTCTGCCAAAATTCATTCTCCACAGCCTCCCTTCAAAACCCTAATGTCTAAGTGTCCAAAGAAAATAAAACATTTACTATTTTAATTTCCGTCTAAGTTTACAGTGGTAAATTGTGAGTTAATTTCAGCCTTCAAAAATTGATAATTTCGAAAAACTCAAAACTGAAAAGTTGTAGATATTTAAGTCACGGTTCCAATCGATCTAGCTTTGTATCAATTGGATTTTTGAGGAGAGAGATATGCCTAAAATACTGATCAGTGCTCAAATCAGATTTTTCCTTTTCAGATTCTGCTTCTTTGATTTCTTTCCTTATTTGAAACTTCCAATCATGGTAGACAATCCAAGCACTCCAGCTGCACCTCTTTAGACATTTAAGCATAGTCCTTTAGCTCCACTTTAATTCTAGTTTGGCCTCCATTTTCTCACAAATTCCTGTAAACCCATCTTTCTCACATGATTTCCTGAAAATATGAAATTACACATAATGAATAGCATCTTATTCAAGAAATTATGTAAAAATAAATAATGGAGACTAATGCAATCATGACTTAATTATACAAATCAAGCATACTAGTAAGGAGATAACGCCCATATAAATATATAACAAGTATACATTTTAAGGCGTTATCACACCCCCCATGTCTACTAAAAGTGAAAAATTAAAACTAAAATACAAGCCACTTTCGTAGGCTACACGACTGCACTTCCCATGTGCAGCAAGTCTTTGAACCCCTAAGTCACCCTAGTGGACGAGTTTACTCTCGTGAGGGTTTGCAGTGACTCTACCCACAAAAGTCAAAGGTTTCCTGAAAATTCCTGCAGCAAATGTTAGTTTGCTTTATCATTATATCATACAAATGAACTTTCAATTTTGAGTTGGGATACTATTCATCATATTAAAGAGCCTTCACTAGCTTCACTTTTGGAGTGTGTGTGTACATAGCCCATCCAATCAAACCGGCTTTTCCAAACATGCATAGACCAATAATAATCTAGATTAGAGTCTCTACTCCAAAACCTCTCTTAAGTCATCAACATTCTGAAAGAACACACATAGAAGTAATGGTTTCTCTCTTCAAATCAGATGTGAACAAAAAGGAAAGAAGAAGTTTTAAGAATATCACATGTGTATACAAAAACAACTACTAAAACAATAGAAAAAGATCTCTTGGAAAGGATGTTGAACTCTTGGAAACATAAGGTTAATACCATTCTCATCCCTAGTTTTTTTCCCAAACACCTACCAGCCATGCACCTTTAGGATCAAGTAGGACTTTAAGCTCAGTGGTAGTATAATCTTATGGCTAGGTAAAGGCAAACTGCTCTCTTTGAAATATGAGGTATATGAATCAAATGCAGAAAATTCAAGCCAAACCTAATTCATAGCAGTCGCAACCAACTTGAATCAAAATAACCTTTACTCAACCATATAATCCTTCTGAAATACATGAAAGATGTGTAAGACACCAATGATTTATTGATTGATTATGTATGTCTCATCTTTCTTTTTCTTTTTCTCTTTTTTTTTTTTTTTTCTTTTTGATTTTTGATTTTTTTTTTTTTTTTTGAAGAAAAGAGAGACAATGGTGGTATCTAAGCACATCAATTGCTCAAAACTTGAACCCCCATGAGAATACCCATAAATAAAAATGTTTTGTGGTATTGTCGAAGTATTTCTCATGACTCAAATGATGGTAACAATGGTTAATGTAAAGATAGGCTAAATATTTGTTTAGCTGGTGACAAAAGATTGATGGCCTTAAGCTCTCATCTCCTACAATTCAACATAAACCAGCATGCCTAAGGACAAAAATAAGTAAGATCATGGTATATCTCCCTATAATGTTTCCAGTGGTCAACCAAAATATATATATATATATATATATAGAGAGAGAGAGAGAGAGAGAGAGAGATCTTTTACAAAAACTGAAGCATATGAGAGAAATTTAAGAGTTCAAACAAAGATATACTCTTACAAAGAAAAGCAAGAACTCTCCATATGGGTTGAGTTTCAGCTTATATCTAGCTTGTTCATGATCCATGCATATCCAACATCCAACCGTCCGCTAACTTGGCTATTGTGCTCAAAAGTTTCCAATTGTGCTTTTCATGAAAGAGTCTTAATATAACAAATAGTATAACCAACTCAGCATTATTCATTCCATCACATGATATAAAAATATAGCTTATAACTCTACTGCATTCAAATTCAAGGTGTTTTTTTTTTTTTTTTTTTTTTTTTTTTTTTGGGAACAGAAAGAAAGAAAAATAATGCAAGGTGTAGCAAAAAGTGTAGACCTCTCCCCCCAACTAAAATATTGCATTGTCCTCAATGTATCAAAGCCAAAATAAATTCAAGTATAAAGGGAAGAAGTTACCTTAAGCATTTTTTTTTTTTTTTTTTTTGAAATTTCTTTCACACCTGCAAATGTTAGCTCACAAAAAAAAAATAAATAAATAAATAACCAAAAAAAAAAAAAAACAAAAGGCAAAAAGAAAAGTAAAACAAATATGGTACAACTTCATAAGGCTCTTTTAGAGTTCACGTAGCATCCCAGTAGGAAGGGATCTTCAGTGACATAGTCTCCTCCTTTAGTATAATTCCCACTAAGAATGGTTTTAACCTTTGTCCATTTATTTTCAAAATCCTACCATGGTTTTAACCTTTGTCCATTTATTTTCAAAATCCTACCATCTCTAGGGTCCTCAACTACTACAGCTCTAAAGTCACCATCTATCTCATTGAACATCTCCTAGTATCTGTCCGAGTATATCTTTAAGGTTTCTCCCTCTTGCATGGATAAGGATAGTAGGGAACCTAAGGGCTGAGGAACCCTACCACAAGTAATAAAACGAGAGCCAAATACTTGGGTGAGCCCCTTGAAGGAATTTATGGAATCTGCCTCCAGGCCATCAAACCATCTTATCGTTATGGGTCCCAGGCTGGATGGGAACACCTTACACATCAATGCCTCATTCTTGGAATGAATGACCATTCTTTGGTTGAAATGGCTCACATGCTCCATAGGATTCGTTCGACTATTGTAGATGGTGAATGTTGGCTAATTGAATCGCCGAGGAAGTCTTGCCCCTTAAATCTTGTGCGTGAAGGGCAACTTGGAAATTTGGTTCAACAGCTTGCTCAAAGCGTCATTTCCTAGGCCTTTGCGAGGCGGGCTTTTATACCTACATTTGTGATGGTGCTCCTTACCGTAGGAGAAAGACTCGCTAGGTGGGGTTTTTGACCTTCATCTATAACTAGTATCATCTCCATCATCAGAAGAAACGTTAGAGTTGGATGGGGTTCACTTTTGCCGTGCATCGCGTAACTCCTTCTTTAAATGATCGATCTCCCTTTGCATGACTCTATTGTTCTGCTCCTGAAAGACGTGACTTCCAACTCAAGAATGGCTTCTACTAGTATGCGTAGTGTGCACGCTACCCTCTCAATCTCTTCTACGTTCAAGATTGAGGAAATCATCTTGTCGTTGGGACCTCGTAGATTCTTGTTGATGAGAACCGGACCCTAACATAGTTAACCGTTGCATTCACTATCACACAAGTCCTCCCTACTGACGACGCCAATTGTAGGGATGGATTTTGGATACTTGACCCAAAGAATGATTGTATCTAAGCCCAATACAATTAATTTATAGAGAGTGGGTTAGAGAACTAGGCTCTAATGAATGGGATAATAGTTAGAATGGAATTTAACAAACAATTAAATAGAAGTGGACTGGAGTTATCTAAGTAAATTTATCCTCGGCACAATTCGAGGAGGTCTGTTCTAATATATATATTGAGAATGGTTATAGATATGGTTCAAGCTGTTACAGTGCTTTCTCTTACAAATTTCCGATCCTCTTCATTCATTTTTTCCTTCTTCTTTTATTCCCTTTTCTCTTTTCATCTCCACCCTCCACGTGCAGGCCAAATGGTTAGTTTTGATACTTGTCCCATTAACACCTTCCTAAAGTCTTTAGGTAGTAGTTGTAACTGAGAACCATTGTTCAGGTATCACTTCCACATTAATGCGACCAGAGAGTTAGTTGTAGAGCAATTAATGTGGTGGTAGCAGCTTTCTTCTTAGATGTTTTAGGTCTCCCATCTATACTTCTATTTTTGCAATGCTTATCTGTGCCAGCAGAACTTCCTGGAACATCCTTCTGGATGGCTAACCACTTGTTTGGACCTCGGCTTTGGTTAGCCGAGGTGACATTTATCCTCGGCTTACCCTCTTATGCCATTATGATCAAAACTAACCTCGTCATCTACTAACACCTGCTCTTGATAATATCTACTCCTTCTCGGGCGATCTTTAGTCCTCGGTTAGGGCTTTAGGCCCAATACTCCTGGGCCCAATATCCCTACAATAGCCCCTCAAGATTCTTCTTTTCGACTCCATGGGAAGAAAAGAGGATCTCGACCTCATTGTAGTTGCTCTGAGCCCATTGCATCCCCTTTCTACCTATGAAAATGCCTTTGTAACTGCCAAAGACACGCTCCCGATGCTTCGACATTCAAAATGTGTCTTCATTAAATTCTTACAGCTTCCTGACCCCACGTTCTATGGTGTGATGCGAATCCAATGGTTAAGGATTTCACTAGAAACCGAGCGGGAATTTTCTAGCTCCTAGCTCTCTTCTTGGTATAATACACTTCAAATCAATTAATCACCTTATCTTATTATTCACTTCACTCTAGCATACATACATTGAACCTGCCAATTTCTCCCCACTCACTCGTGCCTTTATAAATCCTAAAAGCCTGTTCGAGGATACTTTTCTCCTTCCTGTAAGTCTTTGTAAACTTTTATACTCTGCTTTTCCGTATATTTTTTTCTTTTTTATGTACTTCTTTTCTCCTCGACTCCATTTTCTTCTCTTGATCTTCTTAATTCTCCTAAACCTTCCTAAAAATGGGTAGATTCAAAAGCCTGGTAGACTCTAAGGAGGAGATAGAGAGCTTCAGAGCTCAATATAGGATTCCTCTAGAAGTAGGCATTAAATATTGTAAGGAGGGACAATGGTTTGAAGAAAGGCAAGAGGGAAAGGCAATAATCCCAATAATCGCCTTCATAGAAGGGGGGATGAGGTAGTGGAGATTGGAAGGAAGAGGGAAGATAAAGGCAAACAGGTAGTGGAGATTGGAAGGACCCACTCATATCAAGAGGTTGAACCTCAAAGGGTGGCTAAGCAGCCCAGAGGCATGCAAATGAGGTTGGCCAATGAGGCAGAAAGGAAGGGTGAGCACCAAGTTGTAAACCCAGCCTAGACCCCACCCTTGGAGCTGGATAGGGCACCTCTATCAAGTGATGCCTCCATTCAAGACTTTTAGGGGGGTACAGCTGGGTACATAGCCAATGTTGTGGGGCAATCCTTACTGCTACCAAAGGACATGGCCGACCTCAGATCCATGAGGAAGCATGAGATCTTCCTCGTCCTAAAGAGGGACTTGGCCATGGTAAGTTTTCTCTTACATCTTTTTTTTTTTTTTCTCTTTTAACTTCTTCTCCTAGGCAAGCCATCCAAGTTGCTTTTAGGGCCAAGGAGATGGTGAGTAGCTCTCACCATATGTACAAGAAACATGAGGGGAGACGAATTGCAGCGTGGAGGCCTTCCGAGTGGCTGAGAAAAGCAATTAGGATCTAAAGGTCCAACTGATCGAGGCAGAAAGGGAAAGGAATAGTGCCGCAACTGCCTTGGATAACGTTGAGAGGCAGGCTGAAGGCCAGGGGGTACTTCTCTGCAATGCCGAGGATCAACTGGCAACCTCCAAGGAGTAAATAGTCGCCTTAAAGAAAAAATTGGAGGAGGTCGAAAAGGCCAAAGATCAAGCCGAGAAGGCTAGGGAGGAGGTGGAGAAAGCTTGGGAGGATGCATAGCAACAAGGATACGATATTAAAGTGGCTGAGACCGAGGAAGCCCTCGGGGCTGAGGTCTTAAGGGTGTGTAGGACTTACTGTGCCCAGGTATAGGATGAAGCCCTTAACCAAGCTGGGGTTAAGGCTTCTTCTGTGCTTAGGAAGACAGAAAGGGTTTACTACCCCCAACCATTCGTGCCTCTTCTTCAAGTAGCTCCAAGACAGACACCCCTCTAGAGGTGGCAGATCTCGAGAAGAGCAGCCCCAGCAAGGTTCGCCCCCCCTCCCCCCCTTCTCCTAGCAATCCTCCAAAAGTAGCTAAGTAGCCTGGGGTGACGGGAAAAGTGACTGAGGTGACAAAGGAGATGGCCTTTGATGCCACCAAGCTCTCAACTGTTCCCCGAGATCCAAATACTGACAATGAGGCACCTAGGATGGAGCTTGTTCTAGCAACTCTTCCGCTACCTGCCAAAGGTGACCTTAAAGGCATAGGCCAAGGACCCTTGGAGGCTACTGTCCTATAATCCTAGGCCCTACCTTATGGAAAAATTATGATAAAGAAGAAGTAGGATTCAGTACAGTTCTTTTTTTTTTTTTTTTGGTCTAGCAACTTCTGTTTTGGTTTTTGTAATTTGTAACCAAGTTGCCATTTTGTTTTCAATTTGCCTTGTTCCAAGGCTTTTGTTAATGAGAGTTATGAGCATTTTCCTTATTTCTATAATTCTCATACAAGTGTTGATATAATTTCTATCTTGTTTAATACTTAGCTAAAATGGAAATTGGATAAAACTCCATTTATGTATACAAGTGATGAGACACCAGTTCATGCCAGACTTTATCTAAACTTCTTCCCATTACTAAGTTAAAAAACCTGGATACAATAATCAGACCTAAAACAGATCATGCTTAGACTTTCAACTGTCTTAAGTGATGGTTATAAACATGCAATTGATTATGTCACTTTAATGAAGATCCACATCATTCAGTGAGGCTGATTCCATCAGACATATAAATAACTAAGAGGAAGTGTTAACACACTCAAATAGGACCCAGATAACTTACAGTTCTGTTTGACACTTAGATAGATATCAAGGAGTATTAATTTACCCAAAGCATGTGGTCCGAGGAGCCAGACAAAACTAAAGTTCTGTTTAATACTTAGATAGATGTTAGTAAGTATTAATTTACTCAAAGCATGTGGTCGAGGAGCCAAGCATAACTAAGGTTCTGTTTAATACTTAGATAGATCTCAATAAGTATTAATTTACCCAAAGCACTTGGGCCGAGGAGCCAGGTATAGCTAAGGTTCTGTTTAATACTTAGATAAATGTCAGTAAGTATTAATTTACCCAAAGCATGTGGCCGAGGAGTCAGGCATAACTAAGGTTCTGTTTAATACTTAGATAGATGTTAGTAAGTATTAATTTACCCAAAGTATGTGGTCCAAAGAGCTAGGTATAGTTAAGGTTCTGTTTAATACTTAGATAGATGTCAATAAGTATTAATTTACCCAAAGCATGTGGTCCGAGGAGCCAGGCATAGCTAAGGTTCTGTTTAATACTTAGATAGATGTCATAGAATATCAATTTTCCCAAGGCATGTGGTTCGGAAAGCCAGGCATGACCAAGATTTTGTTTGATGTTCAACAAATAGTAGAACATTTGACAAATAATATATTAAACCAAAAATATGGCAAAAGCTGCTTTTATTAATAATAATACCTTCTCAGCTAATGCTAAACCAATCGCTCAAGTTTTTCCTCTAGCCTCAATTGACGAAAGTAGTCTTCTTCCTTACTCAATTTTAGATTTGAATTTTGCATCAGTTTTATTCATCGAATGCTGCTAAATGGTCCAAAATGATCTTTTTCTATTGATAATGAAAAAAATTAGAGCATGGATAATGAAAAAAATTAAGTTCATAGAAGCCTGCCTACCCAGGCTAGTTCATTTGCCTGAAATTGATTTCATCTAAAAATCTAATACTTTCTCCTTAATCATTGTAAATCAGTAGAGAAAATTTTCAAAGTCTAAGCGGGGATAATGAAGCGGGTAGAGATCCACTTCTAAAAGTCTCAGTGGGAAAAATCTTCAAAGTCTACTTTGAAATATTGGTATGAACAATGATTTCATTCAATAACTTGCGCAGTGCTGGTATATGCAAAATCATACACCACGAACTAATGATAAACCAATTGACGAAACTAGTCTTCCTTACTCAATTTTAGATTTGAATTTTGCATCAGTTTTATTCATCAAGGCTGCTAAATGGTCCAAAATGATCTTTTTCTATTGATTTTGATGAATTTTTAATGGTTCCCACTTCCCACTTTGTTCAGTGGACATTTAACAATTTTTCTAATAAACTCAAGTTGTCATCATGGTTCCCACCTTTGGTCTAATTCCATGAAACTGGATTGTTGACACATGGACCCACCACCTTATAATATTTCTAATTCTCAATTTGATGGTGATGACTAAATATTATTATGGGTATACTTGATGACTTCCTTGTGACCAAATACATGATAGTCTTCTCCTTTTATTTTGAACGTGAAGTTAACTCTTGAAGTGTTACCTTTTGAGTGTAAACCAAATGTTCATCTTTTCCCCGATGATACCTTCCGATAAAATTCAAATGGAAGTGATTAGTAGATAAGCATAATGGATTTTTCAGATGGTTCTTTCAATGTCTTTAGACAATATACATGAAGACAAACAATTTAATTTAAAGAATAAATGGCGTAAGAAAAAATTGTGCTTGATTGCAGAAAACTAGTAAAGAACTAGACAAATAATTTTCTGACGGTTCTAGGGAAATTACATTTTTAAACCCATAGTTTATGAGGCGTTGTTAAATTACCAATTGTCCAAAAAACTTAAGAAATTACATTTTAATAGGTGAGACCCAACACGTAGGAATTTAAATGGGAAAGATGCTATGTCCACAAATTTTTACAACAAATCATAGGTAGTTATTTGTTATTATTTCAAATTTGAACATAATACTAAGATTACTTTTTCAAATTTGAATATAATACTAAAATTACTTTTTTGCCCTAACAATAATAACCAATAATAACTTGCCACTTTAATTTGTTGTAAAAATGTTGTGAAAATGTTGTGGACATATCATTTCTCTTTAAATGGGAGGTAGAGTGGAAGAGATAAAGATTGAACTCAGGATCTTCTGCTCTGGTAACATTTTAAATTACCGATTGTTCCAAAAGTTTAAACTATTGAAATATGGTCAATTTAATAATTTAACCACATAATTCTAATAGGTGTAAACATAACATTTGTTTTCAAAAGTATTATTTACATTTTGCTGTTCTTTCACTTTGAGAGCCTAAAATCCTTTGGCCAGGTATGTTCAATGATTGTCTTATTAAATAGCTTGCATATATTTTTAGTGATATAAGAGAAAGGCTTTCTGAAACTTTTGTCAAGCAAGGCATAACCCACGATTAGTACGCTGTTTATTTAATTTTTTGAAATTTGACATTATTATTTTTAAAGCTTTTTTACTTTATATACAGTAACTGCAATATTTTCATTGAAATACCAAGTTCCTTATGTTATGACGTTTACTGTATCAATTAAAATAAATTCTTTACCAAAGTGAATATGTGACTTTGTAATTGCGTTGGGATTCCAATTGCACCAGCATGACTTCCAAAAAAAACTGTTTGTTTGATTGAATCTTTGTGTGGGTTTATGGCTAATTACACCTATAATTAGCATCCACCAAAATTTTAGCTATTTGACACCATCAAAAGTTATTTTATCTATTTTACCTTCTCATTTTACAAAACACCCAACATCAGTGGTTTTATTTTAGCTTTCAACACAATAAAATATTATATCTACTACAATAAACAATTCATTTATTTATTATTTTCTTCTGTATTCTTCACTATCTTCAAGCACTCACGGTACCACCACCACCACCACTACCACCAGTTTGAAATTCTTCCCATGGGAAGAAAACCAAAAAGCTAGCAACCCCACCCTAATGAGTCAAGACTATTGTGCTTAAATCGTGTGAGTCTGTGACTAGGCATTGAATTGACTTCATGGGAAAGTTATTTCAACTAATCCTGCTTCAGCAATATTAGAAAAAAACCAACTTGTCCTATATTAGTACCATTGAGATTCTTCTTGTCATCCTTTATCATGGAGGAGAGTTTAGCTCTAAATATTTTTAGAGTTATATTTTTTAGCTTATTATATGATGATTTATTAGATTACTCACATGGAAGGTGGTCTCCACTTCAATTATCCTATATTGCTGAGAGAGAGAGAGAGAGGCAGGGACGGAGTCAGGACTTAGAGTTAGAGGGGCAAAAGTATAAACAATTTTTTTTTTTTTAAACTCCGAATAAACATTCATTTAATATTAACAAACCATCAACAAAAACAAATACACAAAACCTTTGTTTTTTAATAGATTAAAATGCACTAACAAGCACTCATTAGACACAGTAGCCAAGCCTCAACAAATAATTAAAACACACTAACAAGCAAGCAGTGTATACAATCAGCTCAAAAAAAAAAAAAAAAAAAAAAGATAATACAGACAAAATTTAACACTGTCAAATGCAATGCTCAGCACATGGGTGATGTGATGTGTTAGCCACAATTTTTTTAAAAAAAAAATAGTGGGAGGATGGAAAATTAGTGGAAGGATAGAAAAGTGGGAGGATAGAAAAGATTTGGTTTTTTCTCATGTGTGTTTGGTTGGCGGGGTCAAAAAGTGGGAAGGTGGAAAACTTTTTTGTTTGGTTGGAGAGAAAAAGGATATGATGGAAAATGTATTTTATATAAATTGACTATTATGTCCATGTTATATAATATATAAGAAATAGATATATTTACACTCATTAAATAATATAAAAATGAACACAAATGCATACAAATTTGTATTACTTTTCTTTATTATTATATATAATTTAAAATTTATGGGCAACAAAAATGAGGAATATAACGAGGACAAGGCAAAAAAAAAAAAAAAAGTAAAGAACCTGGAGTTCACGTTGCTGTGCTATGAAGATGCTAAAAAAGAGATAAGGATGAAGAGACAAAAGGTTAATCAGGTCACAGGTAGTGGGAACGTGAGAGGGGCAGGTGAGTATAATAAATGTGAGGATATTTGTGTAATTTAGTACCCACATCATCTTTTCTCCTTAGTTCTCCTCCCAAATTGGAAGGACAAAATGATGTGGGCCTAGAGAGATTATTTTCCACATCATTTTCTTTCTCTCTAAACCAAATAAGAAAAAATTATATTTTTCACTATATTTTCCTCTCCTTCTTTTCTATCCTCCCTATTTTCACCCTAACCAAACGGAGCCTAACTTTATTAAAGAGTGAACTCTACATCTCTCTCTCTCTCTCTCTCTCTCTCTCTCTCTCTCTCTCTCTCTCTCTCTCTCTCTCTCTCTCTCTCTCTCTCTCTCTCTCTCTCTCTCTCTCTCTCTCTCTCATATTTCCGATAAGTGTAGACTGCAGAGAGTTCCCTCATCTCTCTGCCACTTTTTTCTATTTTTCTTCACAACTCAGATTATCAACCAACAAAAATTTAGCAATTTTTTGCACTAGAGATTCAGACATGAGAGAGAGAGATAAGATATTCATATTCCCATAATAAATTTAAAAAAATAAAAAATAAAAATAAAGAAGAAGAAGAAGAAGAAGAAGAGAGATTAGATGTTATACCAAATTTAGGGGTAGTGGACTGATGGTGGCGTGGTGTTGATTTATTTCTTGCTTTTGCTATTGCTCTATTGTGTTGTGCTTGTGCTTGTTGTGCTGCCGTTGTCGCTACCTAGCCCTTCCCACTCCCAGGTCTCACTTAGAAAGTCAGGTTTCTATTTTGTTTTTGTTTTTTTTTTTTTTTTTTCGAGTGTCTTGCTTCCACTTAAATCCTTTCTCTTATTTCTATTTTCTTTTTTCCTTTTTTTTTTTTTTGGGTGTCTTGTGTGTTGTGTAAATTGTAATGTTAGGTGTGTGTGTGTGTTGGTGTTCTCCTAGGCTAGTTGTTAGAATCGACTTGGCTTTTGCTCTTTTTTTTTTTTTTTTGCTTTGCGTGGGTTTGTTTTGGATGTTGTTTGGGCTTAAGTTTGCTGTTGGGCTAATATTTTTGAGCTTGTTAAATTTATTTCAAATTTTAAATCAATAAATTTTTTATAGTTTTTAAAGAGATCAATAATATTGTTAAGGGTATTAAATATAAATTTATTGAAACAAATGGCTAAATTTAATACATTATATATATTAGCATTTTAAAAAAATTTGGGGGCCATTCATCGCTGCCCAGCCCTTCCCATTCCCAGGTCTCACTTAAGAGCATCAGCATTGAAGAATGCTACTCTATCCTATTTTACCATCCCAAAAAACTACTTTATCAATTATACCATACCATTTTACAATACACCCTACATCCAAAAACTCTATTATTTTACTTTTTCATTAAAATATTATTTTTTTAATCTTTCTTTATTATTTCTTTCACATCATCACTTTTTTTCAACTAAGGGGTGGAATAAAATATATATATATATATATATTTTAGCATGGTGCTACAGTACAATTCTAAGTTTAGAATTGTACTGTAGTACTATTACAAAAAATTTTGCAATAGTGAGGTATAGCATTTTTTGATGCAAATGTTTTTTAGCTATGAAATGCCAAAAAGACCTTAAATATGGCATTAGCATTCTTCAATGCTAATGCTCTTAGAAAGTTAGGGTTCTGTTTTGTTTTTGTTTTTGTTTTTGTTTTTGTTTTTGTTTTTTTTTTTTTGAGTGTCTTGCATCTGCTTAAATCCTTTCTCTTATTTCTATTTTCTTTTTTCCTTTTTTTTATTTTTTTTTGTGAGTGGGAAGGTGTTACGTGTGGCCACAAGCATAGAAGAGTCACTGTATTAGATCTTCAGTCCAGAGGTTTGTTGGGTTCCTTGTCTCCATACATAGGCAATCTCAGCTTTGTTTAAGGAAATCTTTCTCTTGAACAACACTATCAAGGCAAAATTCCTGATGAAGTTGGTCATCTATTCAGGTTGCAATCATTGATGCTGAATAGGAACTTCTTCGATGGGGAAATTCCCGCAAACCTTTCCCATTGCTCCAACCTCAAGGTCCTTTTTGTAAGTTTTAATAATCTTTCGTCTATCTTTATATAATCTTTCGTCTATTACTATTTTATCAATTCCTTACAATGAACTTCAGGGAAGTCTTCCTAAAGACTTATTCCTCACCCTTCCTCATCTCCAGTGGTTACAAATTTCTGAAAACCAATTTACTGGATCTCTTCCAGTCTCATTATCTAATACTTCAGAGCTACGATGCCTCCAACTTGATCGGAACAATTTCACGGGAAAATTATCAATCAACTTTGGAGCCTTACCACGTTTTGACGGGTTATTTATTCAATCAAATAATTTAGGAAGTGGAGATGCAGATGAAATGGATTTCTTTCAATCTTTAGCCAATTGTAGCAACTTGCTGAAATTAAATTTCATGGACAATCAATTCAAAGGTAAGTTGCCAAATGTTTTGGGCAATTTTTCAACCCAACTTAACTTTTTCTCGATGGGTCAAAACTTTATTTTTGGACAGATCCCTTTAGGATTTGGAAATTTGGTCAACTTGAACATGTTAGAGATGGGTGGTGACGAGTTCACTGGAACGATCCCAAGTGATATTGTTAATATGCGTAAGTTAGAGAATTTACTTTTAAATGATAACCGACTCTCTGGAACGTTACCAAGTAACCTTGGAAACTTAACGATGATAAGTATACTGTCTTTAGCAAATAATAGGTTGCAAGGAACTATACCCTCAAGTATTGGAAATTGCCAAAATTTGCTGGCATTAAATCTAGCTCAAAACAATCTTAGTGGTACTATTCCAAAGCAACTCTTTGCAATTTCCATGCTGTCAATTTCACTTAGTCTAGCTCAAAACTTTTTTGTTGGATCTTTACCATCAGAGGTTGGCAATCTTGTCCATTTAGTTGATTTGGACATATCTGAGAACAAGTTGTATGGTGAAATTCCAAGCAGCCTAGGCTCTTGCACTGGCCTTGAGCACCTTAACATGGAGGGAAATTACTTTCAAGGTGAGATTCCAACATCCTTGAGTTCTTTGAGAAGTATTGAAGGTATGGATCTTTCTAGAAACAACTTGTCTGGTCAAATTCCAAATTTCTTGGAGAAGCTTAGCCTAAGGTTCCTGAATTTATCCTTCAATGGTTTTCAAGGAAAGGTTCCAGCAAAAGGAGTTTTCTCAAATGCTACAGCAATATCAGTTGTTGGAAATAGTAGGCTTTGTGGGGGAAATTCAGAACTCAAGTTGCCTAGGTGCTTAACTAAACAAGTGAAGAAAAGGAAGTGGTCTTTTGCACTCACAATGGTAATTACAGTCGCATGTGTTCTTCTTGTAGTAACTACAATGTCATATTTCTTATTTTATTGGCGCAAAAATAAAAGAAAGAATAACTCTTTAGAATCTTCATTGGGAAAATCACTTTTGAAAGTTTCTTACCAAACTCTCCATAAAGCAACTAATGGGTTCTCTTTAGCAAATTTGATTGGTGTTGGTAGTTTTGGCTCAGTGTATAAAGGCATCGTTGGTGAGGAGGGATCAATTGTTGCAGTCAAGGTACTTAATCTTCAGCGTCGAGGAGCTGCTAGGAGCTTCATCTCTGAGTGTGAAGCCTGGAAAAATATTCGTCATCGAAATCTTGTTAAGATCATAACTTCTTGCTCAAGCATAGATTTTAACGGCAATGATTTTAAGGCTCTAGTTTATGAGTTCATGCCCAATGGAAGTCTAGAAAATTGGCTGCATATGGATTTGGAAATGGATGTTAAGGAAGTAGAGATACAAAATTTGAACCTTGTTCAAAGAATAAGCATTGCCACTGATGTTGCCTATGCACTTGATTACCTACATCACCGCTGCCCAATGCCGATTGTTCACTGTGATCTAAAGCCAAGTAACATTCTTTTTGATTGTGATATGAATGCACGTGTTGGAGATTTTGGGATTGCAAAATTTCTTTTTGAACTCACAAATTCTAAACAAAGCAGCTCGATTGGAATAAGAGGAACAATTGGGTACACTCCTCCAGGTAACAACAATTTACTGAACTTTTTATTATTAATACATGCATTCCCACATCTACAATGATTGTTTTTTGAGCTTCTAAATTGTAATGAACTATATTATCTATGTCAAATATTTTGAATGACAGAATACGGTCTAGGAAGTGAGGTGTCAACCAAAGGAGATGTGTACAGTTATGGAATCATGTTGTTAGAGGTGATAATGGGAAAGAGACCCACAAATAGTATGTTTGAAGGAGGCTTTAACCTTCACAACTATGCTAGCATGGCCTTGCCTGACCATGTAATGGAGATTATAGACCCAAAACTTTTAAACAATGTTGATGAAAA
Source organism: Quercus tomentella (assembly GCA_028535165.1). Taxonomy (NCBI): domain Eukaryota; kingdom Viridiplantae; phylum Streptophyta; class Magnoliopsida; order Fagales; family Fagaceae; genus Quercus; species Quercus tomentella. Next base: position 16,496,028 of record JAPQVY010000122.1, read on the forward strand.
AGAGGAGTGTTTAATATCCTTGGTCAAGATCGGAGTTGCATGCTCTATGGAGTTGCCACAAGAACGATGGGACATTAGCAAGGCCTTGTCTGAGCTGCATTTGGTCAAGGACATTCTTCATGGTGGTAGGATTTAGCGCAACGTTCTCAAATATATAAAAGGTCAAAAATCAAACTTTTTACCCTCTTTATGTTGGTATTAAGTTCTTTATTTTGACATTTTCTTCATTATGTTGTATTCTATTAACTAATTGCAGGTTCATAAAGTTTGACAATGGATGGAAAGACCCGTCTTGCATTCTAGATAAACATGCTAGTAGTTTTGGAGTATTTCATATTGTTCTTATACCCTGTCTTACATCTGTAGTTTATATGCGTGAGTAACTCAAAATAATTTCCTTCAAACTTGTATTTGTGTTTGATTTTATTGATATCATGTTAGGGAGATTAATTATCTAATTTCATTTGCAGTTGTAATCTTTTTGGGGGGGGGGGGGGGGGGGGGGGGATTTGAACCTAGATGTTTTTGAAACATCGGCAGTTGACAACAAGTTGAGCTATATTATAAGACTCTTGGCTATTATGTAAGATTTAATTTTATATAGTTGAGTTTCCCCTGGTTTTTATCTTTTGTGCTTCTTGTAATCAAGAGTGAATCAAATGAACCAGAATCCCATCTATGCTCCTAAACTCTAAAAATGGGGGAACATTTATTAAATGAATCCAGTAACTCAATTTCGTTTGTCTCCCATTCCTTGTGAAGGAAAGACCCCCCATTTCATAATGCTTGGGGAATGCAAGTTTGATTGAGGATTGGAGAAGAGAGGTGAAAGAAAGGGCTTGGGATGGATTTAGGAGCTTTGGTGTGATTAGTGTGGGGTGAGAGTAGCACCTACGGTAACGAGAGGGGGTGGGGGGATTTCGCGTCTATATATGTGGTGTGTTGGTTGGACCTACACACCCTATTTGTTCCATAATCTATGGGTCTATTGGAGCTACCCACTTTGATCAATTGGCCAAGATTTTCACCAGATGTGAAATCACTGGTGCTCAATTTAGTGTTATTTTTATATGGGGATTCTATCTATTGTTGTAGGATGAGATAATTATTCATTTTTCAATGTCAAATGTATATGATCATTTTTTTTTTTTCATGTTGAAAAAAAAAAGACTAAAGAATACTTTTTTTTATCTTAAGTTTGGGATTGTCATTTTGGATGTTTACATTTCAAAATTTACATTTTGATCTATCATGTTTAATTTTGTTTTACAATTTTGTTAATAATTTGGTGACACTGAAAATTTATGAGTAACATGATGAAGCAAAATGAAAATTTTGAAACATAAAAGGCAAAAATAAAAATAACCACAAACTTTAAGTGTCAAAAATGTACTTTAGTATTTAAAAAATAACTGTGGAATGCTCTGGTTCTTTTATACCAATGAACTAAGACCCTCAAAGAGATTTCTCCATAACCCAAACCAAATCACGGCCAAATACAAATTGCCATAAAGTACAAAACAAAGAGAGAACTACTAAACAAATTTGCACCAAATAAAAAGGTGCAATACTGCCAAAAGGTCTTACAAATATTAATTGTTATGGCGCACATAGAGTAACAAAAAAACAAGTCAAAGAGCACTTCACTTATTTGCTAAATATGAGACAAGATATGTTTTTGGTAGTTTATTTGCTAAATGTATGATAAAACAATAGAATTAGCTTACTTTTAAAAGGATAAAACTTAAGTAGCCTTTTGTTTTCAAATAAAAGATCTAGGGTTTGAATCATGCATATACCAAAAACTAATTTATATTTTGACTTTATGATAAATAACAATCATTTTAAAGTGAATGCCATGGATTGGAATTCTATTGTCTCAATAACAACAACAAAAACAACAATAATAATAATAATAATAAAGTATAATCTTTTTCAATGTTAATTAAATTTAAAATGACAAAGTGTTTGAATTGAATTGTAGAAAATAATGTATTGCAACTATGTATTTAAGTTTTACTCTTTTAAAGAAAAGTTAATTTTGTTAAACTTTTTTAATAAAAAATTGAAAGAAAAATCCAAACAGACACTAGCACAAGAAATAGGAATTCAATTAGAATTATACCAAAAATTCAAGTAGGCTAGGATTGGTCTTCAATGTCAACAATCAATGGCACATGGGCAGCATTATCTTTAATCTTATTTAAGCAAGTTGCGTGGCAACAACACTACCTTTTTTGTTTGTTTTGGTATGTGGTGACAAGAAATAGCGACGTAAATACTTTTTTTTTTTTTTTTTGTCAATATCAAGACCATGGTGCACCAATATTTCTGCCGAATAAATGCAATAATTTTGTCAAGCACAAAGGCAAACTTTTCACATTGGAAATGAAAAGGAAAGGAAAAGGATCATCACTTGCAGTAATGAGTCCAAGGCTATTGTGCTTAAATTGTGTGTCGTGACTAGGCATTGAATTGGCTTCATGGGAAAGTTAATTCAACTAATCCTACTTTAGCAATATTAGAATAAAACCAACTTGTCCCATATTAGTACCATTGAGATTCTTCTTGACATCTTTTATCATGGAAGAGAGTTTAACTCTAAACATTTTGAAAGCTATATTTTTTCACTTATTATGTGACAATTTATAAGGTTACTCATATGTAGAGGAAGATGGTCTCCACGTCAACGTTCCTAAATTGTTGAGAGAGAAAGAGAGAAGCAAAAGCAATAATAAAACTTTCAATGCCATCTATCACTTGAAATGTAAAGCAAGCTGCTCAGTAAAACAATTATTAAACTTTTTTAATGTATTATATAACATAAAAAAAATTACTTGAGACAAATTTTATGTTTACATCCCATAAACTATGCAGTTTAAAATGCAATTTTCCCTTTGTAAACAGTGCCCAACCTGTAGGGATTGGGAAAACTTGGTACCACGTTCTCTTCATGTTTTCTGCAATCACTTACTTTATTTTATTTTTTTTCAACTTTTGCGTCTTTGATGTGGTTTCTTTTTTGTTTGTTTTTGATATATTGTCAAAGCAAGGCAACAACCATATCCCCATAAATGGTGTATTATATTGTAGAATAGACGCCTATTTTGTCATCACGAAAACCTTGTTCCTGCAACATTTCCTCTACAGACACCTTAATTAGTCAAATACAACACAAAACTCGCAGAATGGAAATGAAAAGGCAAGGAAGAAAATCTCCAGTTGCAGCTATGAGTCTGAGTCTACTTTGCTCAATTCACTTCCAAGCGATCCTTCTATTGTTCGTGGTACTGCTGCATGTAAAAACACTTGCTGTTTTCGGTGATAGTACTGGCACCACTAGTTATGTTGGTGGGAATGAAACGGATCATCAAGCTTTGTTGGCGTTCAAGAGTAAGATAACACTTGACCCTAGAAACATTTTCAGCTCATGGAATGATTCCAACCATTTCTGCCAGTGGGAAGGTGTGACATGTGGCCGCAAGCATAGAAGAGTCACAATATTAGATCTGCGGTCCAGAGATTTGGTGGGTTCTTTGTCTCCATACATAGGCAACCTTAGCTTTCTTAGACAAATCGTGCTCGCAAACAACACCATTGGAGACAAAATTCCTGATGAAGTTGGCCGTCTATACAGGTTGCGAGCATTGATGTTGTACAATAACTCCTTTGATGGGGAAATTCCTGCAAACCTTTCCCATTGTTCCAACCTCAATTTCATTTCTGTAGCTAGAAATAACCTTTCAGGGTCAATCCCAAAGCAGCTTGCTTCTTTGTCAATGCTAAAGTCTCTTTCTTTTGACACAAACAATCTCATGGGAGGAATCCCACCTTTCATTGGGAACCTTAGCTCTCTACAACTTATATCTGCAGCTGACAATGTTTTGGGAGGACATATTCCAGATGCCTTGGGTCAGTTACAAAGCTTAAAATATCTTGGACTGGGTGGAAATAAACTCTCTGGTTTGGTCCCTCCATCTTTATATAATCTTTCGTCTATTATTGTTTTTTCATTGGCCACAAATGAGATTAGTGGAAGTCTTCCTTCAGACTTATTTCTCACCCTTCCTCGTCTCCAGTTGTTTCAAATTGATCAAAACCAATTTACCGGATTTCTTCCGGTCTCATTATCTAATGCTTCAGAATTAGAACGCTTCCAAATTGGAGAAAACAATTTTACGGGAAAAGTATCAGTCAATTTTGGAGGCTTACAACGTTTGGAGAAGTTGATTGTTGATAGAAATAATTTAGGAAGCGGAGATGCTGATGAAATGGATTTCTTTCAATCCCTGGCCAATTGTAGCAATTTGTAGATACTTGACATCAGGGCGAATCAATTCGAAGGTATGTTGTTTAACACTTTGGGTAATCTTTCAACCTTACTTAGGGTTTTTGCAATTAGCCAAAATCTTATTTTTGGAGGGATCCCTCCAAGGATGGGTAATTTGGTCAACTTGACCAACTTATTGATGGATGGTAACAAATTAATTGGGACAATCCCAAGTGAGATTGGCAATCTTCATAAGTTACAACGATTAGTTTTAAGTGATAATAAACTCTTAGGAAGGTTACCAATTACCCTTGGAAACCTATCATTGATAAATTATCTGTACTTAGACAATAATAGATTGCAAGGAACTATCCCATCAAGTATAGAAAATTGCCAAAATTTGTTGTTGTTAAATTTGTATCAAAACAACCTTAGCGGCACCCTTCCAAAGCAACTCTTTGGAATTTCCTCGTTGTCAATTTCACTTAACTTAGCTCGAAACTTTTTCATTGGATTGCTACTATCCGAGGTTGGTAATCTTGTCCATTTAGTAGAGTTGGACTTATCTGAGAACAATTTGTCAAGTAAAATTCCAAGTAGCCTAGGCTCTTGTACAAGCCTTGAGTACCTTTATATGGAGGGCAATTTCTTTCAAGGAGCAATTCCAACATACTTGAGTTCTTTAAGAGGTATTCAAGTCATGGATCTTTCTCAAAACAACTTGTCTACTCAAATTCCAAATTTCTTGGAGAAACTTTCCCTGAAGAATTTAAATTTATCCTTCAATGATTTTGAAGGAGAGGTTCCAACAAAAGGAGTGTTCGCAAATTCTAGTGCAATATCACTCATCGGAAATAGTAGGCTATGTGGGGGCATATCAGAATTAAAGTTTCCTAGATGCTTAACAAAAGAAGAGAAGAAAGCAAAGTGGCCTCTTGCACTAAAAGTGGCAATTTCAATGGCATGTGTGATTCTGGTAGTAACCATAATGTCATTTTTCTTATTTTTTCAGCACAAAAGTCAAAGAAAAGATAATTCTTTAGAATCTTCTTTAAGGCAATCACTTTTGAAAGTGTCTTACCAAATGCTCCTTAAAGCAACTGATGGATTTTCGTCAGCAAATTTGATTGGTGTGGGTAGTTTTGGCTCAGTCTATAAAGGTATCCTTGGTGAGGATGAATCAATTGTTGCAGTCAAGGTAATAAATATTCAACGTCAAGGAGCTTCTAAAAGCTTCATCTTCGAGTGTGAAGCCTTGAAAAATATTCGTCACCGGAATCTTGTGAAAATCATTACTTCCTGCTCAAGTGTGGATTTTCATGGCAATGATTTTAAGGCTCTTGTTTATGAGGTCATGCCGAATGGAAGTTTAGAAAATTGGTTGCATATGGATTTGGAAACAAATACCAGGCAAGTAGATATACAAAATTTGAACCTTGTTCAAAGAATAAGCATTGCCATTGATGTTGCTTGTGCACTCGATTACCTACATCACCGTTGCCCAATGCCAATTGTTCATTGTGATCTAAAGCCAAGTAATATTCTTTTCGATTGTGATATGATTGCTCATATTGGAGATTTTGGGCTTGCGAAATTTCTTTTAGAACTTACAAATCCGAAACAAAGTGACTCAATTGGAATAAGGGGAACAATTGGGTACACTCCTCCAGGTAACAACAATTTACTAAACTTTTTAATTATTAAAATATATTTTCCCACATTAACCATAATTACTTTTTACAATCCCAAGTCGTAATGTGAACATATTTTCTATATCAAATATTTTGAATGACAGAGTACGGTTTAGGATGTGATATGTCAATGTAAGGTTGAATTTATTCAACCATCTAATTGGCTTTATTCCGTGCCAAATTTGCTTGTAATTCAGCATTTAGTAACCCTGTATTTAGGTGGGTTTGATGTAAGGGTAGTGAGTGAGATAGAGTGAAGATTGCTCAAGAGTGTGCAAGAAAACAAAGACTCGCGGCTGGGACTCGCGGGTGACTCGCGGCTGCAAGCCGCCAGACGCAGCACACGTGCCAAGCATGCTGGAAGGTGAACAGTCATGCAAGCTGGAGCACTACAGGACAAAACAGGACAACTGGACATACGGTTATCTCGCGACTGGATCTCGCGACTTAGTCAAGCCGCGAGGTCAAGCCGCGAGCCACCCCTGTTTTGTAAAACCTGACGTTTCACATTCCTCTCCCACTCCAGTATAAATACCCCTTTTACCCACGATTGTGAGAGAGCTTCCAGAGAGAATTTTGAGAGAGAAACCCTAAAGAAAAACAAGATTGATTCACCCACAATCTATACATTAGAGTCTCTTCAAATTCCTCATCTCTCTTCCTCTCCATAGCCAAATCCTTGAGAGGCCATTATACCAAACCTGGTTCTCACCATCATCATCACTGTGAGACAGCTGTTTGGATTTCTGGGAAGCAGTTAGGAAGGAACCAATCTTTATTGGTTGATGCTACGGTCAAGTAGCGGAATCCGGGAAGCTAGAAAAGAAATAGGTTCGGCGCAACCTCGTTGGAGCAAGAAGCTTGGAGGGCTTAGGTGCACTGGGTAGATTAGGCTTGGAGGGTCTATTGCTATCCATGTATCCGAACTGTATTTTCTAGTGGATTGTTTACCGCTTGGAGGGCGGCGGAGAGGTTTTACGCCGAGGGCTTCGGTTTCCTCTTCGATAACACATCGCGTGTTGTCCTTGTGTTTGCATCTTCCTTCCTCTCTATCTTTGCCTTTTTATTATCTGCTGTGGATTATATTTTGTTTTGGCTTAGATAGTTTTTACCTATTCCATATTATAGCATATGTTAAGTTTCCGCACACTAGTTGTTTAACATATTGCTTGAATTGGATAAGTTGTAATTTGGGGGTCTAAACGTTCAAAGGTGTTTATACACGTTTTTGAACTTTCAGTCAACAAAAGGAGATGTCTACAGCTATGGAATCTTATTATTGGAGATGATAACAGGAAAGAGACCCACAAATTGTGTGTTTGAGGGAGGCCTTAACCTTCACAACTATGCTAGCATGGCATTGCCTAATCGTGTAATTGAGATTTCAGACCCAAAACTGTTAAACAATTGTGGAGATACAGACAGAACAGAGGAGTGTTTAATATCCATGGTCAAGATTGGAGTGTCATGCTCTATGGAATTGCCACAAGAACGATGGGACATTATCAAGGCCTTGTCTGAGCTGTATTTGGTCAGAGACATTCTTCATGGCGCTCGGATTTAGCACTACGTTCTTGAATATTTAGAAGGTAAAAAAAAATCAAACTTTTAACCGTCAAAATGTTGGTATTAAGTTCTTTACTTACTTTGACATTTTCCTATTTACGTTGTTTTCTATTAACTAATTGCAGGCTCATAAAGTTTGACAATGGATGGAAAGACATGTTTGGCGTTCTAGATAAACATGCTTATAGTTTATCGAGGAGTATTCTACATGGTTCTTATACCCAGTCTTATATCTGTATTTTATTTGCGTTTGAGTGAATCAAAATAATTTCCTTCAAACTTGTATTTGCGTTTGATTCTATTGATATTATGTTTGGAAAATAAATTATCTAATTTCATTAGCAGTTGTAATATTTTCAGCTAACAATAAGATGTTTCCTTCACTTCCCATTCCACATCAATATACTTTTTGTCAAAGCTTGAACTCATAACCATGCTTGAGAACAATTAAATTAAATAAAAACGACAGTATGTTATACGAGAGTTTCCTCAAAAGCTCCACAAGGTCAAAGTTCATGCCAAAAAAACAAACACACGCAGTGTTGAATGTATGCTTTGTAAAAGGAACAATTCGGAAGGCTTAGTGTTTTGACTCTGTTGGGTACGTGTCAAATCACATACAAGCTAGAAACGTATTAAAAATTCAAAATAAAATAGGTTGCTATTCTCATAACCTTTACCTTATCTCTAATGCATCAAATATAGTTGAGTTTCCCTTCGCATTATCTTGAGTTTCTGGTTGGTTGAGCCACACCCATAGTTGATAGTCCCAATCCTCACGGCTCGAGATGTATTTAGGAGTCCCTGTGTGAGCTGTATGCTGAGAGAGTCGCACATACAGTTACAAGGGGGTTCGAGTCTATATGTGTAGTGTGGTGGTTGGGCCTACCCCACCCTATTCATTCCAGGATCTGTGTCTATTGGTGTTACTTCGATCAATTAGCTAAGATTTTGACCGGATACGAAATCATTGGCGGTTGATCTAGTGGTATTTTTATGGGGATTTCAATATCCTGTTGTAAGATCCTTATGTATAGGTCCCTATGACTATGGAACAACTACATTATTAGAGAAAGAAAATATATATTCAGTGTATGAGATAATTATTCAGCCCTCTATATGAACCTATTTCTTTTTCATGTTTAAAAAAAGAAAGTTTAGAGTTGTCATTTGGGATATTTAGGGGGTGTTTGGTTTAGAGGTAACTCAAATTTCAGTTCTCATTACTCTAAACTCTAATCCAATTCTCATATCTCTATCTCTATTTTTCTCACATCTCACAGAAGTTTGTGTTTGGTTCTTATACCCGGGTGTAGTTCTCACCCAAAAAACTCATACTTGGGAAAAAGTTGTGAAGCCCACAGGCCCCACATGCTGAAAAGAAGTCAGAACAGCTCTCTCATCATTCTCTCTTCCTCTTCCTCTGCCGCTCACTCTCCTCTTTCTCTTCAATTTTCACTTCTTTCTTTCTGCCTCTCAATCTCTTCTTTCTCATTAGATCAACTAACTAAGCCCTTGTGTGGCATTCACGTTTGATTCTGCTTTTGGTCATGTTGTTCATTTTTATTAGTAATTTAGTGACACTAAAATGAAAACAACCTTAAACTTTAAGTGCCAAAAGTGTAATTTAGTCTTAGAAAAAAATGACTGTGGAACACTCCTCACCCCTTCCTCCTCACAGGGTCTTTTTTGTCCCGGTGTAGTAGTCCGGATGGTCACATGCATGTCTATTTTACCAAGTCTCTCTCCGAGACAGTGCCCCAATCATTTACAAATCCTCCCCTGCCCTGGTAACTGTTCTTTTATAGTAATGATTGGGTTTGTACTGTATTTTGTTGGTTAATTCGTTTGCTCATGTGAGTTCTTGGAAATTGTAAAGTTTTATACTTATTGTTTCATATTTCATATCATAACAAATAGTTTGCCATCATCGCCACTCAGCAGTGCCATTTGACTATTAGTGAATTTTTTGAATAAAATGTACCTAATAAGATAAAATAGCCAGAATTTGAGCATGATATTAAGCAAAAAAAAAAAAAAAAAAAATGGTCCCTTTTTAGCTCATTGTGTATCTGTTGTGTGGGATATAGATACTTTTGCTTCAGAATATGGTTGCATCGAGAAAAAAACTGCACTGCCACATTTTATAAAATTTCCCTAAAATAGTGAAATTACTGCAACTTTTATAGATGTAGACAAACTGCTGGACCATGTAATTTCTTGTGTAATGTGATTGTTTTCTTTCTTATTTTCGCATATCAGAGATTTGGGAATTCCCAACAAGAAATGTTTTGGTGCTTAACCTTCCAACAAGGGCGGAGCCGGGGGGGGGGGGGGGGGGGGGCGAGAGGGGGCAAGTACCCTCCCTGACTCCTCAAAAAATGACTTTTAAATGAACAATAACTTTAACTCTTTTAAGGTCTTGCCCCTCCTGACATGAGAAAAAAAAAAAAAACAAAGAAGCATTCCCACAATAACCAATCTATACCATTGACATAAGAAAAAAGTCAAAAACCTATATTACTTGATCAATAAGCCTAGCACCTAAGAAAAAGACACCAGCTCTCACTTCTTGAAAGCCATTGTCACACATGATTTCACCACACCACACCACACCATTCCCGCAATTCTTTTATATTTTCTCCCCAATCCTTTTTTTTTTTTCCCCCCTTTCAAACCAGTGACAACAACTCAATCAATGGGCCCCATATTAATATTATACACAATATAATTATATAATAATAAGTAATGTTAGAGACACAACAAAATGTTATTACAATTATAGTTGTTTACAGTGGTTTATTTATTTATTATTAATATTGATTGATTTTCTTTAGGCTTTTTTTTTTTAATTGTCTTTTAATTTTGCCCTCCTAAACTGAAATCCTGGCTCCGCCTTTCACTATCTTATTTCTTAATAAAAGACTGGGGAAAAAGGATAAAAGAAAATTATGGAACAGAAACGAGGGGAAGAAAATAAAGAATTCTTTATATGAGGAAGTCATATGCATAATCTGTTCTTTTTTTTTTTCCAAGTCTTTCTTAGCACAAACCAGATTATTGATCTTTTCTTCATTTTCTATTAGTCTAACTCAAAAAGTATCCGCACCACGTCATACCAAGAAGAGATGAAAACTGCAGTCTTTGATTTACAAAAACACATCGGGCAAAGATATTTCAGGGAATGCAACAAAAAAGAATGGAGAGAAAACCCCTCAACTTTGAAGGATACAAAATATAGCCTTTTATAAGTACCACCATAACAAATGGACAAAATATATAGAAAAAACAAACTGAATTGATACCACAATTCAATGCCAAGGTTCATCTTGTGCGTGCAAGACTTAAAGCACCGATAAATTTTTGCGTGTGTTCATCACTTTTTTAGGCATGTGTAAGAAGGACGTGCTTACCCCTATCTCAGTTTAGCCTAGTGCAGAACATCAATGCATAAATCAACGTCTTTAAAACATTGCTATATACAGACTAGATTAAAGTGTCAAATTAGGAAGAATGTGCTTACACTTATCTTTTTGCTTAGTCTTGATTATATATCAGGGTTTTTTACTTGATAAAATTTCTATCAGAATCTTTCTTTTTTTGAATAAAATTTTGACAGCCAAAACCTTGCTGCTATTTCCTGATGCTTTTACCAATCGGATGGTCCAAAAAAAAAACCCAGAAAGGATTATAGCACCATAAACAACCATATGCAATATGTACAAAATTTTCAAATAATAAATTGATATTGGCAATAATAAGACCCTGAATTGAAGGAATCACAATTTTATATAGTAGAAATTGAAGCAATTATAAATTTTCTTTTTTTTGGGGGGGGGGGGGGGGGGGGGGGTTAGAGAGGGGCAAGGTTTCAGTTTACTCCATCCTTAATATGATGGATCATCCCTTTTCTAGCATGGGTTGCATAAACTTCAGGAGCTGTAATGTTCATGTTAGATGGCAATTTTGGTAATATCCTGCATCCAAGAGATTGCAGACTCACACCGGAGTGTCATAGTGTCTACATTGTTTACCAGAGAAAATGTTGGTAAGAAAGGTGTCCACTTGATTATGTTTTCCTAGACTGCACATTTCGGAGATTTCAAAAAATAATCCCAGCAAGCACTCGTAATCCTAAATTATGTGTGAGGTGGCCTCAAACATGCTGCAGTGTGCCTAAATTATGACCTTACTGTATGCCCTGCATACTTTGTTTTGCTTTGTTCACATTAGATTGAAATTTGCAAAAGTGCAAATATCATACAACTGTATGTACATTTGAGCATTTGGCAAATCAAAATCTATTTTTATGGCTGCTTGCTTGTGACAGTAACTTGCTCCTATGTAGTTTTAGTTTGTTTTACGTTAAAAGTAATATCTGAAAACTTGTGTAAACAATATTTTGCATCTGTCAGTTGTGAATCATGACCATTTTTTGGAGATAGCATATGTTTAGAAACCTAGTTTTGAACCTCATCAATGATTAATACATACGTGCATACAAATATGATGCATAAAGATAAATGAGCCCTTATGTAGTCCTAATTTATACAAGGATACTTTATCTTTCTCTACACATACTAACTGCTGCAGAAGATCAAAAGTTAATATGAGCTCTGGTTTAGGTATATATCATAAATGGATGCAGTTGATTCACTGTTCATTCTTGTGATGCTTATCAACCTTAAGCATTAGTGTCTGTTAGTAAGGTGATTAAGAAGAATTTGGGAATTCTTAGTAACATTGATCTAGATCAGCAGCAGTAATCAATAAGGGCATCCAATTATGAAAGACATAGTTTGTTCCATTCAAATTAATTTTAAATTAGATGACCTTTTACATGTCCTTGCTATAAACTTGACTATTCTTAGCCTTACAAGTTTTCATGTTTACATTTTCTTACTATATTTCTTAGTTGTTTGTGACTCTCTCTCTCTCTCTCTCACACACACACATTGGGTGTTGGTTGGGTTGGTTCAAGTTCATCAGGTCGGTGGGTTGACTCCAACCCCTTCTTGCAATATCTCCTTACCTTTGACGTTTCTTCATATTTGTTATACTTAAACCTTTAATTCATCATTAAGCTTTGTCTATCAATCATCTTGATGGCTCTCACACATGCACAATGAAATTTTACTATTTTGTCCAGAAAAGAAGGGAAAGACCATTAAGCTTTTATTCATTGACTTCTTGTTCTTCTCTCTCTCTCTCTCTCTGTCTCTCAAAAGTTTTTCATTGTTATTGTATTCTTTTTTATTTCTATAATACATGATAAGCTTGTGGAAATAGCAGTTAGATACGATGAAAATAAGAGACTTTTAAGTGGTGGGGGAACATTGCAACTAATCTCATAGTTTAAGAAGCTAATTGTTAAAATTTAAAATTTAGGAAGGACATTGCTAATGATCCTATAGTTGAGTACAAAAAATGATATTCTTTTTATTAATCACTCTCCTCCATCGTCATAACATTGCATCATCATTTTGTAAACAGTGCTATTGTGTGTGTGTGTGTGTGTTTTTTTTTTTTTTTTATGATTATTTTTTTTTAAGAATGGGGGAGGGGGGGGGGGGGGGGATTAAAATCCACCCTTGAATGTTCAATGGTGTACTACTTAAGTCATTTTCTTGTATTGTTTATCAATTTTTGTGTACTATATATATACATATATATATATATATATATATATATATATATATATAGCTTGAAATAATGCACCTTCAAGGCTTCAACAGTTTCACATGCATAGTTTTGATATGCTTAATATTATATACTTTTTAGAATAAGAACAAAATCTCAACAAAATTATGTTGATCATGTTATTCTTGCCTAACATCAATCACATCAATTGTGACAAAAGATTCGGAAGTTGCTGATGGTGATCAGAAACCAAGGGACTCTTGTTGAGATATAATTTCTGATGGCAAGCGATGGCATCCATCAGTAATAGCAGGCAATTATGCTTCTGGATCCTGGATCACATTCTCTCGTAATTGAGTTTATCTGACTGCAATCAAACACAAGGGTCAGGTGACCAAAATAACCACAAAAGCTCCAAATAGAAGGTTTGAATAGTCGAGTGAAGCAAGGCACAACTGAGCAGCAGATCTGCATCCTCACCAATCAAATGAGCCAGTGTCTAACTGCTAATAAGTTTTTTATTTGGTAACATATGCTCAGCTCGATTTAGTTTGGCATGGTTATAATAGAATTTATGGAGCTGAGTAAAAATATTGACTGTGAAGAAAGTGCTAATTTGCAATGTCTAAAAGAAGTGTTAGATTTTGAGATAGAACCAATGTCAGGCTAATGAACAAGCCTGGATAACTTGAGCTCAGCTAAATAAAACATGATTCAAGGTTGAATTAGGCTTGCTGAGCTTGATCTTGATCTAAGTTCAGTCACAAAATCACAATACTTAAAATAGTCAAACACCAAGCTAAGCTTGGCTTGTTGGCTCTCTTAGAGCAGCAGTATGAAGCATCCAATAAAACAAACTGTTAGCAGTACCTTGATAAGCATGTCTGTTGGAAGCCAAGCTGGTGCAGTTGGGATCCCAACCCATCCAATCTGCAAAAGCATCATTCTTAAATCCTTCAAAGTCACATATTCACTTAGAGTATTTATCTTGGTTGACATAGTGAAAGTCATAACATAGGAAACTTGAAATTTCAATGCAAATGTTGCAACTTTTGTATATAAAAGTAAAATCTTTGATATGGTTTGACACTTTTAAAAATGTCAAGTTCAAAAACATTAATACAAGCATACCAACCACAGGTTATGCCTTACTTGACATAAGTTTCAGAAAGCCTTTCACATATAACATAACAGAGAAATTAAAGCCATGCTATTTATTATTTTTAAGCTGCAGACTAATCTTCAATGTCCAAATAAATCTGAATGTTTTTTATCAAATAGAAGAGCTCAAACATAAATCACTTACTAGTGCATACTCCCCGGTTTCGAAATTTCGTATATCCAAGACCTAAAAGAGTATTATGCTGTCATCAGAAAATTGAAATGGCCAGCCTTACTTCATGAGTGCTGCTAGAGAGTGCAAAGAAGCTACCTCACCACGGTCTTCATAAATGTAGTCCAAGCCTTTGTAGTATGGTGGGTGCCCAACAGATAGATACTGAAATTTTGAATCAAACACATTCCAGCTTATGCCAAAGCTAAGTATATAATGAGTCAAATTCAAAAGGGAAAGAAAGGGTTACACACAAGAGCTAAGATTCAAATATCCTCTATATAATTACACGTACATATAGCTGAGTTCAGTTTATTCATATTCAAGCCTCTTCTTTGTAGGAAATGACTACAGAAATTTCCCAACAATACCAAATATCAAATCCGTTGTGACTAGCATTAAATTGACTTCATGGGAAAATTGTATTCAACCAATCCAGCTTTAGCATTATAGGAAAAAAAAAAAAAAAAAAAAAAAAAAAACCCACTTATTAAACTTACATTGACACTACTGAGATACTTCTCCTTGTCCACCCTCACAATCTGACCTTTCTTCACTGCCCATAAATAAATTTAAAAAAAAAAAGTCAAAGAATAAGAAAAAAATAGAATATTTTTCTTGAAAATTCTGAACTCACTCGAATAGACGGGCTTTCTGGGGGTCTTAGGAGGTGTGGTTGATGGTTGAGTATCAGAAACAGATGATTCTTCGCTCTTTGTTTCCACAGTCTTTTCCTTCTCCGGTTCAGTGGATTTTACAGCTCGAATTGATGGCAAACGAAGAGGGTTTCTTCTTAAGTTGTGAGGGAGTTGAGAGAGGCATGAGAATGAGTTTTGTGAGAACGTTGCAGAGAAAGCCATGGGAGAGAAAAGAGACCTTGAAGTTGAAAGTGTGAGTCTTGGGAAGTTTTCAGAGTTATTCACTATAGAGATAAGAAATGCTGAATCCTTGTATTTCTAACGGCCAGATTTTGAAGACAAAAATCAGTTGCTACGCGGTAAGTTCAACCAATCATAATGTGCCACAGCACCAAGTATAGGTGTAAATAAAGAATTGTGGTTGGCAATTTGGTCATTTGGCTCACCTCCTGTTCCTTGGGAGGAGAGAGGAATAGAGATATTCATGGTAATATTATAAACTTATGGGAAAAAAAATTTCGACAACATTTTTACAATAAATTTTAAGTGGTAGATTATTATTGGTGGATAAAAAAAGTAATTTCAGTGGTGGTTTAAATCAATAATAATAACAATTTACCACCTAAAATATGTTATGAAATTGTTGTGAATGTCGTATCTATAAAATCCAACTTTTTAAGGAAACTTCATTTATTGTTTTGCTCTTAAATAAAAAAAATAAAAGTTCCCAAAAGTACCCTTAAACAAAGTTATCAAAAATTTTCTATTTTTAAATTAAAAAAAATTTATCAAAAATTTAAAATATGGGGTGGTTTTTAAGGGAGTATCATTAATTGTTTGTCTCTTAAATAAAAAGATAAAAGTTTCCAAAAATTACCATTAAATAAAGTTATCAAAATTTTCTTTTTTCTTTTAAATAGGGTAAACTACATAATTATTTTCTCTTTTCTCTTTTTTTTTTTTATTATTATTATAAATAGTATGAATTCGCTGTACAGATGGCCGTTAGTGTTGCAAAAAAAAAAAAAAAAAAAAAATTATTAATCCGTTAGACACGTCAAATATTTTCAACAAAGAGATAATGGTAGGAACCAAATTGACATGACATTAAAAGGTTAGGGACTAAATTGACACAATTGAAATGTTTGAGACCAAATTAACATATGGTGTAAATGATAGGGACCAATTATATAGTTTACCATTTTGAATAAAAAAGTTATCAAACATTTAAAATATCAAGTGCAATAAAAATAATAATAAAAAAAGTAATTCTATCGTGAGGGAGAGTGTTAGAAGCATGATTTTAAAAACTAGACCAGTCAAAGAACCGAAAAAAAAGAGTTGTTCCCGATTTTATGGTCCGACCATGGTCAGATCAATGGTCGAACTAGTGATGTCATTAATATTTAATTAATAATTTTTAAATTATTTAAATAAATACATAATAGGTTTAAAACTAATTATTTTTAGTTAAAAAATATATAAATAATTTTATGTAATTTTTCACATATTATTAAGAATATTAAAAAAATAACAAATTATAACTAAATATTAACTTTATAAAGTAATTATTCTTAAACCATTGAGATAATAATAAATAATTGTGGGGCCCAATAATTTGTGGCTCTGGCCCACTTTACATTAGGGCCCAAGGTTCGGGCCGAGGAGAGCATTCCTAGGGACATGAAAGTCCAAATTATCTTAAGACACAGCCGAGGAGGATTCCGTCCTCGGCATCCTGTAATATCCTACAGGAAAGGACGAGCCCAGTGCAGGAACAGGCCAAGTGAAAAAGCTGCCAATACTGCAATAAAGAACTCTGCATCTGACAGGTCCATGCTCTTGACCATACTATTCAACTTTTACAACCACCCCAGAAGACTTCTAGAGGGGGCTGATGGGACAAGTATCAGCATAAACCATCAACTATCCACATGTAGGGTAGAGATGAAGGAAAATATGTAGTATAAATAAGAGTAGAGACCCCAGAGAGAGGGGAGGGGGATTAAAGAGAAAAAGCACTGTAGCAATCTCAAGAACTCCTGTAACCATTATCATCAAATATATACTAGAACAGAGCTCCTCAGATTGTGTCGAGGACAAACTTTCTTGTACAAGCTTGGTTCGTTTCTGTTTGATTGTCTTGGAAACTCATTGTAACTGTTATCCCATTCACTAGAGCCTAGTTCTTCTACCCACTCTCTACAAATTTACTGTACTGAGTTCACTGGGCCAGCATCCCATACATTTTGGGCCTGGGTCGAAAATCATGTCCCTACAATTGGCGCCGTCTATGGGAAGAGCTTGTGTGTTAGTGAGTGCAACGGTTAATCATGGTGGGATCAAGCTCCTATAAACAAGGGTCCCTTGAAAGAGATCATTTTGGCAGTGGTGCAAGCTATGCGGAAGCTTCCCCATCATTTCCAGTAGCGTGCTGTGGTTGCCTTAACGCAGCTCCCACTCGGGGCTACACTTTGAAGTGCCAGTGGCACAAGCAGTTCTAGGGGCTTCCAACATCAAGTTAATGCCCTATAATTTTGTCAAGGCGCTAATCCTCGAGACTCGAAAAGAAAATATAAGTTTTGAACAGAACCAAGGCCTTGCATGTTCCTCGGACTCAAACCTATGAGGAAACCAAGTACATTAGAAAGAAAATACAAGTTTTGGACAGAACCAAGGCCTTGTATGGTCCTCGGACTCAAGCCTATGGGGAAACCAACTACTTAAAAGAAAAAATACAAGTTTTGGACAGAACCAAGGCCTTGTATGGTCCTCGGACTCAAGCCTATGGGGAAACCAACTACTTAAAAGAAAAAAATACAAGTTTTGGACAGAACCAAGGCCTTGTATGGTCCGAGCCTATGGGGAAACCAACTACTTAAAAGAAAAAATACAAGTTTTGGACAGAACCAAGGCCTTGTATGGTCCTCGGACTCAAGCCTATGGGGAAACCAACTACTTAAAAGAAAAAATACAAGTTTTGGACAGAACCAAGGCCTTGTATAGTCCTCGGACTCAAGCCTATGGGGAAACCAACTACTTAAGAGAAAATACAAGTTTTGGACAGAACCAAGGTATTGCATGGTCCTCGGACTCAAACCTATGGGGAAACCAAGTACATAAAAAAGAAACTACAATTTTTTGACAGAACCAAGGTATTGCATGGTCCTCGGACTCAAACCTATGGGGAAACCAAGTACATCAGAAAGAAAATACAAGTTTTGGACAGAACCAAGGCCTTGTATGATCCTCGGACTCAAGCCTATGGGGAAACCAACTACTTAAAAGAAAAAATACAAGTTTTGGACAGAACCAAGGTATTGCATGGTCCTTGGACTCAAACCTATGGGGAAACCAAGTACATCAGAAAGAAAATACAAGTTTTGGACAGAACCAAGGCCTTGTATGGTCCTCGGACTCAAACCTATGGGGAAACCAAGTACATCAAAAAGAAACTACAAGTTTTGGATAGAACCAAGGTATTGCATGGTTCTCGGACTCAAACCTATGGGGAAACCAAGTACATCAGAAAGAAAATACAAGTTTTGGACAGAACCAAGGCCTTGTATGGTCCTCGGACTTAAGCCTATGGGGAAACCAACTACTTAAAAGAAAAAATACAAGTTTTGGACAGAACCAAGGCCTTGTATGGTCCTCGGACTCAAGCCTATGGGGAAACCAACTACTTAAAAGAAAAAATACAAGTTTTGGACAGAACCAAGGCCTTGTATGGTCCTCGGACTCGAGCCTATGGGGAAACCAACTACTTAAAAGAAAAAATACAAGTTTTGGACATAACCAAGGCCTTGTATGGTCCTCGGACTCAAGCCTATGGGGAAACCAACTACTTAAAAGAAAAAAAAAAAACAAGTTTTGGACAGAACCAAGGCCTTGTATGGTCCTCGGACTCGAGCCTATGGGGAAACCTACTACTTAAAAGAAAAAATACAAGTTTTGGACAGAACCAAGGCCTTGTATGGTCCTTGGACTCAAGCCTATGGGGAAACCAACTACTTAAAAGAAAAACTACAAGTCCGGGCAATGTAAGGTCCCGGGATTCTGTCCCATGGAGAGGTTAAGTCCTAGACCGAATGGAAGCCTCAGTCTATCCTCGGATCTTCAATTCTAAGGGAACTAATGCGAATAAGTGTTTGGGCCTGGTATGGCCTCACCTCTGTCCTCGGATCAAATGCCAAAAAACGATTAAGGCTAGGTGTTATCAAAAACACGGTCAAAGTCCCCTACTACTCGACAACCCTATCGGATCGTTTATTTTAGGTTACTTCTTCTCGGACGGCTGCCTCGCGCAATATAGGGCATTCAGCCGTTATCACGGTTAGTCTCGTATGTTTAATCTACTGTAGGTTGATATCATCATGCTTGACAGTCGCAATAAGTTCAAAATAACAACTTTTTGTTACAGGGTTTTTTGCCTTAAGTATCGTTCAAAAAAAAATAATAATAGTAAGAACTACCCATATGAAATATATCCATTCACAAAGTAATTACTGCAGAAAAGAAAGAATATGTAGAATAAAACAGAATCATCTTTTATTAAAACAAAGAAACAGTACAGTGTACAATGACGGGCTTAAGTAAGCCTATACCAAAAGCTAACTACAGAAGCAAAAAGGAAAAGATACAAGGAAGAGATAAATCCTTCAAAACTCTGCTCTGGTAGAGATTATGCATGACAAGATGGCCCCGCTGATGGAAGAGAAGAAGAAGCAGAGGAAGAAGAAGTAGAAACACCAGGGTAGCCCCGGTGATGAGAAAGAAGAAGAAGCGGAGGCGAAAGGAGGCACCAGTGACGGAAGAGAGGAAGAAGCAGGGATACTTAGTCCCCGCCTCAACTCTGACTCCTAACACGCAGGTGTCATATTAGTAGCGCTCGGGATAGAGCGGATGGTGCTGACGACGAGAAATCCCACTGCTGTCACACCAAAAATCTGACGCGACCAGCATCTGCTTCGGATTTTGACTGAAAGAGGTGGAGGCATCGCCCCCACCTTGTGAAAGTGGAGAACTATCTTGAGTCTTTGTCTCCTCTGTCCTGACCACGCCATCTTGAGTTTCGGAAGGACCCAGTTCCTCTGGAGCGAGTGTGGTTCCTTCATCCCCACCCGTGCCTCAAATATGTCACTCTTTAAGGTTTTAGCTGCACTGGCAATAAAAATTTAGAGCACGGCTGAGGGATTAGGAGTTTGAAAGGATTGAAGGGTCTGTACGTGAAGGGGATGACCTCCTACCCTGTTTCTTATATGGGGGGTAAGTTGGCGGCATTTAATCTACGCAGATTTCCAAGGAGTACTGCGGTCGAGACAGTCTCTACTCAACCCCCAACACCATTTGAAACCATAGGATTTGTGTGGCCTCGTTAAGGGGACATATTAAAAACATGCCTCGAGCACTGAAACGGGCAAGACACGGCGTGAGCAAATCTAAAAGGAATGTTCCATAATCCAGCGCGCCTCCCAGGCAAGTGAAGGGACACTAACATTAGTGAAGGGCAAAGCTGGGCAAGCCATGTTGCAGGCCCGGCATCACCAAAACTCTCCTCCCCGACTAAGAGGCCGGGCAGCAGGATTTTGAGGGGCTATTGTGGGGCCTAATAATTTGTGGCCCTGGCCCACTTTACATTAGGGCCCAAGGTCCGGGCCGAGGAGAGCATTCCTAGGGACATAAAAGTCCAAATTATCTTAAGACACAGCGGAGGAGGATTCCGTCCTCGGCATCCTGTAATATCCTACAGGAAAGGACAAGCCCAGTGCAGGAACAGACCAAGTGAAAAAGTTGCCAATACTGCAATAAAGAACTCTGCATCTGACAGGTCCATACTCTTGACCATACTATTCAACTTTTACAACCACCCCAGAAGACTTCTAGAGGGGGCTGATGGGACAAGTATCAGCATAAACCATCAACTATCCACGTGTAGGGTAGAGATAGAGGAAAATATGTAGTATAAATAAGAGTAGAGACCCCAGAGAGAAGGGAGGGGGATTAAAGAGAAAAAGCACTGTAGCAATCTCAAGAACTCCTGTAACTATTATCATCGAATATATACTAGAATAGAGCTCCTTGGATTGTGCCGAGGACAAACTTTCTTGTACAAGCTTGGTTCGTTTCTGTTTGATTGTCTTGGAAACTCATTGTAACTGTTATCCTATTCACTAGAGCCTAGTTCTTCTACCCACTCTCTACAAATTTACTGTACTGGGTTCACTGGGCCAGCATCCCATACATTTTGGGCCTGGGTCGAAAATCGTGTCCCAACAATAATAATCCTCCAATAAAATCAAAAATAGGTTCATAATTTCATTATATTCAAAACTAAATGTTTTAAATAAAGAAAGTTTAATGTTCATTTGGTAATATGGGGACCGGCCCAGAATAATAGGTAGCCTGGGCCCTAGGCCAGTCCGAGGACTAATTCGTCTGAGGAGACGTCGTGGCCTAGAATCCTTATTTGGGCCCATTAGGGCAAGAGAACATGTCCGAGGAGTAATTCCTCCTCGGACATTCCAAAATCCGGGTCAAGGGCGTGTCCTGGTCACTGTAGTCCTCCCTCCAAGTACGTAAAAAGAAAGGAAACCCAACGCATCTCAGAAAAAGCTGCCTCCACCACATTAAATGCATCACAACTACTCTCCTGGTCGCATTAATGAAGAGAAGACCCCTGAACAGTGCTACCTTGGCCACTGCAACTCACAAAGAACTAATAAGGGCGTCTGATGGGACAGGTGCTCAAGTAGGGGTTTGGATGAGCAACAAGTGTAAAGCCCAGATGGTGGGAAAAGGCCTATATAATATGTAAAGGTCCCCCAAAAAAAAGGGGGGGGGGGAGAACGGAAAAAGAGAATGGAGAGAACACTGTAAAGAAGCTTTATCTGCATGAATCTATGCCCATTAATGAAGAGGGAGACTGGATCATTTGTGAAAGACCCATTGTATTGCTACCTCCCTTTGTCCTTGTCTCTGTATCTCCTGAACCCATGCAATAGATCGTTTAAGCTAACTGAAACCAAGTTCTTCAGCCCATACTCTACAAAATTCATTGTGTGAGATCTTTTGGGTCAAGACCTGACCAACAAGGCTCGGGTCAACTAAAATCATGTCCCTACAATTGGCGCCGTCTGTGGGAAGAACTAAAATGTCAATAAGCACAACGGTTGAGCATGGCAGAACTAGGTCCACACCAGGAGAATCCTCACCAGGCTAACCCTCAACAGACGGAACCCATTGAGTCTCAGCGGCAAAATAATACTGCCAACCCAAGCAGCAGAAGGAATCGTAAGGGAAGCGTACATATTACCCAAACGAGCCAAAGTCATACCCAGATAGGTAGTCACGTATCCCAAAGGTGAAACAGTCATCAGGCTATGCAGCGAGAGATAGATGACCTAAAAAGGAAGTTGCGACGTGCGCAGCGAAAGCGATCTCCCTCCAGCTCAAACGCGTCCTTTAACGAGGGGGATGTGAGTTATTGATGGAGATCGAGAACATCCCCAAGTGAAACCTTTTCTTGTAAGAAGGAGTCTCGCCTTGAACGAAAGTGTGAGAACCCATCCAGCAAAGGTTTGGGAAATGATGCTATGAACAAGGCACTAGACCAAATTTCAAGATCACCCTTTATGTACAGGATTAAGGGGGCTAAGTTGCCTCGACGCTTTAATCAACTAGCATTCGCCATCTACAATGGTCGAGTGGACCCAGTGGAGCACGTGAGTCAGTTTAACCAGAAAATGGCCATCTACTTGCAAAATGAAGCCCTAATGTGCAAAGTCTTCCCATCCAGCTTGGGACCAATGGTGATGAGATGGTTCAACAGCCTGAAGACAAATTCCATAGGCTCATATAAGCAGCTCACTCAGGCTTTCTGCTCTCACTTTATTACAAATAGCAGGGTCCCTCGACCCCTAAGTTTGTTGTTGTCCTTATCCATGCACGAGGGAGAGACCCTGAAGGCATATTCGGATAGATATTAGGAGATGTATAACGAGCTAGATGAGAACCATGACGATGTCGCTATCAGTACATTCAAAAGCGGTCTCCCACCGAGCATGGCCTAAGGAAATCTCTCACTGGTAAACCAGTTGCCAACGTTCATCAGTTGATGGATAGGATTGACAAGTACAAAAGGGTGGAAGAAGATCAGCTACAAGGAAAGGGAAAGGAGAAGATCATTCCCCCCAAAGCGAATGATTTCAGGTCGGAACGATATAACCATAATCAGCCGAGGAGAGATTTCTCAAGACAGGCTGGACAAAGTAACATGCAAACGGTGAATGCCGTGTTCAGAGAGCCAGTACAACAAGTGCTGGAGAAAGTGAGGAACGAACCCTTCTTCAGATGGCCAGGAAAGATGGCTGGAGACCCTTCAAAACGTAACCAGAACTTGTATTGCCACTATCATCAGGACCATGGACATACCACCGAGGATTGTAGGAATCTATGGAATCACCTAGATCAGTTGGTCCGAGAAGGAAAGTTACGTCACCTTTTACACCCATCAAGCGGTCATCCGAGCCAGGCAATGCAAGAGCCTCGAAAAGATGTAGCCTTAAGGCCCCCCACAGGAACGATCCATGTCATCCTCGCCGCCCTAGGAAGAACCGGGTCATTTCCTTCCAGGGTGCTGTCTGTGGCTCAGCTCTCTACCGAGGACGGGGGAAGAGAATTTAAAAGGTCTAAAAAGGGAAGCTCGTTAATGTTAGGATTCTCGGACGAGGATAAGAGGGGAACTATCCAACCTCACGACGATGCCTTAGTGGTTACACTAAGGATCGGAGGCTTCGATGTGAGAAGGGTGTTGGAAGACCCAGGTAGCGCAGTAGAGGTAATGTACCCTGATCTATACAGGGGGCTGAACCTAGGACCGGAGGATTTGACGGCTTATGACTCTCCCCTTATCAGCTTCGAGGGGAAGACTGTTACGCCAAAAGAGCAGATCAGACTACCCATACAGACTGGGTCAGAGGTGGTGGAGGTGAACTTTATCGTGGTCGATGCCTACTCGCCCTACACAGCGATAGTAGCCAGGTCCTGGATCCATGCCCTAGAAGTTGTATCCTCCACACTACACCAAAAAGTAAAATACCCGTCCAGAGGCCAAGTAGAAGAGATTCGTGGAGATCAGGCCATGGCCAGGCAGTGTATGGTGGCCGCCATCTCACGTCGGTCCCATGTGGAGTCCTCGGCCTCGGAGAACTTATAGCAACCAGCCACCTCGGCTGGGCACATCAATAAGCCATCCGAGGAGATAAGGTGTGAAAGTTTAGAAATGATTACCGTTGACAATGACCCGGAGAGATTTTTCCAGGTCGGCTCCGAGTTGCCTCCTCAAGAAAAAGAGGAACTGGTCGGATTTCTAAGAAGAAATGTCGATGTGTTTGCATGGGACGCTTACGACGCCCCGGGGGTGGACCCTAGCCTTATTTGCCACCACTTGAATGTTAACCCATCTTCCATTCCAAAGAAGCAACCACCCCGACGTCCCTCAAAGGAACATGCCAGTGCCGTTAGAGACGAAGTGACAAAGCTGAAGAAGGCAAGGGCTATTAAAGAGGTTTTTTACCCCGAATGGCTGGCAAATACAGTGGTGGTAAGAAAGAAAACGGGGAAATGGCGAGTCTGCGTAGACTTCACAGACTTGAACAAGGCATGCCCGAAAGACCCGTTCCCGTTACCTCGAATAGACCGACTGGTGGATGCGACAGCAAGCCACCCTCGAATGAGCTTCCTGGACGCCTTCTAGGGCTATCATCAGATACCACTGGCATTAGAGGATCAGGAGAAAACGGCGTTCATAACACCCGTCGGAAACTACCACTATAAGGTGATGCCTTTCGGACTAAAGAACGCAGGGTCAACGTACGAAAGGATGATGACCAGAATGTTTGAACCGCAACTAGGCAAAGTTATTGAAGTCTATATAGATGATATGGTGGTAAAAAGCAAGGTGGTGTCCGAGCACGTGAAAGACCTAGAGATCATTTTTGGCATCTTAAGGGAGCACAAGTTGCGGCTCAATGCTTCCAAGTGCTCATTCGGGGTTGGATCTGGGAAATTCCTTGGTTATGTGGTAACCCACAGAGGGATAGAGGTAAGCCCAAATCAAATCAAAGCGATTAATAGCCTACAGTCTCCTCGGAATCCGAAAGAAGTGCAGAAGCTCACTGGCATGATCGCAGCATTAAACCGGTTTATATCACGATCTGCAGACCGATGTCGACCTTTCTACCTTTTGATAAATAAGTGGAAAGGGTTTGAGTGGTCAGAAGAGTGTGTCCGGGCCTTCCAGCAACTTAAGGAATACTTGTCACGATCACCCATCATGTCTAGCCTTGAGGCAGACGAGGTACTGTTTGCATACATAGCCATAGCCCCTCATGCTGTAAGCCTGGTACTGATACCGGATAACAATGAGGTACAGCGACCAGTGTACTACGTAAGTAAATCATTACATGAGGCCGAAGTGCGATACCTACCATTGGAGAAAGCGATTCTGGCGGTAGTGCACGCCACACGGAAGCTCCCTCGTTACTTTCAGGCACACACGGTCAACGTCCTAACCCAGCTCCCCCTTCGAGCGGTGCTTCGAAGCGCCGACTACACAGGAAGGATCGCCCTGTGGAGTGCACTTTTGGGAGCCTTTGACATTAAATATATGCTCAGGTCCTCTGTCAAGGGTCAGGTCCTCGCGGACTTAGTCGCAGAATTCGCTGAACCTTCTGTAGAAACAATAACCGAGAAGAAAGACATGGATGGAAAATCGGTTGGCACAATCTCAGCACGAGAGACCGTGCGCTGGAGGGTCTACGTGGATGGCGCGGCCAACCAAAGAGGATCTGGAATCGGGCTAGTTTTAATATCGCCCGAAGGCATTGTCATTGAGAAATCACTAAGACTCAGGTTCTCGGCTATGAACAACGAGGCCGAGTATGAAGCCTTACTTCAAGGGATGACGATGGTTCAGAAATTAGGCGGAAGGATAATGGAGGCGTTCTCAGACTCCAAGTTGATTGTTGGCCAAGTGCTGGGTGAGTTGGAAGCTAGAGATGCTAGAATGCAAGAGTATCTTGGGCGAGTCAAACGCCTGGAGTTGAGATTTGAATCCTTCAATCTGACACACGTTTCCAGGAATGGGAACACCCATGCAGATTCGCTGGCCACTCTTGCCACGTCCTCGGCACATGATCTGCCTCGAATAATCCTTGTCGAGGATCTAGTCCGAGCAAGTTCAGTTAGAAGAGATCCAGCTCAGGTCCATCAGGTTAGAAAAAGTCCCAGTTGGATGGATCCTATAGTGAATTTCCTCAAAGATGATACCCTACCAGAGGAAAAACTGGAAGCCGAGAAGATACGAAGGAATGCTCCTCGGTTTTGGTTGTCGGAAGACCGCAAACTATACCAACGCTCCTATTCTAGGCCATACCTACTATGTATACACCCAGAGGGGTCTGAGTCCCTGCTAAAGGAGCTGCATGAAGGGATTTGCGGAAGTCACACGGGGGGAAGATCGTTGGTGCACAGGGCACTCATCCAGGGATACTGGTGGCCGAATATGCAGAGAGATGCCCAAGAATATACGAAGAAGTGTGATCAATGTCAGAGATTCGCCCCAAATATCCACCAACCTGGAGGAATCCTTAACCCCCTCTCCAGCCCTTGGCCGTTTGCTCAATGGGGTCTTGATATTGTCGGTCCTTTCCCTAAAGCAGTAGGGAATAAGCGATACATAATAGTCGGCACCGACTATTTTACCAAGTGGGTAGAGGCTGAACCCTTAGCCAACATCAGGGATGTGGATGCGAAGAAATTCGTTTGGAAGAACATTATTACGCGGTTCGGAACTCCTCACACCCTTATCTCGGACAATGGTCTTTAGTTTGATAGTAAGAATTTTAGGGAATACTGCAATGAGTTTGGCATCACCAACCGATATTCCACTCCTGCCTACCCCCAAGGAAATGGCCAAGCTGAGGCCGTGAACAAAGTCATAGTAAGCGATTTGAAAAAGAGGTTGGATGACGCAAAGGGGAGATGGGTGGAAGAGCTCCCGCACGTTTTATGGACCTATCGGACGACGCCGCGATGGTCAACGGGCGAAACTCCCTTTTCAATGGCTTATGGGGCCGAAGCTGTACTCCCAATCGAGAATAGCTTCCCCACATTGAGGTCTAGCACTTTTACCCCAGAAAGCAATGCCGAGTTATTAGGGAGAAGTCTGGACTTGGTAAAGGAAAAAAGGGAAAAAGCGATGATCCATATAGCCTATTATCACCAGAAGCTAAGGTAGGGATATGACGCTAATGTAAGGCTGCGACCTTTAAGTCCAGGCGACCTCGTAATGAGGAAGATTCTCGGCAGCACTAAGAACCCTTCTTGGGGCAAGCTAGGACCCAACTGGGAGGGACCGTATCGTATCACATCTGTGGCTGGAATAGGTGCTTATTACCTTGAAGACTTAGATGAAAAAACTGTACCTCGCCCGTGAAATGTAAATAATTTAAGAAGATATTATTATTAATGAAAACAGCTCTATCTATGTTTTGTTCCCTGATCATCGCGTACCCATTGGTCCCTTTCCATCTATCCAGGTTTTAAACAGAACCTAAGTCCTACATGGCTCCTCGGACCACAGGCTTAGGGGAAATTAATAACTTATGGCATCTATCAAAGTTTTAAACAGAACCTAAGTCCTACATGGCTCCTCGGACCACAGGCTTAGGGGAAATTAATAACTTATGGCATCTATCAAAGTTTTAAACAGAACCTAAGTCCTGCATGGCTCCTCGGACCACAGGCTTAGGGGAAATTAATAACTTATGGCATCTATCAAAGTTTTAAACAGAACCTAAGTCCTGCATGGCTCCTCGGACCACAGGCTTAGGGGAAATTAATAACTTATGGCATCTATCAAAGTTTTAAACAGAACCTAAATCCTTCATGGCTCCTCGAACCACAGGCTTAGGGGAAATTAATAACTTATGGCATCTATCAAAGTTTTAAACAGAACCTAAGTCCTGCATGGATCCTCGGACCACAGGCTTAGGGGAAATTAATAACTTATGGCAACTATCAAAGTTTTAAACAGAACCTAAGTCCTGCATGGCTCCTCGGACCCCAAGCTTAGGGGAAATTAATAACTTATGGCATCTATCAAAGTTTTAAACAGAACCTAAGTCCTGCATGGCTCCTCGAACCACAGGCTTAGGGGAAATTAATAACTTAGGGCCTCTATCAAATTTTTAAACAGAACCTAAGTCCTGCATGGCTCCTCGGACCACAGGCTCAGGAAAAATTAACAACTTGAAGCATCTCCGCAAGTTTTAGACGGAAGCTAATGGCATAAAACTCTCGTGCGAGTTCAAGGGGAACAGTATTAATAAGCATCAGAAGAGAAAAAAGAGAACATTTTTTATATTAATAAGCTGGGGTCACTACAAGGAGAGGTCTTTACAAAAGAACAAAAACAAGACAACTCTCATTAAAAAAAAAAAAAAAGAGTACAATAATTAAAAACCTAAAATCTAAGCCTCAACAGGAGGATTCTTTTCCTGCTCTGGCTGAGGAGGAGGAACCTCAGAGGTGGACTCTTAGGCAGGATCCTTGGCTTTATCAAGCAGAGGGATGGCATCAGGAACAGCCGTGGCCTGCTCAGAAGCTTCAGTAGCGCCATCAGGATTCTCTCGGATCTGGCAGAAAGAAGACCTTCCCAGGCAACCTCAACGCCGAGTCTGCAGGAATTCCTGCAGCATCAAGGGCATGAGCCCATGAGATGCTGTAATAATCCCTACACACCTCCGGAATCTCCTTGGAGAGCTTGGCTTCAGTCTCTTCAGTCCCGAGCTGGTAAGCAGCTTTCTTTTCAGCCTCGGCAGCCTCCCGAACCAGCTAAGCCTCTTCTTTAGACTGCCAGACCTCCTCTTCAGCTCTTTGAAGCGCAGCCTTGAGATCTAGCACTGTTTGTCTTTCGGTGGCCAGGCTAGTCTCAGTCACGAACAATTTCTGGCGCTGGTCCTCCACTTGGGTTTCAGCGTTCTTCAAGCCGGCCTCAGCGCTCCGGCGCTTTTTCTCCGCCTCTTTGAACTTCTCCGCAAGATCAAAGTTCTCTTGCTTAAGGGACCCCACGGCTTTCTCCACCTCTGTCCGAGATTGGGCCTCAGCTTCAGCTAAGCTGCGGTTGCTGCGACAGAACTCCTTGGCTACAAACACTTGCTGAGTAATCTGCCAACAAAACAAAAGTCATCTTAGAATGCAACAACGTCTAATGACCTAACGATAGGGTAGAAGAGTGACTTACCATTGCCAGGTCCCTCTTAAGGGATAGAAAGAGCTCGGACTGAAAGAACCGCCTATAGGCCTCCATGTCCCGAGGGAGAGGTACTGGCTGCTCCAAAGCCTCAGCTATGTACCCTGCTTGACCCCTGTTGTATTCTCGGACCGATGCAGTATAAGGGATAGCAACCCCATCTACCTCCAACTTTAGACTCCAAGTGCGTGGTTGAACACGTACTTCAGCCCGATTCTCCTCCTCTCGGCTCTCTACGGAGAAAGCCCTTCTATTCTTCTGCTCCCGGGTGGTTTTTTACTGCTTGCCCTGGCGGGGCACCACCTCGCCTTCCTCAGGGGTGTCAGCCGGCCTTTTCTTTTTTAGGTCCGGGTTAACCTTGAGGCTGAGGTCAGAAGGAACCTGAGGAGCGACTGGAGGAAGGTCCTGGGTCTGCAACTAAGCAGGCACCTTAGAAGATTGACCTTTTCCTCGGACAGATATCAATTCTCGTAAGGTTTTTCCTTTGCCAGCCATATTGTCTACCTCCTCGTCTGAAGAGTCGTCCGAGCAGGCTATAATAATGGGAGCGCCGACCACGGAGTTTCGATCCTGTTCTCCTTCAGGGTATGAAAGCTCAACCAGAGGGGCTTTAGGAACCTCCTCTTCAAAATAGAACTCGTCTATCTCCTCCTCAAGAGAAAGACGAGAGGACTCGGTCTCTCCTTCAACTGGCGCAGCAACGTCAAGGTTGTCTGGCGGAGGCAGTTGCACGGCTGGAGGAAGATTCCGAGCTTCCGGTAACACGACTGGCTTGAGATCTCGTGGGGCCAAAAACTTGGGTATGGATACGTCAATCCTAGCCAACCTTGGACTACCAGCTCTTATTGCGTGGCCAATAGGTTGGAAAGAGCGGGTTAGTGGTCGGTAGCCCAACACCAAATGACACGCGCGTTGCTGCCCGTCCTCAGTAGCGTAGATTTCTGACCTTAGAAGGTAGTTCAAGGCCTGAACGTTCACGTGGCTCAGCTTGGGAGCAACCAGAGCTCTATCTACAATACAGCCGAGAAGGAAATTAGAGTTAAACTTTCAAATTTATGACTTAAGCCAAAAAAAAGTGAATCCGAGGAGCTAAGCCCCCTCTCTAAAGGACTGGCCCTAAAGGTGCCACACCTGGAATTCCTGCCCGAGTTGGACAATGAAAACCATCGCTTCACTCTCCTGAGGCAATGAGGAAGTCATCCTTCATGGTCTTATTAGATATGGGAAGGCAGGAGATTGGCCTAACCACCTCGGATTGAGATTTTAGGTAATACCCTCCTTTCTCGAGGTAGTGGCACTCGTACAGGTGAACCACATCATGCCAGGTCAGGCCTAGACCCATCTGCTCGTCCAAGACATCTATGCAGCCTAATACCCTGAACATGTTCGGAGCGCACTGATGCGATGTCAACCTGTGGTGGTACAAGTAGTCACGGGTAATCCTACGCATGGGAAGTGTCATTCCTCCTTCTATAAAGGCAATCATAGGAATGACCACTTCACCCACGTCTCTATCTAACAAAACTCCCTCTAGGGGACAGTACCGCAGAACCACCCCCTGCGGGATGTGGTATTTCACCCTAAAGGCCTCCATGGCAGCCGGAGTGTCTACTAGGTCTTTGAATCTACCCATCTAAGTTGAACCGGAGAGACAGAAATAAAATCCAAGGAGAAAAATGAAATCCGAGGAGAAATTCGAAGCAACGAAACGAGCGAAACTTACGAATATCTTCCCAAACGACCAGTAAGATGCGTGAAAATCTCTCCCAGGAAGGACGCTGTGCAGAAACGGTTATGGAAATTTGAAGAATGGAGGAGCTCGTAGATTTCTTGGCGCTGGAGTTCTCTGGAGTTCTCTGGACTTCTGATATGAAGATGAAAAAGAAAAAATGAGCCTCTCTAGCGCTTTATATAGCTAGAAAGAGAGAGAGAAAATCGCACCCGCTCAAGAATTCAAGGAGAAATGCTGGCCGTCAGATCTACGCCTCACCGTTGGATAAAGGAGACATAAAGCTACCTGGAGTAAATGGCCGCGCCTTGTAAATTGTAGCGCGTCAAAAGTGACTGCCCACGCGCGCGGACCAAGATCTCACTAATTCCATCCTTTGTAATGTCAAAACCCCGCTTTTCTCCTCAGAAAGAGATCAAAAACCGGAGTTTTGAGGGGCTATTGTGGGGACCGGCCCAAAATAATAGGTAGCCTAGGCCCTGGGCCAGTCCGAGGAAACCCAACGCATCTCAAAAAAAGCTACCTCCACCACATTAAATGCACCACAACTACTCTCCTGGCCGCATTAATGAGGAGAAGACCCCTGAACAGTGCTACCTTGGCCACTGCAACTCACAAAGAACTGATAAGGGCGTCTGATGGGACAGGTGCTCAAGTAGGGGTTTGGATGATCAACAAGTGTAAAGCCCAGATGGTGGGAGAGGGCTTATATAATATGTAAAGGTCCCCCAAAAAAAGGAGGGGGGGGGGGGAGAACGGAAAAAGAGAGAGGAGAGAACACTGTAAAGAAGCTTTATCTGCATGAATCTATGCCCATTAATGAAGAGGGAGACCGGATCATTTGTGAAAGACCCCATTGTATTGCTACCTCCCTTTGTCCTTGTCTCTGTATCTCCTAAACCTATGCAATAGATCGTTTAAGCTAACTGAAACCAAGTTCTTCAGCCCATACTTTACAAAATTCATTGTGTGGGATCTTTTGGGCCAAGACCTGACCAACAAGGCTCTGGTCAACTAAAATCATGTCCCTACAAGTAATATCACAAGAATTAAAAAAAAAAAAAAAAAAAAAAAAAAAAAAAAAAAGAAGAAGAAGAAGAAGAAGAAGAAGAAGAAGAAGAGAGGGTGAATAAATGGATTTAATAAATATTTCCCAAAAATCAATAGGATTTATGGTTCTTCCTTTAATAAAGATGAATGTACCAAATTAAAAAAAAAACAAAAAACAAAAAAAAACAAAAAGAGTCAATGTGTAATTATAAAAGGTGGTCAGCTATCCAACAATCAAAACCCAGCTTGCCCTACTTTATTACACCATAAATACACACATATACTCCATTGACTCCACCATGATATGCACTCCAAAAGAAAAGGTCTCAATATAATTTATTAAGGGTTTTAGCTTACTTCCTATATTTTTTTAACTAGATATGTACTATACTTTTTTAACTAGACATGCCCTTTTATTTTAAATATACAATGGCTGGTGGTAGTGGGTTTTAATCTCCTCTTTTTATTTAGTTAGTGGATGATGTGGCAGTTTCTCATTAAAACTATAGAAGATTCCAGTTAAAAAAGTACTGGAGGTAAACCAAACTCATTTATTAAATGATCTATCACCAATTCTTGATTCTCTCCCATTATTTTTTTATAAGTTTTTTTTTTTTTTTTTTTTTTAATAGTATTCTCTCCCATATTAATGAGTAGTATTTTGGAATTCGAATATGAAAGCTCAATTAGTGTGAAAACACAAATGCTTGTTTAGACTCCCAATTTTAAATTACAGCTTAATTGCTTTTACTCTAACTAATTTAAGTGCAGAACAAGAATAAAACAAACGCAATAAACCAAAAACACTACTCAAAGTCATAAGCTAGTACAATAAGCAATAAATACAAAGTTTAAAGAGTAGGGAAGAGAGATGCAAATACAAAGATAACTCCGAGACATGTTATTGAAGAGAAAACTGAAGTACTCAGCAAAAAACCTCTCTGTGGCTCTTCAAGCCAAAATTGATCCACTAGTGAATAAGTTGGAGTACACTAATATCAAAAAGACCCTCCAAGCCTAATCTATCCAATGTACTTGAGCCCTCTATAAGGTTGAATTTATTCAATCATTTTGTTGGCTTTATTCCATACCAAATTTGTTTATAATTCAGCATTTAAAAACCCTGTATTTAGGTGGGAATCATGTAAGAGTAGTGTGTGAGAGAGTGTGAAGAAAAGCTCAAGAGTGTGCACTCAAGAAGAGCCTTACGACTGGATCTCACGACTGGCGAGTCGTCAAAGGTGGCACACGTGTGAAGCATGCAGGGGAGATGAAGGGTCACGCCAACTGTTGCACTGCAGGACAAAACTTTCAATTTGGCCAGGCAATTAGCTTGCGACTAAAACTCACGACTCGTTCCAGTCGCGAGGCCGAGTCGCCAGAATGCCCTGTTTGTTAGAAACCTGACTTTTTGCATTCCTTATACACCCTACTATAAATACCCTATACCCACGAAATGTAGAGAGCTTCTAGAGAGAATTTTGAGAGAGAAACCCTAAAGAAAAACAAGATTGACTTATCCACAATCTTCATCATTTGATTCTGCAAATTGCTCTACTCTCACCCTCTCCATTGACACATCCTTGAGAGATACATTAGCTAAATCCTTATCTCACCATATCTATATCTGTGAGGAGGTTATTTGGTACTTGGGAAGCAGTTCAGAAGGGACCAATTCATTTTGGTTGATGTAATGGGTGATTGCGGGATCCAGTAAGTTAGAGAAGACAAGGTTCAGTGTAACCCTGTTGGAGCAAGAAGCTTGGAGGGCTTAGGTGCACTGGTTAGATTAGGCTTGGAGGATCTTCCACTATTCATGTATCCCAACTTTATTCTCTAGTGGATTATTGACCGCTTGGGCGGAGGAAAGGTTTTTCGCCGAGGACTTCGGTTTCCTCTTCGATAACACATCGTTGTGTTGTCTTTATGTTTGCATCTCTTTTCCCTTAATCTTTACCTTTTAATTACTATTGTGGTTGTGATTAATTTCGGTTTAGATTGTTTTACCAATTCTGTTTTAGCTTATTTTCATATTTTGCACATACATTGTTTGATTATAAGCTTATGTTGGAAATTTGTAAATTGGGGGTCTAAACGTTCATAGGTGTTTTACACACTATTTGAACATTCAATTGGTATCAGAGCGGGTGCACTTGCCGTGGTTTAATTACCTAAGTGCGATCCTAGACCCCTTAGCTATGAATGAAGCTATGGAAAAGGCTATGCTGAATTATGGTTTAAATGTTTGTGATAATGACTCTATGAGTATGTTTGAAGGGTGTCCTAACAATGAACTCCTAGAGTTATTAAAAACAAAGAAACATGCTAGAATGTTTGTTCACATGCTCAAATATTTTGAAAATAAGAATCACATCTTACACAATAGTCTATGTGAGTCTAATTCTTTGATTAAGAACTATAAAAGAAGAAATAGAATATTATGTGATAAGGTTGATAATCTGAAAAAGAAAATTCAATCTAACAAGAGCATGGAAAATGAAGATAAGTTTATGTTTGAAGGTCAAGCGTGCTTGTCCCATGCTTGCTTATTTGTGCACACTTCTTTGAAGGTATTTAATTCATGTTTGTGGTATCTTGATAGCGACTGTTCTCGTCATATGACAGGAGATAAATCACTATTTAAGTCACTCAAAGAGAAGGTTGGTGACTATGTAACATTTGGTGATGGGAGTCATGCTTAAGTTCTCGGCAAAGGGACTGTTGAGATATCGGGATTACATCTATTGAAGGATATCTTATACATCAAAGGGCTGAAGGCGAATCTCTTAAGCATCACTCAAATATGTGATGAAGACTTTGTACGTTTTTAGACCCCTTAAAAAACAACCAAATTAACCTAGTCAATTAGCCAAGTGATTACTTAGTCAAATTATTCAAATCTAGGTTAACACAAATATATCATATCATTGTAAAGTGCAGAAAATAAATAACACAACAATATGATAACTCAGGAAAATCAAACCGGTAAAAAACCTGGGGAGGATTTAACCTAGTTATCCTCAAGGTAAAACAGATCTACTATAGAGAATTGAAGTTTACACAATAGCGACTTAGACCACTAACATCCTATTGCTACCTCGAGTAGGAAACTTACTACCACGACCACATGATAGCTCCGAGTTCATGGACTACTTCTCTCTTAGATTCACAGCAAGCACAAGTACTCTCATTTGTGTATCTTTAAGCTCTTTATGCAGCAACTGAACTGATCATCAAGTTCTTGACATAATCTTGATTCTTGATAACCCTAAATATATGTGAAGGCAAACACCTCTAGATCTCACAAAAGATTCACATACACAGCATAAACAACAACACTAAAACGTGGCTAGGGTTTTTCCTTTTATATTTACGGCAAAACATAAAACCCTACACGTCAAACGGGCTTGGGCTGAGTTGGAAATTTCTGCAAAAAAACAATCTGCACGAGCTTCAATCGATCGAGTCTAATTCTTGATCAATCAAGCCAGGCAGATTTACACAGTAAATCCTGCAATACACTTGATTCCAACTTTACACATAAACATACTTTGAGCAAGCCTAAAACAAGACTAAATATTTTGATCATGGTTTGCCAACATTACAAAATGAAGTTCTAATACATTTAAACCTAAAGTCTTAAAACCCAACAGACTTCCTTGTTCAATTCTTAAAGAAGGGGTGCATAATCATTGATAAAGAAGGGATTCAAGTCTTGGAGGGAATAAGACTACTGACAATTGCTACGGAGTAGTTCCTACTACATCAATTTCCTGTAGAAGTGCTCGTGTTGAAATGTTGGAACTTTGGCATCATAGATTTGGGCATGCAAATTTCAAACAAGTAGCTAAAGTATCTAAACTTGAAGCTGTTGAGGGACTTCCAAAGTTTGGAAAGGTAGAGAAGACAATTTGTGGTGCATGCCAAATGGGAAAGCAAACAAATGCAAGTCATCACAAGGTGAATGTGATTGCTACCTCACGTTGTTTAGAGCTTCTTCATGTTGATTTAATGGGGCCTACAAGAACTGAAAGTCTAGGAGGAAAAAGGTACATTATGGTCATTGTTAATGATTTCTCAAGATACACTTGGGTGGAATTTCTTAGAGAAAATCAAAAGCATGTGAAAAATTGGAAATTCTATGCAAGAGATTACAAAATGAGAAAGGGGTTCTGATTGTCATGATAAGGAGTGATCATGGCAAGGAGTTTAAGAATGCAAGATTTGAGTCATTTTGTGAGAAGAATGGGATTAAGAAGGAATTTTCAGCCCCTAAAACTCCTTAACAAAATGGGGTGGTTAAGAGAAAAAATTGGGTGAATCAAGAAATGGCAAGAGTTATGCTACTCAACAAGCAAATCCCTCAAAAGTTTTGGGGAGAAGCCGTGAACACCTCATGTCACATTGGTAATAGGATATTCTTTCGAGCGGGAACAAAGAAGACCACTTATGAGATTTGGAATGGAAAGAGGCCGAAAGTGAAGTACTTTCGAGTGTTTGGAAGCAGGTGTTACATTTTAAATGATCGAGAGAACTTTGGAAAATTTGATGCAAAAAGTGATAAAGGCATCTTCCTTGGGTATTCTACTACTAGCTGGGCATATAGAGTATTCAACAAGAGAACAAAGATGGTAATGGAATCCATCAATGTAGAAATTGATGATGTTATAACAAAGGTAGAGATGGTTGCTGATGGAGAAGGGCCAAGCACCAAAGAGCCCACAACTGAGGTCGAAGCTCTTGATATTAAAGTTGAA
Source organism: Quercus tomentella (assembly GCA_028535165.1). NCBI lineage: Eukaryota > Viridiplantae > Streptophyta > Magnoliopsida > Fagales > Fagaceae > Quercus > Quercus tomentella. The sequence goes on from JAPQVY010000122.1 coordinate 16,533,019, forward strand.
GGACCTACATTGGAAAAGGAATCAACTCCCGTGAACTCAAGAATGGAAATAAGATCAATGTCTAGAACATCGAGTCCTCTCACTCCTCTGGAAGTTCATCCTCCTATCTCCCGGAATAATGAAGTGTTCACATCAAAGAAGCCATCATCAAGAGTGATTAAAAACCATCTGGACAGTAACATCATTGGGTCTTTAGATGAAGGTCTTTGCCTAAGAAAGGGAAACATACTTCTAGCCAATCATGTAACATACCATTGCTACCTTGCCCAATTTAAGCCAACAAAGGTAGAGGAAGCTCTTCAAGATGAAAATTGGGTTGAGTCAATGTGTAAAGAGCTAAATCAATTTGTGCAAAATGATATATGGGAACTTGTTCCTAGGCCTGAAAATGTTCATGTCATCGGCACCAAATGAATCTTCGAAAACAAGATCAATGAAGATGGAGAGATTATCCAGAATAAATCTTGGCTAGTGGCTTAAGGATACACTCAAGTAGAAGGACTAGATTTTGATGAATCCTTCGCTCCAATAGCAAGACTTGAGTCTATCCGCATTCTTATGTCAATTGCATGCACTATGAACTTCAAATTCTACCAAATGGATGTGAAATGTGCGTTTCTAAATGGCTACCTAAATGAAGAAGTGTTTGTTAAACAACCCAAAGGCTTCAAAGATCCTCACTTCCCGGACCATGTACTAAGATTGAAGAAAGCTCTTTATGGCTTGAAACAAGCTCCTAGAGCTTGGTATGATAGGCTTACCCATTACCTCCTAGATAGAGGGTTCAAAAAAGGATATGCTGACCAGAATTTATTTGTCAAGAATGATGGGGATTACCTTCTCGTGGCTCAAGTATACGTTGATGACATAGTATTTAGAGCTACCATTGATGCTCAAGCTATAAAGTTCTCCGAGAAGATGAAGAAAGAATTTGAGATGAGTATGGTGGGAGAGCTTACATTTTTCTTGGGTCTTCAAGCCAAACAAAAGAATGAAGGCATATTCATTTCACAAGAAATATATGCTAGAAATATTTTCAAGAAGCTTGGATTAGATTCCAAAAAGCATGCCTTTATTCCCATGAGTTCATCTACAAAACTTAATGTTGATTCTTCCGAGGTAGAAGTGAGTCCAACCTTGTATAGAAGTATCATTAGGTGTTTACTCTATTTTACGGCCAGTAGACCGGATATTGCTTTTAGCGTGGGGGTTTGTACTCGATATCAAGTTGCTATGAAGGAATCCCACCTGACTATGGCGAAGTGAATCATACGATATGTCAATGGAACTCTGGATTATGGCTTGTGGTACTCAAAGGACTCTAATGCTTGCCTTGCAGGTTATTCAGATGCAGATTAGGCTGGAAGTATCGATGATCAAAAGAGTACTTCAAGTGGCTACTGCTATCTTGGAAACAATCTTGTCTCTTGGATGAGCAAGAAACAAAATTTCGTGTCTCTTTTTACGGCTGAAGCAGAGTACATAGCTGCGGAAAGTTGCTGCACATAACTCTTTTGGATGAAAAAGCTATTTCATGACTACGGGATTCCTCAAGATACAATGTGTGTTTTCTGTGATAACACCAGCACTATAAATCTTTCTAAGAATCCAGTTCAGCATTCCAAGTCAAAACACATAGAGATACATTACCACTTCATCCTAGATGTGGTGGAAGATAAAGTTGTATGTCTTGAATTCATATATACAGACAATCAAAAGGCGGACATCTTCACTAAGCCTCTCGATGGTCCACAGTTTGAATCATTCTGTAAGACCATCGGTGTTGGTACAATTCCTTGAATCTCATGTGTGATGTGTGCTTTGCCTTTTTATCTTGATTTGATTTCTCTTTTGTAGGGCACACACTACTTTTTTGGCTATTTGTATAGCATGTTCTGTTTGTTCGTTATCTACTTTAAATGTTTTTACATTGTTTTTTATCAATCTTTACTTGTTTTTGTGTCAAAAATCCAAAAACAAATAAAAGTAGAAAATCCACAAAGTTTGATCGGCATTATTGTGTATTGTCACAGGCATGTTTTGCCTTTTACCTTTGTACAAATGGCTTTGTGCATTTACGAGCGTAGCTTGTTCTTTATGCACTCATATCATTGTGGGAAAAATCTTGACATCTATGTGACTGTTGTAAATAGATCTTCAAACTTGTCATGAATGATTAGTCAATGGTTTTATTGATCTTGAAACTTGCATAGACTTGTGCATATATATCTTCCCACTCTTTTATTTTTTTTTCTTAAAGAGCTCAACAACAGTAAATCTCAAAATGAAAAGAGATAATGAGCTGTAAAAGCCGTCGCATATACTAGTATTTGACTAGGAAAAAGGGAAAGTGATTTTTATGAAAATGTATGATGCCCAAAAAGCCAAAGGCTTACTCATCAAATTGAAATATCAAAAATTTCAGGCATCGATCTCAAAAAGAGATGTATTGATTCAAAAAGATTAAATGATATGATGTGTATGAAGCAAAATGAAAAGCTTCAAAATTATGTAATCAAGTTTATGTGGGAGGTCATATATGCATATTTCTATAATTGAGATTGGTCACTCTTCCTCATGCTAATTGTGTATGACTTGGTTGAATTGATTATTGAACCTTCACATTAGACTAAGGACTATCTCATTTTTGGTATCCACACACATCACACATGTCTATGTTCAATGAATGCCTTATTCATTTGTGTGATTGTACTTGCTTAAATATGTTGCACATGCTCAATTATATGTTGATCAAACACAAAAATATTTTTGAGTATTTTAATTGTTTTTGGAAAGTATTTTATTTTGAAAAATGTCAAAAAACTGTGCAACCCTGTTCTGGCGACTTGCCTCAAGGGTCAAACCAGTCGCATGCCCCATTCGCGAGCTTACACAGAAGGTTTCGAGACTCATTGGCGGGTTAAAGTTCCAGTCGCGAAAAAGAATTAGAAAATTTTTCAAAAATCTGGGTTTCTAGATTTCTCGCAACTCAATTTGGCGACTTGTTCGCGAGTGGAAGCTTCAATCGCGAGGTTTACTCAAAATGTTTCATAGCTCCCTACATGACTTTCTCACGGGTGGAACTTCCAGTCGCAAAAATCATTTAGAAAATTTTTTCCAATTTTTGTCACAAGGGTTTCTGGCAATTTGATCTGGTAACTTGTTCGCGACTCATTTCAGTTGCGAAAATTGCATGTTTTGCACAATAAAGGTCTTTTCCAGGACAGGTTTCAAAAACTTTTCATTTTTCCCTCGCATCTTGTGACTATTCATCTTCTTGTCCGTCTTTCCCTCTTTCAAAATCACCATGTTCACATACAAACTCTCCATATTCTTCCTTACTTCTTCACCAATCTTCAAGTAAAGGTATGGGTTCTATTTCTTTCTCAATGTATTTCACATTTCTTGCCTAAGATTTCTTGAATTTGGTGTTTTTGATGATATCTGTGAATAGGATGCTTGAATATGGGTATTTTATGTTTTGGTGAGATTGTTATGTGGGTTTTGTTGGTTATGTGTTGTTACACTCTGCCTTTGGTTGCATAATGTGTTATTTGTGGGACACACACATTCAGTGACATGATTGAGACCTTAATCTCATGGTTTTAAGGTTTCTTCAATATTCCTATTTAGGGACTAACTCAGTGCTAATAGAGTTTGTTGTCTTGTGTGGTTTCTATTGCTCTTTGGTGTAATATGATGCAGCTTGAAGATGTCTCCGTTCAAAAGATCAGCTGTGAAAGGAGGCAGCAGCAAAGGGAAAGAGCCTGTAATTGATGTTGTTGATCTTTCTCCTAGGTCAAAGAGGACTTGATCACCAAAGGGAGTGTATGACCCTCACAAATTCAAATCTTATGCTACTTTTCAGACCTATGCGAACAACTTTAGAGAAGCCTCATTGCTGGTTGAAAAGGCTGTTGACCAGCCGTCTCTCCTGGACACTAACATCCCTAAATGGTTTGCCACCAAGGATTGGAACTTCCTTCTCTCCAACCTTGATGATGCATACGAGAATTTGGTGAGAGAGTTCTATGCTAATGCCATTATTGAGGGAGAAGAGCTCAAATGCCAGGTTAGAGGAAAGATTTTCTCAGTGACTCCCGTTTATCTGACAGAAATGCTACACATCAACCAGCTGATGTTTACTAATCCGCCGGTATATGATGATTTGAATCCGGATGAGGATTTACTTCGGGACGCTCTTGGAAGAAACTTGGAATTCTCACCAAATGGGAACTCAATCAGTGTTTCCTCACTATCTCCAGAACTAAGGGTGCTTACAATAATCATGTTCCACAATCTATATCCTCTATCCAGCACCGGGTACATGAATCTGAGGAGAGCTCTGTCCCTTCATGATCTGATTACTAATGAAGAGATCGATATTTGCGCTCATATCTTTCATATTTTACGCAAAACTGTTGCAAGAACTGACTCAAGAAACTACATTCCTTTTTGCTACCTCATTTCAAGAATATTGAAACTCAAAGGCATTCATCCATCGGAAGATGAATCTCCCTACCCGAAGCCAAGTCCAATCAACATTCGTACACTCAACGCTAGCATTGGTCATAGTCGGAAGGGAATCAAGACAAAGACTCCAACTTCCCATAGTGGTTCACGCTCTAACTCATCTTCCTATGATGAGAAGTTAGACAACATTATGGAATCTATCCACAACATAAGCACTAAGATGTCCGAACTTGCCTCTCTCTTGCACCATCACATCATCTGCTGTGATACGAAGTTCACTTCTCTCCAAACTCAATTGGACCAAATTCAAAGAAAGCTAGAAGATGATGGGGACTAGCTATTCCATGACAAAAAGGGGAAGATAATGATGATAGGGGGAGGAAGTGTTTGATCAAAGGAGGAGTATTTGAGCAGGAGATAGAAAAGGCCTATGTTAATTATTTCATGGTTTATGTTGCGTATTAAGTACTTTCAATTTGTACCCATGCTTTGTAGCTTAGTACTTGTTGTTAATGTTATGCATTTCTTTAAGTACATCACACTTGCGCCCTTGTTGGATTTTATATCCTTGATGCAATTTCCTTGTGTTGTTGTATCGGTTGAGTGTTGAACAGGCAAATGATACTTTGCATTGAGCTTATTAGCTTGCATGTCCAGATGTTCATTCCTTGTGTGAATGATCATTGTGGTCACTATTTATAGTGATTGTTCGTTTTTGGTCAAGCCATGCTTTATTGCTTCATTCCTTTTTGCTTGATCGCATTATGCTTGCTCCATATACATTTCAAGTTTTCTGCTTACAATGATCGTATTGTGTTGTTGTTTTCAAGAAATACTTGTCCATATGGTTCAAGAGCTTCATAGATTCTAGAGCTAGGTGTGAGTGAGTTTTGTTCAACTGTTCCCAACTCACATGTTAAGTCTTGAGTTTGTTTTAGGGTTTTGTCACGAAATAGCCAAAGGGGGAGATTGTAAGGTTGAATTTATTCAATCATTTTGTTGGCTTTATTTCATGCCAAATTTTCTTGTAATTCAGCATTTAAAAACCCTTTATTTAGGTGAGAATCATGTAAGGGTAGTGTGTGAGAGAGTGTGAAGAAAAGTTCAAGAGTGTACACTAAAGAAGAGCCTCGCGACTGGATGTCACCAAAGGTGGCACACGTGTGAAGTATGCAGGGGAGCTAAAGGGTCACGCCAGCTGTTGTACTACAGGACAAAACTTCCAGTCTCATCATACCCATATCTATGAGGAAATTATTTGGTGCTTGGGAAACAGTTTAGAAGGGACCAATTCATTTTGGTTGATGTAATGGGCAATTGCGGGATCCCGAAAGCTAGAGAAGACAAGGTTCAACGTAATCCTGTTGGAGTAAAAAGCTTTGAGGGCTTAGGTGCACTGGGTAGATTAGGCTTGGAGGGTCTTCTGCTATTGATGTATCCCAACTTTATTCTCTAGTGGATTATTGACTGCTTGGAAGGCAGCGGAGAGGTTTTTCGTCGAGGACTTTGGTTTCCTCTTTGATAACACATCGCTGTGTTGTCTTTGTGTTTGCATCCCTCTTCCCTTAATCTTTGCCTTTTAATTACTACTGTGGTTGTGATTAATTTCAATTTAGATTGTTTTACCAATTCTGTTTTAGCTTATTTTTATATTCCGCACATACATTGTTTGATTATAAGCTTGTGTTGGTAATTTGTAAATTGGGGGTCTAAACGTTCATAGGTGTTTTACACACTATTTGAACATTCACCTTCCAAGCTCTTGCTACCAATAGACTTCTCGGAGTCTTGTCTTCACTAGTTATTCGGATCCCGCAATTCCGCCCAATTGCATCCACCATTCAATGGCTTCTTCCAATGCTTCCCAAAGGCACCAAAACTTCTCTCAACACTCAGAATGGGTGAGGTAAGTGTTTGGACTAAGAACCTCTCAAGGATGTGTAGATGGAGAGGTGGGAGTAAATGGAAACTTTAGAAAAATGATGTAGAGGATTGTGGGTAAAACAATCTCTTACTCTCAAGTGTTTGGCTAGGGTTTCTCTCTCAAAAATTTCTTGTAAATACTCATTCTTCTTACATTTTGTGGGTAATGAGGGTTTATTTAGTGTTGGTAAAGAATGGGAAAAGTCATACTCAAAAAGCAACAGGCAGTGAGTTTCGCAAGTCACTCGTGACTTGGCCTGAGTCGCGAGTCACTCGCGAAATCCAGCATGTCATGGACTCTTCAAATTCCGGCATGTGCTTCTCATGTGGCTTGTTTCGCGAGTCAGCAGTCATGAGTCAGTCGCGAAATCTACTTCTTCACATATTTTTCACCAATCTCTCACACATAGCCCTTACATAAAATCCCACAAAAATACAAGGAAATGGTTGAACAGAATTACAATCAAATTTGACACAAAATTAAAGCCAACATAAACATAGTTGTAACTCACAACTTTATAGAATATTTAGTTATTTAGTCCTAAGTTAAGGAAGACTAAAAGGAGGGTATTTATTAAAATTTTCCTTTTAATTTTATTTGACCAATCAGATTGGTTTAATCTTTGCCAAATTAAAGATTTGGCATTAGCCAAATTAAAGTGATGAAGGAGGTAACTGGAGGTTCACTACCCCACAAATCAAATAGTCAAATTAAAATATATATATATATATATATATATATATATATATATATATATATATCCCTCTCTCTCTCTCTCTCAACAATGAGCAACCTAACGTCTCCACCTCTCTTGCTCTCTCGGTCTCTCTAAAAAACTAAAACACCGCATCTTGAAACCGAAACATCCCATAAAAAAATTTCCCAAAGCACTATTAAGTTCCAGATCTTAAAAAAAAAAAAAAAAAAAAGGTAACATTTTGCTGCAAAATAACTCCATTACAAAGCATCTTCACAATATCTGCAAAATTGGTTCAATCGTACCAGTTTTCGGTTATTACAGTTAAATCAGCGGTTACCAGTTAAATATACTTTTTCTATTATTTTTGGTTTTTTCAAGAGAATTGGACCGGATTAGCTCCCTATTTCCGGTTGAACTGGTTCAATCGACTGGTCCAATCCGATTTTAAAACTATGGTTAGAAGTATTTGGTTAAATGATTAAATTTATCATACCCGACTCATTGTCATTCTTATTTCTATATCACATCTCAAAATCGTTGGATATATTGTCATTCTAATTTCTATCTCATATTAAAATGCATAATGATATTCAAAATGTGAAAGAGATAGGCAATAAAGATTCATCCATATTGTTGTTGTTGTTGTTGTTGTTTTTTTTTTTTTTTTTTTTTTTTTTTTTTTAATTTTAATAGTAGATAAATTAGAGAAAATTCATTAAAGAAACCATTTTTTAGTAAATTAAAGAAATTTTAAGACTTTTCAAGAGCCCTGTAACTCAATTGGTTTGTACCTTCTAGTGTTTACATAACATCTAAGGTTCAAATCTCTCATCTTGCATTGTGACTATCAAATTATCAAAACAACAACAATAATAATAATAAGAGAAGAAATTTTAAGACTTGGAAACACCTCCAAATACACTATGAATTACAAAACTAATTAATTACTCCATCAAAATAGTTAGCAGAATTTGATTCCCCACTTTTAGCAAAGGATTTTGTTAAGGATTAAGTTTTAAAATGCTCATTTTAACCATGATCGAGTTCTAACTATCCATTTCATAGCTTGTATTAACCCTCCTTAAGACTTAGTATGATCAGCATTGCCTTAACATTTCTTCGGATCCAAATATGGTACATGAAAGCATCCCAACTCAACTTGCATAGCACACCTCTAAAGCGATTAATCTTATTGCACACCATTATGTGCTCTAATATTATTTATTGAGGAGATAACACGTAGAATTTTTCTTCAAATAAGACTTCCATTCACACGTATATATCCAAGACTTTTGTGTCAAAACTCTATTAGGTGGCATTTTTAATTCAACAGAAATATTATGTTGTAAACAAAATAATAAAAGAACTCTAAAAAAAAAAATCAAATATTAACATTTGCAATGAGAAAAACATAAATACATAATTGAGTGGGGAACTAAAAATGTAAATGGTTTCTTTAAACTCAATCTTTTTAGGGTAAATTACATAATTGATCCATATCCTTTACACCAAATGTCAATTTGGTCCCTAACCTTTCAATTGTATCAATTTGGTCCTTAATCTTTTAGTATTGTATCAATTTAATCTCTGTCATTATCCGTTGGATGAAAAATTTTGATGTGTCAAACTAAATAATAAAAATTAATTTTTCTTGTCACATCAACTGCCAACTATATGGCCATCAAATATATGGCCATCAAATTATATATATATATATATATATATATATATATATATATATATATATATATATAAATAAATAAAAAGGTTTCTATTCCCACATGAGTTTTAAAGTTCGGGGAAAATTCTAAAATCTAAAATTTCTGCTTTTTCAACAAGCTTAACTTCATCTAAGATGTCAAATTTGACATAGGAATTATCAGTTAATGTTCTTTTAAAAATGAATTGTAACTTTCTTAAATCTATCATTTATTTGTTCTCTTCTTTGTATCTGTAACCACATAATACCATTAAATCTAGAGGCAGAGTTTCACAATCAAATCTCAGAGAATTGAAAAAACAAAACATTTTTTTAGGAAAAAGAAGAAACTGGTGGTGACCATGTAAAGCCTGCTGCCTAGGCTTCCAAATAGAAGCAAATCTTTGGCTTTGTCCAAAGCTTCCTTGAAAAAAATGAGAGCATTAACAATCTCTTCGGAGATTTTGACCTTGATCTCTTCTAAATCTTTGAACAAAGGCTTCAAGAGCCTCAATCTCCTACTGAGATCATGACACTGCCTTCTAAAAACACATATGAAGTCTGAGATCTCGAGGATCTAGTCCACTGTCCACAACGTTGATATGATTCCCAAGTAGCACAACTATTTGGCCCTCCATACAGAGTAGGAGTAGCTTTGCTTGGTGCCATTTTTTGTTTTCTAAGTTCTAAAATACTAGATAGACTTGTAATTTAGGTTAAGCACCGTATTTTTTAAACACATGGGTGAACAGAAATTTGGGGTTTTTAATTTGTCATGGCTGTACACTTGGGCATTGATGTGTAGGGAAAATCAATTTTTTATTATTCCATTTGACACATCAGATTTTTCCATCTAAAGGATAATGACATGGACCAAATTGACATGATACTAAAATGTTAGAGACCAAATTGACACAATTAAAAGGTTAGGAACCAAATTGACATTTAGTGTAAAAGATAGGGACTAATTATGTAGTTTATCAATCTTTTTATTTGACAAATTAGTCAGTTGAAAATTTTAAAAAGATAACAAGTAAAAAAAATATTGTTTCCATTCCTAAAACTTACCAAAAATTCATTTTCCATTCCTAAATTTTAAAAATTATTATTTTTATTTGTAAACTTTCCTTAAACTTAAAAAAGATTTGGTCTACCTTAAAAATAAATAAGAGTAATGTTACAGCATAAACTATTTTACAACATTTTTACAAAATGTTGATGTGACTAACTTTTTATTGGTTTTCATCTAGATCCACCATTAATATCATTTTTTTATTTACTAATAATCACTTACCACATCAGCAATTTGTAAATTTTTTTTGTAAAATAGTTTGTATCTCTAACAATATTCAATAAATAAATAAAGTTCAGTCATCTATTGATAGTTAAATTTGGTCCGAATAGATGATAACTATATATATATATATATATATATATATATATATATATATATATATATATATGCACACTCCTGATTTCTTATTTGACGACAAAAAACTTTACAAATTAAGTCAACAATAACCAACAATATGTAAAGTTATCTTTTTTTTAGAAACCTATGTAAAGATATATATCTACATAGAAAATAATTGGTCTGTATTAGGCATATATGATCATATCAAATTAATTATTATTATTATTTTTTTTTTTGAGAATCAATTTTTTTACTTAAATTTGAATGGTTAAAAATAGTAAATATATGGGAAGATGACAAACTGTAACATATAGACGCCAGAGTCTTTTGTACGTTACACTTTCAAATATTTTGTCCAAAAACCTTCTAAACAAAAATCTTTTCTCAAGGAAACAAATATATACATTGCACTTTCATCTTATCCATTATAATCACTATTTCAAGAGAGAACATTTTGCAGTGTTCAGTTGTACTAAACACATTATGATGTAACATGTTTAGTTTTACCCATGTGTTATCAAGCTAAACTATTCACTTATATCTGGAGTCATAAATTTTTTCAGGGCCAGACTAAATATATAATAAAAAAATTAAATCCAAAGAAACACACACACACATAATATTTATTTATTGCTTATACATGAAATTTTGTATTTTTTATTTAACATATGATATTTTCTTACGTAAAGAAAAATATTAACATTAAATAAGTCTTTGCATCTTTGCAAAAAAAGAATAAAGGTAATTCTTGACATATCTAAAAATATACAAATCAATTTAATAGCAGTAAAATATAATTAAATTATGTATGGTATACATTAAATACACTTTAATTTTATGAGTTGTGTATTAAGAGTACTTAAAGAGAATATATTGCATTAGTCAACTATATAAATGTATTACAAGTTTTTAGTAAAAATCGAAAGGTGTCATAATTGAAATTTATGAGGATTTTTTAAAAGTTAAGGGGAATGGCCTCTTAGCCCCCCTGGATAGACCATAATTTATTTCCTTATATTCATGCAACTTCGCTATATAACTGTATAGTCATTTATCCTATTACACAAGAAATTATAAGGTCCACATGATGGATAAGTGATGTGGTCTACCATTCTATTAAAAAACTTCCACTTGTATAAAATTGTTAGTTAGAAAATTTTTTTAAACAGAAATTAATTAATGACTCAGCAATTTTAAACAAGTGGAAGTTTTTTAGTAGAATGGTGGACAAATAACGTGGTCCACCAAAGGACTCTATAATTTTTCCTTCAGCCTCTTTTTATTTATTTTTTATTTTTTTTATTTTTTTGGGACTGCATCTTTGTTAGTTTATATACGAAGGAGCAGAACTTAAAAATCAAATCATTTTTTTGTTCATCAAAAACCGCAATCATCATCTCTCTTTATACGTGCAGTTTCTCATTATTTTAAAAATCAAGAAAAATATATCATCTTATAATGATTGAAATTTGAGAGTATATAGCTTTAATAAGTCGTTGCTTAATTTTGACGGATAAACTAAATTAAACAAGGGGATATCTCTTCATTTACTCGAATACCTATGTCCTAATATGTTCTCGTCCCAATCAATTAAAAATATTTGAAACATTAAAGTTTTCACGAAATGCATTATAATTCGATTTTATTTCTCTTTTTAGTCATGAGGAGAGTAGGAGATCTTATAAAGAAAACTTGATGAAAAAATTCATCAAGAATCGAAATTCTTACTAAAGCAACAAAAAAAGTTGCATTTGACTCTCTCTCTCTCGCTTCTCGAAGTGTAAATGCCTAACCATCTATTCTCTGGAACATGATTACAGGCAACGAGCAGATGGTGGTGGAAGCTAAAACCTGTGAGACATTGATCAAACCGGAATCGCCTGGGATGGACTGCCTGCCCGCCATTTGCGTGTCAGCATGCCACAGAACGTACGGATCCCAAGCTAAAGGAACCTGCCAATCAGAACTCTATTGCTACTGCTCTTACCCTTGTTAATCCTTTTCCATATTATTAAGGGTCGAGTGCTAAACTAGTTATGGAAAAGACTCTAGTTAGAATAATGATCACATGATTAAATACATCAATTTCCAATAGTTAAACTATTAGGAGTATCGGTAATTTATCATAATACCTTGTCTTGATTTGATCTTCAATAATAAAAAACCATAACTTTTTGCCAACTACTTCTGCTCTGGTCTCTCATTGTGCTCTAGGTGTATTAGTAAGAGAGATCGACCCTGCTAAGATGCACGCTTAGCATCTAAAAAATTCACAAAAAATTCCTGCGGGATTGATTTTGTTGGGCAGCTTACAATTTATAATTGAGAAAGAGCTATCAATGTGACATGATGGCTGGAAAAAGCTAGACAAAATCATATAAAAATTAATAAATAAAAAGTATATGTTGTAGTTGAACTTTGAAGGATAGAGACTCCAATGGAAATAAACCTCCAACATTATTAAAAGAATTGCAAGATGTGAATAAGATTAAGAACAAATTCCAGATATAAGGAAACACAAAATTCTTATCCATTGATGCATTCGATATTTTCGTCCTAAATTTTATCTTCCAGAATTTTCCAACCGAAATACAACTGAAGAAATCCATTCCAAATAGTTTTGGTTCCAAGTCTAGGGAGAAAAATGTATGTGCTAGGGTAATTTGTTCGAGACAATTAGTACAAGTATACATGGGAAACTGGTACCATAACTCACACACGATTAATGATTTGGTATTTATTATTTTTGCACCAATTTGGTGTTCAAGAATCTAGACTGGCATAGCACTATCTTCAAAAACACTGAGAGCAACAAATCTCAGTGGACTCCTGATATTTTGGCACAACTAGTCAACTGGATTGTTGGCATGTCTTACTTTCTTAGTATATTTTGCCATGTCGTGTAGTGAAAGTTCAAATAGTGTATAAAACACCCTTGAACGTTTAGACCCCCAAATACAAATAAACCAATTCAAGCTTTATGACAAACAACTAGTGTGCGGAAAATGAACACAAGCTATAAACAGAATTGGTAAACAATCTAAGCCAATTAAAATCACATTCACAGCAGAAAATAAAAGGCAAAGATTAAGGGAAGAGAGATGCAAACACAAGGACAACACACGATGTGTTATCGAAGAGGAAACCGAAGCCCTCGGCGTAAAACCTCTCCGCCGCCCTCCAAGCGGTCAATAATCCACTAGAAAATGTAGTTGGGATACATGAACAGCAATAGACCCTCCAAGCCTAATCTACCCGATGTACCTAAGCCCTCCAAGCTTCTTGCTCCAACGAGGTTGCGCCAAACCTATTTCTTTTCTAGCTTCCCGGATTCCGCTACTTGACCATAGCATCCGCCATCCTTGGCATCTTCCAATGCTTCCCAAAACTCCAAAAACACTCAACACTCTAAATGGGTGTGGGTAGTGTTTGGATAGAAATCTCCTCTCAATAGGTATGACAATGAGAGAGGGAGTGAGAAGAGACTACAAAGATTTCTCTCTAAGAATGAGTAGCTCTCTCTAATTGGGTGGGTGTTTTGAAGAAACTTCTCTTAGGGTTTTTCTTTCTGAAATAGCCACCCATATTTTGTGGGAATGAGGGGTATTTATACTGGTGTGAGAATGGAATGCGAAAAGTCAGATTTTCCAAAAACAGGGCTGGCTAGCGACTTGACCTCGCGACTTAACTGAGTCGCGAGTTCAAGCCACGAGCTAACTGAATGGCCAGTCTGGATTTTTGTCCTGTAGTGCTCCAGCTAGCACGACTGTTCAGCTCCCCTGCATGCTCTGCGCGTGTGCAACTTTTGGCGGCTTGCAAGCTGCGAGCCTCCCGCGAGATCCAGCCGCGAGTCCCTGCTTCACTGCACAGTCTTGAGCATTTCTTCACACTCTCTCACACACTACCCTTACATGATTCCCACCTAAATACAGGGTTTCTAAGTGCTGTATTACAAGCAAATTTGTCATGGAATAAAGCCAATACATGGTTGATTAAATTCAACCTTACATGTAGAATCTATTATGATGCTAGATATTGTTCCTCCCTTTAAATTATTGGCCAAAAATACATTTTTGGTCCCTACATTTTGGATCAATTTTCATTTTGATTCCAAAATTGATTTTATTACTAATGTCATCCCTAAAAAAAGAAAATAGTTTTTAAAATAATCCCTGCCTTCAACCCACTAACAGAAAAATCGTATGTGGCAAACGGAATGCATTATAAGCACGTTAGATGCTGACGTGTCCATTAAAATAATATTTAAAAAATTGTTTGGTATTTTGAAATGCAACGTCAGCATTTTAATTTTTTTTAAATCATGTCAGAAAATTTAAACAAAAAATTAAATTAAATAATTTAATTAAAAACCTTTTTTACTTTTCATTGTTTTTTTTGGTAAGAAACTTGTTCTTCGTGTTCTTTGTGAATTTTTGAAGCACTTAAGGTGATAGAAGTGAGAAATCAGAGTTGTGACTCAAACTGAATTAGTTGTAGTTTTCCATTTGGTGGGAAATTTTTAAAGCAACCAAAGGAACTCCCAAAAAAAAAAAAAAAAAAAAAAAAAAAAAACTAAAATCGTAGAAAGAGCCTAAACCCCCCCCCCCCCCCCCCCCCCCCCAAAAAAAAAAAAAAAAACTCTCATTTTCCCTCACCCAAAACCCCATCATAGCAAACAACGATATTCACAAGAAATTTCAACAAATAAGAACACCCAACAACAAAGAATACCAATGGTTGAAAGAAAATAACCTTAATCTATACCAAATTCCCAAAACCCACATACATAGCCAAAGCCCACATCCAAGTTGTTTTTGAGATAAACCCAAATCTGAACCATTTTGAAGCCAATCAACCATTATTCCCTTGAAACCCCAAAAATTAAAATTAAAATAATTTGTAGACCAAAGAGCTTCAACCTTCAGCTCTACACCCTCCACCACTACATCATCTTCCTCATCCCTCTGGCTAGTCCTTCACCTCCGTCACGAGGCAGATCAGCCTTTTATTGATTTGGATCTTGACTCTTAACTTGCAGATCGGCCTTGTATTGATTCAGTTGCTGTTACGACATGGCTGGCAATGGCCCAACGCGAAACCAGTGAAGTTGAAATGGGTTCAAGTTGGCGCTTTGGTTGAAGATTAACCGAATTAGGGTGGTGATTTAAGAAGTGTGGTGGTCGGGTTCTGGGTTTCAATGTGAGTTTGGTGATTGAAGAAGTGTGGGTTGTGGCTTCTGGGATTTGATGATGTTTTGGGTTTGAACTTTCTGGGCTTGTCGCTTTGGGATTTGATGATTTTGTTGGGGTTTGAGAAAATGAGAGCTTTGAGATTTATGATTTCGTTTTTGAGCTGAATTTTTTGGGTTTTTTTTTTTTTGTATTTGTTTCTCAAGAAACTTTTTGGGTTCGTTGGTTTGTTTAAGGGGAAGAACGTGAAGTTCATGTTCTGGGGAAAGAAGAAATGAATTTTCTTACGGAAAAAAAAAAAATTAATTAGATTAATGTTTATTTTTAATTTTTGTTTAAATTTTCTGGGGTTACGTGGGAGGTCTGGGAGGCGGGAAGCTGAGGTGGACAACTGAGGTGTCACTCACGTGAGTGGCATGTGAGTTTTGGCTGAGTAAGCTTGACACATAAGATTATTTTATTATTATTTTAATAAGTGGGCTTGATAGGTGGAATTTTGTCAGACACGTAGGATTTTTCCGTTGGTTGGTTGATAGCAAGGGCCATTTTAAAAACGATTTTCTTTTTTTAGGGACGACATTAGTAATGAAATCAATTTTGGGACCAAAATGAGAATTGACCCAAAATGTAGGAACTAAAAGAGCATTTTTGCCTAAATTGTTTCTCTAACGCAAAGCAACATTTTCCAATTGATTCTAAAGGGCTAAAAAGATAAAAATTTACAATTTGAATGGTTTATTGTGGTACTATAGATAACATATCTCCTATCAACAGTTACACCAATAAAAACCTATTAAAAAGTTGATTTAAAATGATAATTCAATAAAAAGCTATTAAGCAGTGTAATTAGTGTGAATTTTACAATTTTTTTCTTTTATTAAATTAACTTTTACAAAAAATTTTGCAATAAATAATTAAAGAGAGAGAAAAATGCTTATTTATTACTTTCTCTTTCCTTATTTCTTGCCTTTCACTTTTATGAGTTTTTTTTTTTTTTTTTTTTCCCAACTTTCATTATTACTTCCTCCATCCCCAATTGTTGGCTTTGAAAATCCAACTTTTTAAGGAAATATCATTTATTGTCTTGTTTCTTAATTAAAAAGGTAGAAGTTTTCAAAATTACCCTTAAAAAAAGTTCTCAAAAAAAAACTTATTGTTTAAAACACTTGTGTTTGGTATTGACATAATAGGAAACTTAGTAAATTAATGGTTTTTAATTTGAAAAATATGACAAAATTTTAGGATATCCCAAAATAGGATATGACCAACAATTTGAGACAGAGAAAGTACAATTTTAAAAGTACAAGCTAAACATGCAATAAATAAGGAGGGAAAAAATTATATTAATTAGGTAAATTAGGTGGAAATTAATTGAGTATTTAATAATATCTTTTAAGCATTAAATATTTTGGAAATCTATTTTTAGACAGATTTTGAATTGTGCCACTTCAACTCAAAACTAATCGGTAAAGAGAAATCCGTTACATATTTCTCAAGATATAAGCATTCCCTTGTGAAAATATATTTAATCCTTCAATTATTACGTATAATTGCATGAAGAAACAAAGAATGTCATAATTTCTAGGAAAATAAATATTTTATTTTGAGAGAAGACTTACAATTAAATCGTACAATGAAAAACTTTATATATGTTAATTATAATACAAATTAAAATGAAACAAAATATTTCTATTTTTTACTTAAATTTGAATGGTTAAAAATAGTAAATATATGGGAAAATGACAAACTGTAACATATAGACACCATAGTCTTTTGTACGTTACACTTTCAAATATTTTGTTCAAAAACCTTCTAAACAAAAATCTTTTCTCATGGAATCAAATATATATATATTTCACTTTCATCTTATTCATTATAATTGTAAGGATGTGATTTACAACTATATTTTATGTTAGCTTTATTCTATGACAAAAAGTGTTGTAATTGCACGAAATTTGTTTCTTGTATTTTGTGGGATTTTATTGTATTGGGTTTAGTATTAAGTTGGTGAAAAATCGAGAATGAAATGAAGATCAGTGCAATTTCACGACTAACTCGCAAGAAGTTTGAGAGTAAAGATTCCCACAAAAAAGGCACATGAAAAGCACATGCTGGAAGCTGAAGAGTCAAGTGTCAGGCTGCATTTCGCGAGTACTTCGCAAGACAGGCCATCTCGCGAGGTACCCACGAAACTCTCTTTCTAGAGGATTTTAAGTGTGACTTTCTTACCCTTCACCCATACTAGATATACCCTCATTACCCACAAAAGAAAAAGAGAAGGTATATTCAAAGAGAAAACCCCAGATAGGTTTCTATAACACAACACACCCATCTTTTAAAGAGAGAGCTATTCATCTTTAGTGAGAAATCATTGTAACCTTTTCTCCTTCCCTTTTCGATAGTCATATCTTAAGAGGAGATTTGTACCTAAACACAACTCATACCTATTCATAGTGTAGAGAGTGTTTTGGAGTTTGGGAAGCTTTGGAGATTTGCCAAAAGAAGTTGGTGAGGCTTGGCAGATGCAATCGAGCGTATTACAGGATCTGAATAGCTAGTGAAGACAAAACTCCGAGAAGTCCATTGGTAGCAGGAGTTTGGAGGGCTCCAGTACATTAGGTAGACTAGACCTGGAGGGTCTTTTGTTGTTCGTGTGCTCCAACTTATTCACTAGTGGATCGATTTCGACTTTGAGGGTCGTAGAGAGGTTTTTCGCTGAGTTCTTCAGTTTCCTCTTCGATAACACGTCTTGGTGTTATGTTGTGTTTGCATGTCTCTTTCCTTACTCTTATTCTTTACATTTATTATCTATTGTTCATGTTTATGCATTAGAGTCATATCAGTTCATTGCGCACATTTACTTTTGTTCCGCACTTTGATTAAATAAGAGTAAAAGCAATCTAACCGTAATTTAAAATTGAGGTCTAAACAAGCTAGTGTGTTTTATGCACAAATATGAGCCCTTTCAATAATCACTATTTCAGGAGAGAACATCTTAGGTCTAGTGTCCAGTTACACTAAACACATTATGATGTAACATGTTTAGTTTTACCCATGTGTTATCAAGTCAAACTAATTCACATATATCCCAAGTCATAAATTTTTTCAAGGGGGCAAACTAAATATATAATGAAAAAAATTAAATCCAAAGAAAAACACACACACATATATATAATATTTATTTATTGCTTATACATGAAATTTTGTATTTTTTATTTAACATATGATATTTTCTTACATAAACAAAAATATTAACATTAAATAAGTCTTTGCATCTTAGCAAAAAAAAGAAAAGAAAAAAGCTAATTCTTGACATATCTAAAAATATACAAATTAATTTAATAGCAATAAAATATAATTAAATTACGTATGGTATACATTAAATGCACTTTAATTTTATGAGTTGTGTATTAAGAGTAATTAAAGAGAATAAATTGTATTAGTCAACTATATAAATGTATTACAAGTTTTTAGTAAAAATTTTATGAGTTGTGTATTAAGAGTAATTAAAGAGAATAAATTGCATCAGTCAACTATATAAAAGTATTACAAGTTTTTAGTAAAAATCTAAAGGTGTCATAATTGAAATTTATGAGGATATTTAAAAAGTTAAGGGGAATGGCCTCTTCGCACCCTGGATAGACCATAATTTATTTCCTTATATTCATGCAACTTCGCTATATAACTGTATAGTCATTTATCATATTGCACCATATCTCACACTCACATCTCTTTCATTGGCAACTTTCAACGAGATATCATGAAAACTCTCTCTGTCTTCTTCCTTTTTTCGCTTGTTCTCTTCGTCTTTATTGGTACGTACTTCATTCCTCTTACTTCACACTCTTCAGCCTTTTTTTTTTTTTTTTTTTTTTTGGTGGGGGGGCAGTTCCGCTTTGTTAGTTTACATATGAAGGAGAACTTAAAAATCAAATCATTTTTTTGTTCTTCAAAAAAACCGATCATCATCACTCTTTACGTGCGGTATCTCACTATTTTAAAAATCAAGAAAAATATATCATCTTATAATGATTTAGATTTGAGAGTATATAGCTTTAATCTATGGCTTTTATAAGTCGTCGATTAATTTTAACGGATAAACCAAATTAAACAAGGGGATATCTCTTCATTTACTCGAATACCTATGTCCTATATGTTCTCGTCCCAATCAATTCAAAATTTTTGGAACAATAAAGTTTTCCCGAAATGCATTATAATTCGAATTTATTTCTCTTTTTAGTCAAGAGGAGAATAGATCTTATGAAGAAAACTTGATGAAAAATTTCATCAAGAATCATAATTCTTACTTTTTTTTTTGGAGAAACAAAATTCTTACTAAAGCAACAAAAAAAGATAAAAGATAAAAAAGAGTTGCATTTAGCTTTTGATTCTTCCATTCCCTCTCTCTCTCTCTCTCTCTCTCTCTCTCTCTCTCTCTCTCTCTCTCTCTTGTTGAACTGTAAATGCCTAACCATTAATTTATTCTCTGGAACATGATTACAGGCAACGAGCAGATGGTGGTGGAAGCTAAAACCTGTGAGATACTGATCGAACCGGAACGGCCTGGGTTGGACTGCCTGCCCACCATTTGCAATCCATCGTGCCAGAGAAAGCTCGAATCCCAAGAAGCTAAAGGAATCTGCAAATTTGAACACTATTGCTACTGCTATTACCCTTGTTAAACCTTTTCCATATTATCAAGGGTCGAGTGCTAAGTTAGTTATGGAGAAGACTCTTGTTAGAATATTGGTCACATGATTAAATTCCTCATTTTCTAATAGTTAAGCTATTAGAAGTATCGGTAATTTATCATAATACCATGTCTTGATTTGATCTTCAATAATAAAAAA
Organism: Quercus tomentella; assembly: GCA_028535165.1. Classification (NCBI taxonomy): domain Eukaryota; kingdom Viridiplantae; phylum Streptophyta; class Magnoliopsida; order Fagales; family Fagaceae; genus Quercus; species Quercus tomentella. The sequence goes on from JAPQVY010000122.1 coordinate 16,553,268, forward strand.
CCATAACTTTTTGCCAACTACTTCTGCTCTGGTCTCTCATTGTGCTCTATGTGTATTAGTAAGAGAGAACGACCCTGCTAAGATGTACGCTTAGCATCTAAAAAATTCACAAAAAATTCCTGCGGAATTGATTTTGTTGGGCAGCTTACAATTTATGATTGAGAAAAACTATCAATGTGACATGAAGGCAGTAAAAAGCCAAAGACAAAATCATATAAAAATTAATAAATAAAAAGTGTATGTTGTAGTTGAACTTTGAATGATAAAGACTCCATTGGAAATAAACTTCCAACATTATTTAAAGAATTGCAAGATGTGAATAAGATTAAGAACTAGGATCATATTAACGAATGCCCTTAAGACAATGGTTAACAATCCATGTTAGGAAAGTTTTGACATCATTTTTATAGGAAGTAGAAAAAGCTGCCAAAATATTAATTTTTTTTTTCCCATAAAAACTTTTTTTAAATGTATTGTTAACTACTATTCTAAGGGTATCCGTTAACGTTTTCCTAAAAACAAATTCCAGATATAAGGAAACACAAAATTCTTATCCATTGATGCACGTGATATTTTTGTCCTAAATTTTATCTTCTAGAATTTTCCAACCGAAATACAACTGAAGAAATCCATTCCAAATAGTTTTGGTTCCCTGTTGAAAATTTGAAGTCTAGGGAGAACAATTTATGTGCTAAGGTAATTTGTTCAAGACAATTAGTACAAGTAAACATAGGAAACTGGTATCATAACTCACACACGATTAATGATTTGATATTTATTATTTATGCACCAATTTGGTGTTCAAGTAATCTAGACTTGCATAGCACTATCTTCGAAAACACTGAGAGCAACAAATCTCAGTGGACTCCTGATATTTTGGCACAACTAGTCAACTGGATTGTTGGCATGTCTTACCTTCTTAGTATATTTTGCCATGTCGTGTAGAATCTATTATGATGCTAGATATTGTTCCTCTCTTTAAATTGTTTCTCTAACGCAAAGCAACATTTTCCAATTGATTCTAAATGGATAAAAAAAGAAAAAATTACAATTTGAACGGTTTATTGTGGTACTATAGATAACTACATATCTCCTATCAACAGTTGCACCAATATCGAAGGACAGACCAATGTGTTAAATGACATAGAAAATATCTAATCTAACAATGTGATTTTTAAAATAATAATTCAATAAAAAGCTATTAAGTGGTATAATTAGTGTGAATTTTACAATTTTTTTTCTTTTATTAAATTAACTTTTACAAAAATTTGCAATAAATAATTAAGGAGAGAGAAAAAAAAATGCTTATTTATTGCTTTCTTTTTCCTTATTTATTGCCTTCTCTTTCCTTATTTATTGCCTCTCACTTTTGTAAGTTTTTTTCCCCCACTTTCATTATTACTTCCTCTGTCCTTAATTGTTGGTTTTGAAAATCCAACTTTTTAGAAGAATATTATTTATTTCCTTGTCTCTTAATTAAAAATATACTCCCTTCATCCCAAATTATTTGACCTGTATTCCATTTTGAGATGTCCCAAAATTATGCCCTATTTGAAAAGTCAAACACCATTAATTTATTAACATTTCCTTTATGCCCTTCATTTATTTGTGGGAGAATTTTTTTTTTAATTAAAAAAAAAATTAGAAACCTAATCTTTGAAATCCACTATACATGCCATCTTTATGCAAAAATAATCTTTTGATAAATTTGTTTAAGGGTAATTTAGAAAATTTCTAACTTTTTTTAAAAGAGATAAGACAGTTAATAATGTTTCCCTAAGGGTTCATTTGGTTGGAGGGGTGGAAAATGATGGGAGAATAGAAAAGTGGAAGGATAGAAAATATTTTAATTTCTCTTTTTTTTTTTTTAGTTGGGGGTGGTAGAGTGGAAGGATGGAAAAAGTGAGTTTATATAAATTTACTCATATACCCTAGTTAAAAAATGATGGCCAACTAAAACAAAAAAGTGACAATTAAACAACCAAAAAAAAAAAAAAAAAAGCAATCACCCAATTTATTAAAAAATAAAAATCATGTCTAGTTAAACAATATAAATATATATATCACACCCACAACTCAAGAAATCCAAAAAAAAAATAAAAAGGAAGAAGGCAACATCCAAGAAAGGAAAAGAAAAAAAGAAAAAAGAAAATTGGGAGAGGCAACGCACCTAGGAAAGGAAGAGAAAAAAAAATTTTGGTAGAGGTAACGTACCCAGGAAAAAAGAAAAGAAAACAAGAATTGGTAGAGCAACGAGCCTAGAAAAGGAAAAAAAAAAAAAAAAAATTGGCAGAGGCAATGTGCAAGTGCATATGAGCATTTTCATCCATTAGGCAGTCTCATTTTCTCCTTACAGTTTTATCTCCATTTTTGGGAGAAAACTTTTTGCTAGGCCCGGAGAGAAAACACCCGGGTCCCACCATTTATTTTCTTTCCTTTCCATCCAACCAATCACACTTCAAAAAAGTTTTCCTTCCCATTTTCTCTCAAAAGTTTTCCATCCACCCTATTTCACCTCCAAACAAATGCACCCTAAATAATTGGGTTTTTCTAACGAGGCCAAACAATTTGGGATGGAAGGAGTAAAATTTTTCAAAATTACCCTTAAAAAAAGTTCTCAGAAAAAACTTAGGGTACGTTTAGTAGACTATAATAGCACTGAATGCAATAGTTATTCCTATAATTTAGCTATTCAATTGTTTAGTTATGTTTTTATTACATGGAATAGTCATTCCTTATGAATAGCTATTCTTTAAAATGAGGAATAATTATTCATCTCTACAAGGGTTGTAATAGTTATTCCTTAACAAGTGTATTAATTTCTAAAATTAATATACTTCCAAATAAACAAACTTTCCATATGCACATATCAATTATGAAAATAAAAAATCATAAAATAATAACTAATCTCTCTTTCAAATTTTTTAAAAAATATATATATATATATATATATATATATATTTTAGGAAATATAGTTATATGAGTAAAATATTTCCTAAAATATATCTTAATTTTGAAAAAAAAAAATGCTTTCATTCCATTGTATTCAGGGTTCTATAATTATGTTATCACCAAACAAATGAATAGTAATAAGTATTACATTACAACATCTTTTATTCCTCACAATACCTATTTTTATTCATATGTAATTACCGTTATAGTCTACCAAACGTGCCCTTATTGTTTGAAATGCTTGTGTTTGGTATGGACATAATATGAAACTTAGTAAATTAATGGTTTTTAATTTGAAAAATATGATGAAATTTTAGGATATCCCAAAATAGGATATGACCAACAATTTGGGACAGAGAAAGTACAATTTTACAACTACAAGCTAAACATGCAATAAATAAGGAGGGAAAAAATGCTATTAATTAGGTAAATTAGGTTGAAATTAATTGAGTATTTAATGATATCTTTTAGGCATTAAATATTTTGGAAATCTTTTTTAGACGGATTTTGAGTTGTGTCACTTCACCTCAAAACTAATCGGTGAAGAGAAAGACACATGTAAATCTTTTATGGCATTCAACATTGTGACATGCAAGCTTATTTTTAGGGGGAAATTACAGTTTACCATCCTAAATTATGCACTAGATTACACTTTGCACCATAAACTATCCGATTGCACACTTTACACCTTATATTATCACACTTTGCACCCCCGGTGTTATTTTTGCTATTATATTTAATAGAATCATGTTGCATGTGACAAACACATGCTTCTTGCTTAGGTGGAACAAAGTTGAAAGACTGAAACACCCTTCTTCAAAATCAAATAAAACAAAACCCATCATCTTCCCCATATTCAGTTTCAAAATATTTAAATTTACCTCTCTAATTCCATGGCAGAATTTATTCATAGTACCCTATCCAACTTCCCCGAATCATTGTTTGTTTTGTTTTCATCATTAGAACCTTTACCTCTCTCTCTCACACACCCACCATCTAAAAAAAGATTTCCCTCTAATATGTTGCTTGCGTTTGAAAAGGACCTTGACGCAAAGGAAACCTTAACATTGGAATCTTTGAATGACAGTCCAGGCCCATATCAATGGAAAAGCTCTTTTCTTATTTTTGAAGCCACACAGACCAGAATATTTCTCTTTCTTTTTATATTAATATAGCTCATTCTTCCATTTGAGGTGGGTTAAGGTCAATCTTTGAAGATTTGTTCTGTATAGTTTCTCAATATATCAATAATACATTCTGTGGCATAGTTTTCCAATCTGGGCTTAGTTTTGAGGGTCAAAAGGAGGCATTTGGAACCATCTGTCTAATGATGAAAACAAAACAAACAATGATTTGGGGAAGGTGGATGGAGTACTATGAATGAATTCTACTATGGAATTAGAGAGGTAAATTTAAATATTTTGAAATTAAATTTGGGGAAGAGGATGGGTTTTGTTTTAATTGATTTTGAAGAAGGATGTTTTTGTCTTTTATCTTTGTTTTGCCTAAGCAAGAAGCATGTGCCTGTCACATGCAGCAAGATTATGTTAAATATAACAACAAAAATAACACCAGGGTGCAAAGTGTGATAAGTGTGATAAGTGTGATAGTTTAGAGTGCAAAGTGTGTAGTCAATTAGTTTAGGGTGCAAAGTGTAATCTAATGTATAGTTTATGGTGGTAAAGTGTAATTTCCCCCTAAAGAGAATATGCAATGATAATTAATTCATGCAAAACTAGCTTAAAGAGAATATGCAATGATATGTAGAATCATCTGGATCCATGATCCCTTGTTTCATTACCTCCTTTCTTCAACTCCTCTAAATTTCCTTCAAGGTTCTCTTTGTTGTGTTCTACTATCTCTAAACTCTCATCGTGCTTGAAACTTCTTTTGCCTAGAGTCTCTTCCAACTTCTTGTGCTCATAAATGCTCATTTGTCTCAAACTTTTGTCATGTTTAGAACTTCATTGATCTAGAGTCTCTTTCAACTATCTTTGATCTTTGTCTAGAGGTGTTGGGAATTCTAGGGAATTGATGGTCATTCAAAGGCAAAAGGTGCATAATAATAACAACGAAATGAATGAATGATTTGTTTGAATAAATATGTGCCCCCATAAAAGAAAAGAATGCAATGAACCCGTGGCCTAATCAACTCTTCCTTGTTAATGTTCTAAAGAGAAAATGAAATTTTTAGAAGTCCAAAAGAATGGGAAAGAAAATTTTAAAAGAAAAGGAATAAAGAAAAAAAAAAGTGAGATGTTGAAAAAAAAGAAAAGAAAAAAAAATGAAGATTCACAAAGAAAATGAGAGGAGAAAAAGAAAGGATGGAGATGAAGGTGAGAAGAGAGAGAATAAAAGAAGAGAAGATGGAAGAGAGTTAAAAAAAAAAAAAGGAAAAAAGAAAAAAAAGATGAGTAGCAAGAAAGAAAAGATGAGAAGAGAAAAATAAATGATGAAAAGAAAAAAAAAATGATGGGAAAAAAAAAAAGAGATGAAAAAAAATGAAAAGCATATTAAGAGGAATTATGTGACTCGTTGTGATTGGTTCAGTCCTGATGTGTTTGGACCTAATTTTATGTGAAACATTGTGATTGGTTCTATCTTAATGCGTTTGGATCAAACCTGATGTGAAGTGTTGTGATTGGCTCTATCCTAATGCGTTTAGATCAAACCTGATGTGACCCGTTATGCCTTGGTTCTATCATGATGTATTTGGATCAAACCTGATGTGATCCATTGTGTTGATGTGACTTAATCATTGTGAAAAATTTTAAAAATTCAAAAAAATCTCAAAGTTCCAAAGAGAAGTTCAAAACTTCAAGAAGGATGTTGCTTAAGAAAAAATTTATAGTTCAAAAGAGACTTTCAAAAAAATTCAAGTGAGAGATTGGCACTTAAGAAGAAAATCAAGAATTTCAAAAGTCTAAGGGGAATTTCAAAAGAAAGATTTCAAGTTTCAAAAATCCAACAGAGATTTCAAAAGAATAAAGTTTTCAAAAAATGGATGGATTTGAATGATGAATTTCTTAAATGATGTTGCTTTCCTTAAGTAATAAATTCTTCTGGTAATAAATAATGTGTGTCTTGAACAATGAGTTCTTTGATGTGTGATGTTGAGTATTCAAAACTTTTATGATTATATGATGTTGTGTTGATGTGCTTGTCATGTGCTTATGATGTTGTGTTGATGTGCTTATGATGTTGTGATGATAACATGATATGTAATGTGTGAGTCTGGCTTAGGATAGTAGTCATTGATGTTGTGTTTATGATGTGTTGGTGTGCTTATGATGTGTCGATATGCTTATGATGTTGTGTTGATATGTTTACAATGTTGTGATACTATGTTGATAACATGATGTGTGACGTGTGTTCTTTGGCTTAGGATAGTAGCCATTGATGATGTGTTTTTGTGTTTTTTGGCTTAGAATAGTAACATTCTTGTTGTGTTCATGATGTCATGTTGATGTTGTGTTCATGATGTGTTAATGTGTTTTTGGCTGAGGATAGTAGCCATTCTTGTTGTGTTCATGATGTCATGTTGATGTTGTGTTTATGATGTGTTGATTGTGTTTTTGTTAGCTTAGGATAATAGTCATCCTTGTTGTGAACATGATATGTTATTGATGTAATGATAACATTGTATAATGATGTAATGAGTTTTCTTTTTGGCTTGAGATAGTCGCTACTTTTGTTTGTTTTTCTCCTTACCCAAGGTTCTAGATAACGAACTAGGGAGAGTAGGGACCCGTAGAATCCAACGATTGGATTTTGCACCCATGCCCCATATTTGCTTGTTTGCTTGCATGTTTGTGTGTTTGTATTGTGTGTGTGTGTGTGTGGACTTAAAGTTTACAAAATGGTTCATCTTTTCAGACCTTTAACCACACTTATGGAGCAAGTATAGCCAAAAGAAGGTCATCTGTAGACATCTCATTTTGTATCTAGTTAATAAACTTTATTCCCTAGTCCCAATGATGAGCTTGACATGTCTGCAAATGGTAATTGAAGTTATTTTGATAGTTTTGAAGTAATCACAACTCAAAAGTGCTCAAATCGCTTTGAAAACATTGCTGAAAAATGACCTTTCCTTATTGTTTTGACAATAACTTTTGATACACAAATAAGTTTTGTGTGAAGTTTGTTGCATTGGAAATTACTGCTCTGTTTGTTTCGATGTAAAATATTTGCAAAGGTAAAATATTTTACATGTAAAATATTTGCAGGAAAATATTTTCATTTTACAGTGTTTGGCAATGTATATGAAAATGTTATGTAAAATATTTTCCAGTGTTTGACACAACGTAAAATGGAAATAAAAAAACGGGTAAAATGAAAGCTCAGAATCAGCAATCAATATTCAAATACTAAATCAATCATTCCATCCGTATAGGCAAAGAAAGACACAAATTGCTTAAAGTCATATGTGGCATCTACAAGAAAAAGAAAAAAACAAGATTCTGAGCACATCATCAGTATAGGCAAAGAAAGAGAACAGTAGTCATTAAGGTGAAATATTCACAGTTTAAAAATGTTCTATGTATATATTAACACTATGCAAAATAGTTCTAACTAAAGAGTATGACTGGGGAAGCCATCATAATAATGCTTGTATGTATCATTGCTACTCACATTATTAGGAAGCCATCACTCATTCGATTCTGCCAAAGATGGCTCCTATTGTTTATCCGGAATGCTACTTTCTTGCCAACTTTAGGAACTGAACCGAGCAATAAAATTATTAACGACAAGAAAAGAAAAAAGAAAAATCAATGCAGATTTAGTTGAGCATAAATGCATAAAATGATTACAGCTAGCCCATTTATGAACAATTTTTTTAAAATTTAACATTGTAAAATATTTTACACAAATATGCTTAGATTGATTTAGTTGACTGAAAATATTTTATTTTTGACCAAATATTTTACTGCAAAACAAACACGCTAAAATTGGAAAATATTTTCCTGAAAATATTTTACATTGAAACAAACAGAGCGTAAACATCCTGGGCTTCAATTTGAACACAAATTTTGCCTAATTTGGACTTAAATTGAGTACGTTATGATTGTTTGAAGTTGGGCCAACTAGGCAATCCAATTTTCTGGATTTTAAAACTTTATTTAAGGGCCCAAAACATAATGTTTTGATGTGGGCCGACCCATTGTGAGAGACCAGGAAAATTAGTTGCTCTCAAAAAAGAGATTTGGGTGCTTTGAAAGACACCTCTCTTTTTGGGTAAGTAGTGTAGAGTAGCCATTTTTTTTATACCAAAAAAAAAAAAAAATAAATAAATACAAAATACATGACTAAATTGTTTCATTGTCAATGATTGAGTAAAAAAGTACACATTTGATAAATTGAATATTACATGACTTTGGGTCCTAGTTACAAACTACCAAAAATACATGGCTTTTTGTCCTAATTACAATCTACCCAAAATAAAAAAACAAAGATAAAGCCTAGGTATACCTATTCAAAGACACTAAATTCGGAGGCTATATTATGGAATGGGAAGGTGTTAGGCATCCATTCTACTTAGATAGAGTCTGCTCTTCTAGACTCTCATGATTGATGTACCCCTTTTATGCATGACATAAATGATATGTTGCACACATGAAAAACTTGTAAGGTTGAATTTATTCAATCATTAGTTGGCTTTTTATTCCGTGCCAAATTTGCTTGTAATTCAACATTTAAAAACCCTGTATTTAAGTGGGAATCATGTAAGGGTAGTGTGTGAGAGAGTGTGAAGAAAAGTTCAAGAATGTGCACTCAAGAAAGGCCTTGCGACTGGATCTTACGACTGGTAAGTCGCCAAAGTTGGCACACGTGTGAAGCATGCAGGGGAGCTAAAGGATCATGTCAGCTGTTGCACTACAGGACAAAACTTCCAATCTGGCCAGGCCGTAAGGTCGCGACTCATTCCAGTCACGAGCTCGAGTCGCCAAACCACTCTGTTTGTTCTAAAACTGACTCTTCACATTCCATACATACCCTACTATAAATACCCTTATACCCATGAAATTTAAAGAGCTTCCAGAGAATATTTTAAGAGAGAAACCCTAGAGAAAAACAAGATTGACTCATCCACAATCTTCATCTTTTGATTCTCCAAATTCCTCTACTCTCACTCTCTCCATTGTTACATCCTTGAGAGGTACATTAGCCAAGTCTGTATCTCACCATACCCATATCTGTGAGAAGGTTATTTGGTACTTGGGAAGCAGTTAGGAAGGGACCAATTGATATTGGTTATGCAATGGACTAATTGCGGGATCCGATAAGCTAGAGAAGACAAAAGTTCGGCGTAACCTCGTTGGAGTAAGAAGCTTGGAAGGCTTAGGTACACTAGGTAGATTAGACTTGGAGGGTCTTCTACTGTTCATGTATCCCAACTTTATTCTCTAGTGGATTATTGACCGCTTGGAAGGCAGTGGAGAGGTTTTACACCGAGGACTTCGGTTTCCTCTTCGATAACACATCGTTGTGTTGTCTTTGTGTTTGTATCTCTCTTCCCTTAATCTTTTCCATTTAATTACTACTATGGTTGTGATTATTTTTGGTTTAGATTGTTTTATCAATTCTGTTTTAGCTTATTTTCATATTCTGCACATACATTATTTAATAATAAGCTTGAATTGGTAATTTGTAATTTGGGGGTCTAAACATTCATAGGTGTTTTACACATTATTTGAACATTCAATTGGTATCAGAGCGGGTGCACTTGCTGTGATTTAATTACGTTAGTGTGATCCTAGACCCCTTCGCTATGGATGAAGCTATGGAAAAGGCTATGTTGAATTATGGCTTAAATGTTTGTGATAATAACTCTATGAGTATGTTTGAAGGGTGTCCTAACAATGAACTCCTAGAGTTATTAAAAACAAAGAAACATGCTAGGTTGTTTGTTCACATGCTGAAATATTTTAAAAATGATAATCACATCTTACACAATAGTCTATGTGAGTCTAATTCTTTGATTAAGAAGTATAAAAGAAGAAATAGAATATTGTGTGATAAGGTTGATAATCTGAAAAAGAAAATACAATCTAACAAGAGCATGGAAAATGAAGACAAGTTTCTGTTTGAAGGTAAATAGTGCTTGTCCCATGCTTGCTTATTTGTGCACACTTCTTTGAAGGTTTTCAATTCATGTTTATGGTATCTTGATAGCGGCTGTTCTTGTCACATGACAGGGGATAAATCACTATTTAAGTCACTCAAAGAAAAGATTGGTGACTATGTGACATTTGGCAATGGAAGTCATGCTCAAGTTCTTGGCAAAGGGACTATTGAGATACCGCGATTACCTCTATTGAAGGATGTCTTATACATCAAAGGGCTAAAGGCAAATCTCTTAAGCATCACTCAAATATGTGATGAGGACTTCTTTGTTCAATTCTCAAAGAAGGGGTGCATAATCATTGATGAAGAAGGGATTCAAGTCTTGGAGGGAAATAGGATTACCGACAATTACTATGGAGTAGTTCCTACGGCACCAATTTGTTGTAGAAGTGATCATGTTGACTTGTTAGAACTTTGGCATCATAGATTTGGGCATGCGAATTTCAAACAAGTAGCTAAAGTATCTAAACTTGAAGCGGTTGAGGGACTTCCAAAGTTTGAAAAGGTGGAGAAGACTACTTGTGGTGCATGCCAAATGGGAAAGCAAACAAAAGCAAGTCATCACAAGGTGAATGTGATTGCTACCTCACGTTGTTTAGAGCTTCTTCACTTTGATTTAATGGGGCCTACAAGAACTGAAAGTCCAGGAAGAAAGAGGTACATTATGGTCATTGTTAATGATTTCTCAAGATACACTTGGGTTAAATTTCTTAGAGAAAAATCTGAAGCATGTGAGAAATTGTAAATTCTTTGCAAGAGACTACAAAACGAGAAAGGGGTTCCTATTGTCAAGATAAGGAGTGATCATGACAAGGAGTTTGAGAATGCAAGATTTGAGTCATTTTATGAGAAGAATGGAATCAAAAAGGAATTTTCAGCCCCTAAAACTCCTCAACAAAATGGGGTGGTTGAGAGGAAGAATCGGGTGATTCAAGAAATGGCAAGAGTTATGCTACTTAACAAGCAAATCCCTTAAAATTTTTGGGGAGAAGCCGTGAACACCTCATGTCACATTGGTAATAGAATATTCTTCCGAGCAGAAACAAAGAAGACCGCTTATGAAATTTGGAATGGAAAGAAGCCGAAAGTGAAGTACTTCCGTGTTTTGAAGTAGGTGTTACATTTTAAATGATCAGGAGAACCTTGGAAAATTTGATGCAAAAAGTGATGAAGGCATCTTCCTTGGGTATTTTGCAACTAGCTGGGCATATAAAGTATTCAACAAGAGAACAAAGACGGTAATGGAATCCATCAGTGTAGAAATTGATGATGCCATAACAAAGGTAGAGATGGTTGATGATGGAGAAGGGCCAAGCACAAAAGAACCCATAGTTGAGGTCGAAGCTCTTGATATAGAAGTTGAAGGACCTACACCGGAAAAGGAAACAACTCTCGTGAACTCAAGAATGGAAACAAGATCAATGTCTAAAATAGCAAGTCCTCTCACTCCTCCTGAAGTTCATCCTTCTATGTCCCGAAATGATGAAGTGACCACATCAAAGAAGCCATCATCAAGAGTGATTAAAAACCATCTGAACAGTAACATCATTGGGTCTTTAGATGAAGGTCTTCGCCTTAGAAAAGGAAACATTTTTCTGGCCAATCATGTAACATATCATTGCTACCTTACTCAATTTGAGCAGAAAAAGGTAGATAAAACTCTTCAAGATGAAAATTGGGTTGAGTCAATGCATGAAGAGCTGAATCAATTTGTAAGAAATGATGTATGGAAACTTGCTCCTAAGCCTAAAAATGTTCATGTCATCAGTACCAAAAGGATCTTCAAAAACAAGACTAATGAAGATGGAGAGATTATCTGGAATAAATCTCGGCTAGTGGCTCAAGGATACACTCAAGTAGAAGGAGTAGATTTTGATGAATCCTTTGCTCCTGTGGCAAGACTTGAGTCTATTCAAATTCTTATGTCAATTGCATGCACTATGAATTTCAAACTCTACCAAATGGATGTGAAATGTGCATTTCTTAATGGATACCTGAATGAAGAAGTGTTTGTTGAACAACCCAAAGGTTTTGAAGATCCTTACTTCCCAAACCATGTACTGAGGGAAGAAAGCCCTTTATGGCTTGAAAAAAGCTCTTAGAGCTTGGTATGATCGGCTTACCCATTACCTCCTAGATAGAGGATTCAAAAGAGGGTATGCCAACCGGACTTTATTTGTCAAGAATGATGAGGATTACCTTCTCGTGGCTTAAGTATATGTTGATGACATAGTATTTGAAGCTACCATTGATGCTCGGGCTATAAAGTTCTCTGAGGAAATGAAGAAAGAATTTGAGATAAGTATGGTGGAAGAGCTTACATTTTTCTTGGGCCTTCAAGTCAAACAAAAGAAGGAAGGCATATTCATTTCACAAGAAAAATATGCTAGAAATATTGTCAAGAAGTTTGGATTAGACTCCAAAAAGCATGCCTCAACTCCTATGAGTTCATCTACAAAGCTTAATGTTGATTCTTCCAAGGTAGAAGTGAGTCCAACCTTGTATAGGAGTATCATTGGGAGTTTACTCTATCTTACAGCTAGTAAACCGGATATTGAATTTAGCATGGGTGTTTGTGCTAGATATCAAGCTGCTCCAAAGGAATCCCACCTGACTACAATGAAGCGAATCATACGATATATCAATGGAACTTTGAATTATGGGTTGTGGTACTTAAAGGACTCTAATGCTTGCCTTGTAGGTTATTCAGATGCTAATTGGGCTGGAAGTGTGGATGATCGAAAGAGTACTTCAGGTGGCTGCTTCTACCTTGTAACAATCTTGTCTCTTGGATGAGCAAGAAACAAAACTCCGTATCTCTCTCTATGGCAAAAGTAGAGTACATAGCAGCTGGAAGTTGCTGCACACAACTTCTTTGGATGAAGAAGCTACTCCTTGACCACGAGATTCCTCAAGATACAATGTGTCTTTTCTGTGATAACACTAATGCTATAAATTTCTCTAAGAACCCGATTCAGCATTCAAAGTCAAAACATATAGAGATACGTTACCACTTCATCCAGGATTTGGTGGAAAATAAAGTTGTATGTCTTGAATTCATACACATAGACAATCAAAAGGCGGATTTGAATCACTTCGTAAGACCATCAATGTTGGTACAATTCCTTGAATCTCATGTGTGATGTGTGTTTTACCTTTTCATCTTGTTTTCATTTATCTTTTGTAGGGCACACACCACCTTGTTGGCTATTTGTACAGCGTGTTCAGTTTGTTTGTTATTTGCTTTAAATGTTTTTATATTGTTTTTTATCAATCTTTACTTGTTTTTGTGTCAAAAATCCAAAAACACATAAAAAGTAGAAAATCCAAAAAGTTTGATCGACACTATTGTGTACTGTCACAAGCATGTTTTGCCTTATACTTTTGTACTAATGGCTTTATGCATTTAAGAGCAAAGCTTGTTCTTCATGCACTCATATCATTGTTAGGAAAAATCTTAACGTCTATGTGACTGTTGTAAATAGATCTTCAAACTTGTCATGAATGATTAGTCAATGGTTTTGTTGATCTTGAAACTTGCATAGACTTGTGCCTATATATCTTCCCACTTGTGTTATTTTTTTTGCTTAAAGAGCTCAACAAATGTAAATCTCAAAATGAAAAGAGATAATGAGCTGCAAAAGCCGTCTCACATACTAGTATTTGACTAGGAAAAAGGGAAAGCGACTTTTATGAAAATGTATGATGCCCAAAAAGCCAAAGGCTTGCTCATCAAATTGAAATATTAAAAATTTCAAGCATTGATCTCAAAATGAGATGTATTGATTCAAAAAGATCAAATGTTATGATGTGAATGGAGCCAAATGAAAAGCTTCAAAACCATGTAATCAAGTTTATGTGGGAGGTCATATATGCATATTTCTATAATAGAGATTGGTCACTTTTCCTCGTGCTAATTGTGTATGACTTGGTTGAATTGATCATTGAAGCTTCACATTAGACTAAGGACTATCTCAATTTTGGTACCCACACACATCACACATGTTTATGCTCAATGAAAGCCTTATTCATTTGTGTGATTGTACTTGTTTAAATATGTTGCACATGCTCTATTATATGTTGATCAAACACAAAAAGATTTTTGAGTGTTTTAACTGTTTTTGGAAAGTTTTTTTATTTTGAAAATTTTCAAAAATTTCAAAAACTGTGCAACCCTATTTTGGTGACTTGCCTCGTGGGTCAAGCCAGTTGCATGTCCCAGTCGTGAGCTTACACAGAAGGTTTTCGCGACTCACTAGCAGGTCAATGTCCTAGTCGCGAAAAAGACTTAGAATTTTTTCCAAAAATTTGGGTTTTTAAATTTCTTGCGACTCAGTTTGGTGACTTGTTCACCAGTGGAAGCTCCAGTTGCAAGGTTTACTCAAAAAGTTTCACGGCTCCCTTCGCGACTTCCTCACGAGTGGACCTTCCAGTCGCGAAAAACACTTAGACAAATTTTTCCAATTTTTGTCTCAAGGGTTTTGGCGACTTATTTGCAACTCATTCCAGCCACAAAAATTGCATGTTTTGCACAATGAGGGTCTTTTTTAGGAAAGGTTTCAAAAACTTTTCATTTTCCCTCGCATCTCAAAACTATTCACCTTCCTATTCCTCTTTCCCTCTTTCAAAATCACCGTGTTCACACACAATCTCCATATTCTCCCTTACCTCTTCACCAATCTTCAAGAACAAGTATGGGTTTTGTTTCTTTCTCAATATATTTCACACTTCTTGCCATATATCTCTTGGATCATGTGTTTCGGTTGATATCTATGTATCTGATGCTTGAATATGGGTATTTGATCTTTTGGTGAAATTGTTGTGTGATTTTTGTTGGTTATGTGTTATTACACTATGTCTTTGGCTGCACAATGTGTTATTTGTAGCACACACACATTCTGTGACATGATTGTGACCTTAATCTTTTGATTTTAGGATTTTCCACAATATTCCTATTTTAGGACTAACTCTGTGCTAATAGAGTTTGTTGTCTTGTGTGGTCTCTATTGCTCTTTGGTGTAACATGATGTAGCTTGAAAATGTCTTCGTTCAAAAGATCAACTGTGAAAGGAGGCAGCAGCAAAGGGAAAGAGCCTATGATTGATGTTGATGATCTTTCTCCAAAGCCAAAGAGGACCCGATTCCCAACAGGAGTGTATGATCCTCACAAGTTCAGATCTTATGCTACTTTTCAGACCTATGTGAACTACTATAGAGACACCTCTTTGCTGGTTGAAAGGGCTGTTGACTAGCCGTCTCTTCTGGACACCAAAATCCCTATATGGTTTGCCACCAAGGATTGGAATTTCCTTCTCTCCGACCTTGATGATGCATACAAGAATTTGGTGAAAGAGTTCTATGCTAATGCCATTGTTAAGGGAGAAGAGCTCAAATGCTAGGTTAGAGGAAAGATTTTCTCAGTAACTCCCGCTTATCTGGCAGAAATCCTACACATCAACCGGCCAATGTTTACTAATCCACCAGTATATGACGATTTGAGTCCGGATGAGGATTTACTTAGGGACACTCTTGGAAGAAACTTGGAATTCTCACAAAATGGGAACTCAATCAGTGTTTCCTCCCTATCTCCAGAACTAATGGTGCTTATAATAATCATGTTCAACAATCTATATCCTCTATCCAGCACCGAATACATGAATCTTGGCAAAGCTTTGTTTCTACATGATCTAATTACTGATGAAGAAATCAACATTTGCGCTCATATCTTTCATATTTTGTGCAAAACTGTTGTAAGAACTGACTCAAGGACCTGCATTCCTTTTTGCTGCCTTGTTTCAAGGATATTAAACTTAAAGGCATTCATCCATTAAATGATGAGTCTCCCTACACGAAGCCAAGTCCAATCAACATTCGTACACTTAATGCTAGCATTGGACATAGCCGGAAGGGGATCAAGACAGAGACTTCAGCATCTCATAGTGGTTCTCGCTTCAGCTTCTCCTCCTATGATGAGAAATTAGACAACATTATGGCATCCATCCATGACATAAGCACTAAGATGTCCGGACTTGACTCTTTCCTGCACCATCACACTATCCATTGTGATACGAAATTCACCTCTCTCCAAACCCAATTGGACCAAATTCAAAGGAAGCTAGAAGAAAATGAGGACTAGCTATTCCATGACAAAAAGGGGGAGATGATGATGATGATGATGATAGGGGGAGTATAATGATAGGGGAAGGAAGAGCTTGATCAAAGGGGGAGTATTAATGTTGAAGAGCAGGAGATAGAAAAGGCCTATGTTTAGTGTTTTGCTTAATGTTATTTTATATTCAGTACTTTGTGTTTTGTACCCATGCTTTGTAGCCTAGTACTTGTTGTTAAATGTTATGCATTTCTTTAAGTACATTACTCTTATGCCCTTGTTGGATTTTATATCCTTGATGCAATTACCTTGTGTTGTTGTATCGGTTGAGTGTTGGACATGCAAATGATACTTTGCATTGAGCTTATTTGCTTGCATGTCCGGATGTTCATTCCTTGTGTGAATGATCATTGTGGTCACTATTTATAGTGATTGTTCATTTTTGGTCAAGCCATGCATTATTGCTTTAATTTATTTTGCTTAATCGCATTGTGCTTGCTCCATATGCTTTCAAGGTTTCTGCTTACAATGATCGTATTGTGTTGTTGTTTTCAGGAAATACTTGTCCTATGGTTCAAGAGCTTCACAGATTCTAGAGTTAGGTGTGAGTGAGTTTTGTTCAACTGTTCCCAACTCACATGTTAAGTCTAGAGTTTGTTTTAGGGTTTTGTCATTGAATAACCAAAGGGAGAGATTGTAAGGTTGAATTTATTCAATCATTAATTAGCTTTATTCCGTACCAAATTTGCTTGTAATTCAGCATTTAGAAACCCTGTATTTATGTGGGAATCATGTAAGGGTAGTGTGTGAGAAAGTGTGAAGAAAAGCTCAAGAGTGTGCACTCAAGAAGGGCCTCACGACTGGCAAGTTGCCAAAGTTGGCACACGTGTGAAGCATGTAGGGGAGCTGAAAGGTCACGCCAGCTATTGCACTACAAGACAAAACTTCTAGTCTAGCTAGGCCGTTAGCTCGCGACTTAAACTCACGACTCATTCCAGTTGCGAGCTCGAGTCGCTAGACCATTCTGTTTGTAACAAAACTGACTCTTCGCATTCCATACATACCCTACTATAAATACCCTTATACCCACAAAATGTGGAGAGTTTCCAGAGAGAATTTTGAGAGAGAAACCCTAGAGAAAAACAAGATTGACTCATCCACAATCTTCATATTTTAATTCTCCAAATTCCTCTACTCTCACCCTCTCCATTGTTACGTCCTTGAGAGGTACATTAGCCAAGTTCGTATCTCAGAAGGTTATTTGATGCTTGGGAAGCAATTAAGAAGGGACCAATTTATATTGGTTGATGCAATGGGCTAATTGCGAGATCCAGTAAGCTAGAAAAGACAAAGGTTCGGCGTAACCTCGTTGGAACAAGAAGCTTGGAGGGCTTAGGTACACTGGGTAGATTAGGCTTGGTAGGTCTTCTGCTGTTCATGTATTCCAACTTTATTCTCTAGTGAATTATTGACCGCTTGGAGGGCAACAGAGAGGTTTTACGCCGAGGACTTCGGTTTCCTCTTCGATAACACATCACTGTGTTGTCTTTGTATTTGCATCTCTCTTCCCTTAATCTTTATCATTTAATTACTACTGTGGTTGTGATTATTTTCGGTTTAGATTGTTTTATCAATTTTGTTTTAGCTTATTTTCAAATTCCGCACATATATTGTTTGATAATAAGCTTGAATTGGTAATTTTTAATTTGAGGGTCTAAACGTTCATAGGTATTTTACACACTATTTGAACATTCAAAACTAAATCACATAAGTCTATTTATGAATGCATCGTCTTCTTTGTTAAAAAATTTAGATATGTGTTGTGATAAAATAAAAAATAAAAAAAATAAAAAATTTGATTTGGTTTAAAAAAATAAGATATGTTTTTGTACATGTAAAAAAAATAATAGTTTTTGCATTGAAAAGTCAGATCTGTGTTTATTAAATAAAACAAAGCCTTTTGATTTAAAAATATCATATCTGTTTTTGAGAACTAAAAAAAATTAGTTTTTGGTTTGTATGTAAAAAAAATCAGATCTGTTTTGTAATAAAAATTTAGATTTGTAGAAAACCATAAAAAATCAGATATAAAAAATAAAAATAAAAATCCTTTTAGAAGAGGACTACACTCATGAAATAAATTTATGCTACTTGCCTTAAAAAAAACAATCAAAACAACATTACCTATGAATCAAACAAACAAAACATCACTACTTAATCAAAACAACATTACCTATGAATCAAACAAACAAAACATCACTACTTATGATTTCCTTTTTTTATTTCAAAATCTGATATGTTTAGAAAAATTCAGATTTGTATCTAAGGAAGATACAAATAAGTTTTTATGTAAAAAAAATTCAGATTGCATCTAAGGAAGATGCAAATCAGTTTTTGTTTTGAAAAAATTCAGATCTACATCAAAGGAAGATGTAAATCAGTTTTTATTTTTGAAAAACTCAAATCTATATCTAAGAAAGATGTAAATCAGTTTTTATTTTGAAAAAAATCCAGATCTGCATCTAAGGAAGATGCAAATAAGTTTTTCTTAGAAAAACTTAGATCTACATCTAAGGAAGATGTAAATCAGTTTTTATTTTGAAAAAATTCAAATCTGCATCTAAGGAAGATTCAAATCAGTTTTTGTTTTGAAAAATTCAGATCTGCATCTAAGAAAGATGCAAATCAGTTTTTGATTTTGAAAAAGATATAATGACAAGCAGATTATTGAAAAAAAAAAAAAAAAAAAAGATCATGACAATAAAAACATCAAGAACATGTTTCAACAAAAATATATTAACAATACATGGTAAGAGCATTTACAAATTAAACAAAAAGAAGATTTACACATGCATCATCAAAATAAAAGAAAAAAAAAAAAAAAAAAAAAAAAAAAAAAAAAAAAAGGTAAAGAAAGAACCACGTCTTGCATGGACGTTCTCTTCTTCTTGAGGGAATATTTTAGGGTTCAAAGAAATTTGTTCAATTATCTTTGAAACCTAAAATACCTTGCTTACGAAAAAGAAATTCTTAAGGCTAGAGCTTCCAAAACGTCTTTAATGTAAGAGAGAAAATATTAGAAAAGGGATTCAGAAAAAAAGGGGAAATCTCAGAGCATGAAAAGTGTATTGAATTTTGAGATGCAGACTCTATTTATAGAGGCTGGGAGACTTGAAAAAATAGCTTAGCCAATTAGAATACGAATCGGGATGCATCCTTCCGCTAAAAAGTCGAAAAGGATGTGTTCTAACATCACCCGAAGACCGTAGGGCCAAAACCCTAATATGTGCCATTCAACACTTTGAAAGTGCCGAATGGAACTTTCGGATGCCAATCGCGCTTTCGTGTTCAAGTGCATTTTAGACTCCTTTTTTAGGTTTTCTTGAGTCGGGACTTGCACTTAGACATGTTTTTTAATCTGTATTCTAAAATTTTGACTCTTTTCTATATAATTCAAGTCTTTTCAACAAAAATTATATTGTAGATAAATACTTTATAATAAATCTTGCTAAAGTCTAGATTATCCACACTTTTATTGTTATCCAACTATCCCCTTTATTCCCATGCAAGCAATCCTATTTTAGACACTAACTATCAACCAATCACAAAATTATTTAATTAATTTTAATTGTTTAACCAATCATAATTAATTTAAATTAATCATGCGTGGTTGACTCCACCTAGACACAATGCATGCTGACCATGCAAACTTGATCATGCGATATCTTTCAATCCGACAGTCCGATTTGGAAACCGGGTATACCGTCACGATTGTCAGAACCTCGAGATCAATTTTATGATATGCAATGAACAAATTGTAAAGTTGTGATTTGCAACTATTTTGTATTGTCTTTAATTCTGTGCCAAATTTGATTGTAATTTTGTTCAATCTTATGTACCCTGTATTTTATGTGGGATTTCATTGTATGGGTTGTGTGTGAGAGAGAGTGTGAAGACTCAAGACAACATTGAAGATCAAAGGAGTTTTCATGGGTAGTTCACAAGAAGACTTCCTGCGAAGTGAAGCCATGTGCACAGCACATGACAGGAGTGCAAAGAGTCATGTCAGTTGGTTTTCGCTAGTATTTTGCAGGTAAGGCCTTCTCACAAGATACCCTCGAAACATTTTGTTTTACTATTTTGGCATATCTACTCCACTATGTCTTCACCCACACTATATATACCATCATTACCCACATATTGAAAGGAGTGCTTCTAGAGAGAAAACCCTATCCATAACCCTTAAGAGTTAAAGATTGTTATACCCACAATCCTCTACACAATCCTTTGTGGTTTTCTTAAACTCCTACCTCTCCATATCCAAATCCTTGAGAGGTTGATAGCCCAAACACTTACCACACCCATCCTGAGTGTAAAGTGAGGTTTTGGTGCTACTGGAAAGCATTGAAAGAAGTCATTTGTTTGGTGGATGCAATCAGGCAGAATTGCGTGATCCAGAAAGCTAGAGAAGACAAGCTTCGTTAAGTCAGTTGGTAGCAGAACCTTGGAGGGCTCAAGTACATGGGGTAGACTAGGCTTGGAGGGTCTTTTGTTATTCGTGTGCTCTAACTTATTCTCTAGTGGATTGATTTACAGCTTGGAGGGCGGCGGAGAGGTTTTTCGCCGAGTTCTTTGGTTTCCTCTTTGATAACACTTCGCAGTGTTATCTTGTGTTTGCATCCTTCTTCCCTACTCTTTTAGCTTTCATTTTATTGTTGATATTTGATGAATATGGCTTAGGGTAGTTATTTTGTTTGTTCGCTCGCATTTACTCTATTCCGCACTTAGTTTAAGTTAGAGTAAAATTAACCAAGCCGTAAGTTTTAATTTAGGGGTTTAAACAGCTCCTGTGTTTTCACACACATTCGAGCTTTCAATTGGTATCAGAGCAAGTGCACTTGCTGTGGTTTCATTACTTTAGTGTGATCCTAGACCCCTTGGCTTGCTATGGGTAGTGCTATGGCAAAGGCCAACATGAAGCATAGTTCATGTGTTTGTGATAATGACTCTATGAGCATCTTTGGAGATTGTCCTAGCAATGAGCTTTTAGAGTTATTCAAATAAGAGAAACATGCTAGAATTTTTGTACACATGCTGAAATCTTTAGAGCGTAGGAATCATGATATTCATAATAGCTTGTGTGGGTAGAATTCTCTAGTTGCTAAATATAAGAGAAGGAATAGACATTTGTGTGATAAGCTTGATTGGTTGAAAAGAAAGCTTCACTCATCTATGGATGAAGTAAAGGAAGATGAGTCTTGCTTTAATGGTTAAGAATGCCTATCTCATGCTTGTATTTTTGTTCATACTGCATTGAAAGTGTTTAATTCGTGTTTGTGGTATCTTCACAGCGGATGTTCAAGGAACATGACTTGAGATAAAACACTATTCAAAACTCTTAAGGAGAAGGAAGACGGTTTTATGACTTCTGGAGATGGTAGTCACTCACAAGTTCTTGGAAAGGGAACCGTTGATATTCCGAGACTTCCCTTATTGATCAATGTTCTTTACATCAAAGGATTAAAAGTGAACTTGCTAAGTATCACCCAAATATGCGATGAAGACTTCCTAGTTCAATTCTCAAAGAAAGGTTGTCTAATCCTTAATGAAGAAGGTGTTCAAGCATTGAAGGGACTTAGGACCACCGACAATTGCTATGGTGTTATTCCCAAGCCAAGCATATCATGTCGAAGTGCTCGAATAAATCTTTTGGAGTTATGGCATCAAAGGTTTAGGCAGGACAATTATAAGCAAGTGGCAAAAGTCTCAAAGCTTGAAGCAATGGTTGGCTTGCCAAAGTTTGGAAAGATTAAGAAGAATATTTATGGCCCATGTCAATTGGGAATACAAACAAAATCAACCCATCCTAAAATAAATGTAGTTGCTACTTCTCATCCTTTGGAGTTACTTCATGTGGATCTAATGGGTCCAACGAGAACAGAAAGCATGGGTGGAAAACAATACATCATGGTCATGGTTGATGATTTCTCAAGGTACTCTTGGGTGGAATTCCTTAGAGAGAAGTCAGAGGCATGTGACAAGATGGAAAGGTTATGCAAGAGGCTTCAAAATGAAAAGGGAGTTCCCATAGTCAAAATTAGAAGTGATCGTGGGAAGGAGTTTGAAAATGCAAAATTTGAAGCATTTTGCAATGAGCACGGCATCAAAAAGGTATTTTCAACTCCAAAGACTCCACAACAAAATGGTGAGAGTAATGCTTCTCAACAAAAACATTCCACAGAAGTTTTGGGCTGAAGCGGTGAACACTTCGTGTCACATTGGGAATAGGATTTTCTTCCGAGCAGGAACAAAGAAGACATCATACGAAATCTGGAGGGAAAAGAAGCCGAAGGTGAAATACTTCCGAGTATTTGGAAGCAAATGCTACATTCTCAATGATAGGGTGAATCTTAGGAAGTTTGATTCTAAGAGTGACGAAGGGATTCCTAGGATACTCCACAAATAGCCGTGCATATAGAGTGTACAATAAGTGCACTAAAATCGTGATGGAACTGATAAATGTGGTCATAGATGACACCATCTCATAAAAGGATGTTGATGAGGATGACAAAGTACTAAGCCTTAAGAAGAATGAGGGTGATGACAACATGTCTCAAAGTGATGATTGAAAATTCAATTAGCGTATAAAACACCAATGAACATTTAGACCCCGAACTCTAAAATTACCAACACAAGCTTATAATCAAACAATATATGTTCGGAAAATGAAATATAAGCTATAACCAAATTGGTAACACACTCTAAACCATAATTAATCACAAACACAGCAGTAATTAAAAAGTAAAGAGAAAGGGAAGAAAGATGCAAACACAAAGATAACACGGCAATGTGTTATCGAAGAGGAAACCAAAGTACTTGGCGTAAAACCTCTCCACCACCCTCCAAGCGATCAATAATCCACTAGAGAATGAAATTGGGAAACATGAATAGCAGAAGACCTTCCAAGCCTAATCTACCCAATGCACCTAAACTCTCAAAGTTTCTTGCTCCAACAGGGTTACGCCGAACCTTGTCTTTTCTAGCTTACCGGATCCCGCAATCGCCCATTGCATCAACCAAAATGAATTGGTCCCTTCTGAATTGCTTCCCAAACACCAAAATACCTCCTCACTGATATGGGTATGGTGAGATAAGAATTTGGCTACGTGTACCTCTCAAGGATATGTCAATGGAGAGGGTGAGAGTAGAGGAATTTGGAGAATCAAAAGATGAAGATTGTAGATGAGTCAATCTTTTTTTTCTCTATGGTTTCTCTCTTAAAATTCTTTCTAGAAACTTTCTACATTTCGTGAGTATAAGGGTATTTATAGTGGTGTGAATGAGGAATGCGAAAAGTCATGTTTCAACCAAATAGGGCATTTTGGCAACTCGACCTCGCGACTAGAACAAGTCACGAGTTTGAGTCACAAGCTAACTGCCTGGCTAGACTGAAAGTTTTGTCCTATAGTGCTCCAGCTGTCATGACCCTTCAGCTCCCCTGCATGCTTCACACGTGTGCCACCTTTGGCGACTTGCCAGTCACGAGGCTCTTCTTGAGTGCACACATCTTGAGTTTTCTTCACACTCTCTCACACCCTACCCTCACATAATTCCCACCTAAATACAGGGTATCTAATTGCTAAATTACAAGCAAATTTGGCACGGAATAAAGCCAACACATGATTGAATAAATTCAACCTTACAATCTCTCCCCCTTTGGCTATTCCATGACAAAACCCTAAAACAGACTCTAGACTTAACATGTGAGTTAAGAACAGTTGCCAAAACTCACTCACACCTAACTCTAGAACTTGTGAAGTTCTTGAACCATACGAATAAGTTTTTCTTGAAAACAATAATACAAGACGATCATTGTAAGCAGAAATCTTGAAATGCATATGGAGCAAGCATAATGCAATCAAGTAGTAAAAACTAAAGCAATAAAGCATAACTTAACCAAACAAGAACAATCACTATAAACGATGATCACAATGATCATTCACACAAGGAATGAACATCTAGACATGCAAGCTAATAAGCTCAATATAAAGTGTCATTTGCATGTCCAACACTCAACCGATACAAAAACACAAGGTAATTACATCAAGGATATAAAATCCAACAAGGGCACAAGAGTGATGTACTAAAGAAAATGCATAACAAAAGTACTAAGCTACAAAGCAAAGGTACATAGACCAAACTATATTCAATAACTAGGTATTCAAGTATTCACAACACACCATAGTCAAGTAATAGACAACCAATTACTAGAATTATAGAGTTCAAACCAAAGTACTTAATTAAAACTAATTCCAAACTTAAACAAGCATAAACCACAAACAACATAAACTAAAAGTGTTTTAAGTTTCTCCCCCTCAAGAGCTACTTCTACTCCATATCTCCCCCTTTTTAACCGAAATGGCCAAAGGGCTAGTGCTGTGCAGTGAAGCTATCAAACTTGGTTGAAAGCAAATTAATCTAGTCTTGGATAACAGTCAGCCTGTCAGATTGCTCATTTTGGACATCTTGCAAGCCGTCAATCCTTTCAAGGATGATCTGAAATGCATCTAGAGGTACTGCAAAAGATGTTGAAGCTCGGCTCCTTTTACCACGGCTTCTTGAGCTTGAGGGTAGTCCTACTTTTGTCTCGTTGTCCATAGGCTCTCCTTGTGCTTGATCACCCTCCTCTTCATCACCAGGGAGATGAACTTTGATCTGTGCAATTGTTAGAGCATTTATAGTTGGAGGAGTAGGCATGAGACTAATATTTTATGGAACTTGCACGAAAGATCCTCATGGGAAGACTAGGGAGAATCAGCTTTACCCTGGAAGTTGTTCTGGTTTCATCAACAATGATGGAGAAGGCATGAGCATTAATATCAATATAGGTGTTCTCCCGAAACTCCATGAGAAAGATGGCTCTAGCATTACTGATGGTGGTCATCTTCTTCACCGGGTATAGGTTAAACATCATAATGTATGTGAGACATCTAAGATCCGGTGGAAAAGCAGTTGTGTTGAGACATCTTCTTTCTCGAACCCCTCCAATATGTGATTGAACCGTCTCTATGGAGAGCATTCTGTCCTTGTAGTGAGTGAAATCATGCTCTAGATCCTCAAAACCAAGAATGTCATCAAAATCCTCCAAGTCAATGGTGAACTCATGGCCTCTAATCCAACAATCAATTTCATCCTCTTGCAAGATTGTGTTGGCATAGAATTCATGGATCAATGGTTCACACACTCCAGGGAGATCACCAAGGAGCTTGTCCCAACCCCTATCTTGAAAACAACCTAGGATAAAGTAATCCTTCAAATCCATCAAGTCCACAAATCGCTCTTGAATAATTGGAGCCTTCTCGAAGAACTGATTGTATCTTTCAAAGTGTTGGATAGATCGGAACTGAGTATTGTCCATTTTCTTCCTTTTGTTAGCATGATGTGCAGTAGTCTTCTTCTTTGGAGTCATCTGCAAAAAACATAGCAGCAAAAACCACAAAATAGAGCACAACATATGGTAACAACAATAATTAGTAACAAGATAGGAGTAATGAAATGGACTTAGAATAAGGATTTAAAGCATAATTCAATAGCAACTTGACATGTGAGAACATATAGCATAAAAACACAATAGAGTCTAGGTATTAAAGCTTCAAACATATCACAGTATGTGTTGTGCCAACAAATAACTCCATGTGCAGTCTAGGGCATAGTGCAAAACACATAACCAAAGAAAATTTCACAAACAGCGAAGCAAGGTTATCCCTACAATCAATGTATACCATGAAATCCACAGTAACCTAAGAAAATGTCTATGAGACATTTGACCATGGGTATGATATGCACAACACAACACAAACAAGACATACTACTCAAAAATTAGAAGCAAACATGAAGAACATGTATTGTAGGCATCATACTACCAAAAACTAACAAAACCCATTCATCAAACTCAAAAAAAATCCATAGACCATATTCAACATCATATTTTCAAAACTCAATAAAAACACAAACTCCAAGAAATCAAAGGCTAGAAACATGAAATACTTTGAGAAAATAAGAAAACCCATACCTTGTTCTTGAAGATTGGTGAAGAGATGATGAAGAAAATGGAGGTTTTATGAGTAAACATAGTGAGTTTGGAAGAGGGAGACAATGAACAGTCACAATATGTGAGGAAAAACTGAAAAGTTTTTGAAAACTACCCTGAAAATAACCCTTAAAGCTTAAAACACGCATTTTTCGCAACTGGAATGGGTCGCGAACAAGTTGCCAGTTCAAGTTGCCAAAAATTCGTGTGACAAAACTTGAAAAATTTGTCTAAGTGTTTTTCGTGACTGGAAGGGTCACTCGCGAGTAAGTCTCGACGGGAGTCACCAAACATTCTGAGTAAAACTCGCGACTAAAGATTCCACTCGCGAACCAGTCGCCAAACTGAGTCGCAAAAATCCTAAAACCTAGATTTTTGAAATTTTTCTAAGTCTTTTTCGCGCCTGGGGGCTTGACTTGCCAAAGAGTCGCGAAAGCTTCTGAGTAACCTCATGACTGGGGGCTCATGCCTGGATTGACTCGCGAGAGTGAGTTGCCAAAACAGGGTTGCACAGTTTTTGAAATTTTTCAAAACAAAAATACTTTCCAAAAACAATTAAAACACTCAAAAATCTTTTTGTGTTTGATCAACCTATAATTGAGTATGTGCAACACATTTAAACAAGTAAAATCACATAAATGACTAAGGCATTCATTGAACATAGACATGTGTGATGTGTGTGGGTATCAAAGATGAGATAGTCCTTAGTCTAATGTGAAGCTTCAATGATCAATTCAACCAAGACATACACAATTAGCACGAGGAAAAGTGACTAATCTCAATTGTAGAAGTATGCATATATGACTTCCCAGCAGAACTTGATTATATACTTTTAAAGCTTTTCATTTGGCTTCATTCACATCATATCCTTTGATCATTTTGAATCAATATATCTCATTTTGAGATCGATGCCTAAAATTTTTGATATTTCAATTTGATGAACAAGTCTTTGGCTTTTTGGGCATCATACATTTTCATATAAGTCGCTTTCCCTTTTTCCTAGTCGAATACTAGTATGTGCAACGGCTTTTGTAGCTCATTATCTCTTTTCATTTTGAGATTTACATTGGTTGAGCTCTTTAAACAAAAAAAAAAAAAAAAAAAAAGTGGGAAGATATATAGGCACAAATCTATGCAAGTTTCAAGATCAACAAAACCATTGACTAATCATTCATGACAAGTTTGAAGATCTATTTACAACAATCACATAGATGTCAAGATTTTTCCCACAATGATATAAGTGCATAAAGAACAAGTTATGCTCGTAAATGCACAAAGCCATTTGTATGAAGGTATAAGGCAAAACATGCGAGTGACAAAACACAATAATGCCGATCAAACTTTTTGGATTTTCTACTTTTTATGTATTTTTGGATTTTTGACACAAAAGCAAGTAAAGATTGATCAAAACAAATAAAAACATTCAAAGAAAATATCAAACAAACAGAAATTTGTCAAAACATGCTAAAAAGATTACGAACAAAACAACCAAGCAAAGTCACAACATGTAGGAAGAATTGATGCATGGACATGTTCTAATGCTTATGCATGTGTACCCCTCTTCACCCACACGATACATGCGTTTGGGGTGATATCCTTAGAGGATTGGGTACTTGGCTTACAATTCTCAAACTTGAGGGTGAAGTTTGCCAAATAGAAGGTGAAGGTGTCTATCATCTTCATTACATCCCCAATGTTAGAATCAGCTTCTCTCCCTTTCGATTGCTCGAAGTTCCCTTTGCCATTTCTTTATCCACTTGGCCTTTAATAGCTGCCATTCTTTAATGCCCAAAGCTTGAAGCCATTAGGTCTAGTGTGACCTCGGATTCCACAATGGCGACAAAAATGTTGAGTTTTCAGTCCCTTTTGTGACTTTGGAAGAGATTTTCCTTTTGCCATGAGTTTAACTGCTGCTGGGTTTGGAGGCTTTGTAATAACTCGTTGAGCAGTCATGTTTGGCTTCTTCTCCAACTTCACTTTCTCAACATCTAAAGTTGTGACCACTGGTTCTTTTGCTTTTACACACTTCATCTTCTTAGTCACAATGGCGCTTGAACTAGTCTCTCCGGTGTATCATAAGCAACTTTTGTCAGAAAATGGCTTTTGTTGTGCAATCACTTCATCAAGCTTTTTGGAGGAGACCCACTCTACTTTAGCATTAGCTTGAATCACCTCAAGCTCAAGAAATTTGATCTTTGAATAAGCTTCAGTTAGCTCTCCGTTCAACATCTCAACTTCACACTTAGTCTCCTTATACCGCACTAGAAGACTCTTGTAATCTTGCTTTGCTCTCTTCATTTTCTTAATGGCTACTTTAGCCACTCTTGCATATTCACTGGTCTTCTCAAGGAGAGTATTATAGGATTCTTGTAATCCCATTGTTCCTTCATCTTCCTCATCATCAAATTCCTCTACTATCCCCGTCGACTCCACTTCAGTGTGCTCCCCAAGCTCCTCCACTAACAAACTCAAATCATCAGAAGATTATATGAGAGCAATGGCCATGAATGCAGAGTAGTTTCCCTCTCCATCACAGCTTTCTTCCAAGTCTGAATTAGATGAGTCTGTGTCACAGAGAGTAGTGGCATACACTTTACCCTTCCCTCTCAAATAGTTGGGACACTTCTTCTTGAGATGTCCATAACCATTGCATTCATAGCACGTGATTCCTTGAGAAGATTGAGAATCCTTCCCATCTTTCTTCTTGAAATCCTTTTTCTCCTTCCAGGAATTTAGGAATTTTCCCTTCTCAACAAACTTTCCATTCTTTTTGAACTTCAAGAACTTTCGGAAGTTCTTAACAAGATACGCCACATCCTTTTTGACCTCATCCTCATCTGATGAGTCTTGAGCTTCCACTCTCTCATTGATTGTCTTTAAAGTAAGAGATTTGCACTTCCTTTGTGATGGTAGAGATAGCTCATAGGATTGAAGTGAGCCAATAAGTTCTTGAACTTTGATCTCATCAAGGTCCTTGCTCTCTTCAATGGCAGTAACCTTTGCACGGAGGCTCTCCGGTAATGATCGTGGGATTTTTCTCACAATCTTGGAGTCATCCATCTTTCCCCCCAAGTTAAATTTCCCAATTACCACCTCATTGAACTTCCCATAAAATGAGTTGAATGACTCATCTTCACTTATCTTCAGCTCTTCGAAACGTGTGGTTAGCATTTGTAGCTTGGTGTCCTTCACCTTTTTGGTTCCCTTATAAGTTGTTTCCAAATTTTGCCATGCCTCCTTGGCAATTGTAACGTGAGAAATCCTGTGAAAATCATCTAGAGAAACACCACAGAAAATAGCATTTAGAACCTTGCTACTAGCGTTAGCCGCCGCAAGAGCTGCCTTATCCCATTCGGATTTAGTGGCCTCCGGCCTAGTCCATCCAATATCTATAGCATCCCAAACACTCTCATTAATAGAACATAGGAATGCCCTCATACGGACTTTCCAAAATGCATAGTTGCTTCCATCAAAATATGGAGGAGCATTAAGAGATTGAGATTAATCCATCTCAAAATGGGTCAAGGATCGCACTCAGGTAATTAAACCACAACAAATGCACCCACTCTGATACCAATTGAAAGTCCAATTAGTGTATAAAACTCCAATGAATGTTTAGACCCCCAACTCTAAAATTACCAACACAAACTTATAATCAAACAATATATGTGCGGAAAATGAAATATAAGCTATAACCAAATTGGTAACATACTCTAAACCATAATTAATCACAAACACAGCAGTAATTAAAAGGTAAAGAGAAAGGGAAGAAAGATACAAACACAAATATAACACAGCGATGTGTTATCTAAGAGGAAACTGAAGTACTTGGCATAAAACCTCTCTGCCACCCTCCAAGCGGTCAATAATCTACTAGAGAATGAAGTTAGGATACATGAATAGTAGAAGACCCTCCAAACCTAATCTACCTAGTGCACCTAAGCCCTCTAAGCTTCTTACTTCAATAGGGTTACACCGAACCTTGTCTTCTCTAGCTTACCAGATCCCACAATTGCCCATTGCATCAACCAAAATGAATTGGTCCCTTTTGAACTGCTTCCTAAGCACCAAAATACCTTCTCACAGATATGGGTATGGTGAGATAAGGATTTGGCTAAATGTACCTCTCAAGGATATGTCAATGGAGAGGGTGAGAGTAGAAGAATTTGGAGAATCAAAAGATGAAGATTGTGGATGAGTCAATCTTGTTTTTCTTTAGGGTTTCTCTCTCAAAATTCTCTCTGGAAGCTCTCTACATTTCGTGGGAATAAGGGTATTTATAGTGGTGTGTATGAGGAATGCAAAAAGTCATATTTCAACCAAACAGAGTATTCTGGTGACTCGACCTCGTGACTGGAATGAGTCGCAAGTTTGAGTCACGAGCTAACTGCTTGGCTAAACTGGAAGTTTTTCCCTGTAGTGCTCCAGATGTCGTGACCTGCTTCACACGTGTGTTACCTTTGGCGACTTGCTAGTTGTGAGATCTAGTCACGAGGCTCTTCTTGAGTGCACACATCTTGAGTTTTCTTCACACTCTCTCACACCCTACCCTTACATAATTCTTACCTAAATACAGGGTATCTAATTGTTAAATTACAAGCAAATTTGGCACGGAATAAAGCCAACACATGATTGAATAAATTCAACCTTACAATGATGGTGAGAGAGAATCACCAGAAAAGAAGTCTACACCTCCTACAATAAGAAGGGAGACTAGATTAACACAAGGATCTTCAAGCCCACTCAACCCTCCAGAAGTTCAAACTCCAATTTCTCGTGATGGGGACCCCTCCACTTCTAAGAAACCATCATCACGAGTAACTCTCAATAATCCCACAAGCAACATCATTGGTGATTTAGATGAGGGACTTTGTTTAAGAAAAGGACCAAGCTGTAGTGTGAATCATGTGACATACAATTGCTATATTTGCTCAATTTGAACCCAAGAAAGTGGAAGAAGCCCTGAAAGATGAGAATTGGGTAGAATCCATGCACCAAGAGTTGCATCAATTTGTTAGAAATAATGTATTGGAGTTGGTACTAAGGCCCAAGGATACATATGTAATCGACACCAAGTGGATCTTTAAGAACAACACCAATAAAGATGGTGAAGTTGCCCGAAACAAGTCTAGATTGGTGGCTCAAGGATATACTTAAGTTGAAGGTGTTGACTTTGATGAGTCATTTGCTCTAGTTGTAAGACTAGTGTCAATCCAAATTCTTCTCTTTGTAGTGTGTATCATGAACTTCAAGCTATACCAAATGGATATGGAGAGTGCCTTCTTGAATGGACTTTTGAATGAAGAAGTGTTTGTTGAGCAACCAACGGGGTTTCAAGACCCTCACTTCCCGGACCATGTGCTAAGACTGAAAAAGGCATTATATGGGTTGAAACAAGCACCAAAAGCTTGGTATGATTGCCTCACCACATACCTTTTGGATCATGGTTTCAAGAAAGGTCGAGCCGATCGAACACTCTTTGTTAAAAGAGATGAGAAATCACTCCTTGTCGCTCAAGTATACATGGATGACATTGTTTTTGGATCCATAATCGATCATCTTGCTCAAGAATTTTCGGAAGAAATGAAAAAGAAATTTGAGATGAGCATGGTGGGAGAGCTAAACTACTTCCTAGGGCTTCAAGTGAAACAACGGAAAGATGGGATATTTATATCTCAAGAGAAGTATGCCAAAAATCTTGTAAAGAGATTCGGCTTAGACTCCAAGAAGCATGCATCCACTCCTATAAATTCCTCGGTAAAACTAAGTCTCGATCCAGCTGGTGTGGAAGTAGATCCAACACTCTATCAAAGCATGATCAGCAATCTTCTCTACCTTACTACAAGTAGGCCAAACATCGCTTTTAGTGTAGGGGTATGTGCAGGATTTCAGGCAACGCCCAAAGAGTCCCATCTGATGCAGTCAAACAAATTATCCATTATATCAATGGCACATCTAACTATGGAATTTGGTATTCAAGAGACTTGAATGAGTGCTTAGCTGGATATTTAGATGCTGGCTAGGTTGGGTGTGTTGATGATAGGAAGAGCACCTCAGGTGGGCTTTTTTACCTTGGAAATAACTTGGTGTCGTAGATGAGCAAAAAGCAAAATCTAGTCTCTCTATCAACGGCTGAAGCTAAATACATCGCAATGGGGAGTTGTTGTGCACAACTATTGTGGATGAAGAAGCTCTTACATGATTATGGAATCACTCAAGACACTATGTGTGTGTTCTATGATAACACGAGTGCCATAAACTTGTCAAAAAATCCAGTTCAACACTCGAAATCAAAACATATCGAAATTCAGTACCACTTCATTCGAGACTTGGTGGAGGAGGAGATTGTGTGTCTAGAATTTATAAACACTGACAACCAGAAGGCAAACATATTTACCAAAACTCTTGATGGTCCACAATTTGAGTCTCTGCGTAAGACCATTGGTGTTGATATCATCCCTTGACCTCTTTCTTTTGTGTGACCTTATTCTATTCATTGTTGCATACTTGCTATATAGGTCTCACTTGTTTAGTTAGATGATGTTTCTTTTCAAGCTTGTTTTGTACTTGTTTTGTTGATCTTACTTTCCATATTCTATTTTTTAGTGTGTTGAAAAATTCAAAAACCCATAAAAATTGAAAATTCTCCAAAAGTTTGATTACTTGTGTTGTGTATTTCACATGTGAGTTTGGCCTAGTACCTTCATACCAATGGCGTAGTGCATTTACGAGCTTAGCTTGTCTTGTATGCACATCTATCTTTATGGGAAAAATTCTGACATCTATGTGTGATTGTTGTAAATCGATCTTCAAGTTTGTTATAAATGATTAGTTAATAGTATTGATGGTTTTTATACATTCATAGACTTATGCCTATATATCTTCCCACACCTTTATGTTTTTGCTTTATAGCTCAACAAATGTCAAATCTTGAAAAGAGATAATGAGCTGCAAAAGCTATTGCACAGACTAATATTTGACTAGGAAAAAGGGAAAGTGACTTGTATTGAAATGTATGATGCCCAAAAAGCCAAAGGCTTACACACAAAATTGAAATATCAAAAATTTCAGGTATCGATCTTAAAATAAGACATATTTGTCATAAATGATCAAAAGTTATGAGTTGAAAGAAGCCAAATGTAAAGCTTCCAAGATATGTAATCATTTTCTTGTGGGAGGTTATATATGTTCATTTCTATAATTGAGATAGACCACTTGACTTAGTACTAGTTGTGTATGACTTGATTGAATTGATCATTGAAGCTTCACTCTAAACTAAGGACTATTCCACATTTGATACACTCACACAACACTCACGTCTAATGTTCAAAGAATGCTTACTTCATTTGTGTGATTGTACGTGTTCAAATGTAATGTGTATACTCAATTGCTTGTCGATCAAATCCAAAAAGATTTTTGAGTATTTTATATGTTTTTGGAAGTGTTTTTATGCTTTCGTGTTTTGAGTTTTTATTCATATTGCATTTTTCATGTTTTTCAACAAAAACTCCTTCAAAGGCATTTTCGCGAGAAGCTCGTGAGTAAGCTCTTCCCGCAAAAATGGGTTAGGCAAAAAATGAAAACACCAAATTTCAGACAAAGACTCTCGCGACTGTTTCGCAAGTAAAGGCTACCTATGAAAATTTTTATGCTTAAGAGGCATTTTTCGTGAGTAACTTCGCGAGAAGCTAACCCACAAAAAACGTGTGTTTTCAATTTTTAAGGGCTAATCAAGACAGTTTCTTCAAACACAATCTATTTCCCTCACGTAGCCTCCCTCGAGCCTCTCTCAACCCTAAACCTATTTTCACTCAAAAACCCAACCAAATCTCAAGTGAAATCTTCTCAAAATCATCTCTAATGTATGTTTATTCAATCTTCTCTCTCTATTTACTTAGATTTTAGGTTTTGCTTGAGTTGGGTTCATTTTTGAAAAAAAGTTGGAAACTTCGAGTTTTGTAAAAAAAATTTCAATTTCTTGATTGGGCTCTATCCCATTTGATTTGTTTGTGTTTATGTTGGCCACTTGTGGCATTATAACATGTATTTAGGCAAGATGCAGACATGTTCATGCATTACTTACATGTTAGTTTTGTTGGTGCATACCAAGTGTTTGATAAAATGCCCAGATGACATTTTGGTGTTGTTTTGGACTCCAATGAGCACCAAACATTGGGAATTACCATGGTTATACATGTTTGTTTTACACACTTTGATCCAAATGGGCTTAGTCATGCCTTGCTCATGCATCACATATGCACACCACATGCACACTTGATGCACACACTTGTTCACTTGTCATGTTTTGCATTTCACTTATGCTAGATATATGTTTTTATAGGTTTAGCTCTTATAACATGATTTTGTGACATTGTTTATGTTATTTTTAGGGATTTTGAGTTTGTTTTATGGACTAACTTGGTACTAATCAAGTTTGTGTTCTTGTTTTTGTGTTTTTGCACTTATATCTTTGTGTTTGTGTCTGTTTTTGCAGATGTTTCCTACTAAGCACTCTACCACAAAGAAGGAAACAAAGTGTCCATGAAATGACTCAAAAAACTTCCGAACCATTGAGGCGGACATGAACTACAACGATTGCTACAAGAGTGCCACAATCATCATGGAAAGGGTTGTTAAGATGGAGACCCTTGAAGACACCTTCATTCCTAAAGTGTTCAAGGAGAGAACTTGGACAAAGTTACTGAATTCAAGTGGAAATGTCTATGCTAAACTCATAAGGGAATTCTTCTCTAATGCCCTTTTGGAAGGAGATCGCATCAATTGTTGGGTGAGGCAAAAAGAGCTCTTTATCACGAGGGAATCGATCCAAGAAGTATTGGAAGTTCGTGCACCATCTCAATGAATTTCTATCCAATACAAAGATAGAATGGATTCTCTTGAGCCAGTGGCAAAAATCCTTGGTGGTACTCTCAAAAAGACGTCATTGAACACAATTCCCTTCACTCCGGAAATGAGGACTTTGGCCTATATCATGCTTTCCAACCTCTACTCGGTGACAAACTTGACCACCTTGTTTAGACCAAGGACCCTTTTTCTGTATGATCTCTTCACATGTAAGGAGATCAACATATGCGGTCACATATACTTCCTCTTGACCAAAAGCATCACCAAGAGGAATTCAAGAACAATTTTGCCATTCCTAACTCTCATTATGGCTTTCATAGCAAAAACAAGGCTGAAGATTCCAAGCGGTCTTACCATCTTGCAAAGGGACTATCCGATTAGTGCCCAAACAATGACCCGAAGCAAAGCCCACATCACCAGACCAAAGACCAACATTTCTCAAATTCCAAAGGACAATGTCGAGGAAGAAGGTGGGGACACGGAGAAAGAAATTGAGAGGTATACATTAGCCCAGAGGGCTTTACTCAGCCATCATCCTCCTAAGCACAAGCACGAGGACCCGATCGTCTTGATTGTCTTATGGCAAGAGTTGAGCAGATGAATGGAATGCTAGAAAGGCATGTGAAGAACACCACAGATCAGTTCACCTATGTCAAAGGCCAAATCATTGCACTCTCATCCTAAATCGATGACATGAGGATAGAGCAGCAACGGCAGCAACAAGACGACTCTGAATCAGAATCTGAATCGTTCTAACCTCTTTGGCCATTTCGGTCAAAAAGGGGGAGTAGTTTGAGGGGGAGCTGCTCAATTTGAGGGGGAGCATAACATTATATTCCATAGACATTGGTTTATTTGGGTGGTGTTTTAGTAGTTTACTTTGGTTTTAGTAGTCTACTTTCATTTTCCTTTATAGTTTTTATAACTCTTGGATATTTAAATTGCTTTCTTTTAAATCTTTAAAGTACTCTAGTTTAAAACTTTTAGTTTATATTTAGTACTTTGTTTTTGTAATCTTGCTTTGTAGCATTTTTAAGTACTTTCAGATTATGTTGCATTATCTTTAGTACTACACACTTGTGCCCTTATTGGATCTCGTATCCTTGATGCAAATTCTTTAGTGTTTTGCATTGGTTGTGTGTTGGACATGCAATTGATTTTTGTATTGCTCTTAATTGCATTGCGTTTCCGAATGATCATTTACTAGCTAAATGTTCATTGAAAGTTCAAATAGCGTGTAAAACACCAATGAACGTTTAGACCCCTAAATACAAAATTACCAACACAAGCTTATAATCAAACAATATATATGTGGAATATGAAATATAAGCTATAACCAAATTGGTAACACACTCTAAACCATAATTAATATCCAACACAATGGCAGTTATAAGGTAAAGAGAAAGGGAAGAAAGATGCAAACAAAAAGATAACACAGCGATGTGTTCTCGAAGAGGAAACCGAAGTACTTGGCGTAAAACCTCTCCGCCGCTTTCCAAGTGGTCAATAATCTACTAGAGAATAAAGTTGGGATACATGAATAGCAGAAGACCCTCCAAGCCTAATTTACCTAGTGCACCTAAGCCTTCCAAGCTTTTTGCTCCAATAAGGTTACGCCGAACCTTGTCTTCTCTAGCTTACCGGATCCCGCAATAATCCCATATTGCATCCGCCATCCTTGGCATCTTCCAATGCTTCCTAAGCTCCAAAAACACCCAACACTCTAAATGGGTGTGGGTGGTGTCTAGGTAGAAATCTCCTCTCAATAGGTATAACAATGGGAGAGGGAATGAGAAGAGACTACAAAGATTTCTCTCTAAGAATGAGTAGCTCTCTCTAATAAGGTGGGTGTGCTGTAGAAACCTCTCTTAGGGTTTTTCTCTCAATAAGCTCCTTACCATTTCTGTGAGTAATGAAGGTATATATAGTATAAGTGGTGAGGGAATACGAAAAGTCACATTTCTGCTAAACAGGGCATTCTGGCGACTCAGCCTCATGACTGGAAAGAGTCGTGAGTTTGAGTCGAGAGATAACTGCCAAGCCAGATTGTACTTTTTGTCCTGTAGTGCTCCAGTTGTCATAACCCTTCAGCTTCTGGCATGTGCTCCTCATGTGACTTTTAGCTATCTTGATCAAATCTCCACCACTTAATACTAAACCCAATACAAATAAGTCCCACAAAAATACAAGGAAATAAATTAATGCAATTACAACACATTTTTGTCATGGAATAAGCCAATACAAATGTTATGAGAAAAAACATAACTTAACATTCATTGTAGTCATTCTTTAATGACTGTTCTTGTTTGATCAAGTTATACTTCATAGTTTATATATTGTTTGTTACCTTGATCACTTTTTACTTGCTCATATACGTACTTTGTATTCAACTTGTCATAAGTTTAATGAAAGTTTTGCTTGTGTGCGAGTATTTTAGGATACAGGTGTATACGTGCAAGTGCATCACAACTTCCAGATTAGGTGTGAGTGAATTTTACCACTATTCCCAAACTCACGTTTAAGTCTAGAGTCTGTTTTAGCGGTTTTGTCACGAAATAACCAAAGGGGGAGATTGTAAAATTGTGATTTACAACTATTTTATGTTGGCTTTAATTCTGTGCCAAATTTGATTGTAATTTTGTTCAATCTTATGTACCCTGTATTTTATGTGGGATTTCATTGTATGGGTTGTGTGTGAGAAAGAGTGTGAAGACTCAAGACAACATTGAAGATTAAATGAGTTTTCCCGGGTAGCTCACAAGAAGACTTCTCGCGAAGTGAAGCCATGTGCATAGCACATGACAGGAATGCTAAAAGTCATGAAAACTAGTTTTCGCGAGTATTTAACGGCTAAGGCCTTCTCGCGAGATACTCGCAAAACATTATGTTTTGCTATTTTGGCATATCTGCTCCATTATGTCTTCACCCACACTATATATACCACCATTACCCACATATTGAGAAGAGTGCTTTCAGAAAGAAAACCCTAGCCATAACCCTTAAGAGTTAGAAATTGTCATACCCATAATCCTCTACACCCTTTATGGTTTTCCTCAACTCTTACCTCTCCATATCCAAATCCTTGAGAGGTTGATAGCCCAAACACATACCACACCCATTCTAAGTGTAAAGTGAGATTTTAGTGCTGCTGGGAAGCATTGAAAAAAGCCATTTTTTTGGTGGATGCAATTGGGCTATATTGCGTGATCCAAAGAGCTAGAGAAGACGAGGCTGATAAGCCAAAAACGTATTGACCCCTTGTGATGAATTAATTGATTAATTAGCCAAGTTTGTTAATTAATCAAACTAGTCGCTAACCCGTGCGATGCACGGGAAAGTTCTTAGAAATGCTAAATATGTTTTTTAATCAAATTAAATGCATTTTTTGTTGAGTTGAGAGAAATTTAACTTAAATGGACATTTTCACTCTGAATTTTAAGGAATAACTCGCACAAAAAGGAATATACAAATTTCATTAGGATTTGAGCTGGTCAACCAAGGTAGGTGTGTGTGTATATATAAATGGACTTTTTCGCTTTGCATTTTAAGGAATAATTCACACAAAAAGGAATATACAAATTTCATTAGGATTTGAGCTGGTCAACCAAGGTAGGTGTGTGTGTGTGTGTGTGTGTGTGTGTGTGTGTGTGTGTGTAGTGACCAAGATTACATATCACATTTAAAAGAAACACTAACAGAAAGTAAAATATATGACATGCACTAATAACAAATGATCATAATATTCAAAGAGTTTTGTAAATCAACAACAAAATCTTATTAAATTGCTGGGGGCAGCTCTACTAACTATATTTTATCAATAAAAATAACCTTCTTCATAAGACTTGTTTAAGTTGTCATATTAAATATGAGAAAACAGGTGAAGGCATATTGTTGACTCTACACTGTATCACAAAAGTCTCTCTTGGATTGCTTCATTCTTCTCTCTGCTCTACAACTAAAGCTCCCCCATCATAAGCAACCTGCCTTGCAAAACTATGAAAGCAGAATTCTAGAATTTTCATTTCCTACTTTTGCAGCCCTCAACAAAAGTTAAGATTCATGATTTTATCAAAATCTTACATGCCATTATTATTAAAATTCTCAATATATACACCATTAGCATAGATACAGATTGATTCCAAAGTAGCCTTGTATTAAAAACACCATAATGCAGAAATATCACCAGCAAATAATCGTAATATTTGAAGAGAGAAGAACGAAGCAAAATAAAAATAATTAAAATTCACAAAATGAAGAACCAAATATCAAGAACATAGAGGGAGATTGTTGGAAGCAGAATTAACAAACCTAGCATAAATTGTTAAGATTTTAAACTCGATTGGAAAGGAAGTAACTCTAAAAGTTTTAGCTCGCCAAGCTTTCTTGCGTTGTTTTATACCTCCTGGAGCAGGGATATCAAGGGAGTTACAGGATGAGTGGATAACAAACCAAACATAAATATTTGCATAGGTATGTATTTCCAATTAAAGCAATCCAACATATTTTTATTAAAGCACCCATCTACCAGCAAAGAATCAAACAATCAGGTAACAGAAATCCACACATCAGTAATCAAACCTAGTCTTCAAAAATACAATCAAGTCAGTTCACCCCATCATCACACCCCATTTTTCATATAGCAAAAATATACACCCATGAATATAAGTTATAAAACAAAAATACATGACTTAATGACACATTGAACAGCAAGATGCAGCTTAGTGACCATGGGCTATCATCAAATAGTTTATGCCAATTCATTTATTATTCCAATACATGTACAACAATTCTCTTGTAGGCCCTTTGTCAAATACCTAACAGATATAGCCAAGAAATAGAACTTGATTGATGTACAGGTGTTGAAATAGAGGAACTTTTAAATAAAAAAAAATGAATAATGTAATCTAGAAATTAAAAACTTATTGACATATTAGGATGAAAGATATAAAAAAATAAAAATAAAAATAAAAAGAAAGAAAGAAAGCAAAGAACGAAAAAAATTACATATATTTATTTTGATTGATGTTATAATGACTTAAAAATGAATGAAAATATGTAATTTAATTCAAAGTAAAATTGAATTGATCATTCCCCTAATTATGTTGTGCAAACCTAATCCCTAAATCTAATATAAGCTTAAGCCAAAAAATCCAATTTATATTCAATTTATATAAATATTCCTGATTCTCAACAGTACAACCCTAAATACATGCGAAGAAGAAAAAAAAAACAAAAATAAGATAATACTTCAGAGTTATACTTTTGGTTAGAAAACGTTTTTAGCTCATTTTCAAGGTGAATATCAAACACAGAAAAATGATATTATAATGTATGATATGTAGCTCACAATATATGAATTTGTACGTAAAAGTTATCTACAAGTCAATTAGAAACGGATAAACAATAAAGGACACACACACATATGTATAGAACCAAAATGATTTCACCACCTGACAAACAGATGCGCTCAAGGACACATTGCTTTTGTAACTCAAACAATCAGAGAACCTTCATTAATATCTCCATAAAAAATTTGGCTGGAAAAGCTAGATCCGTTTGATGCAGTTTGAATTGTGTTAGTACTTTTTGTAGCAATCTACCATTTGAGATTTGTTATAAAAATATTGTGAAAATATTATGGATATACCGATATAGCATTTCTCAGAGAGTATTTGCCACAGCATGATGGTATTATGGGTTCCTATATATAATTTGTATGGATATAGTCTTTTAGAAGAAAAGAATGTAAGCAAAATAATGCAACTGCGGCCCATGCGTGCATTCTTACAGTCATAACAAACAAATGATAGCTAGGTATATAACTGAGAAAGGCAACCTCTCTTAGCTATTGCTTTAACGCTTCCACAATATTCAGTGTCTAAGAGCGTTTGGATGTCAATGATTGGAAGAATATAGCAATACAGTTGATATTATGGTGATGGTTAAACACTTGTTTTTGGGAATGACACTATTTACTGTAATTGTTAAAATTATATAGTAATATTTCTTAATGAAGAAAGAAAATTGTTAGATGCAAAATATGGAGTATAAATGGATTGTACCATTTACATTATTGGCATTTATATTAGTGCTAATGAATTCTGACAAACCTTCGTTCGATGGAAAAAACCTTCCTTATGGTTTCCGACGTCCATATGTTCGGAATTCCTGTCCTACCTGCAACACAAAGAAAAGTCGATGCTGTATATTGATGAAGGAAGGCGAAGGAATATGTTGCAACGGGAATGTTTGTCAGAACATCCAGAATACCCAGTTTGACCGTATGAGTCCGTATGACTGTGCTAGGAAAACTTATAAGCTGTCGTCTTGGTCAAAAGAGCTTGGGACAGAAACTGTAGATAAGTTTTTATGAGAGAAATATGTGTTCTTATCACCAATTGAATAAAAAGACTGCTTTGTCATCCAAGAATGTTATTTGTTCAAGGATCACAGCTCTGAAAACTTTTTTTCACTCTTCAATAGGTTGATTTATAAGTTTTCTGGGTCTCATTGGAGATAGAGATAGATAGAGATTGGAGTGAGAGAGAAGGAAGGAGGTAGTTGAAGGTTTTACCGTGTGTTCTTCTAGGTTTTTCAGAAACTTGGAGTCGGCCGTGTGTTTTTTTAGGTTTTTTAGAAATTTGGAGTCGGCTTGAAGAGAATTGGGTTGTATTATTGGGTTTTATCACTTTATATATTATCAGGTTTTAGAGAAAAAAATAAATTAGAATTTTAGTTTTTTTTTTAAATGATGCTGATGTGGAAAATTGTGGTGCCAGCAGAGGCTTCGGTTTTATATATATATATATATAGATTAACAGGCAAATGCATGGTAGCACAAAAAAATCACCATTTAAACTAAGTATTCATCGGAATTTGTTTACAAATGGGGAAAACCTACACGGTAAAAACCCCACTGGGTGATTTTAAGGTCACCACTCCTGAGAATCCACTATTATCAAAACAAGCGGTTACAAGTAAATGAATCCTAGTACCTTATACCAACCTATAGTTGAACCATTACCCAATACCCAATTGGACTTGTTCTGTAGTGATAATTGTTAGGTTCTAAAGATTTAGATTTTATGTATTTAGAACTCTAATTTGTATTGTTGGCAAACCATAATCAAAACAATGTATTTAGAAGTGTTTTAGTCTTGCTCAAAGTTGTGCATTTATGTAAAGTTGGAATTGAGCTTAATGCAGAAAAGATTAATGCATTTCGGTCTGGCTCGATCGATCGAAGCTTAGGCTCGATCGATCGAAGCTCGGGCAGAATGTTTTTCTGCAGAATTTTTCAACTCAGCCCTAATTGTTTTAAAACGTTTTTAGGGTTTCTTATTTGTCCTAAGTATAAAAGGCAAACCCTAGCCACGTTTTAGTGTTGCTCATATTGCGGTTTATATGAATCTCTTGTGAGATCTTTGAGTAGCTTTCCTTCACATAAATTTAGGGTTTTCAAGGAAAAGAAGTTTTCTACACCTTGATGATCAATTCAGTTGCTGCCATTGAAGTTTAAAGAAAACACAAGCGGATGTGCTTGTATCTGGTGGTGAATCCAAGAAAGAAGGAGTCTGTGGATTCGGAGCTTGCACATGGTCATGTCAGTAAGTTCTACTAGTGGGTAGCAATAAGAAGTTGAGCATGGGGGCTTGTAAGTCTTATTGTATGAACTTCGATTCTTTCAAGATAGTGGATTCAAGTTTACCTTGAGGATAGCTAGGTCAAATCCTTCCCAGGTTTTTACCGGTTTGGTTTCCTGGGTGATCATATCTTGTGTTATTTATCTTTCCGCTGCTTTGTATGATATGATTATTTGATTGAGTTTAACCTAGATTTGAATAATTTGACTAAGTAACAACTTGGCTAATTACCTAGGTTAATCCAATTGTGGTTTTAAGGGGTCTAAAAACTGTCAAGTGGTATCAGAGCGGGTAGCTCTTTTGTTGTTGATCTTTTGATCACAAAGCTGATCCTTGACCCCTGTTGTCATGGAACACGGACACTCTCTAGTTATTCCTCCTCACTTTGATGGGAATAATTATGCTTATTGGAAAGTAAGGATGAAAGCATTCCTGAAATCTATTGATGAGAGAGTGTGGAACTCCATTGAATACGGATGGGAGAAGCCCACTACTCTTGTTAGTAAGTGGGAAACTTCTCAAAAAGAGGCAGTTACGTTTAATAGCAAGGCTATAAATGCTATCTTTAACGTTGTTTCTATGGAAGAATTTAAGAGAATCTCTAATGTTGAGGTTGCTCATACTGCTTAGAATATCCTCCAGACTGTGCATGAAGGCACAAAGGCTGTCAAAATAAATAAATTGCAGCAATTGACTTCTAAATTTGAAAGCATTAGGATGTCTGATAATGAATCTTTTGATGAATTCTATGCTAAATTAAATGATATTGTTAATTCTGCTTTTAACTTGGGTGAAATCTATGATCAACCTAAAATTGTTAGGAAGATTCTTAGATCTTTAACTGAAGACTTTAGACCCAAGGTGACTGTCATTACTGAAAGCAAGGATGTGGACTCCATCCCTAGTGATGAACTTGTAGGATCTCTTCAATTTTATGAGTTGGATCTACCCAAAACTACCAAATCCAAATCAATGGCTCTTAAGTCAATTGATGATGTTAAAGGTGGTGGATTTGATGATGAGCTCTCTGCTACAGAGATTGCTTACCTTGCCAAGAACTTTAAAAACTTTCTCAGGAATAGTAACAAAAAGGCAAAAGGCACGAACACTGCTGAACCTAGAAACTTTAGGAAGCATGATCCCACTAAGGTTAACAATAATGATAAACCTAGAGAAAAAGTAGGTCAATCTTCTAATAATTCTTTGAGTTCTCAGTGTTTTGGATGTCAAGGGTATGGCCACATGAAATCTGAATGTCCTACCTATTTGAAGTCTAAGG
This sequence comes from Quercus tomentella, assembly GCA_028535165.1. Lineage (NCBI taxonomy): Eukaryota > Viridiplantae > Streptophyta > Magnoliopsida > Fagales > Fagaceae > Quercus > Quercus tomentella. The sequence goes on from JAPQVY010000122.1 coordinate 16,597,331, forward strand.
ATAAGGCTATGGCTGTAACCCTTAGTGATGGTGAAATTTCTAATAATGAGTCTGATTGTGATGAGGATGGAAACTTTATTGCTTTCACCGCTACTACTGTAGTCGATGAGAGCATATCTGTTGAAGAGAACCCTTCTGATGGGGAACTCTCTAAGGATGCAGATCTTCAAGAGGCCTATAATAAACTTTGCAAAGTTACTGCAAAGGATGCTATGAATGTTGAACTTGGCCTGAAGAAAATTGAATCTCTTGAGCTTGATAAGAAGAATTTACTTGTTAAACTGTTTTATGCTAATGAACTTTTGAACAATGTGAAAACTGAGAATATGGTTTTGCTTGATAAAGTTAAATCTTTGGAACTTGATTTATCTGTTGCTAGATCTGCTAGTTCTAAACTTGATCAAATGTTGAGTGTTCAAAAGTCTTCTTCTGACAAAACTGGATTAGGTTATGTTGAAAGCATCTCTGTGTCTGCTCCCCATTCCACAAAGTTTGTTCTTTCATCTTCTTCTGAACCTTTTGTGAGTGAGATAGTGAGTGAAACTGCCAAACCCCCTGTGAGTGAGGTTGTCAAACCTATAGAAGTTTCATCATCTAGGAAGATTAAGGTTGATCTGAAAGAGTCTAAGTCTAAGAAGCCTACCCTATCTAAGGACAAGACACATGATAAGCCTGCATGGGTTTGTCACTTTTGTGGAAAGTCTAGACACATACGTCCTAACTGTTACAAGCTGCAAGCTACAAAGAGAGCAAACAAACCAAAAGTACCTGTGCCTCAAACACAAGATCCTATGGTACTTATTGGTGAATTGGTAAAGGCTTTAAACATTTATTCTAATCCTGGAGTTGGTAATCATTCCCATGTGAATAAGAACTCCAATGCTCATGGTGCATCTAAAAGGTTTTGGATGCAAAAGACTCGAACTAACTGAGTCTTTCTGATATGGTCTTTGTGCTTCATTGCTCTACCCTTTGTGACCATTGTTCTTTGTTTTTGTTTTTTTTGTTTTTCTAGGATTTGCATTGCATAATATTCATGCATTTCATTCTAAGTTTTTTTTGATAAATAAAAAAATAAAAAAAAGGAAAAGGGAAGAAAAAGGAAGCAAATTTTGTTTTGTACTATTCTTCTTAGTTTTTAAGAACAAGGTTGGTCAATTTATTTTCACATAACATGTCGTTTGTACCTTATTTAACCTTGATGAGCCTAAATATTGCACTTTACTAGTTGAAGCTTTGTAGTGCATGTTGTATGGGAAAGATGTTAATGGTTTTTGATTACTTTGTCTTGATCTTGAAATCACATGTCTTTGACTGTCGAACTTGAACCTTTAGAGAAAGGCATAAATAACCATCTCACCACTATTCACTAGCCAATCATGAACACCTTAGTGCATATCATAAGATTTTGTGCTCGAGAAAGTGTAGCACATGCACAAAAAGAACATAAGGTGAAGCCTCGGTTTAAATTGCTTAATACTTAAAATTGGTGTGTACTATTAGGCTTGATGCCAAAATCACATGACTTAAAATTGGTATGTATATTATGAGGCATAAATTCAAGAAACTTACATGATTGTAAGCTTATGATCTAGGAGATGTGAGAGTTATATGATGTAACTCTTTAGATAATAGTCTCTTTTAAATTCTTTGTGATGAATTTTGTAGACTTTGTGATTGATTGTTATTCACATATCACCTCACATGTATCTTAAGCTTTTGCTAGTTGCAGATACTACACGAGTTACTCTTTGCTAAGCTTTGTACATGTTATTGTGTATGTTTATGGTCTGACCAACCAAGTTTTGCAAATACTTTGAATTTTGTGCAAAATTAATTTGCTGCTTGAAAATTTGTGGAGAATGCAAGAAATTTTATCTTTAGGAAATTTGGGCTTAATTTTTTTTGAAAATCACATCATCACATACTCATGCATTTTGTTCTTAAATTTCAATGCTTTGAGTTGATTCTGAATTTTTTTCAAAAAACTGTGTTTTTCCTCAAATTTAGTGAGTCTCTGCCCATTTCGATCGATCCCTTCTATTTTTCGATCAATCGAATTTTTTTAAATATGTTTGAGAGAGCCTCTGACTGTTTCGATCGATCGAAACTCATGAATCATTTTTTTTTTTAAAGTCGGATTGGACTTTTTCAAAGGCACTTTTTCAAAACTTTTCAAACTTTCCTCTCTCTCTTCGACTTGGCTAGGCTCCACTAAGGATTTTTTGTCATTTTCCTCCGGAATTTTTGCAAAGTTTTTGTCTCCCAAGGCCGGTAAGACCTTTATGCCCTTCCTTTTGCATTTTATTTCATGATTTCATGCATTTTTCATACATTGCATTGGGTATTTTCGGAACTATTCATGTTTGGGGTTTTTGATGTTTCAAGCCATGTTTTCTGAAATTGATCATTGGGTTTTTGCTCTAGGATGTTATAATTCTGATCCTTAGGGTTTAATTTGATCAATTTTGTGGTTTGTGAAAACTTGAAAATTTTAGGGTTTGTAATTGATCCGATTTCGGGATTTTGTTCAAATTATGTTAAATTGATGAAATTGGCTTGATCAATTGATGTAATTGGTCATTATTTTCTAAAATCTATCTTGTAAGATGATCAATTAGTCAATATCTTTCAAATTGATCAAGTGATTTTCCAAATTTTGGGGTTTTTGTGTTAATACCTCTATGTTCAAGCCAATTTTGTGAATTTGAACTTCTTTGGACTTATTTGCACTGCATTAGGACATGCATCATGCCATTTAAATTGCTCATGCATCATATAGATTTTGTTCTATTTTTTTTGTGCTAACTTGCAGTCTGCCCTTGGTATTTTTGTGTTTTTTTTTTCTTTGTTCTATGTTTTGGTCCTTATCTTAGCACCATGCCTAGGAAAACTAGAGCCCATAGGACCCCTTCCACTTCCTCTGAGTCTCCCTCTAGGAGTGAGGTGTTTAGGAATGATAAGGGCAGAGAGGCCTTTGATACTTTGAACTGTAAGCGTAAGATTTGGGCTAAGCGTGCTGTGGTTTTAGATGAGATTGATCTGGCCATTAGAGCTAACTTTGAGTCTAGAGGTTAGTTGCCTCTCTTAGAGATAGATCATCCACCCCCGACCAGCCTGATTAGAGAGTTCTTCTCAAACCTCTCTTACCACATCTATGATTCCAACACCCTTGTTAGGAGTTGGATACGAGGTGTTGAGTTCACCATTACCCCTCGGGTAATGGCTGAGGCTCTTGGGGTTCCGGTTGTTCGGGAGCCTGACTATCCCTATGATGAATCACCCTCTTTAGATGTTGTCATGTCATACATCACTGGGTCATCTATCCAGTGGGGTTCTGATCCTCGGATCACGTCCGCTGAGCTTACCGAGACTGCTTATCTTTTCTTTAGGATAGCGTGTCATTCGTTGTGGCCTATTTCTCACTTCCACACCGTCCCTCTAGAGCGATGTGTGTTTTTGTATGCGTTCGTTTCTGGAGCGTCTATTAGTTTTCCGCATCTGTTCTTTCGTTCTTTAAACGAGGTTCATAGGAGTTCTGCCGTAGGGCATGCGCTTATTCATCCTATTTTCATTTATAGGATTTTGCTCTTTTTATGTCTAGATGGTTTCCCGTCTGGTGAGCCTGTGCATGTTGTTGCTCCCATAGGTCCCACCTTTCTTAGACAGAGGGCTGCTCACTTGAGAGTTGCTCCTTCGCGTCCTAGACATGCGTCATCTGGTGCTGTTCCGCCTCCTCCCTCTTCTACAGGTGCTGATGCTACTGAGACATCGGGTGCTGCTGCTGCTGCTGATGCCAATGTTCCTCCACCGACTACTTCGGATGATTCAGACATTCGCCGTACGTTGGATCATGTCTTGACTATTCAGGCGGCTCATGGATAGATTTTGGTGGACGTACTCGATGAGATCCGTGCCTTGCGTGCGGAGTTGGCACAGTTTAGACCACCTTCCTTTTGATGATGGTGTTTGTTTGTCCTTTGGCATTCCGTCACAAAAAGGGGGAGTACTTTGTAGAGTTTTGTTTTTGTTTTCAGGGGGAGAGTATTTTCTTTGGTTGGAGCTTGTGGAGTTTAGATTGTATCTAGGTGCTTCACTTTGTATTTTACCTTTTTAGCTCTTGCCATTTTTTTGATGGGTTATTCATGTTAGGGGGAGTGAGTATTTTTGTTAGTACTTTATATGTTTATTGATTTATATTTATGAGTTATTCATTGATATATGTCTTTATTGTGTGTTGTTTGAAATCAAGAATTTATTTTGTTTACTTGTATTGTTTCCACACATGCAGTTATGCATTTTGTTTAGTGTTTCAGGAAATATACAGGTTGAATCAATTGAGCTGCTGTCTACACTTGCAACTCATGGATAGTAGTTAGGATTGAATTTGTTTTATGAGCATTATTTTTGTAAAGGGCTTTTATTTTGTAAACTTTGAGCTTCTAGTTGTGTTTTGTCACGGATTGCCAAAGAGGGAGTTTGTTAGGTTCTAAAGATTTAGATTTTATGTATTTAGAACTCTAATTTGTATTGTTGGCAAACCATGATCAAAACAATGTGTTTAGAAGTGTTTTAGTCTTGCTCAAAGTTGTGCATTTATGTAAAGTTGGAATCGAGCTTAATGCAGAAAAGATTAATGCATTTCGATCTGGCTCAATCGATCGAAGCTTAGGCTCGATCGATCGAAGCTCGGGCAGAATGTTTTTCTACAAAATTTTCCAACTCAGCCCTAGTTGTTTTAAAACGTTTTTAGGGTTTCTTATTTGTCCTAAGTATAAAAGGCAAACCCTAGCCACGTTTTAGTGTTGCTTATATTACGGTTTATGTGAATCTCTTGTGAGAACTTTGAGAAGCTTTCCTTCACATGAACTTAGAGTTTTCAAGGTGAAGAAGTTTTCTACACCTTGATGATCACTTCAGTTGCTGCCATTGAAGCTTAAAGAAAACACAAGCAGGTGTGCTTGTATCTGGTGGTGAATCTAAGAAAGAAGGAGTCTGTGGATTCGAAACTTGCACGTGGTCGTGTCAGTAAGTTCTACTGGTGGGTAGCAATAAGAAGTCGAGCGTGGGGGCTTGTAAGTCTTATTGTATGAACTTCGATTCTTTCAAGATAGTGGATTCAAGTTTACCTTGAGGATAGCTAGGTCAAATCCTCCCCAGGTTTTTACCGGTTTGGTTTCCTGGGTGATCATATCTTGTGTTATTTATCTTTCCGCTGCTTTGCATGATATGATCTTTGTAATAGTGATAACCTAGATTTGTTAAATTGGACTAAGTAACAACTTGGCTAATTACCTAGGTTAAATCAATTGTGTTTTAAGGGGTCTAAAAACTGACAACAATCTCTCATTTTCAATGTATGGCTCCCAGTACGTGACTAACCAATTGCGTGGATCCTAGTACGCAACTTCAATCACCAACTAGAGAAGGATGTTGGCTGCAAAGTTCTTCAGTTCATATAGATGATGGAGATCATGAAGTTGTTTGGTCATAAAACCCTATGGTGTACAAACACAACAGCTTCTTCAAGAACTAGGGCAAACTAGGTTTCAGGTCACACTCTTCTTCACATTTGTGAAATTTTCTCTTGTGCAACTTGTGTCACTTTTTTCAGCCCTTAAAATAATCCTTCTATATGTTTAGGGTTTTGAGAAAAGAAAGCCCAAACATACATTCAAGGATTGGATGAAAAACAGTCTTGAAAAACTGAACTTCATAAATCTTGATAGATAGCCGTCTATCGAGCTAACTGTCGAGCCACGGGTTTTAGCAGCTTTTAAACCTCGATAGATGCTAGCTGTCGAGCGTTAATGAACAACACTTTTCACACTTGATTCTTGAACACACTTGATTCTTGAACAGACTTGCATGGCTTTAACACTTGAACTGAAACCTTGTTTCTTGAAGCATTAAATACATCCTAGATCTTCCCAATTACAAGAAAAGTGCGTTTTGTTAAAGGATTAACCAATTACATAAAATAATGACATATAGTCCTAACATGTGAAACACATATGTCCTAATAAAGGCTTCGTCAAGTTAGTTGGTAGCAAGAGCTTGGAGGGCTCAAGAACATGAGGTAGACCAGGCTTGGACGGTCTTTTGTTATTCGTGTACTCCAACTTATTCTCTAGTAGATCGATTTATCACTTGGAGGGCGGCAGAGAGGTTTTTTGCCGAGTTCTTTGGTTTCCTCTTCGATAACACATCACGATGTTATCTTGTGTTTGCATCCTTCTTCCTTACTCTTTTAGCTTTTATTTTATTGTTGATATTTGATGAATATGGCTTAGAGTAGTTATTTTGTTTATTTGCTCGCATTTACTCTAATCCGCACTTAGTTTAAGTTAGAGTAAAATCAACCTAGCCGAAAGTTTTAATTTGGGGGTCTAAACAGCTCCTATGTTTTCACACACATTCGAGCTTTCACAAATTAATGCATATAATGCAATCAAGATTTTTGGGTACATGGATGGTCATTCTAGTCATTCTCCTTGATTAAATCATGGGTGCAAAATCGAGTGTCTACACCCATGAACCCTTGAGAATGTCCAAAGATCATTAAAAAGTCTAAAAACCCTAATTTTAACTCATAAATACTCATCTTATACCTCCAATCAAAAAGCTAGCTAGAGAGAGCCATTTTTTACACTCCATCTTCTCTAAAACCCTAATTCTCTTTTCTAAAACACACACACTTAGCACCTTTGCACGTTTTTTACAAATTAAAAAACCTCTCATTAGTTAGTTCTAAGGCAAAAACTATTTTCCCAATTGATTTCTCAAAACCCTTTTCAAAACTAATCTTGTTTTTGAGTTATGATTACTTATAAACTATTGAAATGTGTAGGCGAGTTGGTATCCGAGCTATATAGAGACCTATAACTCGGGGTTCAAGCCCCCGCATTTACCTAGCAAAAAATAAATAAATAAATAATGATAACTATGATAAATTCCTATTAATATTATATTATTCTATATTTAACCTTCATTAAAATATTTCCATATTATATATATATATATATATATATATATATATGTTTATTTATTTATTTATACAAGATAGAAATGATTTTCTAGTCAAATTTAAGTGTATATGTGTGTGAAACTCTCTCGTGGAAGCTTAAACCCCAGCCCTTACTCCCTCCCCCCCTTCCCCTATACCCTACAAACACTTATACTTGTAAAGTGACCATCGCACCATGGATATTCATATTATATTTCATTTTAAAAGGTAAAATAGATAGTTTAATTATCAAATTTAATATTTGGACACAAAATAAACGAGAGGGGAAGGGGAAAATAAAAAGCATTACATGGAGCATATTCGTGCCATATATATGTGCATGGTCATTCACTAGCCAGTTGTATCTTCTCCCACATTGGCAACATTAATCAAGAGACCTAAATCATGAGAACTCTTTGTGTCTATTTCATTTTTCTCCTTGTTCTCCTCGTTACTATCGGTATTTCATTCCAAACTTCATACTCTTTCACTTCGTTGTTTCACTTTACATATGTAGCAGAACTTCATTTCATGGTCAAATAATTTTTTGTTATTTAAAAATCGACCATTTATTTTTTTACGGAGTCTCATCCTTTATTCCTCCGTATCAAAGTGGCAATAAGAAAAATACACCATCTTATAGATGAGATATGAGAGGCCATAAGTTTCAATTTATGGCTTTTAAAAGTTTGTTGCTATATATATATATATATATAATTTGATAATTACAATGGAAGAGAGATATTGATTTTAGAGTCAGACATTTATGTTAGAAACACCAAAAAATGTATCAATTGAGGTACAAGCTTTTGATAAAAGTTGTTGATTTCTATGGAGGAACTAAACATAGGATAACTGTTCATTTTCTCTTGAAGCTAAGTCCAATATATGCACAACCCCTACTGATCCAAAATCTTTGAAACACTAGTTAAAATTTTCACAAAAAGCATTATAAAAGAGGAGATCTAATGTCCAATTCATGGATGCTGCCTTTATGGGATTAGAGACCTTCTATGGTTTATTGAAAATTACAACAAAGAAGCACTAATTTTTTTCTTTTAGAGTTAATAACATACTATCAGGAGCTTTGTAGCTCAATTGGTATTTCTTGATATTTCTAATAAAAATGTCTATGATTTAAAACCCTTCTCCCCTAATTATCAAAAGAAAATTTGTATTGCATACTAACTAGAAAAAACAAAAAGTCTCCCTGTACCCCTCTCTCTCTCTCTCTCTCTCTCTCTCTCTCTCTCTCTCTCTCTCTCTCTCTCTCTCTCTCTCTCTCTCTCTCTCTCTCTCTCTCTCTCTCTCTCTCTCTCTCTCTCAATATTTATGAGTTGAATGCCTAACCATTTATTCTAATCCTGGATCTCATCGTAAAGGAACAAAGTAATATTAATGGATTAAAATCCTCTTGGAATATATCCAAAGTAGTAGCTAGGATAATGTGATAATAAGCGAATTGTGAAAAAATAAAAAATAAAAAGAAAGAGAGAGAGAGAGAGAGAGAAGATAATAAGCGAATTATGACTAGATTCTTTGATTATCAAATTGATATTCTAATTAAATCGTAAGCATGATTATAGGCAATGAACCCATGGTGGTGGAAGCTAATAAGTGCAAAAGAACTTTCCATTAAGGAAGTCAATACCATACCGGAGGCTGTACCGGTTTAGCCACCGATACGATATATTTCGGATACCGATCAATATCGATGTACCGTTTCGGGTTTACCGCTATTTAATATATGTATATATACACACACACACAAAAAAATTCTCTATTTACTATAAAACATTACCTCAAAAATTCATGTTTACCATAAGAGTCCAATTATGAACAATTTATTTAGTTGAAAGTGAAAAGTTTTTGTTGAATGGTAGAAATGAAAAATGAGAAAAATAAAAAGTGAGTTAAGTTTGATTTGATGTTCACATGGGTCACTGACTTAGACACACAAAACAATAAACGTAAAAAAAGATAAAATTGTTTTATTAACCTCGTGTCAGCAGACTCAACACATAAAATGAGAAAAGACAAGTAAAAGGAATTTGAAAAGGCAAATGAAATAGAACAGAAGAAATAGACATTTGGTATGGCCGTATGGGGAAGAAGAAGAAGGGAGCTAGGCGAAATGGAATCACCATTAGCAACGTACTCTCGGCTGCAGGGAAACTAAATCATAATGTTACTGCCTTAGGAATATTAGATCTGTAAGCGAAACCTTTTTTTTTTTTTTTCTTTTCCTTTTTTCAGATCTGGAAGTCTTGATTTTTCTGTTCTGGACCGATATAAGTTTTTCGGCCGAAATACGGTATTTGCTCCAGTAAGGCCGAAATAACTCGGTATGACCGGTATTTTAACCGGTACGAAACAAATGTGTTTTTGTACCGGTTTAGGTTCCGGTAAGAAAAATTTCAACCGTACCGGCTGGTATGGTACGGAATCGACTCCACTGCTTTCCATCTCTATGGAACGAGAAATTATAGAGTTTTTTGGTGGACCACGTCAATTATCCACCATTCCACTAAAAAACTTCCACTTGTTTAAAATTGCAGAGTCAGTAATTAATTTCTGTTTAAAAAGAAATTTCTAACCAACAATTTTAAACAGGTGGAAGTTTTTTAGTGGAATTTTGGACCACATTACTTGTCCACCATGTGGACCTTATAATTTCTCCTATGGAACGAAGTGCTTGCAATATCTCTGTATAGGTAGCTGCCAGTACAAGTTCGGACCCAAAGCTAATGGAAAATGCATAGAGATATTAGCTTGCGAATGTTCTTACCCTTGCTAATCCTTTCCATATATTAAGCAATGAGTGCTAATTTTCGAGTTAGATTCTATTAATAAAGTCCAGCTACATCTATCTCTCTCTCTCTCTAAATATCAAGGGTCTGTTTGGGATACGCTTATTTTGCTAAAACTGAAAACTTTTTGCTGAAAGTATTGTAGATAAAAGTAAAAGTTAATTGAAATAGTAAAGTGAAACCCATAAATAATACTAAAAAGTATAATAAGACCCATAAATAATAGTAAAAATAAATTGAATAATAAAACAAGCTAATTTTTTAATTTTTGTCAAAACACTCGTAACAAAGAAAACTGAAAAGACCAAATGAAACACCCATTTAATTATAGATTGAAACTCTATCTAAAACAAAAAATAAAATTATAAACAGATTACCTCAATATTTATACAGCCACTATTCTTTGATTCCTTTACCAACAATATAACTGAATTGGTTTGTTTCATCAACAAAATAAAAAATTAGATTGGTTGAGTTGGAACTACCTCTCTCAGTTATTCTAAATTAACCACTTGATATCATCATATCTCCTCATCAAATTCCACTTCAACCGTGTGGTAGAAAATTCTATCTTTTCGTAGGTACTAACAAGACACGCCAAAAAAAGTATCCAACACACGTAGGGGTGTCAATTCGGGTTAACGTGTCAGGTTCGTGTCGTGTCGAGGTAGGGGTATTCGACTAAATGACTCAACCCTAACCCGACCCATTTAATAATCGTGTCATGATCTTTCAACCCTAACCCGACCTGTTAATAAGACGGGTTGACCTAACCCAACCCATTTGACACACTTAATAAACGAGTCGTGTTGGGTTGACACGAATGTAACACAACCCATTTCAACCTGCATAATATTAAATATAACATTTATTTAGAAATAATTTTTTTACATCCTAAAAAGCAATGCATACACTTCAAGTCTTCAACCCACATTCAAAATAATATAGTTCAACAGAAATATAACATTCATCTAGAAATAAGTTCTTTACACTTCAAAAGAAGTGCAAACACTTCAATCCAAATTCAAAATAACAAAATTTAACAAAAATAAAATAACATAGTTTAACAAAAATATAATATCCTTGAAACTCATCAAATGCTAGGTTTCAATTTCCAATTATATTCCTTGTAAATTTTTATAATTACTCACTTTTCTTTTTAAATTTAAAATATATGTTGGATATAAAAGGTATTTGACAAATCTAAAATAAAATATTTATTTATTTGTTATACGAGTTAAACGGATTGTGTTAAGTGGGTCATTTCGGGTTGACACAAATAAATTGGCGTGTCAAAAGTGTCTATTGCGGGTTACGCGAGTTGACCCGCTTATGACACGTTTCTTATCGTGTCGCTTTCGGGTCGACCCGTTTATGACCCAAACCCATGAAGGCCCAACCCTAACCCGAAAAAACCCGTGTTGGGTTCGTGTCGTGTTCGCGGGTTGGGTCGAATATTGACACCCCTAAACACATGTAACAGGCAAAAAATATATATTAAATTTCAGGTACAGCCCGGACACTGTTGCAACACGTCGGATACGTCCCGGGCACAAAAGAGGGTTTAAAAAAAAAACACCAGGATTTTGAAATCTGGCACAATACTCACTATCATCATTGTTGGGATAAAATAGATTGACCCTTACAAATTAATTAATTGTTCAAATTAATTAATTAGGTTTAATTATATGTAATTGTGTGGTAGCATAAATAAATCACCGGTTATTTTAAATGCAATAGAAATTAAATTTAATGCGGATGATTTGTTTACAAATAAGGAAAACCATCGAGACAAAACCTCATCAGGTGAATTTCAGGTCACCACTCTCGAGAATCCACTATTATCAATCACAAGCGGTTACAAGTATAAGAAATCTTATCAAACCCTTTGGCCTATCCTGAAATACCAACCTACAGTTGAACCCTTACCCCAATACATAATTGGACTTGTATTGTAGTAGCAATCTTCCAGTTCAATGCACGAATCTTAGTACATGACTAATCAATGATGCACGGATTCAAATATGTGACTAACACCAACAACTTGAAGAAGATATTGGCTGCAAAGTTCTTCAATTCATCAATGATGAAGATCAAGAAGCTCCTTGGTTACAAAACGCTAGGGCACAAAGACGCAGTAGTATTTTCAGAAAGAATAATGAACTAGGTCACTTTCTGCATGTGTTCTCCTTATATGATGACCTTAAAAATAAGTCTTATGTATGTCTAGGGTGGTGAGAAAAAAAAAAAAAAAAAAAAAAAAAAAAAAAAAAAAAAACCCTACACATACATGTCAGCTAAGGCAAAAAATCAAATATGAAAATTTTGATTTCGTAGATCTCGACAAATTCAACTTTTGTCGAGTTTCTGTCTTAAATCTCGATAGATACTATTTCTGTCAAGTTATCTGTCGAATTTTAATAAACAGCTCTTCTTTACTTATTTCTTGGTCAAATCTTTATGGCTTTAACACTTTACTTGAACAACATGTTTCTTGAAGTCTTAAACTCATCATAAATCTATCCAATTAAAAGTAAAGTACATTTTATCAAAAGATTAGTCAATTACATAAAATATGTTCCTAATAATCATGTTAAAGAAAGCAAATATCAAGTAAAAAACTAAAAAAATATCATCGTCTTCTTTTTTTTCTCTCGCCAACCTACTACAGCCACCATCGCCATCTGTACTTGCTTGGTTTCTCTTTTCACAGTTGCTTTTTCGTTTGATCTCTTGATGCAGTCAACTTGCTTTTCTGTCTTATTTTGACAAAAGTTGAAGTGCTATTTAGTCTTTGTGGCCAACGTATAATCACGTCATGTTCTTTTGTTTTAAGGTCTGGTGATTTTTACTTTTTATTTCATGGGCAGGTTAACTCCATGACCATGAGCATATGGGGCCGGCAAATGGGCTGGGCATATATAGGGACTGGATTCTTTGCAAATTAATTATTTTCAAACAAATCCCTATTATTTTAATTTGAAAATTTTATTGTTATTATTTAATTTTAAAACTTAAAATAAACATAAATTATATCCAAAAATATTTAAAATATACTTAAAAATAAATATTAATTAATTAATTAATTAATTCTCATATCCTAGACGTGTCTTTCTCTAATTTTCAAGAATTATTGTACCTTTGTATTTGTGTCCATGCAACTTAACTAGCTAGTAATTAAAAGCAATTAGCTCCTAAGTCTACAATGAAACTGGAAACTCTAATCTTGTATTAAATCATTACTACTGTCAAGACTCAAGAGCCCCTTGCACTTTTTAACAAATCTTCATTGACTCAATCACAAACCTAGGATAACCACAAACTGACATGAAAAAACACTCAAAAATCAACAAGCACATCCACACAAACTGATATACATACCTAAACATGAATTCAACTTGAAAGTTCAATCAGTGTGTAAAATACCAATGAACGTTTAAACTCCCAACTCGAAAATTACCAACACAAGTTTATAATCAAACAATATATATGCGGAAAATGAAATATAAGCTATAACCAAATTGGTAACACACTTTAAAACATATTTTATCACAAACACAGCAGTAATTAAAAGGTAAAGGGAAGAGAGATGAAAACGCAAAAATAACACAACGATGTGTTATCGAAGAGGAAACCGAAATACTCAGTGTAAAATCTCTTCGCTGCCCTCTAAGAGGTCAATAATCCATTAGAGAATGAAGTTGAGATACATGAATAGCAAAAAACCCTCTAAGCCTAATCTACCCAGTGCACCTAAGCCCTCCAAGCTTCTTGCTCCAACAGGGTTACGCCGAACCTTGTCTTCTCTAGCTTACCGAATCTCGCAATCACCCATTGCATCAACCAAAATGAATTGGTCCCTTCTGAACTGCTTCCTAAACACCAAAATTCCTCCTCACTAATATGGGTATGGTGAGATAAGGATTTGGCTAAATGTACCTCTCAAGAATATGTCAATGGAAAGGGTGAGAGTAGAGGAATTTGGAGAATCAAAGGGTGAAGATTGTGGATGAGTCAATCTTATTTTTCTCTAGGGTTTCTCTCTCAAAATTCTCTCTGGAAGCTCTCTCCATTTCGTGGGTATAAAGGTATTTATAGTGGTGTGTATGAGGAATGCGAAAAGTCATGTTTCAACCAAACAAGGCATTCTGGCGACTCGACCTCGCGACTGAAACGAGTCACGAGTTTGAGTCGCGAGCTAATTACCTGGCCAAACTGGAAGTTTTATCCTGTAGTGCTCTAGCTATCGTGACCCTTTAGCTCCCTTGTATACTTCACTCGTGTGCCACCTTTGGTGACTTACCAGTCGAGAGAGCTAGTCGCGAGGCTCTTTTTGAGTGCACACATCTTGAGTTTTCTTCACACTCTCTCGCACACTACCCTTACATAATTCCCACCAAAATATAGGGTATCTAATTGCTAAATTACAAGCAAATTTGGTATGGAATAAAGCCAACACATGATTGAATAAATTCAACCTTACACAACTCACAAACAAACACTCACGAACCCCATGGCCTCTACATTGTAAATCTACACTCATGCGCAACCAGGCCACTACTCTTAAGATAGGTTCATTTTAGATAGAGAGTAAAATGAATATGGTGAGCCACTATCGTTGGTGGCAGTATACCACGTGTCATTTATCCTATAAAAATAAGAAAGAATGAGAGTGTTTTAAATGAGATGGGAGCCAAATCTAAAACAAATAAACCCAAAATTCTTTAAGTACTAATGTTTATTTATGGATAAAGCTTTAGCACCCAATCAAAACCAAAAGGCAGAAGAAACCTAGTATTTTATCTTACAAAAAGAATTAGAAAAGCAAACTAATCCAGATTTTTAGCTTCCAAGCGAAGAATAACTCCAAAAATGACTAAACAAATCAAATAAATGTCAATTTAAGTAAATCATGCTAATTAATTAGAAAAAAAAAAATTACACTTTTCCACCCTAAATTATACTCAATATTTCACTTTGAACCCTAAACTTTTTGAATACACGTTTTGCACCATAAACTTTGACCCTTATTAGACTTTGCACTTTGACGTCAAGTTTGCTATTATGTTGGATGGAAAGCTCAGTCACGAGACTCGCACATGAGTAGTACCAAGTCAAATGACCCAAATTTCCCTCTTCCAACCCCATCCATATACCATTTCTCACTCCAAATTGTTCCACAATTTTTTGCCACACACATTGTTGCACAACCACCTATTTTCAACCATGAGATCCATAATAAAAAAAACCCACACACCAACACATAGTCAAAAACCAGATCACAAAAACAAATTCACATGAATACAAAATCACAAACACAATTTTGGAGTAACCTATACAAGATCCACAAACATAAATCCCCAATTTTTGATCAATGCAATCGGATCACAAACACAATTCTTAATCGACCCATCAGCAAGATCTACCATGAGAGAGAGAGAGAGAGAGAGAGAGAGAGAGAGAGAGAGAGAGAGAGAAGCTAAATCATACCAACCAAACCAATTTTGAATCATGAGGCACAATTAAAACCTAAACCAATTCTGAATCCTGACTTAACAAAACCTAAATCAAAACCAGCCACCATCGCCCACCACCAGGTCCACCACCCATGACCTAGCGAACATCTTTCACCACCCATCTTTGCCAATCTGTGTGGATCAATGCATGCGAGAAACCCAAAATACCAAATTGTGAGTAAGAGTGATGGACTGAGACTGAGGGTTTATGGACGTAAGGATGTTTGGAACTTTGACGTGGAATATGGACTTTTGACTTGGTGCCACTTAAGCAAAGGTTACATGTGAGTCATGTGATTGAGCTTTCCATCCAACATAATAGCAAACTTGACATCGGGATACAAAGTGTAACAAGCGTCATAATTTAGGGTGCAAAACATACATTCAAAGATTTTATAGTTTAGGATAGTAAAATATAATTTCCCGAATTAATTAAATAAGAGAATCTTGTCGAAATATATATATATATATATATATATATATATATATATATATATATATATATATATATATATATAAAAGAGAAAACATTTAAATATTTTGGTGAAAGTAAAAATCTTTAAGTTACCGTCCAAGAATGTGAGAGAAACGAGCCTAATCAACTACTCATTATTCTTTTTCCCTGAGGTGGATTTACTATACCAAATAAAATGCCGACATAATATTTTTTATTATTTTATTACTCAGGTGTTAGGTAAACATTTTGTCAATCATGTTAGCATTTTTCATCATTAAGATGAGGAAAAATATTAGAATGAAAATTTGTTGAATAATCTCAAAATATAAAAACCAAAATAAAAAGGATTTTATTAATGTGTGCTCTTAGAGCATACAATAGTAAACTTTTTTAAAAAACTTTTTATGAAAAAATGAAAAAGTTACCAATATTTTTTGGCAACCTTTTTATAAAATATTTCTAAAAATAAATGAATAATGAGTACACATTAGACCCAAATAAAAATAATGCCCTAAAATATAAAGACAAAAAGTGTTCTTACGTAAACCCAATTATGCCTTTGCATAACGGTTACAACTAACAACTCATATAAATCAACAAAACAAATTCATATGGTTAGTTTAGTTAGTTGGTTAGTTAAATACTATGAATCACTCTACTCTCTTCCACGCCTCTGCTGCTCTTTTCCCGCCTCCTCACTCTACCTCTTCCACCAGGTCTCACTCTCTTTCTTTCTCTATCTCATTGAGCACTTGTTTTCAGTTGGGCAATTCGTCAAACACAAAGCGTGCAGTCAATTTTGAGATTTCTTCTGCCTCCTTCTGTTCTGATTCTCATATGGGTATATTGCTTTCTGCATTTACAGGACTAATGTTACCGACAACATTGCCATTGACGGTCGGAATGTGAATTTCTCGATCACGACGAGGCAGGGAAAAGTCGTGCCGATTCTTCGGGACTGTTCGCTTCGAATTCCTTCTGGACAGTTCTGGATGCTTCTTGGACCCAACGGTTGTGGAAAATCTACCCTCTTGAAGGTACACCAAAATTTACCATACCAAAATTGCTTTTTCTCTACTGGGTTGTTTTGCTTTCAGTGTATTTTGAATTTGTTAGATTGCTTATGTTTATCAAACAATGTCAAGAACTATGTAGATCTTGGCTGGTGTTTTGAGTCCCACGAATGGAACTGTGTACGTGAAGCGGCCAAAGAGTTTTGTTTTCCAAAATCCAGACCACCAGGTGTGTTCTTTATCCATTTTTCATGTTGTAATGTTTATGTTTGTAATATTGCAGTTCGAGTATTTTCACGTTTGGTTGCAAGTATAGGATTTGACATGTCAAACTTTATGGTTTTCAGCCTCTTCCATTTTATTAATGAAGAATGAACTTCATATATACTATGTAATGTAATAGGACTCTTTGACTAGATTCCAAGCCTAGCTTTAAATTTTCCCCTTTTTTAAGCACAATCATAGATGCGAATAGAGTTTTGGAGTTTGAATTAGTTACCTAGTCAAGGTTTGAGGTAGCTGTGATTCGTAAATGCTATTCTCTTAACAAGCTCTAGCTCAAATGGAACATTTTCTTTATAAGACTGAGGTGAAGGATGGGATTGTGGATTCAAAGACCCATCGGATGCATCTACAACTTACCAAGCAAAAGACATAGTAGGTTAGTTTAGTCCTATTCTGTGGTTGAATGTCCTTTTACTCTTTTCATATGGAGGTTGATAACTGAAACGGGTGTAAGGGTTGATTTAACTAAGCTGTGGAATGAGCTGCTTTCTTCGATTGGCTTCCTAGGACTTTTTTGTTGGAAGAGTGTGAAATTACAGGCTAGTTCTAGAGTCAGCATTCGACTAAAGAATTCAAGAAAAAGAATGTCAGATGTTCACCCCTTTCCTATACCAGCAGAAGGATTTTTATAAAAGCACATAAAAGATGTTAGTATGTCAACTTCATTGACATATCTAGTGTTCATCCGTGAACTCATTCACTCACATTAGATGTATGGGATACCAGTGAGCTCTAGCTAGGTGTTGGTGGGGCAGCAATGCTCCATGAAGTCACTTTGGTGCTGATAAACTTGGCGGAATAGATACTTCAAATTTTGCACTCATACTTCTATCTAATATGTATTTGATGTGGATATGTTTGATGCATATTGGGATACTCATGTTAAAAAATTAATTTAAATCATGGATATGGCATGGATACTTTTGAGGATAATTAATTTTTCTTAAGAAAAAAGGAGGTTTAAATGTAAAATATGGGGCTTAGTATTTTAGAAAGTTAGGAATCTGTAAAATTCCAAATTTCTATTTTTACCGATTGTCTCAAAAGCCTCTTGTTTTGAGACCATAATAAATTACCAATTTTCCAAAAAGCTAAACCTGTTTCGAAATGGCGAATTTAATTATTTAACCAATAGTTGAACATCTATGAATCAAGCATGGATCATGTGTTCTGTTGGTACTGACCACTTCTAAATTAGTTTTATTGTTTATACATATTTCATGCCTTTGGTGTTTGTTATATATCTTTTAAAATTTATTTAAATGTATCTATTTATTAGTTAAGGTCTTCTGGATTTTATAGTATTTGTATCATATCCTTTTCCATATCGGTGCCAGTGCTTCATAGTCAAATCGTACCCTTACCATACAAAATGAAAAAAGAAAAATTAAAATATTATCTTGAGGTTATTCTTACTCATGCCTGTATGCTGTTATTGAATGTGATATTAACATCTGTAATTTCCTTTCCAGATGAAATTGTTTGCATCCTAACATGATGTTTTGTTATTGGTCTCTAGAACATTTTAATTGAGACCATTACAATTCAAAACATGGATGATTAGGTGAAACCAAAACAGTTTGCTTATTATTGTGGCTAGAAAAATGCTCAAAAGAACTGCCTGAAAGTGCCTATGATGGCATTCCTCTTTTGTTGCAGGTAGTGATGCCTACAGTAGAAGCTGATGTGGCATTTGGTCTTGGAAAGTTCAATTTGACCTGTGGTGAGGTTAGATCCAGGGTGTCTAAAGCTTTGGATGCTGTTGGCATGTCTGACTACCTGCAGGTAATTTTTGTGAATCAATATCTTTTGGTTAGTTGAAGTATTTGCTAGAAGTTTGACATCTAATTGGGCTTTTGTTGCATTTTTAGAGGTCTGTTCAAACACTCAGTGGTGGTCAGAAGCAGAGGGTTGCAATTGCTGGTGCTTTAGCTGAAGCTTGCAAAGTGCTGTTATTGGATGAGCTCACAACATTTTTAGATGAAAATGATCAGGTATTTTATTTTTTAGAAACGAGATGGAATATTTTTAATCCTTTGTGCTATCGTATTATAGACACATCTATGGAATGTTGTGTGCATTCAAATAAAAAGATTTGACAACAGGATTCATTTAACATTATGAATTACTTTTTTTTCCCATTAGTGCCCAGTAGTTGTTTACTTTTTATTTGTAGCATATATGAAACCTTCCTAGAAGGGCATTATCCATGTTGAGATAGCATTATCCTCTTGCGTTGTAATATGATTATGAATCGTTTTACTACAATCTTTGGAAGATGTTCAATTCCTTGTATGATTAGGATTTTCTGAAGATGGTTTCTTTTCTTCTTCTTCTTCTTTTTCCCCCACTTTCTAAATCAGATTGGGGTAATTAAAGCAGTAAGAAATTCTTTGGATAGTTCTGAAGAAGTTACAGCATTGTGGGTGACCCATCGTTTGGAAGAACTCGAGTATGCCGATGGTGCTGTTTACATGGAAAATGGGGAAGTTGTCATGCAAGGTGATGCAGCAAGTATACTGGATTTTATTAGAGTTAGGCAATCTGCTTACATCAAACAAATCAATTCTTGAACAAAATCTGCCTTCTGTTTGTTAGAGCTAGCGAATCTGACCCATTTATTCTGCAATGGCAAGCTTGTTCTTGCTTCCCTTTGATATATCTTTGTAAAATAATGGGCCAAATGGTGATGCTCATTGGCTTGGAAGTTTGGAAAAGCAGGTCTTGAGTGCATTCAAAACTGCCTACACTGGCCATTTATTTTATATTACATACATGTTTATTGAAATTGAAAAATATATTTAGATAATCTTATGGATAAATGCAAGTAATGCTTAAAATATAGGTTTCTTTATTATTATATTTATTTTTTTGGGGGGGGGGGGGGGGGGATTTGCTTTGAGGACAACCTGATGTGGAAAACAAATTCCAATCAAACATTCAAACCTTTGTGGTATAAAGAAAATTGGTAGGTTTTACTTGTTCTCAGATTTCTGGTTTAGATTAGAGCAAACTCTTTTCAGTT
Source organism: Quercus tomentella (assembly GCA_028535165.1). Lineage (NCBI taxonomy): Eukaryota > Viridiplantae > Streptophyta > Magnoliopsida > Fagales > Fagaceae > Quercus > Quercus tomentella. The sequence continues at coordinate 16,617,443 of JAPQVY010000122.1, forward strand.
GTCATTACCACCAATCCCTGCAGTATTATTTAACAAACATAGTTTAGTAGATCCAGTTCGAGTAGCCTCTTGTAGGATCCAATGACCAATCACAGCTTCTTCCTGTATGCAATTAAAAGATAAACAATCTAGAGGCATTTATGAGCCAGCTTTTGAATGAACTTTCAGGACCATCTCTTGATTCCTTTCCTCTCTTGTTTTTATAAACAACTAAAGATTTCTCTTGCTTTAATAAACTATTACTAAAGATGTTGGACATAATGAATTGGGAAACAGATAAGATAACCAAAGAGAATATTTTTATATTGAATAGTCAAACATCTAACCCACCACAACCTCCTGTAGTATTGTATTGAAATTGATATTTTGTACCATCCACTACACTACACGTTTTTTTTAAGTTAGTCATTGTTGGACTGCGTTTCTGATATTTTAGTTGAAGACTGACTAAAAATTTGTTTGGTGAGCAACCAAATGTAGAGACTGGCCAAATTAGTCCACATTTTCATGCCTCTACATTTAGTGGATTCTGGCCAAGTTATTCTTAATTTGGTTCTGGCTTCCTGGAAGTGTCACTGTCACATATATACTCCCTAGCTGAAGATTATTTTCAAAGCACCAACTTTGCAAGACCAATCAATTAGGAAGAATAACTTGTGCTTATATGACTACAACCTTGAACCTGACCATTTTACGTTTATTAATTATACTTTTAAAGAGTATGGTGATTCAGATCCAAGCACATGCCAGAAAGGTGGAATTTCAAGATCTTGAAATTCTGACAAGCTCCATGTGAGTTATTTGAGCTATTTCATGGGCGCTTAATTTACCTCCAATTCCAGAATATTTAGGTCATATACAAAATGAAAATTCATTCTATTGGCAACAATAAAATTCAGCCAAAATTTTAAGCAAAATATCTGCAAAATTTGATAAAATTTATAGTAGTCTAAATGTAAAATAAAAATTTAAGAGATACTAATACTACTTAATATTCTTTCGGGTTTGAGTTTCCGATTACAGGAATTTATTTTAGGTGATTGTAAAGTTGGCTGTTGATTAAAGATGATAAACTATTTTATTTCAGACCATGAAAAATAGACCGCAGGATCATAGAAGACTTATACGCAACCTGTGACTCCACTTGAAAAACTTAAACCATATTAGTGGATGGACAAAATTTAGCTACAAAATTGGTTGTAGCTTATGACTACAATCTTACTTAATATCTTTCTATTGGAGGTGAATTTTGACAAATCTACCATTAGATTACATTTTCAACTTATACCCTCCATGGTTGCAAAATTTCTAGAAAATTAAAGATCAATAATTATGTCATCAATAAATTGTTTAAATTGTATATTTTTGTAGTTTAAAATCATACATAAAATATAAGTTTATAGATCATATAATAAATAATATATGATTGGCACAAAACTTGATGTGTATTAAAGTGTAAAGAACATATAATTTAACTGCTAGATTTTTAAAATATGTAATAATGTTAATTTTATTAAACTTTGTCCTTAGTGGATTACTCTTTTACTTTCTTTTTCTTTTTTCTTTTTTCTAAGAAGAGAATTTTAATTAGAATGTAAGATGAATTTTCCGTAAGTATTGTCTCATATTAAGTTCTAGTTGATATTAGTTGTTTTATCTTGTGAATCAAAACTTTGAAATCTCTACATGTGTGTGTATATATATATATATATATAAAAGGAAAAATCATGTTATACGTTATATAGCTTCACGTTTTGAGTCATGAAATACATCATTGTGAATAAAACACAGTGTATAACAAGCACAGACCATATACATAAATTGTGCCAACTTTTTCTTTCCAATCACTTTTTTTTTTTTTTTTTGGTTTTCATGAGGAAATTTCCAATGACTTTTCGGAAGCTTATATAATAATATAATATGGTACTTGAATGGCATTTCACAAGCTATGAATGCTTCCAAATACAGATTCGTCATTGCTTTCGGCAAGCTAATTGTTGCGCAGACATGATGGCAAGGAAGGGAGCTGAACAGCAATTAGATTATTGTGCTTTTAGCCTGTGGACGTGTTAGAAATCTTTAGGAAAGACTTGGATGGCAGGTACTGTAATAGGCTGTGTCCTGAGGGAGCTGTGCGTGTTTAGTTTGTTTTAATGAATCATCTTTTAACCAAAAAAAAAGAATGCTTCCAAATACATATTGGGATTATCAACATTGTGCCCTCACTCAGATTCAAGGTCAACGATAAATAAAGAGAAAAGAGAAGTAATAGTGTAATAGACATATACATGAAAGCGATTGGGAAGAAAGAAGCCCTTTCATTGCGTTATAGCATTGGTTGTTGAATAAATATACATATAGAAGGTTGTGCATGGATATCAAATTGGATTTTTCACTAGATTAACGTAATTAGCGTGGTACTAAATTTGTCATTAGGCTTGAAGTTTTTTTTTTTTGGTTAAATTACTAATTTAATTCTCCAATTACATGATAAAGTTTAATGTGATCCCTTAACTAAATGTGTCAATTTATTTCTCAATTTCTAAAATTCGGTCAATTTCATTGTTAATTCTCTTCTTCATTTAAATTTTATCAGATTTAATAGTTAAAATTGGCTTGATTTTAACAATTTTACACTTTTTATAATAACCTTTTAACATCAACTCCGCTTGCTACATCAATTAATTTTGTTTAAATTAGATGATGAATAGATTTAAGGAAAAATTTGGCTTAATTTTGAAAGTTGAAGAACTAAGTTGATAGAATTAATAGTTAAGAGACTAAATCAATAAATTGAATAGTTGGGAACTAAATTGACCTTTATCAATAATTAAATGACTAAAGTAATAATTTAAACCTTTTTTTTTTCAAAAGTTGAACTCAATACCCTTTTAATTTTAACAAGGTAAGATACCACCTGCCTATGGAGTATTGTCATTGTCACCCCCTTTTTATAATGCTCTTTTAAACCTCAAAAGCTTTAAGATAATGAATTATTAAATATGTTTGGAGTTATTTTGCTTCAACCCAATTATGTGATAATTAAAAAAATAGTTCATGTGTAGTTTGAGTCACGTGACTTTTATAATAAATTGTATGATTTATTTAAATAATACACATAAATAATGTTATAAATCATCACTTAAGAAGAAGGTAATAGTTTACATGATAAATGCTATGTAAAATGGAATTGTTTTATTTGTTATTATTACTAACAAATAAGACAGAGACTCATATAGCATTCATCCAATGAATACCACTTGTATTTTTGTTTTTGTTTTGTTTTTTATTTTTATTTTTTTTTATTTATATAATTTGATAGTTACAATAAAAGTAGGAGAGATTTAAACCCTAATCTATTGGAATAAACAAAAAGTTTCAGTTGACTAGTTGAATTTCAATATGCTTATCACACATGTTACATAATATAATTTATTATCTATCCCATTAAAATTAAACAATCATCCTCTTAAAAAAAAAAAAAAACAAATAAATAAAACAATCGCAAACAACCATCTCAATATGTAAAGAACTCTTGAAAAAAATCATACAATATGGTTACTTATATGCCAAATTTATCAATCTTTCCACCTTCTTTCTTCCAAATGACTACCTTTCAGTATCTTTTTTATTCTTAAATATTAAGTTATTATAATATATATATATATATTTGACAATATATAGTTTTTTTTTAATACAAGATTGAAATTCTACTCTAATCTAATCTAAATGTATATATGTGTGAAGCTCCCTCCTAGAGACTTGAACTCCAACCCTTACCCCCCACACCTCACAAATATTTATACTTGTAGAGTGACTATCGCACCAAGGTGTGCGATGGTACAATATATAGTTAATAATATATGTAGTTAGAATATTTTTATTCAATAATTTAACTTAAAGAAAGCATGAGTAAATGAAACGAATGCCTTAAGAAAAGAAAAAGATAGTAACAAATGAAATGAATGAAAGATAACATGTTTTCAGGTAATAATTATTTAAATACAAATATAATTTTTTTAATTTATAGTAATTTTTTAAATAAATAATTTATCATTTTATAAGAATATAATTACCACACTACATAATCGCAATTATGTCATCAAGGGTGTTATTAGTAAATTATTGCAACAAAAGCTGTGAAAGGTATCGAATATATCGGATATATGTCACACATATTCCCTTTCATAGCATGAATTTTATAGCTATATAAAATTCATATATTATAAAGAGATGAAACACACACATACACACACACATATATATATATATATATATATATATATATATATATATATTAAATGCATAAGATAATTATTAGCACACAAGCAATAAGTTTTGCCTTAAAATAATTATTGGTGTTTTTATTATTATTATTGTTGTTATTGATTTTTTTTTTTTTTTTTTTAGAAAGGAATCCTGGAAGTAGCAAAACAAGCGCACACACGGCACACCTGGGCTGACCAAATGCTATATTGCGCACCCACAGAACAGCGCATCTTAGCATCTCACTTTCATGAAAATTGCTTCTATTACAAAACTCAGAAGTCCAATGGTGTTGATTTGACGAACTTAACCAAAAAATAAACAATGTATATATAATTTTTTAAAAAAATTAAAAGATAAAGAAAAAAAAATTCAAATCCCAAAATACTTTTTAGGTGCCAAAAATTCAGCTCTTTAAATTCTCTCTTTGAAAAGTTCTCTCAAATCTTGAAAAGGGTCTCAGTTTTTCTGCCTCAATCTCTCAAATCTCTCTGCTTTTGGTCTATTACTGTTGTGAGTTGTGACCCTTGATGGGTTTTCTCTAGGCATGTGCAGCTTTTGAGGTCTGGGCTTAAATGGGTTCAAGGTAATTTTTTTTTCCTTCTTCTTCTATCTGTGGGTTATTGTTGAATTTTTTGCTTATTGGGTGGCTAAAAATATTGTTCTTTGTTGAAAATGAAATGGGTAATTATTGCTTTCTTGTTTCTTGCTCACTGATTGTTGAAAATTTTTAAATTTTGGTTTGTTGGTAATCCCTTTTTTAAGGTTTACAAATTTAAAATATTTGCAGTACTTGTTAACTACTTGATAACTGATGTTTAAACATGGATGGAAACTGTTTCTCAAATTCTCTCTCTCTCTCAAACTTTCATCATTTTATCTATTTATTGTCCTGCTGGTTTTTATTGTATGTTCTGGATATTATGGCACGGTCAACTGGCAGCTTTTGCTAAAGCTCTGTTTGGTAGATGAGAAATTGGATTATTAGAAAGAGATCTTTGAATCTTTAAGTAGGCATCCCAATCCTCCTCCCTCACCAGACATCTTTTGGCTGGCAACAATAGAGTTGTGGTTGTTGTGAAATTGATTGTCTAAAATAAGTCAAGATGAATATTTGAAGTATCTAAGTCTTGCAGTATGTGATAGTTTTAATGCTAACATAAATGTTTAACTTGTGAATTAGATATTTATCTATGACCAGACTGTTAGATTAGTGTTCATGAATTAGAAGTTGTAAATAGCCTTCCATAATCCATTCTTTAATAGTAAAAAAAGGGTGTTTATTTCTAGTCATCTTTTGAGTATAACAAAAATAAATGTTCGAAATCCCGGTTTAATCACATGTTTGATTAGAAAGAACCACTATAACTTTTTGGTAAGATGGGTGGGGTTAGTCATTTGCAGGATAGGGGCTGGTGTTAGTAGTGAGGCTAACGAGATTGATTGTGTTTTTGTAAGAACTGTACCCAATCTGTTTATTGCTTGTTTAAGCATTCATTCTTCTCGGGAGATTTGTGGGTATTTATTTGTCCTCTTGCAGGATTATTTGGAAGAAGTTAGTTATTAACTTTGATACTATTATTGTTGTTACTGGTTGGAAAATACTTGTGGCAAGATATGGCATATAGAATGGCTTGATTAGATGTAATTGCCATTTTCAGTGACCGACTATGGACATTTCATAGCTCCTTAACTATTGTCAAATATATACTATGTTATATTACATTTTCTGGTGCTTTTCCTTGATTCTGTTAGATTCACAGTTCCCACTGGGACATCAAAGATGCCTAGGTCCATGTTTTGATGTTCAAGACCTGTGTCTTTAGGAGCTTTTCTAGATTCTTCTGATCCTGTTTCTGAAAGAAGTCTCAAGGAAAACATAAGTAAGGTTTAGCAAAGGGCGAATGAAGCCTTAAATATCATGAGTCAAAGGGTGTGCTAAATAAGTTCTCCTGTCCATTAAGAAGAGTAGATAACAGGTGTGCTTTGCTCAATTAAGTGTGACTGTATTGTACTCGATGCTTTCTAAATGGAAGAAACTATAGATTCTATAATTTTTCTCCCAATCCTTTTTATTTATTTATTTTTTCATTTTTTCTTTGTTTGGCCTGTAAGATTCATTGGGAGCCAAACCATATTTACTTTGTGTGTTTGAATTTATTTATTTATTTTTATTTGTCTATTCTCTTCTACTCTGGGAACATTTAATAAAACTCAGTTTCAAATGTTGGCCGATAACTGATATTCTCTCACTTTTGTATAGGTCACCAATTGCAATGAAGCCTTTTGAAAATAATGAAAATGACTTGGAAAATGGTTTCGACAAAGACACAGAGAAAACAACACGAAGTACCAGGGTGACGAAAATACCCAATCAAGCCTTATTGTCTGGCCTTGCATATTGCATTTCCTCATGCAGCATGATATTGGTTAACAAGTTTGTGCTTTCCAGCTATGATTTTAATGCTGGTATATTCTTGATGCTGTACCAGGTAATTCAATGTAATTGGTGTTCCTTATATGAGATTGAGATTCTTGATTTTATTATTTTTCCTTTTTAATTGATAATAATTTTGTTGGGGTTTACTCAATGCCATTAAAATGACTAGGAAACTGTTTCTGATATGATATCTACCAAGTTGATGACACTTAAATATACTTCTGTGGATGCAGAATTTTATCTCAGTTTTGATTGTGTCTACATTGAGTTTTCTAGGCGTGATATCAACAGAACCACTAACATGGAGATTGGTTAAGGTCTGGTTACCTGTGAATTTTATTTTTGTTGGGATGCTCATTACAAGCATGTTTAGGTATGACATTTTTCCAGTTTGTGCTCATCTTCATACTGTTTTTGTAGTAACATGGACACCTTTTAATTCTATGATTTTTACAAGACCTTGTTCCTTAAATATGATTAATCTTTTGTGCAGTTTGAGATACATTAATGTTGCTATGGTTACTGTCCTGAAGAATGTTACCAATGTGATAACTGCTGTTGGTGAAATGTATCTGTTCAGTAAGCATCATGACAACAGAGTCTGGGCTGCTCTATTCCTAATGGTATGTTGAGCTCAAAATGTGAATTTGGGATTTAGTTGTTTCTAGAATTGTCAAATTGGGATGTGGAATAAGACAATGAACTTCATATTCTTTTTCTAGTTAGGTTCATTGCTTGCATCTAGTAGTGTATCAACCTTTTCATCAATTTTATTTTTGTTGATTTTATGTTGCCCACATTCCCCCCCCACCTCCCCCCCCCCCCCCCCCCCCCCCCCGCGTTTCTTATACATGTCTTAAACAGTTAAATTCATTTCAGATATATTATTTAAACTAGGGGATCAAATGTAACAATTGAGAGTTTATAGACTAAATTGTGATAGGCCGCCCAAACCACAAGGGATAAATTTGGGCTAAAATGAAATTATTAGGTTTCCATCGAAAGTACCTCTATCGATTTCATTTTAATAAAAACTTAAAGGGACAAAATTTAACAATTGAAAAAAACTTATGAGACTAAATTGATATTGGGTCAAACCACAAAGGGGTAATTTTGTTTGTCCATGTTAGAATTGTGTGGTTAAATGATTAAATTTACCATATTAATCATTTAACCTCACAATTATAACAGTCCAAAACGTGTACTATCTTTATATTTGGATGGGACTCGATTTAATCCAAACTTTAGGGCATCAAATGCAGCAGTTAAAAGTTTGTGGACTGAATTGTGACCGGAATGATTAAAATATGAATATGATAGCGGACACCAAAGATTGGTCGGCCTGCAGAATAGGTTGTTCGTCTGAGGTTAACATGTTAATAGCTTTACATGGGCAGCACATGTTTGAAAGGGTGCATTGGTTGTGCCAATGTGTCAATGTATATATGTGCGCAATGGTTATCAAGATGAACTCTGATTAATTCTGTGTTGGCTGATGTAAATTGGTACCAACTAAGCTTGTTCACTTTTAACTTATTGGGAATTCAAGGCCTTTATTACTGGATTTGCACTTTTATGAAGATTTTTATGTAGTAACTTTGCTTTTATACATTTTCATGAAATTACAAATGAATAAGTTTGAATTGGCTTTACCTGTGGCTTGTGCAGATCATTTCAGCAATTTCTGGAGGGATTACTGATCTATCTTTTCATGCTGTTGGCTACACATGGCAGCTTATTAATTGCTTCTTAACTGCATCATATTCTGTGAGTGCATAATTTGAACATCTGGATTATCCATAAGCCAGGCCTTTGTATGTTATTTATGTTTAGTTGTTTTGCATCCATTACAGTCTTTTAGCATAATTTGGCGTTTTGACATTTTTTTATTGAGATTTCTCTTTTTCTTAGTAAAAAATTGAAAGTTGGGCATAAGTATTAGTTGTTAGGCTTGCTATGCAGTACAAGGTTGAAAACTCTGGTCAATGGAACTAATTTCCAAATAGAGTAGTTGTCAGTGTACCCCCCCCTCCCGGGGCGGCGGATTCTTGTTCTTATGTTGGTCTGAGTCTATTCTCTTACAAGACAACTTTTAAATCTTTGGAGGACTATCATGAGCTTTTTTGTGGCTAAGAAAATGGGGGATGCATTCCCAATATGGTCAAAACCTTTGATGTTAATGAGTACTATGAACCATAAGTTACGTAAAGCTTATGAAAAGATAGTGATATGTTGAAAGTGTATGTATAACTTAAGTAGGCATCTTTTTATGGAGTGAATATATGTGCAATAATTATAATTTACTCAGTTGCATAAAGGAATTTCTAGTGGTCATACACTGTTGTAGAATTTTGTTAGTTACACTCAAAACTTCAAGTTTGAGGTGCAAACATTAGACACTTGGTTCAACAAGACTCCCATAGGTGCACTGGGTTCTTGTATTTCCATTTGGATTGGAGAGTGGTTCCCCATTTGTTACTCCTGTCCCATTATGTTGGTCCTTCTTTCCCTTTTTTTGGAAAATCTATTATAATTGTCTATTTGAAATACTTAAGGTCCGTTTGGGTACAATTTATTTTTGTTGAAACTAAAAACTGAAAACACTGTAGCAAAATAATTTTTAAATAGGTGAATAGTGATGTGGGACCTGTGAACAGTGCCTTTTGTCCTCTGCACAATGCTCACATGTGATGTTACTGTTCACGCGCTCGGAAAAAAAAAAAAAAAAAAAAAAAAAAAAAAAAAAAAGGCAGAAAATGCAAACGTGGGTTTGGAAACGCGGATCCAAATCCACACTTAATAGAAAAAAATGATAATAATAACAGATATTCCTTCTAGTATTAACACGCAAAACAACAAAGGCAAATTCAAAATGTTTTAGAAAAATGTAGAGATGTTTTCTTAAGAAGTAGGAAATTGTATAGAGGAACGACATATTGGACGAAGAGAGTTAGTTGAGTTAATGGGCGCATTTGTTTACCAGCTCTCACAACATTACTTGTTATATTTTAGTTTAAGTTTAAAATGTAGCTGATGTATTATCATCTTTCTTTGTGCAGTTGACTCTACGTAGGGTCATGGATACAGCAAAACAAGTTACTAGATCTGGAAACTTGAACGAGTTTTCAATGGTCTTGCTCAATAACACCCTATCCTTGCCTTTAGGGATTCTTCTAATTTTTGTTTTCAATGAGGTGGATTATCTCTTCAAAACGTGAGATTTTTTTTTTTTTTTTTTTTTCCTTCCCTTTTTCAGAAATTATTTCTTTAGTAATAGTATATAGCTAATATACCACGTCATCTGTGCTATAATAATTGGTACAGTGTTTTTGATGTATATAATTTATCTTTTCTATTAATAATTATAGATGTTCAGTGTTTGCATAAGTTGATATTGTAGTGTCTTTGAACTTCAAACAAACTTTGTATGACGTAATGATTCATTTTAAAGCAGAATACATCATATTTATTGGAAGCAATTTCTTCTCTTGTATACTAGATTCTGGCTATGGAGCTAAATTTTCTTTACTACAATTATCACATTTGGTCCATATAATTATCTTATTTGGCCCATGTAATCTAAAATTTATTTAGATATTGTTGGATATAAGTAGAAATGAGGAAATTCCTTCATGGCTATCAGCCTCTCCCAAATGCTATAGTATGACTGGCCATTTTTAGTTTTTATGAGATTAGTAAAGGTTAAATAGAAGCTCAATGGTGTGTTCTGGCTATTGCAAGATTAATTTGAAATCTTGCACCCAAGATTGGCTCCTTTTCCATTCCCAACCGTTATTTGCCAAATTCTGAAATATTCCTGGTTATAGAATGGATACTGTCCAGTAAAATTCTCCCACAATAGAGAAATCCCGCATATGGTAATCAAAAGTATCATAATAGTTTTCCCTGCTTATCTGTCCTTCTTGTCCTGGTCATTCATTCCTTCATTCTTTCTCCCTTTTTATGTACTCTTCCTTATGTCTTCCTTTCTTCAACACTGGTTCTTTTGAGAGTGAAAGATTTCTTCTTCTCCTCTTTTTTTACTCTTTCTTGTTTGTATAATATGCTTGGTTTAAATGAGAAACCATTTTGCAAGAGTTCCAGTAATTTATCCTATTGCATTGAAATTTTATTCCAATTCCTGTTTACTACTTGTGATCAGATCACATTACATCGTACTCACTAACACCCCCAATGAGACCTGTCCCATCTCCATCCATCTTTCTTGCTAGAGTTTATTAATTTCATTCAAATGGCTGCTTTCTACACAAGATAGAGATTGTTTCACTACTCCAGATTTTGTATCAAAAGATCTCCCACTCAGGACAAACTATTTCATTTTTACAATGACAGCTAGCTATATGATCATTTTTCTTCTGTACTGATGAGTATGCTTTTATATCAGTCTTCTAAAACATGGATCTAATTATCAAACTTGATTAAATTAATTAAATATTGTAACCTATAAAAAAAAATACATTAATTAATATTGTATACAAGTATTGTAACTTGCAAATAACATGTCTACAATTCTTTTAACGATATGTTATAACTTAACCGTGGATATAAGTTTTCTAACAGTATGCCAAGAAAACTGATTTTCTTTTATCAAAATTGTCTTGTTCAATCTTTTGGATCTTGGATTGAATTGGCAGGCCACTTTTGAGATTGCCAACCTTCTGGCTGGTAATGACATTAAGTGGATTTTTGGGACTGGCAATCAGCTTCACTTCTATGTGGTTTCTTCATCAAACTGGGGCTACAACATACAGGTGAGATAAGAATACTTAATTACCTCCAAAAAGAAGAAGCTAATATGTTACTTTTGGGGTAGGATCCTTTTTTTTTTTTTTTTCCCTAATTGAGAATCAGATGACCCCAACTTTGAGAATGAACTTAGTATTGGGTTAGAACTTTTATTTGCCATTATTATTATCGTTTTTATTTATTTATAACTTCTCCTTAGTGAACAAGGTTCAAATAAAATAGAGCTCATGTTTGGTAAGAGTTGAAGCTTTGTGCAAACTGGCCACCCAATTACAAACCATTGGCATATGATAAACGCTTACATTGGGTTGATAGGGGTTTGAAAGTTTAGTGTTGGATGGGGCTGATTCAGTTGGGCTGGTCTTATGCCATTAGGAACCATTTGTATCAAGTCAAATGAAGTTTGACTGAAAATTTTACCAAATCTGTTTTTTTTTTTTCCTTAAAAATTAATCATCGGTTTACTTTGCTTAAACCATCATGCTTATCTTAGATAAGACCATATTAGTGATCAATCACACTTATGTACATCTCTAATCACTGAACTGCATCCTGCAGCCTTGTGGGTTCATTAAATAAGATCCCTCTGTCTGTTGCTGGCATCCTCCTTTTCAAAGTTCCTACCAGCTTGGAGAACTCTGCAAGCATATTCTTCGGTAAGTTCTATCCATATCATTGACTTCTTCCACAAACAAGAAACAAAACTTTGAATTTGTAGTTTTAGCATTACTAACACATTTTTTTCACCCTGTAGGTCTTTTGGCTGGAGTATTCTTCGCTAGGGCCAAAATGCGTCAGAGATCTCAAACCTAAAAGGCAGTGAAAGTTATGGTTCTTTACAAGATAACCAACTTTTGCACTCTCGTGTAAACTGCATCTGACTGCTTGACTATCCCATGAAGTTGTCACGAATAGTCAGTCAAGAAGTGTTGTATGAAAAGTATGTAGAAGGAGTGAAGATCTTGGCCCGTTTACAAGTGCTTTCCTCTTGAATTTCCTTCTTACAAAGGAGAGCAGCCTTCTATTGGAATGGATTGAGTGTCTGGGTTTGTTTTATTGAGGGAAAATGCCATCACTAATTCCTTTTCAGATATGTATTGTGAAACGTAGCTCTTATCTTTACCCACATGTCTCATTGTTGTATCTTATAGATTTTCACATTGTATTTGAAACCTTCATATCTACATAATGAATTAAACGAGCTGCTCAAGATAATGGTGAAATTGGATTTTACTTCAACAAGTGAATGCAAACAAGCTTTTGGCTTGCATTTTAAAGAAATGTAATTGATTGATATATTCGTACTTGAGAGTTGGGGCACTTGACATTTCCTATTCGGAGCCGCATGTATTTGAATGCCCCAAAATTAATTTGTTGCCATTTCTTTATCAGTAACACAACCAATAACATAGAAATGTAATTCATCAGCCAAAACTTGTATTGCATCAAATGATATTTCTCATCAGCCTCCGGAAACTCCTTGGAGAATCAGAAATTGTAGAGACGCAACACTAGAGCAGCCCATGTGTTAGCAGGTTGGTCCTTGCACAACTTTGTTTTGGCTACTTTTCTAATTTGTCTGCTGGCCTCCCCATTTTTTGTTGATGCAGTCAGCTAGGGTCTCTGTTCTGATGTGTCTGCAATTGTTAATTCTAGTTGTTTTAATAAAGCTTTCGCATGTTTATACCCAAAAGAAAATTGGATCAGCCAAAACCGGAAAGGTAATCGGGTGTGAAATATTTGCAGCACTATGATGATTGGACTCAGGGCTCAATGTTTGCGATAAATGTAATTGCATTAAATGGGCGCAACACCGGACATTTTAGGTTTTCCAATCTATTTTCATCTTAAATCTTCAAGTTACACTGATCAATAACTTCATTTTTTATTCTCATTTAAAAAAATAAAATAAAACATAAAACAAAACAAAGCAAAAACTTGATTTTGTATGTCTTTATAATTTCACTGTAGTGGGTTTAAATATGGTTCGGTTAACTTTTCTACAATAATATATTGATTAAGAAAGTTCTACTAAAGTTAGGTACCACATTAGTCCTATATGAATAAGGAGGGATGCCACACTAGATGATAGTAGGTTTTTCCTTAGATTAAGTTGTGACCTTGGGTTTGTAAACCTAAAATACCAAAGAGAAACTCAGTTCCTCCATGACCAACCCTAGGGTTAGTCATGGAGGCTCTGATGGCTAGGTTAGCAAAAAACATGAGAATACTAAGGTCAAAGAGAGAAAGGTGTCCTCAGGAGGATGTTCTCAGGTAAGTCAGAAGGGAGTTAGACAAGCAAAGAGAGAGTCCTCGAACAAATAAAAAAGTCTTTGAAAAGACAAAAAAGTTTCCTCAAGAAAATGTACTCAAATGAGTCAAAAATAGTTCCTAAGAGGGCCGAAGAGAATCATTGAAAGAATGTCCTTCAATGAGATAAAGTCCTTGAGATAGAGAGAGAGAGAGAGAGAGAGGGTCCTATTCCCAAATAATTTTCCTTCATTTTATAAAGAAATGTGTGGTTGTAGGTTCTCAAGAGAATATGTGGTGATAGGTGAATAGAGAATATTTAGTTATTAGTGTTTTTTGAGTGAGACCCCACACTCACCATTAAATGATTAAATTATGCTTTTATAGTGTCCATTTTTATTTTCCATGCCTATAAAATATTAATATAATGAAAAATCATTACTTTAGCATGGAAAAAAGAAAAAAGGCCCATATTTCGTACTCTATTGCAGTGCCTAAGACGACGTCGTCGCAGTATAGCTTGTCTGAGTTCCATTCCGTATTGAGCCCACTCGTCTCCACAGACACAGAAATTGGTTAGTTAATTCACCAACTTTCAACTTTGACTTTGACTCTGTGAAGTACACTCTGAAGGCGTTGGAAAACAGAAACGACGTCGCTTCAATCCAATACCCAATCCGAGAGCTAGGTTGTTCGTATCGTGGAGAAGAAGATGGAGACCCAAACCAACAACGCAAACCCTAACCCTAGTCTAAACGGGAACTCGATAACGGGATCATGGCCGGTGTGGCCGACAGTGGACGGGTCACTGGGGCTATCGGAAGATGAGTCGGTGAAATACGCACGGCGGTTCTACAGGTTCGGCTTCGCGATGCTGCCGTGGCTTTGGGCCGTCAATTGCTTCTACTTCTGGCCTGTTCTCCGCCACTCTCGCTCCTTCCCTCGCATTCGCCCCTGTACTCTCTCTCTCTCTCTCTCTCTGCGCTTTCAATTTTTTCAATGTTGTTGATTTTTTAGGCTTATTTGATTTTCGTTATTGGTTGAATCGAATCTTTAAATTAGAGTAAGTTTGTTTCTTTATGTTATGTTGTGTGTATATAGAGGAATGAATGTTAGTTTCTGATAAAGATTATGAGAATTGAGAACCATTTTACTTTTATCTGTGGGTTTGCTTACGATGATATAGATATTTGATCAATGGTCTTGTTGCTAGTTAAATCTTGCCTCCCTACTTAGCAGTGTACACAGAGAGAGAGAGAGAGAGAGTTTCAAAACCCATAAGAATTATCCGGGAATAGATGTAAAACTAGAAGTTCCAAAACCCACAAAATTACAACACAGTTTCGAAACCCATGAATCATAACAAGTTTATCCTCAACAAATTAAAAATCCATGGCATTTAGAATCTTAGAATCAAGAAATGAAAAGGGTTAACCTTTTGAGCAGATCTGAAACCCGTTTTCTTTTTTCTCTGTTCATGATAGATCAAAGCCGATCTCTCTGATTTAGAGTTTGGAAGCTTTACACTCTATAAGATTGAGTGTGGGGTGGTGACCAGAGTTGGAGGAAGGCAGACTGCAGAGGTGGCAACTGAAGTAGAGGGAAGAGAGTGAGGGGTTTTTTTTTTTTGTGGGGGGGGGGGGGGGGGGGGGGGTAACGTCAGTTCTGGTTGGAACTTGAACAACCCTATTGCTACTGAGTCTGATAATATGTACCTTCTTGTGTTTGGAATTTTGATGAAATGCCTATCCATTAAGGTGGGTAAGCTATTACACTTGGGAAATAAGAGAACTTGTGTTACAATTTTTTTTTACTTAAAAGGAAATTGAGATTCCTTTTAGATGTTAAAGCTCAATTCTTGGCAGTGAGCTCTAACTCAATGATGCATGAGAAGTTGGAGAATTTGTCCTAGTATGCTTGTGGTGAGGTTAGGATTCAAAGGATTGTGGATCTAGGATTTAGAACTTTTAAAAAGAATGGTTAAAGCTCAAAATTGGATAGTCTTTGATGAGTTTTGTATGGCCATTTGATAGAGAAGTATGTGAGGTTTTAGGGTTTTGATAGACAACTGGAAGGTCTTGACTTGGGGTTGTAAGGAAGAAGGAAAACAGAGAAAGTTATGGGTTGTATGAAAAATATCCATGGACAAAATCACAACAGGGGGAAGAAGAAAAGAGAGAAGAGAAAGGGAGAAAAAGAATAATATGCCAGCGTGCCTCCATGCTAAAACACTAAATTTTTTATGAATCAAGTTCATCTATTCTTCGAGTATATTAACTTGAATTATATATAGGACTCCTAATTTGACTAGTAAACTAAAACCTAATAAGGTAATAACTAATAAATGATAACTTGGACTCGAACAAAATAAAACTTGAGATATTTAGGATCTCCTAAAAAATTCTAGGCTCTACTAAACTACCAAAATACCCTTGATTTGTGGGGTTGTAAAAATATAATTTTCCCTTAATACAAATTTGATCATAGCCCATTAGATAAAGACCCTAATCAAAAACTGTGTTAAACCTAGAACACATAGAACAAGACCTTTAAAACCTTAGGACTTTTGACTTTAATTGGACTACACACATGGGCTCCACAAAAAAAATCTCAAATAGCCGAATTTGTGAAGTATTAACAAATTAATCTTCCATGTTTTTATCACTCAAACAACACTTCCTTTCCTTATAAGAGCAAGGTAAAGGATGAGTTTGTGGATTTAAGACCCACCAAGTGCATGTGTAAACCAATGAAACTTTTGACCTGCAATCACAAATTTCATTGTAGTTGGCACATCAAATGTCATATGGGCTTATTATGCATTGTTTGTTCTAATCATGCTTATTTAACCAAGAAAGGAGTGATCATTGTATCCCTGGAGGTTTGCACCAAACAGAGAGAAATTTTGGGGTTGGCTATGGACCTTCTATAGACTATTTGGGGTCAGGCATGAGTATATTTGTCGCCATTCTATCCTGACCAACATCATACTCTCTGTCACATCTTTGATTAACATGTCTTTTCAATTCTGGTTTATTCAATTGAGAATTTGTATTAGATGTCATCCAATTTACCTATTCATTACATATCAATCTGGTACTGTAATGTTATAAAACCTTCTATAAAACAAAAAATGGGAGTCCTCTTGTGTGGAGGTTGGCTGTGGCACTCTCATTGTAAAGCAAAGAAACGTTTTACCCGCAATCACAATGGCATGTCATATGTCATATGGGCTTATTGTGCATTGTTCATTTGTTTGGTTTAATCCCACATATTTAACCTAGAGAGGAGTGATCATTATATACATGGAGGTTTGCATTATGCATTAATTATGTGTGACGCACTTGTTGTTTTATGCCATGTCAAAGCTTCCTGTATAATATATTATTTCCTATTACTTACATGAACTAATTCACTAAAAAGGGGAAAAGAGAACAGAAGAAGCCATGTTTTTTTTGTCTGTATTTTTGTTCAAATTTGAAAGGTCATCCTAGGTCTAAATGTCGTGCTCCTGATCTTTGTGGGTTGAATTTTTATTGCTTCAAGAGATATGGTATGCAGTATTTCTGTTTTTCAAGATGCTTGTGTCTGAGTGTTTGTTCTTCCCTACTTTCATTCTTTAAGTTTGCTGCATCTGCTCTACTTTGATCTAAATTTATGCATTATTTGCTGAAAACATATCTCTAGCTTAAATAGTACTTTCACAAAAAATGGGCAAAGGGTGAGGTTGTAAGTTTGAAATTCATTATATGCATAACTTGCCAATAAATTTTTTTTTCTATGAATCACTTGGTGGTGGCAGTTATATAATAACTGAGTTGCTTACGATGTGTTGTGAGAGGTGCACACTTAAATTAGATGGATATGGTCTCCCATCATGGGGACAGGGTCATGTAAGGATATTTTACATTTGAAATCCTGTTCTTTTCTTCAAGTGGATTTATTTGTTTGGAATTATGAATTCCTGTTTGAGCCATTTGTCCATAAATTTTCCATTTTCATTTTTTCTTGTCTTAACAAACGTTTGGTTTTGCAGATGTTGTGGGATCAGCAGTTGGGTTTGCTGTATTCACAGCTCTTCTGTCATCATGGGCCTTTACATTTGCCATTGGAGGAGAGCGTCTCTTTGGGCCAGTTTGGGATCAACTTGTATTGTACAAGCTTGCTGATAAATTAGACTTGACTGGTTGGAGCTAGTCTTATGCACTCTTTTCTGAATTTCATTGTTCTCAACACTCTTTGTATTACTATTACCTCTCTCTTTCTTTCTAATTATCTTTTTTTTTTTTCCTTATTGTTGGGGGTGTTACTAGAATTCTTTTACTTTCTTTGAACACATGATTTTGTGTATATATACATATATTCTATGCCGAGAGTTTTACAATGCTGTGTATCCGGTGACAAAGTTGATATTGAGGCCTTTCTATACCTCAACTTGGAATTAATATTCAGTGTTGAAAGTAGCAGCCTTTTTCAGTTATAAAAATATATATCCTATTCTTATACCAAAAAGAAAAAGGCCTAGGAATAATATTTTGCGGATTAAGAACTAGGTACTACAGAAATTCTTTGATTTTGTGTACTTGCAGATGAATGTGTAATTAAGACGGTGTCTAAATAATAGATTTGACCAATGATGTGGAAGAATGCAATACCTCAAACAAAGTTAAGTTTTTTCTTAACAAAATAAAGTTGTATACAAAGATTTATAAAATTCAACGTTGAAGCCATGTCCCTGTGTGTTATTGGCACCAAAACACATAGAACTATGAACTATGTGATGACAGCAAAATTTTCCTACACAGGGCTTAGTGGACTGATGTGAAGCTGGATGCACAAGGCTTGCCCTAGTTTGGAATGGGATGGCTCACTCTACTTCTCTACGTGGCAAATTGTAGTTGCTTGTCACTTTTGCATGAGTCCATTACTTTTTCTTCATCATTCACAATATCTACCATGCGAATAGTTTTGTTTGTTGCATGCTAAAGTGTTCTGTCTCTCTTTTTTGTCCAACCTCAATCCATAAAAGGTTTAGGGTATTTATTGGAATTTTTGAAGCGCATCTCTCTAAAAATGGGGGATAAAGTGGACGATTAAGTCTAATCCTCCTCCCCTTTGTTAGGTTGAGAGGAAGGACTAAGACTTAACTTTCCCTACTGTTTAGAGCAGTCATTTTGCATTTATTATATGGAGACTGTCAGCAGGTGACAATAATTAATGCGGAGATGACAATTAGCTTCTTATGAACATTATTTGATAATAAAAAAGTACTTATTACAAATATTTACAATACCTCTTTAGGTAGGAACTGACCTTCCTTCTTGATCAGTCCATCGTTGACTCATCGTAATGAAACTAGGGTAATCATTTGATATGTCGCTCCCTCTTCTTTAATGAGGTAAACATTGCCGAGGTCTTCTGGGCTCCTCTCTCTACTCAGGTTGATGCTGGGCCTGTGGTACTTTCCTAATGGGCCTTCATGTAGAGGTGATGTAGGAATCCCTTCAAATATACTAAACTATCTGGCAGCTAAATTAGAATTACCGACACCAATTTTTTATTTTTTATATTTTCGCATGCCCACCTCTTTGCATTTCATTAATTCATTTAGCAAAGAATATTCTACATTATTATTATTATTATTTTTCAACAAATAGTTAGAAAGTGTGTACAACCAAGTCAGCAAAATATATATATATATATATTCAGCCAAAAAAAGTCAGCAAAAGAGAACTTCGTACTTTACCGTTGGTGAAGCAGACTCCTTCAAAATTCTCCCACATATGCCATCACATCAACATCATAAGTAAAGCCATGAAACTTATTCGATTTGCAGTTTTTTATTTTCTTAGAATTATTCTTATGAAAGTACGTACAATTCTATTCTATTGATTTTAGAAAAAAATGGGACCATTGACAAACAATGAAGCAACCATAAGAGTAGCTCAACTGTCATTTTCTATTGGCACTAATTTAATTAAGGTATACATATATACATCCAATCACTCATGGATGGCACGACGTACAATTGGACATGCTTTGTTTCCAAATATGACTAAGAAAAGGACAGTTAAAAGACCCGCCAACTGTACATGGTAACTGAGAGGTTGGTTTTCAATTTTCAGGAGGATGGAAATACAAGAAATTAGTTATCAAGCCAATCAATAGGATATTTTCAAATTAGTTATAATTTGTTAGTTACAATGGACAAGGGATTTTAAACCCTGAATATTTCTATTCAAAACACCAAAAAATGTCAATTAAGTAGTTGAGCTACAAAGTTCTTGGTGTCTAGATCATTTTCTTTAAACAATTGTATTCTCGCTTTGCAAATATATTTTTGAATTGTATATGGTGCTGGTGGTCTTCATTGTTGGCCATTTTTACCATCCCAAATAATTTTTAATAAGTTGCCAAACGTAGGAAAGATTTGATCTCCTTTTCCAATAACTTGCCTAATCTCTTTTGGATTAGGCAAGTTCCTTTACACACCTGCAAGTTCATGATAATGTCAAAATGGTGTAGTAAAAGTTGGATTAGGCAAAATGACGTTGCCTAGTATTATATGCCAAGGTTTAATGGGCACAATGAGCTAGAAGGTGTTAAAAATTATTATCTAAGTTGAGCTTCTTCTTTGTTCTTTTTTAATTTATTTTAGGCGGAGTGAGGTGTTAAGCATATCTTAATAATAGCATTATCTAGTATTTCAAACCTAGATGATAGACCTTTATGGCCTGTTTGGATGGAGGAGGGAAGGAGAGGAAGTGGAGGAGAGTAGAATAGAGTTGGCTAAAAATAAACTAATTTTGTGCTAAATCTACTCTACTCTACTCTATTCCTCCTTAATTCAAACAGACCATTAGAGTTTGATTCTCTCATTCCTCAATTAGGGGTAAAAATAAAAGTAATAAAGTGAAAGGAAAAGTTGAAAGACAAGGATGGAAGGGGTATATTCAGCGTCTTGTCAAAGTTGAGAGGGTAAGAAGAACAAAATTATTAAGGAGAATCAAAGTTGAGACTTGAGAGTGTATGGTTCCCCCCTTTTTTTTGGACCCTTTTAGAACAGTAAAAAAAATTAAAACTCCCGTACCTTTTCCTATTTCCCTTGCGGCTTCAAGGGAAATAGGAAAAGGTTTAGTTTATATTACTCTAATCCATTATATGATGACTATATGACGACTTATAAAATTATTATTTTGCTAAAACTATTCTTTTGAAAGAGAACAAATGTGTCAATTTTTTACTTCATAAAAAAGTGAAAATTTAAAATGATAACATGATGACTTTTTCTAATGGGATTGAGACATCAACTATATACGTGCTGGTGTATTTTTTTTAATTTTTTTTTTAATAAATGAATTCTCATGTAAAAATTTAACAAACTTCATTAGAAAATTAGAAGAAGAAAAAAATTATGTCTGAGTCATCTTGAGTGCGTTGGGTTTCAGTACACTTTGCATCAACATTATATTGCATAAGTGAGTTTCAATTAGTTCAACTAATAAGGTCTCTTATCATTAAATACTAGATCTGTAATTCAATATCTGTCTACACCAAAAATCAAATGTTTATATTAACCTAATTATAAAAAACAATCATTATGTAGCGGACTTTTATAAATTGACATTCTATCATATCTATCAAATAGACATTATATATGTTGCATAAAATTAAGTAAAGTACCGGCAGGGGAAGATTTGCACCAGCGCTCTGTCTCTCTCTTTTAAAGGGGGGTAAATAGGCTTTTATCTATTTCCAATATTATATATATTCCTATAAAAAAAATATTATATATATTGTCTAAAAGCCACCAAATACGACCAACTTTATATTTGGACCTAATTCTGTTTAAAGGGTTTGTTGAGCTATAGGAGTGAGACTTTTTCTGAACATTCTTTTTTCCTTTTCGGGGAAGACATTTTCTGAACTTGTAAAACATATGTTTTTCATTTTTTTTTTAAATTCTTTATAATTATTTTCTAACTTTATAGTTGATCAAAATTCAAAAGTAAAAGCAGATGCATGGGGCTAGGAAAAGCTATCATATTATATCATAGGATTGAGAAAAAGTAAGAAGTCTGGTCTAAAAACAAATTCACACTCAAAAGTATCTTTGTATGTCACATAAATTAACTGCAAAGAATCAAAAAACCGTGGCCCCAGTCAATAGAGAAGGCTAAGGGAACAATAAATATGTAATATAATTGTAGTCACCAAAAATGCAAGCCAACTCTTCTTCTTCATACATTCCTCTCTCTAGTAGACTTATGGGATGTCGGTGGTATTAGTGCCTGTTATTAAAAAAAAAAAAAAAAATAGTTGAGAGTACAAAAGTTTGATTTGGTGGAGTATAAATTTTCAACCTGTTAAGCAATCAATAGATTAATAATTAATAATAACTAACCTTAAACTGCCTTGTAAGACCGGAAGAAATTTGCCCAAAAATTTTACCAAGAAAATAAGAGGATAAGACTAGTGCCTTAATTAATTTTTGTTTTTTGGACTTAGCACCAACACGCGTGTATGTGAAATTCGTTACCCTTTGTTTGGCTTTACCCATGATGTGCCTTAATTATTCCCATCCATGGCAATCTGCTTCTTCCTTAGCTTTTATATATTGGCGTTTGCTTTATGGATCATAACCCAAAATTTACTTATTTATCTTTGCAACTAAATCATTTCTTGAAGAATGAATTCCCAATTCCCAATTATCATTTTTTTTTTTGTTGGCTACGTGATCCTTTGGATTTTGGTTCCTCCATTTCCCTCTCAAAGTATTGTGGGTTGCAAATAGGTTTTTTCTTATTAAGAGAAATGCTTATTGATAGATACAAAACATGGCTTAGTCTGTTACCAAAGGTTTTCATCAATAATAAAGGGTTTTATTTGTCCAAATCGGATGCCCAATTATTCATTTACCATCATGGTGAAATTTAGGTATATATATTCTAGAGTGTGTCAATGACATTTTGGTTACTAGCAACATGGCCAATTGTAATTAAACTCTTATTTCCAAGTTGAATTAATAATTTTCTATCAAGGATCTTTGAGTTTCTTGTAAAATCTGGAATGAAATACTCTTAAGACTTTAGGGACTCCAATTTTAGCATCAAGTAAACTCTCCAAAATTAGTGGTAAACCTTGAGCCAATCCCTCACTTTACTGTTAAATTGTTGATAGTCTACAATATATATCTTACTTTCACAAGACCGAATATATCTATCCATAATCTATCTGATGAGCATTGTGTATTTTACACTACCTCAAGCACATCATTTGCTAGCTATGACATTTCTATCTAAAAGCATTCTTATATTCATCTTCAAACCTTGTTCATAAGCAAATTTGGCTAGGTGTGTATGATTGCCAATCCACTATCCAATGCTGGATTGCTATTCATCTTGGCGACAACTCATCTCCTGGTTCTCTCAAAAGCAAAGGAGAGTTGCTCATTCCTCATCTAAATCTTAGTACAGAGCCCTTGTCGATATTGTTACCAAACTCTCTTGGATATCTTGAAATATTATTTGAAATTCATATCTCACTGCTCCTTGTTCCTACACTTCAATGTGATAATATTGGCTTTCTCAAAAAAAAAAAAAAAAAAAGTGATAATATTGGTGCTACTTATCTCTTTGCCAATTTGATTTTTCATGCACGCACTAAACAAGTTGATATAGTTTTTTTATTTAGTTCATGACAAGGTTGCTCGTAAGGATCTTCAAATGCATTTTATTTACATTGCCGACATCATGATCACAGGTCTCTCCTTTAGTCGCTTTATGTCTCTTCAGGAAGGTTGCCTCTCACAAGTCTTCAACTTAAGGGGATGTATAAAAGAATGTATATATATTTGGACTTGTATTTTAGGTCTCTAATTTTTTTTTTTTTCCTTATCATGTGCTTGATTACATCAATGTCTTATATAGAAATGCATATATAATCAAACTCCACTTTACATGTGATATTATGGCATAGGTTTTAGCCTTGTTTCAACCATATTAGCCATTTTTCTAATAGTCCAGTAAGAATAAAATCTTAATAGATTTTTTCCGTGCTAGAAAATTATGAAGGTTTTTTTTTTTTCTTTTTTTTATAATTATTTTACCTTAATATCCCAATGGCTTTTGTAACTAGTGTCCATCATCCACGTCTAAAATAAATATTTAAAAAAAAATACAACAGACACAATAAATTTCATAACTTTTTTTTTTTTATATAAAGAATTTTTGTATATAATTCAATAATTATAAAAAGAGGTTTGAACTTTAGGCAATTTTACTGAAAACGCCATAAAATATCAATTGAGTTATAAAACTCTTGGCACAAGTTGTACTTTCAAAATCTAAGAAATATTTAATAGTTTCTTGTAGGAAACCCGTGAAAATACCATGTAGTTTATATGTGTGACAGTCATATAGATGAGCATAGAGCTTAAATTCACAAATTTGAAGGCTACATTTGTATATGATAACAATATTCTCTGTCGTCTTTTCCATCAATAAAATATGAGTGCATGGATTTTTACACAATTAAGTTCTATTTCACTAACTGGAACCGGCCGGGTTGATCTTTAGTCATATGAGAAAGTTTAGTACGTTTGAGGTTTGCTTGTTATATAAGTATCATGTTATATCTGGCATTAAAAGAGAAATAATTCATGTACTGTACTATCTCCCTACAGCTGCACAATATGAATGGAATGATGCATAAGAACTTACCAAATACATGAAAGAACCTTATTTCAAATTAGTTCTTTACAGCAATACATTTACCCACTCACTCCAACTGATATTAATGAACTTCCTCATTCTATCACTCTAATAAACTGCATGGAACAAAATACTTCTAAAATGGTACAATCTTAAAGAATACAACTTCATGTTGTGGGCTTGCCTTGCCTCATCAGATGCAAATATATAGCTTTCCTATTAATTTGCCTAACTTATTTACTAACATGCATGAGAGAGAGAGAGAGGGCAATAATTGGGGCAAAATGGTTGAATTGCATTACAGGCAATAAGCATAGGCATTGGTTGTAAATGTGTATTATATAATTAAATATAGCACACCCAATTGTGTGAACAGATAACAAAAGTGACTTTTCATCCATAACCCAAGACCTAGTCTCTCTCTTCTTATATGTATATTCTTACCTCCCTACTAGTTCTGCTTGCCTACCTCTTATGAATCTTAAAAACTTTCTCGTCACGTGATTAATTGGTTACCATAATAAAGTTTTCAATCTGGTTTCCAATATTGTTGGCTACAGAAGATGAAAAAATCTAGAAGCAGTATTAGCAGTGATAGTGAAAGTGGAAAGAGATGCATTAGAGGGCACTGGAAGCCAGCTGAAGATGAGAAACTCCAACTACTTGTTGAACAGCATGGTCCCCAGAATTGGAATTTTATTGCAGACCATCTAGAGGGAAGATCAGGTAATATGGTATCAGAGTTATGTTTTATCTTTTCAAAACTAGTACATAACAGCATTATGTCTGGTCAATTCTTACCTTCCAACTCCTAATGGTCCGTTTGGATTAAGAGGGAAGGAGAGGAGTAAAACGGAGATATTTTTGGCTAACTCTATTTTATTCCTCTCCACTCTCTCTCCCTCCTCCCTCAATCCAAAAAAGCCCTAAGGATCTCAGTATTTTCTTCTCATGGTACCTGTTCAAGCTGTAAGAAATGGGGTTTTAAAACTAATTTTTTCTTTCTATTGTAGGGAAAAGTTGCAGATTGAGATGGTACAACCAACTTGATCCCAATATTAACAAGG
The DNA here is from genome assembly GCA_028535165.1 of Quercus tomentella. Lineage (NCBI taxonomy): Eukaryota > Viridiplantae > Streptophyta > Magnoliopsida > Fagales > Fagaceae > Quercus > Quercus tomentella. The sequence continues at coordinate 16,642,945 of JAPQVY010000122.1, forward strand.
AGCCATTTACAGCAGAAGAGGAACAAAGGCTTCTTGCAGCTCATCGGATTTATGGAAACAAATGGGCTTTCATAGCTCGCTATTTCAAAGGTAGAACTGACAATACCGTGAAGAATCAGTACCATATTATGATGGCAAGAAGAAAACGTGAAAGGTTCTCAGTCCAAGGTCATCGAAGTCACTCCAAGTTCCAAAACCTTCAAAAATTAGGGACCTCATCCATGAGTTCATTACATTCTTTAAGTTTTAGCCAGACAACGATGACAACAGATTCATTCAGTGTTGATATTTTTGGTGGAGGAAGAAAGAAACATTTAGGTCCAAGTATTTCTTCATGTGCCAATGAGCCATCACATGGTTTGAATAATTAGTCTCTTTTCTTAATATTGTTACAACCCTATTTCTTGTGTGTATAATAATAACACAGATTTCATTGTGCCAGGAATCCCTGTTGTCCACGAGGTTGTTCCTCAATCTTTTAAATTCTCAAATTTTGCTGGGGTTTATGAAAGTGAAGAAATGCTCAACTTAGAGGGACTTGATGATAACTCCAATGCATGTTGGAACTTGAAAATGGCTTCTGAGCAAGATCAAGGAGATGGATCGATCACTCACAAGGCTGTTCCCTTCATAGATTTTTTTGGCATGGGAATCTCTTAATAATAATTAGTTATGCGAACTCATTCTCATCAGCTGAGTTCTTTGAGTCTATATTTTATGAACTATAGCCTCATTTATCTTTATATTACATGCATAAGAGAATATCTATCAACATTTAGGGCCTAGCTTAGCTTGAATTAAGCATATTGAGGAGGCTGTTTTATATTATGATATGCAATTATTGCATATCACGGAACTGCAGTACATATCTTGTGAAGCTTAGCTTGAATTAAACATATGTACAAAGATGTTACTCCCTCCGTCCCACTTTGTTTGTCCTGTTTGAAAAATCAAACTTTTTAAGGGAACATCATTTATTATCTTGTCTACCTTTTAAAAATGTATAAGTTTCCAAAACTACCCTTAAATAAATTTATCAAAAAATTGAATTAGTAAATTAATAGGGGTATAATAGGAACATTAGTAAATTAATGACTTTTATTTTTAGAAACAGGACAATATTTTGGGACATCCCAAAATGGAATAGAGGACAAACAAAGTGGGACGGAGGGAGTATATTTCTTTATGTTTATGATGGAAAATTATTAGTTACTCCCGGAGTACTATAAATGCGTATTTCTTTCTCTCACATGAATAATGGTGGGTCTCACCATGAATTTAATTAGTGGAACCTACCATTCATGTGAGATAAGGGAGTACACAATAATTTCGCGTTTATATATGCAGCTTCAACGTAGCAATTATTGCATCACGGAACTGTAGTACATATTTTGTCAAATAAATGATCATTCACTTTCAGTCATTGATAGATGTAGGATTTTAAATGAAAAATTCATTTAAAACAAAAAAACTCAACTTAGCTCAAGAAAGTTTTTTTTTTTTTTTTTTTTTTTTTTTTTTAAGAATCAGCTCAAGAAAGTTTGTTTATCTTCATTTATTTAGTAAACAAGTGTCAAGGCCAAGCGTAGGTTTAGATTCAACTATTAAATAAGTCAAGTTTAAATATAATAATATATTCATAAACAAGCTTTTAAATATAAGTCTCAATTTAAATATATATATCATATTATATGATTATACGTATTCAAGTACAAAAATATACTTATTGATGAATTATGCATTTTATAAACAAGTTTGAATGACATCAAACTATATATTATTTGTAATTTATTGATAAAAAGTCTCTTTAATAGTAAAATTATATATATAATTTTTAATAATACAACATTGGTGAATATAATTTTTACAAGTTCATAAACAAAAATTATTTTAAGTAATAATCAACTCAAATAATATAACTTTCAACTATAATTTAGTTATTAATTGATTCCATAGATTTGTAAAGGATAAGAAAAAAAATTAATCATGGTATATACAATATGTGAGAATGAATAAATTAATTTAGTAACTCTTGAGCAAACTCAAATTTTCGACAAGAAAATGAACTATAAGTTTGAACATGTAATTTAACTTGGTGATGAACAAGAACTTGGCACATGTTCTAATAAAGATTGTTAGGTTCTAAATGTTTAGGATTAAATATTTAGATTTCTATTTTTATGTATGCTGGCAAACTGAGATCAAAACATGTTTAGATTATGTATTAGACATTGCTTATGATAGTACAAGTCAGGATTCAAGAACATTAAAGCTAGAGAAAGAAGATTTTACTTTTAGTGAAGTTCGACCGATCAAACTTAAGCCTTGATCGATCGAAAATCGCAGACAGTATTTTCTGCAGAATTCTATTTCAATCCAAACACTACAAAAACGTTTAGGGTTTCAAGTAAAACACTTATGGGTATAAAAGGAAAACTCTAACTACGTTTTAGAAGATCTTGGAAGTCTTATGAGTTACTCCTATGAGATCTGAGAGTTTTTGTACCTTCTAACTCAACAAGCATTTGCAGGATCAAGAAATCTACAATCAAGAATTGGTGGAACCAAGTTGCATGCTGCAAAAGATCAATTACTGACGGTGATCTGAAACCTTTGAGTAGGATCTCAAAGTCACAAATGTGAGAGTTTGTGCTCAACAAATCCAAGATAAAAGAGTCCGTAGTGTCGGAGCTGCATGTGGTCGTGTTAGTAAGTTCTACTTGAGATAGTTTTAGATTTAGGGTTTAAATCTATTGTAATCTTCCATTCTATCATAGTAGATTTGTTTATCTTGGGAATAGTTAGATTAAATCCTCCCAAGTTTTTACCTTGAAACAATTGGTTTCATTGGTTATCCTCAGTCATCATATTACTGTCTTCTTTACTTTTCCGCACTAAGTAAAATGTTTGCATGTGTAATTAACCTAGATCTTATAATTAACTTAAGTAAATACTTGGCTAATTCATTAGGTTAAACTAATCTATTTTTAAGGGATCTAAACAAACAAATACAGATAAATAGAACAATTATGAATTTTTAATAATTGATTCGACTCCACTTATTTACAATCCTAGATAGATGTTACTAGTAAATCAAAATCATTTTTGAAAACTAGCTATATACGTGTTGTTTAGCCACCCACTTTATTGTGAGTCATCCTCTACATTTTAAGTTGTGTATCATCCTCTCAATTTCAAGCGAAATTAAGAAAATCTATTTCATAATCAATATTTTATTTTATGTGAATCTTTAAATTTGTAACATTGAATCTAAGATTCAAAATGAATTAATCAGATGATTTCTTTTCCCTACCGTTTCAAAGTAAAGTAATAAATCATACTTTCTAATATTACATTTCCATAAATACACTATTGACAACAGCTTGGAATGTATTGGCAATTGAAATTCTACATGTCAGCTCCCATGTTACGTTATAAGCAAACTTGTTGAAAGTTATAAGCAAACTTTGTGTTGATGATTTATAGCTAGGTCCAGATTGAGGTAAGTAATGCAAAACAAATCCTACTCTAATAATTCTCAGCCTCGATCTCAAAAATCTCAGCCTTTACTGGTTGAAGTTTATCTAAGAATTCTTCAAGGCAATTATTCTCAAAAAAAGAAAAAAATGATATTGGACTCTGCTTGTGGTAAGACAGTACTTAGAGAGAAATCCAAGCATTCAGATTTGAGTCTTCAAGCAATAATCGAAATTAAGTATGAGGACAACTAGGAGCATTTGCATCAGATCATGTAAAAATTTATGTATATTTTAGTATAAGAATTTACTTTTTTTTTTTTAATATTCATTTTTCAAAACACTCTACATCAGATCATCTATTTTATACTATATTTCATTAAAATATTATTTTTCTTGATTTTTTTAAATTGTTTCTCTTTCTTCACACACAACAAACCGTCATCCACTCTCTTCCTTCATCCTCAGGATATGTAAAAAAAAAAAAAAAAAACTAAATGACAAATAAAGTGTCTATTTAAATTAACATATTATTGTAGTAACCATGTATTTTTACACAGCTTTGCATGACCTAATGTGATTAAATTTTGAACTTGGTGGGTTCACACAGCTGAGGAACTGGGTTAGGGAGGATTGGGTTTAAGCAGAGGTGCTGGGTTAGGGAGGTTTGCCTTCACCGTGGGTTTTAATTTTTGATTTTTGAGTTTAGCTAAACAGTGTTGTATAAAACTTCAACTTTTGTGTTATCACTTTGGGCAAAACGACATTGTTTTGAGACTGATTTGGCGCAGGAAAAAAAGAAAAAAAAAAATCAGCAATATGATATGTCACTTAATAACAAAATCTAACTAAGAGGGGCGAATTGCTAATAAAACCAAACTTTGGGGAGAGGGTGATAAAATCAAAATTCTGAAATTTTGGATATAAAATCCAAACAACTCCAAACTTGATCATTTTTTTTATAATACAAGCAATGACGTGAGTGTTTTAGAACTTTCTCAATTAATATTGGTCCCTTGGCAAAAGATGACAAAAAAACTTGGAGTAAGTAACTGATCATAGGTAGAACGTAGGAGTAATTAAATATGAAGCATAATACTAACCGGTTATTTACACGCTATTTGCATGGACACTAGTTAACATTTTATAAGAGAGAATATCAAAAGTAAATTAAAGGACAAAATAAAAAGTTATAAAACAAAATTATATTAATTATTATCCCTTGTTTGATTCCTTGCACTTCTAAATTCTGAAATATGATATTCTGGGTGGGCCCGAGACATACATATATAATATATATATTCCTCACACTATTCTTTTTCTTTTGTACGTTTTCCCCTTCCGACAAACCAAACATTAAAAAATAAGAAAATTTAAACACTGCAGGAGAGAAATTCATCTCTCAATTTTGTATTTTTGACTCAGCCCCAAACTTTGTTAAGGAATTGTTATGCTCTGATGTTAATGGGGTTAACTATTGTAGGCTTTCTGCCGTGAACTTAGCCATTTTGGCTTCCTAGTTTGTTTTATTTATGTCCTTTTAACCAAAAAAAAAAAAAAAAGGTTAAATATACAGGAAATAATAGAGTACGTTACAAACATATACGCATTTATATTATTTTGGCTTTTGTAATGTCGGTTGGAATTGTAGAATTCCTTAATTTGTCTGAAGATCTAGCTTCTTTTCCTAAATTGAAGTTGGTGATGAGTGATGACTGCTTTATTTATTTAAAAAAAAAAAAATTTGTTTCTGAATTGTTGGTGACTGATTGATCGATTACTTTCGCTATATTCAGCTGAAGGCTTTTTGGACGCTGGGAAAACATTTTCTACGTGGGTCATGGGTACTGAGTGCATAAAATCATTATTTCTCTCTTAAATAAAAGAAAAATAAATTAAGCCATAACTTGACAAATGTTGAGAATTATGAGTATTGAGTAGGAAGATGATATTTGGAAAAACATTTGCGACTTTAAAGCATGAATGGAATATTTTATTTTAAAGTGATAATTGTTTCTATTTTGAAAGAGTTTACCACTGGGTTACAAGCATTTCACTTCTAAGATACAACAAAATAACTAAATGCAAATATCTATTATATTATGGAGAATTTAATTAAAAATGTTGGGAGGAAATGAAAGGAAATTGAATTTGATTCAAAACCCTACAAGAAAAGGTTATATGTGCCAAGTGCTAAATGCCACACACGTATGTGCATGCTCTAGTATGTTCGTAGATTTATTCTATTATTTATTTATTAATTAGTACTTCTGTTATTTTATATATATATATTCCCACCAAAAACCTTTTTATGAGAGACAAGTATATTAAAACATACTCACTTTCATATCAGAACCGACGCTAAATTGTTTTTATAAAAGACTATTGTAGCACATTGTTCATACCATACATTTTTCTTGTTATTCAAAATAAGTTACCAATAATCTTGGTGTACAAGTAATACTTTTATCTCTTTTCAAACATAAATTTATGAGACTTTAACGTGTCTATAGTCTATTTTGTCGGAAGATATTCTTACACGGCACATTTTGCATTCCTATAATGCTTCCATAATTTCCTTACACGGCACATTGTTTTTTTTTTTTTTTTTTTTATATATAAAAAAAAAATCTAAACATATTTCTTAAATTAATACCTTTAGAGCGTCCGATCACTTTTTCCTTTTAAGAAACTTCAATCTTATTAGTCTTGCCGTTGCCGTAGTCAAAAGTTTGGATCTCACTAGTTGGGTTAGGTAGTATAAAGCACATATATAAAAGATACAAGGGACAACCTTGGAATTTGATTTTTATCCTGTTACCATTGAGGTTTGAGATCAATGTATAATGAGGGTTGAGAACTTTGGGGCCTATGAGCTCTGGCTCAACTAGTACCACTACCACGTATTTAACCATTTGGTTTGCCTTATATAATAAGACATCTGAGCAGAAAGGGTCCAGATGGATACAAATAATATGCTCTAAAAAACCTTTATTTTCAATTGAAGGTTCTCAAGATTCTAAATTTATTTTCTTATTTTGATTCTTAAAGGTATTGGTGTTGATTTAGTCATGTAAATTATGGGGAAGGTAGGTGTATATTACCTCGTCGAAGTTATAGACTTAGCCGTTGACATCTGCAATTGTGCTGTTAGATTTCATGTATATATTTATGAGTTCAGTTCTCGAGTATTTTTAGAGTATTTGTTAATAAACAATTTTTAAAAGTTTAGATACTATTTTTACAAGTCTTTTGGTTGAATAATGTAAAAAATGAAATTTATTTGTGATATGAGTACTGTTCAAACTTATTGCGAATTTCGGCAATACCATTGTCGAAATTCTGAGAAAAAGTAAGAGAGAGGAGAGAGAAATGATGTGACGGATGTGGGAGAGAGAAAAAGGAATTTCGGCAATAATATTGCCCAAAAAAAATTTTGAATTGCTAAAATTGGAGGATTAAAAATAAAAATAAAAAACTGAACTGTGGCAAGAGTAATACTATAACCACAAATTATTTTACCATATTTTTACAAACTGTTGGTATGACCAAATTCTTACAAGTTCTCTAGCATTTTGCCAAAAGTAGATGATTTTAAAAAAAATAATAAAAAAAAAAAAAAAAAACTCAATTGTAAGTGATGTTATTGGTGGGCCCTAATGAGAACCAGTAAGAAATTGGCCATAACAATAGTTTATAAAAAATATGGTAAAATAGTGTGTCACCATAGCATTACTCTGGCCACAGTTCAGTTTTCTTTTTTTTAACCCTCCAATTTCGGCAATTCAAAAATTTTTTTTTTTGGCAATATCATTGCTGAAATTCCTTTTTCTCTCTCCCACATCCGTCGCATCATTTCTCTCTCCTCTCTCCTACTTTTTCTTAGAATTTCAGCAATAGTGTTGCTAAAATTCGCTTCTTTCCTCATTTTGCCAAATAAGTTTGAACAGTACCCATATCACAAATAAACTTCATTTTTTACAATATTCAGCCAAAAGACTCTTATTTTTACAAAAAAATGGAAAAAAATTGTAAAAAAAATCAATTATTTTTCTTTTTTCCATAAAAAAATTTCTAAAAATATTTAGATATTCGTTAGCAAAATCCTATTTTTATAAAGATAGGCGCTGTGTAAATGATTCAGATTTTGTTTGCCATGGGCCACTTGATAGAGATGCCATTGGCCCTGGTAACAAGAATTAAGAGCAGACAAATGTCTATGATCTATTTGGGCATTCCAAAGGAGAATGTGTTAAAGAGAAAAACATGGAATTCAACGATTCTGAGTGCCCGTGTGTTACTATTGTTTAAACAATAATTTTTAGTGTTTAAACAATATTATACGTATTTTCACATACTTTTTTACCCACATGTATTTCCAAAAAATACAAACAACATTACTAAAAACCTCTTCCTAAATAGGCCCTGAGTTTCAAAATGTCCACAAACTCGGGATTGTTATAAAACTGAGTTCCACATGTTTCAAGACACCTTTGTTTTCTTTTTTCCCTTTCCCTCTCCTCTAGCAGAGTTAACGATAAATTTTTATTTATTTATTTAAACCACTAACGTTTTATTTGCTTAATTAGTTAAATTTTTTATTTGAGTTAAGTAATAGTATATATATATACTACTACTACTACTATTTAATGGGCTTTTTCTGTTTGAATTCTTCATTTTTTTTGTTCAAAAAAGCCCACACACCCCTATGTTTATGTAAAGACAAACTAAAGGACAATCCGATAAAAATAAAATTCTAACTCCCACTAAAACATTGCCTAAAAAATAGTGTAACTCTCCGGTTGATTTTCAAATTACTTTATCCACTTATAAATTAGATTCTCAAAATAAAAATTATATATAAAAAATAAAAACACAAGGTATTTTTTTGCTATAAAAAAAAGCTTCATCACACGCTCGAAGCATGTGTGATGAGACTAGTGTATATATATATATTGATGATGCCGAAAATACCACCAGTAAGTCACACGGTTCTCGCTCGCTACAAACAGCACCTGCACAACAAGGAAGAACCTAGCAGAGAGTACCGGTGTGGTACCGGCCAAATACCCTCCGAAGGTTAAGTTAGAATTATTCTCACAACTCTAGAGTGCTAGAGAGGGTAAATTATGCGTACCTCGGTTTGTGAGGGTATTGGGGCTTTTATAGTAGAAGAAAGGCTGACCTCTCTTTCTTGGTGTAGAAGTCTTTTCCTTATAGGAGTCTCCTTGGGCGTATTTTGCGGGATTCTTTCCATATAGGAGTTCTTAGGCTTCAGAAGCGTGGGGAGCAAGTTATTTACTTATACACGCAAACGTGGTGATCAAGTAGTAAGGACTGACGCCGTCAGCCTATGTTATTCCGTCTGATATAGCGCCGTCAGATCAAGCACCGTCAACTTCAGGATGTTTATCTCTGTGGCACCCTATCCAAGGAGTTCCTTTTCGTCAACTCGCCGTCGGCCGTCAGCTCTCATAGAAAGGCTGACGGCAGAATGTGTCCCGTCACCTTCTCAATTTATTTTATCCTCATCAGTTGCCCCCTACTCCATTACTCCGTCAGTTTTATTCTGACGGGTTGTGGAGTTGGTTATGTTATATTTTTTAAAGAAGCGAGGTTAATGCTTTCGTGGGTATCCTCGAGCCGCCGTGTTATTAATGCTCTGGACAGGTGGCTCATTTTTATTGGCTTTGCTTCTGACGAGGCGACGCTTCGTCTTCCGCGCCCTTTTATTCCATATATAAACAGCACCTCTCCCTCATTTTCCTCTATTTCAACCCGGCTGATCTTGGAGAGAGAGAGACCGTCGCACATTTTTTGTCAGTTTTACTCCCGTCAGATATTCCGTCGCTGTCCTCAGAGCCATCCGCAAGACCGCCATACAGTAAGTTTTCATCTTCTCCCTTCTTCCTCTTTCTCTTTTTATTTTCGCCTCACTAGTGAGGTCGTCAGTTTAGGTTCTTAGATTGAATCCGTCACTTGTAGGTAGTCAGATGTCAAGTGACGCATCTTGTGAGGAATCGTCAGCCCGCGAAGAAGCGGGCTACGACGAGGCCTTTGGTTCCGGAAATGAGTCAGGGGACTCTTCAATTCCGTCAGAGAGAGAGACGTCGGCCCAATCTCCTGACGGCGATGAGAGTTTTGCTGAGGGAGATAAGGACGAAGAAAGAGGGGATGAAATGGTTGTTGATGGAGAGGATAGTGACGGGGATGAGGGATCTACTGAAGGAACCTCGGAGGGTCCTGGAGATAACCGTCCCTTCATTCTTCCTGAGGATTGGGCCGTTAACAAATTTTTGCCTAGAATGAGTGGTAAGGTTTTTAGGGAGTTGCGTATTCGTTATCAAATCCCAGACCACATTCCAATCCGTCTCCCTAGAGAGGATGAGAGGTGTTATTCCGGACGGACTGCTGACGTTGGCATGTATGATGCCATGTTTGCCGCGGGCCTGAGGTTACCTTTGACGGCTCTACACCGTCAACTTGTTGACTTTCTGGGTATATCCGTCACCCAAATTGCCCCAAACGCCTGGAGGACTTTTATAGGAGCTAAAATCCTGTGGGGCAGCTTTAGTGGAGGACACCGTCAGCTTACGCTCGACGAATTTTTTTATTGTTATAGGCCCCATCATATCGCCTCGTCTAAGGGGACATATCATTTCAACGCCAGGGAAAAAGGGTTACGGCTTGTGTCAGATATGCCGGATTCCAATAGGAACTGGAAAAGTAGGTATTTTTTCGTTGAGGGGACGGATTGGGTTTGCCGTCAGGAGGAGTGGGCGACGATGCCCCGTGGCTATTTTGACAACACTTGGGCCTTTGTCAGGGATTCAGGTTGATCCCGTCAATTATGTTCTTGCCTTTTTTAAAGTGACGCTACTAACACTTGTGTTTCTTTCAGCCTATACCCGTCCGCACATATCTGACGAGCAAGAGGAGTTCATCCAACGGATTCTGGAAATCCCTTTGGAAGACCGTAAGTGCCGGGAATTGATCACCCTTGACACCCTTCACTTATATTGTGGGGGTCCAGTACCGTCAGCGGCAACTCGAAGGTTGGAAGAGTTTGCACGACGACATGAGTAAACTTCTTTCATTCCCGTCAGTTTCATTCCTCCGTTCATGCCCTAACAGTCTTTTTCGTGTTTGTAGAGATGGAATCCGCGAAGCAAAGGATAAGGGCTGCCGCAGCCCGTCAGAAGGAGGAGAGGAAGGCTAAGGAGGCTGGGGGGGAGGCCTCGTCTACCCCCAAGTCCGTCGCTAAGGTGACGAAGAGGAAACCCGACGGGAGCAACAGCCGTCCTGCAAAAAAGGCTGCCGTCTCTCCTGGAGACGAACCATCGAAGGAAAAATCCCCTCCGAAGCCTAGTCATGGTGCGGGCAAAGGAGCGATGACTTCTGCTGGTCCCGTCAGTGAGGGTCCCTGTCGCCTCCTGACTCATAAGGACTATGCCGTCGGGGAGATTGAATCCTTGATAAAACCGACGGACATAGAGCCTTGTGACCAGGTGGGGACGGAGGATTTAGGGGCGTCGGCCCTCTTCGATCTCACCAGGGTAGGCTTCTTGTATTTTTGGTTGAACAATCTTTATTTTATTCTTTCAGTTAATTTTTGGTTGAACTGACGGATATATTTTTTAGGCCTTGGTGCGTGTCAAGGCCCTTCACGACCGTTGTGTGGCGAAGGAGGGGGTCGTCACCCGAGTTCGCAAACATAACGCGAACTTAATGAATCAGCAGGCTCAGTACAAGGACGCCGTCCGTATCCTCAACCAAGAGCTGCAGGACGTTAAGGAGAAGCTGACGGAGGTCACTCATCAGAATGACAAGCTCCAGGTGGAGGTGACGGACTTGGGCGAAAAGCTGCAGACGGCGGAAGCTGACGCGATCAGGGACTTTAAAACGTCGCAGTCTTTTATTGACTCATGTGCCGGGTATTATGGCACTGGGTTCGATGATTGCCTTCGGCAGGTCGCGTCAGCCTTCCCGAAGTTGGACTTGTCTGGGATTACCATGGATGATGAAGATGACGGCTCTCATCAACCTACTCCTACTCCGGAGCATGATGATAGTGTAGTCCTGGCCCAGCCTGCTACTAACCCTGCTGCATCTGATTCTCCAGCTGTGATTGTGGATATCGAAGACCATCAAGCTGACGGCAATCCTGCGGACGCTCCTGCTGCTTAGTTTTTATTTTGTATTTTCGCCGTGTATTTATTTTGTAGACAATCGTTGTTCTTCCAACGTTTGGCAAACAATTGTATTTTTGAACAATGTTTAAGGGCCTTTGTTTATATACAGTTGTGTATGCATTTGCTTCCGTTGCCTTTATATATTTTGTTGTTGATGGCCCTAGACGAAATTTCGATAAAACTTTCCGTCTGTTTAGTAACCCGTTAGTTCTTCGAATTGTTGGAAGACTCCGTCGGCATGACTTTGTGCCTAGTCTTCTTACCCCATTTGCTTTATGGGTTTCCCGTTGGATTTTTCGGCCTTGTCCATTATTTTCCAAGCTCCGTCAGCTTGGTAAAATTTTCCGTCTGTTAGACAGCCCGTCAGTTTCCCTTTAGCTTTGGCCTTCATTTTTGTAGATCTCTTTGGTTGGGGGTCTTTGTCCGTATGATGATGGTTTTATCTACGGGACCGTCAGCTTTTTGCTTTGGCTTTGATGATCTTGTCATCTTTGTAGGTCCGTTAGTTTTCAGACCTTATCCGTACAGTGACGGTTTAATTTATGGGGCCGTCAGCTTTTTTGCTTTGGCTTTGATGATCTTGTCATCTTTGTAGGTCCGTTAGTTTTCAGACCTTATCCGTACAGTGACGGTTTAATTTATGAGGCCGTCAGCTTTTTTGCTTTGGCTTTGATGATCTTGCCATCTTTGTAGGTCCGTTAGTTTTCAGACCTTATCCGTACAGTGACGGTTTAATTTATGGGGCCGTCAGCTTTTTTGCTTTGGCTTTGATGATCTTGTCATCTTTGTAGGTCCGTTAGTTTTCAGACCTTATCCGTACAGTGACGGTTTAATTTATGAGGCCGTCAGCTTTTTTGCTTTGGCTTTGATGATCTTGTCATCTTTGTAGGTCCGTTAGTTTTCAGACCTTATCCGTACAGTGACGGTTTAATTTATGAGGCCGTCAGCTTTTTTGCTTTGGCTTTGATGATCTTGCCATCTTTGTAGGTCCGTTAGTTTTCAGACCTTATCCGTACAGTGACGGTTTAATTTATGGGGCCGTCAGCTTTCTAGCCTTTGTGTTATGGACATGGTTGTTTCGGTTGCTCACTTTTGTGAACTTAGTTGCTCACTTATGTGGACTTTGAACTGTAGATTTCTAAACATAGATCAGCAATTTCTGAATAAACTCCTCTTATTGCCATGCATTCAAATAAAAGTAATTAAAACCAAATCCTGCCCTTTGGGCTAAAAAGCATTGTTGCAAAAAAACTAAAGTAAACGATAAATTTGAGGAGTAAAACTAAAATTTGCTGGAACAAAAAGAGGTTGGTCTCCATGTTGCCGCTCCTATTGGTAATACTTTCGTAGGTGCTCGGCGTTCCATGGGTGCGGTAGTTTCTGCCCTTCCAACGTTTCCAGGTGGTAAGTACCTTTTCTCTGCCACGATGTGACTCGGTAAGGTCCTTCCCAATTGGGGCCGAGTTTCCCTTGGGCAGGGTCTCTAGCGGCGCCCATGACCTTCCTAAGAACAAGGTCTCCAACTTGGAAGTCTCTGTGTCGGACCCGAGAGTTGTAGTGTTTGGCCATGCGGTCCTGGTACCTAGCGAGCCTTTGTTCTGCTGCTGCTCTGATCTCGTCCACTAGGTCGAGCTGTAGTCGCATAGCCTCGTCGTTTTTGTTCTCATCATGGTTGTGCACCCTATAGCTTGTGAGTCCAATTTCGGCCGGGATGACTGCTTCGCCTCCGTACGTCAGTCGGAACGGTGTCTCTCCTGTGGGTGTTCTTGCAGTCGTCCTGTATGCCCATAATATACTTGGCAATTCTTCGGGCCATATACCCTTTGCCCCCTCGAGCCGAGTCTTGATAATCTTGAGCAAGGATCGGTTCGTGACTTCAACCTGGCCATTAGCTTGAGGGTGGGCGGGGGAGGAGTAGTGGTTTTTTATTCCTAACTGTGAGCAAAAATCCCGGAAGGAGTCGTTGTCGAATTGCCTCCCGTTGTCCGAGACAAAGACTCTAGGAATGTCGAACCTGTATATGATGCATCTTCAGACGAAGCTCCGCACATTCTTCTCTGTAATCGTGGCCAAAGCTTCAGCTTCTACCCATTTCGTGAAATAGTCGATGCCCACTACTAGGAATTTCAGCTGTCGTACGGCTGTAGGGAATGGTCCCATAATGTCTAATCCCCATTGTGCGAATGGCCATGGGGCCGTCATCGGGGTCAGCTCTTCGGTTGGTTGTCTAATAATATTGTTGAACCTTTGGCATTTGTCGCAGGCCCTGACATAGGCTTCGGCGTCCTTTTGCATGGTGGGCCAATAGTACCCTGCTCGTACAAGTTTGTGTACCAACGACCTGGACCCTGAGTGGTTTCCGCATACTCCTTCATGCACCTCTCTCATGACGTAGTCTGCCTCTTCCATACCCAAGCATCTCAAATATGGTCGGGAGAAACCCCTTTTGTAGAGGACGTCTTTTATCAGGACGAACCTCGCCGCCTGGACCTTAAGCTTCCTTGCGGCTTCCTTTTCGTCTGGTAAGACCCCATCTTTTAGGTATGAGACTAACGGCGTTGTCCAACTACTGTCGGGGCATATTTCCTGCATGTTGCTGAGATCTATTAGCGGAGAAAGCTGCACGAAAGAGAGTACATTACCAGGGATGACCATTTGTTCTGCTGAAGCTGCTTTCGCGAGGCGGTAGGCTCGCTCGTTTTCTCCCCTGGGAATTTGGACGACTTTGGCTTCTAGGTCGTCCACTCTCGCCTTTACTTCATCAAGGTACTTCTTCATCTTTTCGCCCTTGCACTCGTAGTCTCCATTTATTTGGTTAGTGATAACCTGGGAATCGCAGTAGATGACTACCCTCGCGGCTCCTGCCGCTTTGGCGAGGTCGAGCCCTGCTATCAGAGCTTCATACTCTGATTCATTGTTGGTAGCAGGGAAGTCGAGACGGACCATACATTCAATGGTGTCTCCTTCGGGTGATAGTAGCACAATGCCGGCCCCTGCGGCTTGTCTGTTGGACGATCCGTCCGTATATATACTCCATTGGGGGGACTCCGCTGCCCCCTTGTCTTCGTCATGAGTGAATTTAGCTATAAAGTCGGCGACGATCTGCCCCTTGACGGCAGTCGTTCCTCCTACGATCATCCTTATGTCCCCGATCGGGGGCCTCGGTCGTTCATTATCCCGCCGGGGGTGTTGGTCTTGTGCAGGGTTTTCCGTTTTCTCTTTGCTAACGAATCTCTGTAATTTTCCTTGTCTGATAAGGGCCTCAATTTGTTGCTTGAGATCATAGCAGTCGGCTGTGTTGTGGCCATGGTCGCGGTGGAAACGGCAATACTTATCTCTGGAACGTTTGTTGGGGTCACTCTTCAGCTTTCCTGGGAACGTCAGAGCCTCCTCGTCCTTGATTTGCATAAGGACTTGATCTATCGGGGCCGTCAACGGAGTGAAGCTCGTGAATTTTCCCCCCAGGGGTTTTGGGCGCCTTTCGTCCCTTCGGTCTCCTGTTCTTGCCTTCTTTCGGCCCTGATCCTGTCGAGCGTCTTCCTGCCTTTCTCTTTTCCTGGGCCTCTCTTCTCGAGCTAACAGCGCGTCTTCAGCATTCATATACTTTGTGGCACGGTAAAGTACTTCCGACATGGTCTTTGGGTCGTTTTTGTATAGAGAGAACAAAAACTTACCCTTTTTCAAGCCGTTCGTGAATGCCGCAACCAGTATCTTATCGTCGGCTTCGTCGATCGTGAGCGCCTCTTTGTTGAAGCGGGAGATGTAGGCTCTTAAAGTTTCATCTTCTCGCTGCTTCATACTCATCAAGCAAGCCATAGACTTTTTGTACCGGTGGCCTCCGATGAAATGTGCGGTAAATTGAGCACTGAGTTCTTTGAAGGTGCTGATGGAATTCGGTATCAATCGGCTGAACCAAATTCTTGCTGCGCCCTTCAGCGTTGTAGGGAAGGCCCTACACATGATTGCGTCTGCTACTCCTTGAAGGTGCATTAGGGTCTTGAAGGTCTCCAGGTGGTCCAGAGGGTCCTTGACCCCGTCATAACTGTCTATCTGTGGCATGCGGAACTTATTCGGTAGGGGGTAGGCGTTGACAGTGGCGGTGAATGGCGAGTCGGTTCTGTTTACCAAGTCGTCGAGATCAGAAGATACCCGTCCCTTAAGGGCATTCATCATGACCTCCATTTGCTCCTTCATCGCCTGCATCTCCGCGACGATAGGTGGTGGGGCGAGGTCTATGAAAGACGGAAGGCTTATGTTTTGCCGCTCTGGTCGACTTGGGGCGTTGCTGCCTTCAGGCTTCTCCTGCTCCCTTCGCTCGGCACTGTTACCTTCCTGGTTTTGCTCCTGAAGGATAGGTCTTGCGTCCCTTTGGCGTAGCTGTTCCTCTAGGTCTTGGTTCTGTCGCGTGAGACGTTCCACAGCCGCTGCGAGAGTCTTGACTTGCTTCTCGAGGGCGGTCGTGGGTGGCTCCTCTTCTTGAATGTCGTTAGTGGTTGCCATTGAGCGGGTAAGCACCATGCGACTTTTTGTCCGGGAAGCTGTAATATGGCTTTACTAGATTTCCCACAGACGGCGCCAACTGATGATGCCGAAAATACCACCAGTAAGTCACACGGTTCTCGCTCGCTACAAACAGCACCTGCACAACAAGGAAGAACCTAACAGAGAGTACCGGTGTGGTACCGGCCAAATACCCTCCGAAGGTTAAGTTAGAATTATTCTCACAACTCTAGAGTGCTAGAGAGGGTAAATTATGCGTACCTCGGTTTGTGAGGGTATTGGGGCTTTTATAGTAGAAGAAAGGCTGACCTCTCTTTCTTGGTGTAGAAGTCTTTTCCTTATAGGAGTCTCCTTGGGCGTATTTTGCGGGATTCTTTCCATATAGGAGTTCTTAGGCTTCAGGAAGCGTGGGGAGCAAGTTATTTACTTATACACGCAAACGTGGTGATCAAGTAGTAAGGACTGACGCCGTCAGCCTATGTTATTCCGTCTGATATAGCGCCGTCAGATCAAGCACCGTCAACTTCAGGATGTTTATCTCTGTGGCACCCTATCCAAGGAGTTCCTTTTCGTCAACTCGCCGTCGGCCGTCAGCTCTCATAGAAAGGCTGACGGCAGAATGTGTCCCGTCACCTTCTCAATTTATTTTATCCTCATCATATATATAAACATACAAATTGATATTGGAATTTGGAAGTCTAAAATGATGTGTTATCCAAAGCTTGCACCACAGCATGAGTCCACATGCGGATAAAAAGAATGTAATATCAAAGGCCGGAGATCTCTTCTACAAATTTAAACAACAGTAATTAGTCTGCATAATAAAAATCAATCCAAGAGTAGATAAAGTTAAAAACATATTAACCAATTTGAAAATTTATTTCGCAAACCTTCTAGCCGTGAAACAGCTTCTGCAATATTGAAGTATGCACTACAATTGTCACATACAGCCTCAGCCAATCCTTTATGTTAATCAACTACAATAGGAAATATGCATGTCTCCAACAATAGAAAATATCCCTGTGTTGATTCTATTATCAGAAGTGAGGTTGTTGGTCTCTTGGAAAGTTCCTGATGTGATATGTTTGAGATCGAGTGTGTTAGGGATTGTCACGGTCAACAAGGCATTACTATGGTTGATGAGGCAGTATTTTTAATTGAGAAATTACTCTTATTCCATTGCTCTTTTTAATTTGGCTTTTCAAAGTGGCTTGTTGTTGGTTTAGATAAGTCATTAATTTTCTCTCTTTTTTATTATAAAAAATGATTATTTATTTTTATTTATTTTTTATTCTCACATATACTTAATAAAAGTTTTTTACCTTTTACATTAATAAAATTTTAAGGCCAAAATACATTGCTAGACCTTGAAATTCAGGTATACTTCACAAGTTTTGGTGGGATCAAAGATACTAGATGATACAGCAAGTTGTGCACAAAAATTATTGCCAGCCTATAGATGGCACAGAATCAATTTTATTGAAATTGACATAACAACTACCATGATTATTTAAAAAGTAATTCATTTGAAAATTTTTATTTTTAGAAAAGAGGATGATGGCTTTAGATTCTCCTTCCACCGCCTAATACGTATAGATAAGTTAAAAAACTTCATCATTTGACTTTAAAAAAAAAAAAATTATATAAGAGTAATTCCATCTTGAAAAGGTCACCAGTTGTTTCCACTAGCCATTCATGATTCATTAGATTTCCTTATAGAAAGGGCCACTATACTTTGAAGCTTTTGTGAAGGTTATGATAGTTTTTTGTACAATGTCTACGGTCACAGAGAAGTGAAAACATAATAGTATCGAAATAAAATTTGGGGGCCTTTCTCTAGCAAAGGTCCTAGGCGATGGCCTAAGTGGCCTAGGCAGCTAGGCTTAGGGCTGGCCCTAACTGTGATTGGTAGAGAAAATGTGATAGGTCTATGTAGAAATAATTTTCCAGGGCATTTCAACAAAGGGCAAAACTTAGGTACAGTACTTGGGTGTTGTTTCTTAGTTTCTTCTCTTAAAATTCTATCATATGGATTTTTTTTTCTCATATGATGAAAGTGTATTGTTTTAATTAAGTAGCACATGATGGGATTTTAAGAAATGAACTTAAGGAATGACATCTAAAATACTGTACCTAAATTTTGTCCTTTAACAAATTGTAACAAAATTAAGTTGTAGTCATAGAACTATTTAAAAAATATTCGGTTAACGGGTGCCCTTAAGATATTTATTAATATATACCATTTTAAAAAGTTTTAATATCACTTTTATAAAAAATATAAAAAATTAATTTTTTTTTTTTTTTTATAAAAAAATTCTAAAAATACTTCTTAAATTTATACCTTTAGAGCATCCGATCACTTTTTCCTTTTAAGAAACTTCAATCTTATTAGTCTTGCCGTTGCCGTTGTCAAAAGTTTGGATCTCACTAGTTGGGTTAGGTAGTATAAAGCACATATATACAAGACACAAGGGACAACCTTGGAATTTGATTTTTATCCTGTTACCATTGAGGTTTGAGATCAATGTATAATGAGGGTTGAGAACTTTGGGGCCTATGAGCTCTGGCTCAACTAGTACCACTACCACGTATTTAACCATTTGGTTTGCCTTATATAATAAGACATCTGAGCAGAAAGGTTCCAGATGGATACAAATAAGATGCTCTAAAAAACCTTTATTTTCTATTGAAGGTTCTCAAGTTTCTAATTTTATTTTCTTCTTTTGATTTTAAAGGTATTGGTGTTGATTTGGTCATGTAAATTATGGGGAAGGTAGGTGTATATTGCCTCGTCGAAGTTATAGACTTAACCGTTAACAACTGCAATTGTGCTGTTTGATTTCATGTATATATTTATGAGTCCAGTTAACAAGTATTTTTAGAGTATTTATTAATAAATAATTTTTAAAAGTTTTGATACTATTTTTATGAAAAAGTAGAAAATAATTGTAAAAAAAAAAAAAATCAATTATTTTTCTTTTTCCATAAAAATATTTCTAAAAATATTTAGGATATCCGTGAGTAAAATCCTATTTTTATAAAGATAGGCGCCGTGCAAATGATTCAGATTTTGTTTGCCATGGGCCACTTGATAGAGATGCCATTGGCCCTGGTAACAAGAATTAAGAGCAGACAAATGTCTATGATTAATACTGATCTATCTGGACATTCCGGATGAGACTGTGTTAAGAGAAAAACCATTAACATTTTGTTTGCTTAATTAGTTAAATTTTTTATTTAAGTAATTGTTTTCTACCAATATATATATATATATATATATATATATATATATATATATATATATATATATACACACTACTATTTAAAGGACTTTTCCTATTTTGATTCTTCATTTTTTTTTGGTTCAAAAAGGCCCTCCACATCCCTATGTTTATGTAAAGATAAACTGAAGGACAATCTGATAAAAATACAACTCTAATCCCACTAAAACATTGTCTAAAAAATATAGTCACTTTCTTGTTGATTTTCAAATTACTTTATCCACTTATAAATCAGATTCACAAATTAAAATTTATATATAAAAAATAAAAACACAAGTTTTTTTTGCTACAAAAAAAGTTTCATCACACGCATGAAGTACGTGTGATGAGGCTAGTATATATATATAAACATACAAATTGATATTGGAATTTGGAGGCCTAAAATGATGTGTTATCCAAAGCTTGCACCACAGCATGAGTCCATATGCGGATAAAAAGAATGTAATATCAAAGGCCGGAGATCTCTTCTACAAGTTTAAACAACAGTAATTGGTCTGCATAATAAAAATCAATCCAAGAGAAGATAAAAGTTTAAAACATATTAACAAATTTGAAATTTTATTTCGCAAACCTTCTAGCCGTGAAACAGCTTCTGCAATATTGTAGTATGCACTACAATTGTCACATACAACCTCAGCGAATCCTTTATGTTAATCAACTACAACAGGAAATATGCATGTCTCCAACAATAGGAAATATCCCTGTATTGATTCTATTATCAGAAGTGAGGTTGTTGGCCTCTTGGAAAGTTCCTGATGTGATATGTTTTTTTTTTTTTTTTGGTAAACGACGCTTGGAATTAACTAACGAACAACAAGCCTATTACAACAAACAAGGCCAGCTTTATCTCTAGCCAGCATTTCAGCCACCACATCCGATGGGTCAAACAAAAAAAGAAAATCAGTTACATCAAGATCAGCTCCCATCCTTGCAAGCCGGTCAGGGATTGTCACGGTCAACAGGGCATTACTACGGTTGATGAGGCAGTATTTTTAATTGGGAAATTACTCTTATACCATTGCTCTTTTTAATTTGTCTTTTCAAAGTGGCTTCTTGTTGGTTTAGATAAGTCATTAACTTTCTCTCTTTTTTATTATAAAAAATGATAATTTATTTTTTTTATTTTTTTATTCTCACATATACTTAATAAATGTTTTTACCTTTTACATTAATAAAATTTTAAGGCCAAAATACATTGCTAGTCCCTGAAATTCACTAAGCACTTTTGATTATGAAGTTTCAAATGAATAATATCGGTCATTTTGCTAACTTCCATAGGTTTTTTTTTACCATGTGACTAATGTTGAAATGAAATTACATTTTTTAAGTGATGTGCACCATTTTTCAATATTAAAAAATGGGCAGTGTTTATTCCACACTGTTTATTACTCACATCAAACATACATTTCAATTTTTTGTGTGTATGATGTCTGACCGTGTGCAATAAGGTGTGCATTAATAATCACCATTAAAAAATTACACATCCTCCTTGACACATCAGAATAAAGAATACACAGTACCGATTCATGGACCCAAACCAAACCGATCTTCCCCAAATCCAAAACCCAACCCATACATCAGAATACACAATAGTATTTAACGAATTATAAGTTTTGCAATCAGAGTATGCATGCATACAATACTCACAATATGTCTTGCATATCTGACATAATGTCTTGCATATCTGACATATGTTACTAGTAGTACATAAGAAAGCTTTATTATCTTGCATATTAGGGTACTCTCACATGGATATAGATTTCACAAGCGTGGATTCATCCCTATGTGAGAGAGGCCACAAGTGTGAGATTCATTCCTATGTGAGAGAGGCGATATATGCAACCGTTACACAAGATAACACCTTGTTGGGGTATGTGTGTTTTAAACACTTAAACTATGCTTGTGTCCCACATTGGTTAGAGATGAGTTTTCATATATGTTTATAAACCATAGCACCACTTAAGTTTTAGCTTGAAAGATAATTGGTTAAGGGTTAGAGTTGGGCTTGGGTTGGGTTTAGGTTTGTCTCTATCTCTCTTGTTCCTCATTCCTTTCCTATTTCTTTTGCCTTTAGTCCAATGTGCTTCCGTTGGCATGCACAGTAACCATTGGTGCAGCCCATCAACCCTCACATCAGTTAGCTTATAAACCCTACAACTCACACTATTCAATACTCATATTTTTCTCATCTTCTCCAGCCATATCTCTCTGTTTTTGCTCTCTATTCTGCTCTAGTTTTGCTACACAGAAATTTCAGCTTCAATTTTTTAAGGAAAGGAAAGGCAAATTAAGGTTCTTAGTTCTTCTTGCTTGAGTGTGTGATCAACTTGAAGAAATCACTATAGTCTAATCTTGGGGGGTTGTTCGGTGAAGAGAGCCATTCATACCAAGTTCTACTCCGGATGGCACACATCAACCTTTAATGACAACGCATTTTGCGTGATTCTATAGTTTGTGAGATCTTTCTAGCTCTATCTATTTATTTTTGTCATTGCTAATTTTTTTAGGGTTTGTATTGTTGAATCAAAACTTGTTTATATAGCCATATTTTCCAACACACCTCACATAAGAAGACAAGCTGAAGAAATCAAGGTGTTGGCAACTTTTATTTGTGTAGAACTATTGACTGGGGACTTCTACTTTCATGATCAACCAAAAATTTAACAGTCCTTAACCCTTTCAGTTGCTCCTCCCCACTATTGTGTTCTGCTTCATTCTCCTGATATCCAAACTTTTGTAAAGGTTCTAATCTATTTGCTCCTTTTGTCAAGGACTTCAGGTGGATAATTCCTGTCTTTCTTAGTTCATCACATTCTTCTACTTGGTTTTTTTTTTTTTTTCACCCTCACAACTCCTAGTGCTTGACAACTGCTATATTAAGTAAGTAGAGAAGGTAATTGAATCAAACGATTTCAACCTAGGCAAATTTCAAATACGAGCATAAACTCATCAATTGAATGAATTGTAAGTTCTATACATGGTACATTTCTGCTATGGACCTCTGTAATTGTTCAGTTCTGGCTCTCTCTCAATGTCGAATGTGTATCATCAGTAATTAATAACGAAAGCATAACAGAATCATAGAAAAATTTGCAAATCTTAATTACTGTATAAAATCTGGAAATCATCAGGAGAACCAATCAGGACAACCAAGTTCAACTTCACAATACTATTGGTTTGGTGTCAAAATTGAAGGTCGATATCCAACCAGCAGTGCTCTGCAAACTCTACGGTGCACCAGATTGATATCTCACTCACCCAAGTCAAGAAAACAAATTTATATGGACTACAAAAGCCAAATCCATTCAAGCCAACCGTAGGATCACTGATTCAATTCTCTTACAGAAGGATGCTGAGAAGTAACTCCCAAGCGAACCCTTCAAATTCAAGCCTAATCTTTCTGAATATACAATTCTCCCAAAGCAGAACTGAACCGTAAAGTGCATACATGAACAGAGGGAGTATGTTGAAAATCCATATTAATATAGACTTTATGATCTTATTTTATGTAGATTTACATCAGAGAAGTATGACTGATTAATTTATTAACAGGATCATTTGATTACATAAAATGCCTTGCATGCAGATTAGTACTTAATTTTGAGTTCGCGGAGTTAAACATGGCTTTTAGTCGGAAGATAATAATTAGCTTGAAAAAACTTAACCTAAGCTCTACTTTGAAGCATATTGTGTTCTGCTTCATTTTCCTGATGTCCAAACTTTTTTAAAGGTTCTAATCTTATCTGTTCCTTTTTCAAGGAGTTCAGGTAGATAATTCCTGTCTTTCTTAGTACATTCTAACACATTCTTCTTGTTTTTCCACCCTCACAACTCTTACTGTGTGACAACTGCTATATTAAATTAGTACAAAAGGAACTTGAATCATCTGAGTTCAGCCAAAAATAATTTTTTTTCTTATGGTGAACCAGAAGCAGTTATAGAGGGAAACTTTCAAAAACAAACATGAACTAATCAATTGAATGATTTGTAAGTTCTATACATGGTAAATTTCTGCTATGGACCTCTGTACTTGTTCAATTCACGGTCTCTCTCAATGTTGAATGTGTATCATCGGCAATTATTAACGAAAGAATAACAGAATCCAAGAATAGTTTGCAAATATTACTCACTGTATTAAATCTGGAATTCATCAGAAGAACCTATCAAGGCAACCAAGCTCAACTTCACAAGACTGTTGGTTTGATGTCAAAATTGAAGGCTGATATCCGACCAGCAGTGCTCTGCAAGATCCATGGACATGGTACACCAGCTTGATATCTCACTCATCCAAGTCAAGAAAAAAAAAATTATATGGACTGCACAAGCCGAATCCAGTCAAGCCAACTATATGATCACTTTTTTCAAATCTCTCAAAGCAGGACGCTGAGAAGTAAGTCCCCAGTGAACCCTTCAAATTCAAGCCTAATTTTTCTGGATGTACAAATTTGGAGTTGTTCAAAGAAGTTATGAGTATGAACACCAAGATGAAGAGCCATTGTTCTGCAACTGGAGACATGGCATTGGGAACACCTCACTAGCAAATCCTGAAATAAATTCACACTGCCACATCCTGGACGGAGCAAGGCCAAGAATTGTAACATTTTTTAAGCATATTTCTTCAAATGACGCACCCTCAATGCCCTGCAGTACAGGGGCTTTTGTTGAATTTAAACTAACCACATTACTTATGAAAATACCCTTTACTTTTGGAAAAGCTTTGGGATCCCATCCTTCATCAGGGTGGTCATTAGCTCCTCTACTGAACCTTATGGGTATCTTTACTCTCTTCATGGTTATGTTACTAATACTGATATTTGCTATATATCCCCCTCTACCCTTATCTGATTTTATACGCACCCCAGCTGCTGAATCCCAAACATGCAAATCTTCAATAGTTACATTTGAAATCCCACCAGACATCTCACTACCTATTCCAACCCCAGAACAGGTTGGGGTAGTTCCGGAAACTCTCCTGACAATAATGTTTGAGCTTGGACGGGCAATGGTGATTCCATATTGGTCCCAACCACTCTTTACTGCCACCAGATCATCCCCACTCTCGATGTAACAGTCTTCAATACACACATTTGTGCTTGAGTCTGCACCATTGAATCCAATATTTTAAAACCATTTATAGATTACAGTGCAAATTAAAAGGAATACAGGAATCCAATGTAACAGTCTTCTTTCTTTCTCTAACTGAACTAGTTAATAAATCTTAATGCAGTGCACATATAAGGAAAAAAGGAAGAATAGAAAACATGTACCATACCTGGATCTATACCATCAGTATTTGGCGCGTTGAGAGGAGCCAGAATTGTCATGTCTTTGATAACAACATTACTGAAACAAATGCAGAGTAAGTAGTTAGTACATTTCAAGCATAACATGTCAAAGTACTAAGTAAAAAAAACCAAGTCAATACTCGGTATTTCATATCAGATTATATTAGTGTTTCAACTTATATCCAAGGTCAAAATGCTCCATATTAAGCTCAGAATAAAGAAAGCCTACAGGGATGAAGTACTATCTTCTAGGGAACTTGGTGAGAGGATATGGGGCAGCAACCATGTATTCATACATCGGAGAAAAGTTGTCCTATGTCAAAACCTGCTTGTTGCACCTCTGAGATTGAGAGGCACTGAAGCATGGTTTCAATATCAGAAAAGAAAAAAATATTCAGCTCGCGTTCGAATGTCAAACCAATGTCTTTTTGGATTGGGTCAAGACAATTGAATCATGTATGGTTATATTGCTATTACATATTACTTTACCAGAAATAAGCAGCATCTGAGGTAATCAAACACAAATATCATATACTATACAGAAGAAACAGAAACAACGTGGTATGAGAATGTCTACGGACACTGAACCTGCAGTAAACAGGATGAATGGTCCAAAATGGAGAATTGAGGAACGTAAGGTTTGAAATTAGAATGTTGTTAGAGTTCATTAGCTCAACTAGGTGGCCTCTAGTGTGCTCCAGTGTTCTGTTCCACCATAGCTCCCACCACATTTTTCCTTGGCCGTCAATTGTACCATTCTGTCCTGCAAGTCAAGTCATCAGATAAACAATCTATTGGAGACAGCAGATAGCTTGTATTAAAAAATAAAGAAATAAATACATAAATAAAATTCAGGTATACTTCACGCTTTTGGTTTGACCAAAGATACTAGATGATATTGCAAATTGTGCACAAAAACTATTGCCAACCTATAGATGTCACGGAAGCAATTTTATTGAAATTGACATAACACCTACCATGATTATTTAAAAAATAATTCATTCAAAATTTTTTATTTTTAGAAAAGAGGATGATAGCTTTATATTCTCCTTCCACCACCTAATACGTATAATAGATAAGTTAAAAACATTTCATCATTTAACTAAAAAAAAAAATTATATAAGAATGATTCCATCTTGAAAAGGTCAGTTGTTTCCACTAGTATTCATGATTCATTAGATTTCCTTATAGAAAGGGCCACTATACTTTGAAGCTTTTGTGAAGGTTATGATAGTTTTTTGTACAATGTCTACTGTCACAGAGAAGTGAAAACATAATAGTATCGAAATAAAATTTGTCTACACAAATGATTACTAATGTTTAAAAATAAGTCCTATTCGATTTTGGATGCGCCAAATGAAATTAAATGTAGAATTTTTCAAAAATTTATACCATTTTGTTTCCAAATCACATACTTTAAACATTACCCCCGGAATAACAACAATTTCCATTCAAGAAAAAAAAGGGTGTCTTGTACCTGTAATGACAACATTAGTGAGACCATCTCCATGTATAAGGCTTATATGTCTTCCCCCTAATCGCTCTCTCCCTCTTCCATAAGAAGGCAATGGTTCTATTATAGGCCATTCTTTCGGGTCCTATGAAAGAAAAAATAAAAATAAAAACAAGATGATTTTAGCAACACACTAAAATAATAGAGAACATATTGCATTTTTGGCCTCTCGAATATGATGTTTGTTCAGTTTTGGTCTCAGAATATTTTAAATTTAATAATTACATTATTAAGCCTATTTTCCCGTTTACTGACTAACAGAATATTGAAACATCCTATATTTAAGAAACTAAAATCAAACCAACCCCAAATTTAAAAGAACAAAAAAATGCAAGCAACAAATGGACGACAAAACAAATATACATCAAATCCAAACACTAGCAAATAGACACTATCCCAGGTCAAACGCACAAACTGCTCTCAATCTCATACACGGCAGGGCAAATAAAATTATGGATAAAAATATAGCTAAAGACGAAATTTACTTTCCCTAATATTATTTTACTATAACTAATTAACTAGTCTTAGTCATAATTACACACACAAGGACCACTTGACACAAACATATTATAAAAATGTACGTGTAGTTTGACGGAAATAATCTTTGGTAGGCCCCATAGCCGCACATGTCAACTTTCCGAATCCTTTTTCACATAGAAAACAAAGGCATCAGCATGTGAACCATGAGTATGACCACCTTTTTGCTTAGTGATCCTTCCTAATCCCAAAGATACCCTTCTTTTCAATTTCAAAAAGCAATAAAATGCCCTTTATACACATAATTTTTCCCACACAATTCTAAAAACTAAAACTAATTTACTTTCATGGAGAATAATATCAGAAATATTTGTATATTTTATTACATCAACCTTTCGAATCACAAAACTAATTAAGACATTTATTTATTTTGATACTGTGTGGAATGTCAACTTATAGACCTACAATTAAGGTCCACCCTTATATGAGGAATTATATATATATATATATATATATATATATATATATTGTGGGTACTTGCCCCGCCATTAAACAGTGTTTGTCCGCTTTGGGGAGCCAAGTCCTCACGGATTTGTCACGAAGGGGTGGGAATTTAGGATCTTCACCATTTTTAGCTTTACACCTTTGTCCTACATCGCCTAAATAACCCTCCCACTCATGCTTTATATGCTTTTGGAGCTTGCATGAGTGTACCACTACTACACATGTGTGTTAGTGGTACACTTATGCAAACTCCAAGGGCATATAAAGCATGAGTGGGGCACATACTTAGGCGATGGTGTAAAGCCTCTAAAGGCGGGCTTGGCTCCCCAAAGAGGACAAACAGGAAAATCCCCTACATATATATACTGAGATTGAATAATTTTACTAGTTTGTAAGTTTGTAAAATTGGTCATAACATTATCAATTTTCTTTCAACATTCAAGTTATATATAATGCACCATTTTGCTTCTCCAAAGCTTAAAAAATTTTAAAATATTATTAACCCAAAAATTTGTAGATTTTATAATGTCATTAACATCTAAACAAACATGAACTAATTTAATAGTAAAACTAATAGTTTAATGATTCAATAAACTAATAAAATAAAAATTCCAAATCAATATATATTCAAATAATATTATAATAATATAATTGCATCGATGCCTATTATAAACGTTAACACTAAAAGTCAAAAAGACAGTGATCAAATTGAATAATATTTACTTGCCTGGGAGCCAAGAATTACAGCACCTTCTTCAAGAAACAGAGTGAAATTACTGGTAAGGTTAAAGCTCCCAGTAACCCACTTCCCCTTCGGAACGTTGAGCTGGGACCCACCTTTGTGACCGAAACCTTGCATGTACCGCACCGCCTTCCGAAACGTTTCGGTGTTGGACGTTTTCCCGTCGCCAACTCCGCCAAACTCCGCTATCGACATCGCCACCTTCCGCCGCGGCAGTCCCACGTGTCCGAAAAACCCGGCACAGCTCCTCGGGTCAACGGGCACGTCGGAACCGGGTCGGGATGGCCCGGAAACGAACCGTATCGGGAAAACGGATTTGCTAGAGAACTGAAGAAGGAGAATCGCGAGGAAAGCGAGGAAGAGAAGAAGAGGTCGCGTACATGAAGATGAAGAAGGATTGATAAAGTTACCCATGATTATAATTGGTTTGTTTGAATCCATATGTATGTATTTGTGATTGACAAATGCAAAAAGAGGAAGTTTGTTTTGATGGTAAACGCGTGCCGGTGCATTCTATTTTTTCGTTTCTTTGTATATGGAAATATTGTCTTAAAATGTTTTTTGTGGGGTCCGCTTTGGAAAGTTTGAACCCAAAAATGCTTTTGATCCGGTTTGTCTGGTATGAAAGGTTGTGATCAGGTGAGGACGAGAGTAAGAATTGAAAAGAATTGAGGTGGATGTTTAGCGTTGACTTGTTTTTAATTTGTTTCTGTTATGACGTGGCGGATGGTGATTGGGTGATGGGTTTGGGGGGATTTGGTGGGGGGTAAAGCAGAGGATTGAGATTTAAGAAAAGTATGACGGTGTTTTTATAGGTAAGGTGGTGAGAAAGAAAGAAGCCGCTCTTCACGGGAGACTTTTGAAGAGTATACTTTTTTTGAAAAACTCACAAACAAATAGGGAAGTAATAGGATGTGTTGGATGTACAATGGTTTGCATGATGAACACGTGATCGTGGTGGTGCATCCCAATATGATCAAGAGGAAAAGACACCACCCACCGTACATTGATTGCTTTTTTAATAAAAGTCCTCCGTACCAAGATTGTCTAACAACTTCCTCTCAAGTGAACTTGCGGTGTGTGTATATATATTTATTATTTTTTTATTAATATTTTTTTATTTTTTTATTTAGGAAAAGCATTTTCTTTCCTTTATGTATAGTTATTAAACTTGGATTGGACTTTAATCCGGTCTATGAGTTGGATTACTAGATCAATGGTTTAATTAGTAGGTCAACGATTGAACCACAAAGTCTAATAAAAAGAATTTTTTTTTTTGAAACTCAAATAAAAAGAATTTAAAATTTATATATATATATATATATAAGTTTGAAAAATCATAACATGAATATGTAAATTATAAATAAAAAAAAGGCATATGCCTAAATCAAACTCACCATTATAATTCAAAATCAAGGTTTTACAAGCAATAACATTAGAAATTCTTTAAAATTCAAAAGCAAAATAAATGAATGTCATAAGATTGCAACAAAGTTTTTGCTGAATAAAATCTTATTACATGTCTTAAAATTCTATATATATTAAAAAAAAAAAAAAAAAAAAAAAGAAGAAGACAAATCTCAAACTATGTAAACAAAAGAAGAGGAAAAAAAAATGTTAAAGGCTTAAACTTAAAGCAATAAACATGATGGTGATCCACAACAAGTAGTCTTCGTCCATAATGGTCATCCAAGGCTAGTGACGTCCAAGACAGTCTTTAGAGAGGAGAAAGGAAAGATGTGCACTATGAACATAAAATAAGGTCATCCAAGGAAATGCTATTAGTCCAAATAAATATTGGTCGTCCATATCACAGGAAGGTATAGACGACCAACCAACACTTAGGCTGTGTTTGTTTTGGGTGAAATCACTTCCGGAAATGCTTTTCCGTAAATACAGGTGTTTGGTTGGTTTTGAAAATAGAATTTTCCGGAAATCATTTTCATTTGACCGTAAAAAAGGAGCTTTGACCACGGAAATTCATTTCCGTTCCTATTTTCACTTCAAATGGTTTTCGGAGAGAGAGAGAGAGAGAGAGAGAGAGAGAGAGAGAGAGAGAGAGAGAGAGAGAGAGAGAGAGAGAGAGAGAGAGAGAGAGAGAGAGAGAGAGAGGAAGAAGAGGGAGCCTAGACGCGCAAAGGGAGAAAGAGAGAGAGAAAGAACGATCTCGCAAACGTGCAAAGGGAGAAAGATCGCGCCGTCAATCGCGATCTCGCCTTCGCGCCGATCGCGATCTCGCCTTCGCGCCGATCGTGATCTCGCCTTCGCGCCGATCGCGATCTCGTGAAGCACCGCACCGATCGCAATCTCGCGAAGCACCGCGCCGATCTCGCCTTTGCCTCCGCCGCGCGATCTCGCCCCTCGCCAAACCCAGTCGCCTCTCTCTCTTCCTTTTTCTCTCAATTTGATCGGATTTGATGATTTTTTTCCTGGGTTTTGTTTGTGTTTCTGTATTGAGGAATGAAGGATATTATATATTTGTTTGGCAACCAAGAAAATGTGAGAAAATGTGACAGGATTTGACCGAATTTGATGATTTTTTTTTCTGGGTTTTGTTTGTGCTTCTGTATTGAGGAATGAATGATATTAACCGAGAAAATGTGAGAAAATGTGAGCAACAAGTAGAAAATGTGTTTTCTATGGTATTTTCAAGAACACAACCAAACACCAGAAAATATTTTTTAAAATGCAACCAAACACATGAAAACATTTTCCTTTCCGGAAAATAGCATTTCCGGAAAATGGAATATTTTCCGGAAATGCTTTTACACGAACCAAACACAGCCTTAGTGAATTTCAAAGTATTTTCTTCAAACCTAAAATGATCGAACCATGATCCACTATTCCGAGACATGAGGTGAATTTTGCGAAATTTGCTCCACTCTCCCCACCAAGCCCACACATCTCCCATGATATTAGTGAAACCTAACAAGTAGACCCACTCCAAAACTCTCTATAAAAAGGGTCAAGCCTCATCCAACCAAGGTATGTTCTACTATTCATCAACTCACTATATATACTTAAGTCCTAGAGAGAAAATTGGCTTAATCATCGAAGAGTCCTTGGCCGGTTCACCTCGGTCACCCTCGATAGTCTCTTTCTTTCTTTTCAGGTCATCTAACCATTGTTGAAACCCAGAGCATTCAACCTACTAATTTTCAAGCATCATCAAAATAAATAGAGCACAAAAAACATAAACAAAAGAAGAGAAAATAAGGTTTAAGCAATAAACTATATAACATATACTAGTATACTCATACCTATGTGCTAACTAACTAAGTGAAACTAAAAAATGCTCTGTTCAGATGCATAGTTGCAAGTTTGGGAAACTAAAATAGTGAAAAGTGATGAGTAGGGTAGTGTGAATTGGTATAGAAGTGAGAGAATAGTACATTTTTTTTCTTTAACTTTTCTCTTATTTAAATTACCATATTATCACACATTAAACAATAAATAAGTCAATCTGATAGACCTATTAATATAATTTTACACAATTTACAAACCCAGTAGGGTTATTAAAACCCAGTTGGGTCATATGGTTTGCTTTTTCCCACCGGGTTTTTATCAATTTTGATAGGGTCTTATGCACATCTGATTCAAATGATGACTAAGATTGGTCTATGTGTTGGGTCATCAAGTTACCGGTCCGACCGGACGAGTCGGGTTTATTAACACTACGTTTATGTTTGGAATAGTTTATAATTTTCCATAAACTTTGAAATCAAGCAATTTTTCTATTTACGTTTTGGAAATGATGAGCAAATACCTCACTACAATCAAGTTCTCTATTAAACCCTGACATGATCTTTTGATTTCTGAAATATTCTATTATGTAATGACTAAAATAGCCCATACAAATTATGTGATGTGTAAGAAACATATTTAGGGCCCTGTAATTGATTATTAAATATGTTTAGAACAAAATTCATTGAAAGGGACGATCCTCACTTGCACATGCATATGAACATGGACATTAATAATAGTGTGTGGTGTTATGGTGATGTTATAAGGTAAGGGTGCATACAATAGTAACGTGCTTATACATCATTTGACTGATAAGATTTATGACAAAATGAATTATATGATGAGACGCATGACAATGTGAAGAGATGCATGGTGAGATGTGTGATGGGATACATGTAAGCATGATGGTGTATGTGAATAGATGAGGCAATGTATTTGTGTACTTTGTTTTTTCATATTTAGGGTAGCTTATTAAGGGACTCCTTAATACCCTACAAAAAACGAGGGCTATAGTGGCGTTTGAAAAACATTGCTATAGATCCTAAAAAATGCCGCTATAAGTTCATCTAGGTTATAGCGGCGCTATAAAACGTTGCTGTAGAACCATGGCTATAGGTCCCTAACTACAAATCTAAATCTATATAGAACTTGGCAATGAATCACAATGAATAAAGGTCGACCCATAACTCGGCAATCTTAAAAGTGTCTAATACTTTCCCTAAGTGTACCCTAACTCCAGATCTAAAATTTGGTGTGACATCCTCTGCAAGGGGCCTAAACTAGTTCCTAGACTTAAACCAGGTGGCAACTCCTACTCTTTTGTCTCTTGGCCCACTTGATTGTGGTGTACTCCCAGATGGCATAAATCAAAATTTCTAGTTGTATTAAGCCATGGTACTTGCATATATATTGTATGCATAAATGTTTTTTTTTTTTTTTTTTTTTGAAGGGGATCACCTACCACTGATATAAGCTAGATGGCCACTTTTATTCTTGGATTTTTTTTGGCTAAATTTCAATTTTGGAGGTTGGTTATTTGGTTTTCAAACTTGAAGGGCCAAGTATATATGACATAATTTTATTTTATTTTGTTTTGGAAGGGGATCACCGACCACTGATATAGTGATATAAGCTAGATGGCCACTTTTATTTTTGGATTTCTTTTGGCTAAATTTCAATTTTGAAGGGCCAAGTATGATTTTCTTAACACTATCGAATTTATAATAAAAAAAGAAAAGGTTTGATTTTCTTAATAAAAACTTTTAAATTTGATCTATTAATAGCACTATTTAAAAGCTCTTCAAATTTCAAAGAGATCATGGTCTCTCTTAAACTTTTCGTAGGTCCATTTTTTTTTTGGTAAATAGGTCCATATCTTTTTTCTTTTTTCTTTTTTTTCTCTTTTTGACAAGTCATAGGTCTATATCTGAGTTAAATGGCACATGGACTTAGCTTAACCGGCCAGTTTTTAATCCTCAGATTGTCCAAAATCAACGCTAATAATTGAATATTAACAATTGGTTCTTTGCCATTTCATGAAGCAGGAAAAACATTAGATAAAGTCTTTCCATATGGTGGGGTTGATGAGGTTGATAATGATATCAATAATAGTAAATTCACAAAAAGAATCTATGGCAATTTGACTATTCAAAGCCCACTCCTATATTATCTCTCCAATTTATGAAGCTCCACCTTCATATCAATCTCTTTCTTTGTAGAGATCAAGAAATTGAAAGGAAAAAAAAAATCATGGACAGAGAACAAGAAGATCTCCAATTTCTTGGTTTCTTTGGGGTCTTCAAAGAGTCCTTCAAGTTAATCTTCTCGTGGAGAAGAATCTTCAGCCAAATCACCCTAGCCCTTATACTCCCTCTCTCCTTCATCTTCTTAGCTCATATCCAAATCTCTCAACTCCTTTTCTTCAAGATCGTGAGTGACAAAGACACCTTGGATTTCGATGAACAGGATGGTACACCAAGTTACAACAAGCTCTCCAATCTTATCTCTTTTGAATGGGCAGAATTTTGGCTCTTCAAATTTGTCTACTTTACTTTCCTTCTTATCCTTTCCCTTCTTTCAACCTCGGCGGTTGTTTACACCATCGCATGTATATACACAGGCAAGGAAATCACGTTCAAGAAAGTCTTAGGCGTTGTCCCAAAGGTTTGGAAGAGACTCATGGTCACTTTTATGTGGAGCTTTGCTATTGTTTTAGCCTACAACATCTTTTCTGGAGTACTATTCTACTTTTGGGCACGTTATTTTGGACTGTACAAGATTGGAATTGCAATTTTTGTTGGTCTCTTGGTGTTATACTTGATGGGTTTTGTGTATATAAGCCTACTTTGGCATTTGGCAAGCGTTGTATCAGTGTTAGAAGATGTGTACGGGATCAAAGCCATGATCAAGAGCAAGGCCTTGATAAAAGGTAAGATGTGTCTTGCTGTGGCTCTCTTTTGCACGCTGACAATTCTTTTCATAGGGGTTCAGCTATTGTTTGAGAATTTGGTTGTGCTGAATATCACACGAAATACAACAATCAGAATTGGAATTGGAATTCTTAGCTTTTTGTTGCTATTCAAGGTGTTCCTATTTGGTCTGGTTGCCCAAACGGTTGTGTACTTTGTTTGCAAGTCATATCACCATGAAAATATCGACAAGTCCTTGTTAGCAGATCATCTAGAGGTTTATCTTGGGGAGTATGTTCCGTTAAAGGCCAAGGATGTCGAACTAGGTGAATTTGATGTCTAGTTATTAGCTATGTTATTTTTTGTTTTTTAGCTAAGCGATGTCTAGCTGTATATGCTTGTTTTAATTATGGACAATGCTAGAGAAAAAAATCTTACTATTTTGGAGGTTTAATTTACGTAGAAAATGAATGAGGCCCTGTTTGGTTCACTACTCACTCATATCCCAGTTTTCATATCTCAATTTTCCTCTATCTCATATCTCATATTCTAATTCCCAATTTTCTACTGACTTAGAGGGTGTTTGGTACATACACTTAAAAACTGAAAATTGTTGTTTGAAAACATTTGTAAAAATATGTATGAGTGAAAAAGTGTGTGAAAATACATATGATGTTGTTTAAAAACTAAAAATTATTGTTTGAAAACATGTATCAAACACCCCTTTAGTTCCCATTGTGTTTGGCATCAAAACTTGGCTTAAGTTTTAAGATAAAAAAGCAACTTTATATCAAAACTGTGGAGCCCACTAGTCTTAAGAGCCCATGTGAAAGGAGAAATTATAAGATCCACATGGTCGGTAAGTGATGTGGTCCACCATTCCATTAAAAAACTTCCACCTGTTTAAAATTGTTAGTTAGAAAAAAAAAA
Source organism: Quercus tomentella (assembly GCA_028535165.1). NCBI lineage: Eukaryota > Viridiplantae > Streptophyta > Magnoliopsida > Fagales > Fagaceae > Quercus > Quercus tomentella. The sequence continues at coordinate 16,677,997 of JAPQVY010000122.1, forward strand.
TTAAATAGAAATTAATTATTGACTCAGCAATTTTAAACGAGTGAAAGTTTTTTAGTGGAATGGTGAACAAATGACGTGGTCCACCAGAAGATTCTAAAAGTGGTGGGCAATGAAGAAGCTCCTTAGAAGAATGAAAGACAGAGGCATTGAAGAAGATCGAATAGAACTTAGTTGATAGGGACTCTCTCTCTCTCTATATACAAAAGTTAAGCAAATTTCTTATGCCACAATATCAAAATAAAGTCTTTTTGCTTCTTACATTTCAAAGTCTTTGTGCAAATTCTTTCTCCACAATTAGCCAAAACCCACATAGCTGACTTTACTCATGGTTTTAAAAACTTGTACGATCAAATAATCGGAAAAGAAAGTGATTATCAGTTTTGTAGTCCGACCGGTGGTCGAATCGGTGATGTCATAAATATTTAATTAATAATTTTAAAATTATAAAAATATATAATAATTTTATGACTAATAATATATCATGTTATAATATATAATAAATATTTTATATAAAAAAAATTAAGTGAGTTTCCACCTTTAAACATATTAACAATTACAATATCATCCTTAAAACAAATTAAAATAATTAGTGGCATAGATGGCCATCACTATAAAAAAGTTATACTCAATCTTGAAAGCTTGTATAGAAGTCTTTATTTTCAGTTATGACAGAAATTGTAATTGTTAATTATAAAAATAAAAAGAAAAAAGAAAAAAAACTGTAGTAGTTGATCTCATAAATTATATTATAAAATTATTAATATAAGAAAATAGTAATTGGTTTTTTATGAAATCATTTCAAAGAAAAGTGTAGTAAATTTTAAGTTATTTCATTTGATTAACAAAAATAATCCTCTTAAGAAAGAAAAGCAAACAAACATTAAACAAAAAACGTGCTCGTGACTTACCTGTGCAGATGTGCTGTTTTACCAAACGTCCAAAAGGACCAAAACTATCCACCACACAAACTAATATCATTTCCTTAAATAATAAAAAATAAAACAAAAAATAAAAATAAAAAGAGTCCACAACCCTAATGCCCTCTATAAATACTAAGTGCAGCCCAGCCGCCCACTTACTCTCAGACCACATCTCAATTTCTCTCCCTATAACAGATTGCAAATCTAATAAATTTCACAGATTTCATAGCTGCCAACTCGCTATCTCATTAATTTAAATTTCTAGATTTCAAACCTCCATTGTTACAGATTTAAAATCTAAATCTCTCTCTCTCTCTCTCTCTCTCTCTCAGCAGTGATGACACAGGCACTGTGACACACTAGAAATCTATGGTGTGCTTCCAAAAGGGAGTTGAAAGTTGAAAACTATGATAAAGATTTGCAAGTCAAAATCTGTAGATCTAGTGAGCGTTTGGATTGTGCTTATTCTTGCGTTTTCAATTCCACGTTTTGCCTTCTTTCTTTTTCTTTTTTTTTTTTTCGTGAACAGTAATCTCACATGGTTTACTGTTTATGTACTGTTCACGCATTAAAAATATTAAAAATAGATCTCACGATACTATTCACACATTTAAAATTATTTTGCTACAGTTTTCAGTTTTCAATTTCAACAATAATAAACTCAATTCAAACGGACCCTACTGTGAATGTTTCGGCTAAATGATCTTTTTCTTTTTATTTATAATTATTTCAAGAGATTAAAAAACAAAAACTAAGATCAAAAAATACGATATAACTAGAATAATATTACCAAACCGGCCCTAACAATGATGACTTTGGGATCATTTTGGCATTTTAACAGAAATGTTCAAAAATCGGTTGAGCCATTCCAGTTTTCGATTTTCAAAGTTAACCGACCAGTTTTTGATTAATTTCGGTTTTTTACTACTTTTCAGTTCTCGTTTGAACCAATTGAACTGATCAATCCAGTTCAGTTTTCAAAACCATGACTTTACCAAAAACACAAACTCACTACCCAAGCCGAATAAGAAAGAAACCTGTAAAAGACTACAAGAATCCAAAAAAGACCTGCAAGTATCAATACCATAAAACCCATAAATTACAACTATTAGTGAAACCAAAAATCACATGCCAAAGAAACCCATCAAAGACTATAAGAACCCAAAAAAAATCCACTGCTCTTACATTCTCAATCTCATACAAACCCAAAAATTACAACTTATTATTCCAAAAATCACAGCCAAATAAACCGAACAAAACCCACATATTTTTACAGAAAACCCAGGCCTAAAGAGGAGAGGGAAGGGGATAAAGAAGAGTGGGTCTGATTGAGAAAGACAAAGAAAGGGAAAAAATTAAAAGAAGAAAAAGAAAGAAAGATAAAAAGAGATAAATAAAAGAAAAAAAGAGAGCCATTGGGTGGAGTGTGATTGAGACTGGACATTGAAGTGGGTTCCACATAAATGCAAAGAATTACAATAATGATACAATAACTCATTTTTTATCGTTTGAAAACAGTCCAAACTGCGGAGGACCTTTCCCAAGACTCGGATTGAGCATGTGTACAGAGAGGTCAATCAATGTGTTGATGCACTTGTTAAATTAAGGGCCAAGTTTTCTGCTATGTTTATTTATTTTGATATCCCACTGGATGTGGTGGTGAATTTTCTCACTCTTGACAGGGCAGCAACTTCTTGTGACAGACTTATTGTTGTGGTTGGTTAGTGTTTTAATATATTATCCTTTCAACCAAAAAAAAAAAAAAAAAACCCAAACTTGTTTTCAATTTTCATTACTCTAATTCAATTTTTTGAGTTTTGAGTCATAAAAACTGAAAACAAAAATTTAACCAAACAACACAATCAAGTTTAAGACCCATGAAAACTAAATGATGAGTGATGAAAACTTTCTAAACCAAACATGGCTTGAGATTCCCATGAATGTAGCTCCCGTTTAGAAGGTAAAGAGCATATGATTATACAATTATAAAGTAGCATATTGGTTTGGATTTACTTATGGCGAATTTATTAATTTTATTTGAAGTTGCACAAAATAATAATTACAATCTTAAAAAGTGATTTTAAGAAATTGTTGTAAATAAACTAAATAAAAAAAAAACAACCAGACAAACAAACGAAATACATGTTGTTGGTGCAAACACAATAATAATGGAAATAACACAATGAGAAACTAAATAGTATTTCTGAATATTATTAATCAATGAGAAAAATTACACAACATTATTTGGACTGAGGCGCAGCACTCACTCTCTTTAAGGAGATTCAAGCCCTTGGTTGGCTAAACTTTGTAACTGGTGCAGACCTTCTTTGACTTGTCTCTCCCAGGATACAATAGCCCAACAAATGTTGTATGGCTAGAACAGCTTCTACACAAAGTGTTCAAACCCAAAGCTCCACCAGAAGAACACCTTTCTTTGGCCCGAAATTTCTCAAGTATTTAGGAATTCACTCTCTCACACAATACACTTTGCTTTTAACTATTTTCTTCATTCACTCTTGATATAAAATTAGTCCATAGCATAGTCGTATATATAGTCTTCCAACCTTTCACATAACCTACATGTTATTTATTAATTTAGAAAACTTCTCTTAATTTATTTAATCTAACTTACATACAAGTAACTCTTTCTTTAATAAATTATAACTCATCTCTTTATTCATCTTCAGTTATTTTGAGTTTCAACATATTTAATTTAAAATGTACTAACATTCCCCCACTCATTTTAATATTAAATTTGGAAAATGAGAGATTACCGGGCAAAGAGAGATTATTATGCATCATGAAGGTGTGCTCTGCATCGAACCTTCACTTAGTGAAACAACAATCTCTACTCCAGAGTCAATAGTGGTCTCTGACTTGAACTATGACTGCTTAAGGGAAATAAAGTATTACTGCTCACACATAATGATCCAAGTGTTGACATGAGCTTTTATAGCTAGCACTTTACGGCCATGTGTTGATCCCAGTTTCATGAGTGTATTTGAGATTAAGTCCAAATCTCATAGGGAGCGACCCCACCCCCACACTCACATAGGTGAAATTATGTCAAGGGTGTTCCTGTAATTCTGACACCCCACTCATACGAGCTACAAATTTCATTAAGAGTTTTTTACTCAAACTCTCCACATTACAAGATAAATGCACTTACATCATAGGGATGAAAAATTAAAAAATTATTTACAAAATAAATAATTAAAAATAAATAAATAGTGCATTTCTTACAACCATCGTATGATTCGTTTTTCCCATTGAACCCAATTCTCAAGATCTCTGGTCCTTGGGTTAGGTATCCTCATACATGGCTCATGATTGTATGGACTTTAGTCTCATCCCCCTCTATGTATTCTAGACTCTATCTTTCGCCAAGGCCTTGGTAAATGGATCTGCAAGATTATCATTAGATTTAATATAATCCACAGTTATGATGCCACTACTCAAATAAGATCGCACTATACTGTGCTTTCTTCTTATAGGTCTGGATTTAGCGTTATAGTAACGGTTTTTGACTCTACCAATTGCGGCAGTGCTATCACAATAAATTAATATAGGTAGAATTGGCTTTTCCCAAAGTGGAATTTCATATAACAAATCTCTAAGCCAATTTGCTTTTTCACTAGCTGAAACTAATGCTATTAATTCAGCTTCCATTGTTGAATTAGCAATTATTGTTTGCTTTTTAGATTTCCAACAAATAGTACCACTACCTAAGGTAAAAATATAACCAGTGGTAGAGAGAGAATCACCTGACAAAGTATTCCAATCGGCATCACTAAAAGCTTCAATTACAGCAGGGAACTTTTTATAAAATAAGCCATAATTTTTGGTACCAATTAAATATCTCATGACTCACTCAATAACTAGCCAATGATCTTTACTAGGCTTGCTAGTAAATCTGCTAAGCACTCCTACTGCATATGCAATGTCAGGTCTAGTACAATCAGTAGCATAATGCAAACTACCAATAATACTAGCATAATCCTTTTGATTAAAAATCTCATCATCATTATTCACAGGAAATAAACGAACACTAAAATCAAAAGGAGTAGCTACACTTTTGTGATCATGAAAATTATATTTTCTCAATATTTTCTCAACATAATGTGATTGATCAAGAAATATCCCATCACATGTTTTTGTAATTTTCTCACCAAGATCTTTCATATCAAAATGGCTTTTAAGCATATGTAAACGACTAAACTTCTCAGTTCGAAATAAGTCAAACAAGTAAAATAGTTTCACAAATGCGAATTTGTATTGATGATTGTGTGGTACAATTCTCTGTGATTACAAAAGAGTTATCCTCTGATTCGATCTCCTTAAAAGACTTGTTGATTGAATTTGTAGTGATGTGATTTTGATTCGAACACCTAATATACTTCAATTTAGCTGAAGAATGGATCGAAGATCTTTGGAACAGAATTACAATGAATCTCTAGCTATGAGCTTGTTGGAAATCCTTTGTTCTTCACGTTCTTCGTGTTCTTCATGTGTTCTTTGTGTGTTCTTCCTTTTCGAGGGTTTGTGGTGGAAGTTCTTCGATGCTTTAAAGGCTTGAATCCGTAGAGCTTCACTGATTTGTGATTTGTTGAGGTTTCTGAAAGCTTTTGAGCTTGATTCCAGTGAACTTTGAGATCTAGGCAGGTAGTTTGGATGATTCTGCTTTGAATGTTCTTCGTATTTGAAGGTTTGTGGTGGAAGTTCTTCGGGGCTTTGGAGGCTTGAATCCGTTGAGCTTCACCAATTTATGGTTTCTTGGAGTTTCTGGAGGCTTTTGAGCTTGATTCCAGTGACCTTTGAGATCTAGGAGGATGATTTGGATGATTTCTCTTCGAATGTTCTATGTATTCGAAGTTGAAGTTCTTGAAGTTGCTAAAGGCTTCAGGGCTTGATTCCAGCAGAGTTTCAGTACTTCTGAGTGCTTCTGAACCTTCTCTAGTGTTGCTTGTGCTCCAGATGGCTTGGCCTTCTTTCCCAAGATGTCTTAGGAAGGCTTCTATTTATAGGAGTTTAGAGGTGGGTGAGCGACACGTGGCGGAGTCTGATTGGTGACACATGATGCAGCCTGATTGGTCCGCTTGTGTCATCGCTTACACATGCTGGACTACTTGTGTCATCGCTTACACGTGCGAGGCTGCTTGTGTCATCGCTTACACGTGTGCTGGACTGCTTGTGTCATCGCTTACACGTGCTGATGTGTGATTGGTTTTTGCATGACACTTGGCAAATTTCTGTTGGTTTCGGAATAGTGATAGCAAAAACTAGCAGCAATACGTGGTACTTTGTAATTAGCTGTATTTTGTGGACTTGATAATGTGACGTGTCAGCTTGTGATAGGTCGGGAATTTTCCCTCTCTACAAATGCCCCCTCGAGACTCGTTCACGCACACAGTTTTGGAGTGTGGTGTGGGGATGAGTTTCGAAAACTGGTTTTTACACTTGACTTTTTAAGTGAAGTAGTTGAAGGTGGTGGAGCTTTCAGCAGGATAAGATAATTTCCAAAGAGTAGACCCATCCATATGAAAGACTTTGATGAGACTGAAAAGGGGTCTGCCAGTATTTGAATGTACTTGCATGACCGAGTCTTCTCAGCATAGTTTAAGTTGAAGTAATTTCAAAAGAGTGTCTTATGGTATTTGAAGTGGGTTGGTGAGGGGGAAAGTTATTTGGAAGAAGTTGGATGTACTTGCAAGATTGACTCATTTCAACAGAGGTTAAGTTGAGGTAATTTCAGGAGAGTATTTTGGATCGTTGGCGGCAATCACAGGGTGTAGAAGATGGGGAAGATGAGAGAATGGTGGCTGGGTACAGCATGCAGAGTCATAGGGCTAGCCTTGTGTTTTTAAGAAGTCCAAGCGAAGTAATTTCTGAAGAATATACCTTGGATTACGGTGAGGACATGTGGGAGAGTGGTTGAATGCGCATGTGTAATTGTTTTACTCAGGTTAAGTTGAGATAATTTCAGAAATCTATGGATTTTGGGTATGCTGGTGTTGGTGGTGAAGAAGACGAGGATGAAGCAAAGTGAATAGGTGAAACATACACCACCATGGTGCTGACCCCGTACATTGGGGACCCTATGGTGTAGATGTTTCTGGGAAGTACACCTTGGGATCTAGGACTGACTACATGCTGAATGAGGTCCGACGGTAAGTCGTAGAATGTGCATGCGAGATGGGACCATGCCGACGGACGTTAAGTTGAAGTAATTTCAGAAGAGTACTTTCTGAAAATTTTCAAGCTGATTTTAAGTTGGAGTAATTCCAGAAAGTGAGTTTTGAGGTACCAGCAACGATGACATTTGGGTCCCACAGTGGTGGGGACGTGGAATAAGGCTTTGGTGACCATTTACCGGCACCAAAGGCTGAATTTTGATGAGCTGGTGCCTTAGAGGTTGTTTCAAGTGTTGGATGGAAGACAATTTGTAGGATACCCCAACACTTTTTACCATCTTCACCTGCTGCCACTTGTTGGAAAAGCACAGAAAAATGAAAGATGGAGCTAACTTGTGATTCTGGTCTTTGAAACCAGCCAAGTTGCTGTTTGTTCCGAATCACTGCTTCTGTTGGAAGACCAAGCAATTGGAGAGAGACTACGGGAGACCTGAGGTTAGGAACAGGTGTCTCTGCTGGACTTGGATCTCCTGGCCAACCAAGTCCACGGAAGCATGGGAGGACGATACAAACCTTGTTATGAGTAATTTTATGAACAAAGGTGGTTGTTAAGTGGAGAAACAAAATTTGTTTGGATCTCAATATTGCAATGATGTTGTAAATAGGGTTTTGACTGAACCATGGTCAAGGTCAAAGGTCCATTTGGTCAAAGTATTTTCTCTCTCTTTTTTTTTTTTTTTTCCAGGTAGTTCGGACTGGGTTAGGATGCGGGTCGGTCCGGGTCAAACCGGGCCTTCTGGACAAACGGGTCAGACCGGTAGTGGATGATGACGTCATCCATGACGTCATGGCGCGTGTGAGTGAAGTTGTCAGCGCGTGCGAGCGCGTGGAAGGTGAGGGTGGCGCGTGGAAGCGCGTAGACTTGAGGCTGTGAACGCCGGTATTTTCGGAGGCGCGTGGCGGCGCGTGGGAGCTCTTTTGATCCCGAAATTCTTGGGTTTTGTAGATCGGAGGCCGTAGAATCTCCTGGTATGGTCTGTTTTCTGAAATCGTGGGCAGATTTGCACAGATTTGAAGGACTAGGCTGCGGTTTCTGAAGCTTATGGCCGCGCGTGGAGGCGCGTGTTTCCTCCGGTGAGCTTGATTTTTCAGGGTTTTGTAAATCGAAGTCCGTTTAAGGTCCCTGTGGGGTCAGTTTTGTGAAATGATGTCTGGATTTTCACAAATTTGGATGAGAAAGTCGCGGGTCTTTGTTGGACTTATGGCTTTTGGTCTAATTTTATGGTGGCCGCCCTGACATGGTGCCAGGATTCAGACTTGTGAGGTAGGTAATGAGCCATTGTCTTCTGTGTCCATGGCTGAATATCTTCTTTCATTTCAAAATTCGGTGTTGTCTTCTTTGACTTTGAATGTTGTGAATGTGCAAAATCTCACTTTGAGCTCCAATTGTTTTCACATTTCTGAAATGTGAAAATAGTTTTTTTTTTTTTTTTTTCACTGGCTGGTTGGTGAAACCATTTAATGGTTTGCTGACTTTCTTCATTTTTCTTGTCTGCTAGTTTAGCAGAAGTTCTCTATATAAGACGTGAGATTGGCTTCGTTTTCTTAGCCTTCAGTCTTCTTCTCCCGCTTTCATGATTTTTCTTTTCTTTTCTTTTCTTTGTACTTGTTAGCTAGAGATAAAAATTGAAGCTCTCCCTCTTTGTAGAACTTTTTTTTTTTTTTGGTTTAGCCGTGCAATGAGATTTTCTTCTTGACAAATTTTTTGTTGCTTATTTTTGTTTTGCAGCACAATTTCTTTGATCTTTGGATTTTGACATCAAACTTTACACTGGTGTTCATGACGCATTGATGCTATCCCTGACACCTGTCTTTGAAGCTATACTGGCTTTTGTCTTGGCAATTAAGCTGCATCAACACTTGCCTTTGCAACATTGTCACATCAATAGTCTTTACCATGAAGTCGTGCTGGCTCTTGTGTTGGCAATGAAGCAATACTAGCACCGGTCCTTGCAACGGAACTATACTAGCACTAATTTTTGCATGAAGGTGTTCCATACTTGTCTTTTCAATGCAGCCATCTCAAGAGTCTTTGCAACGTAGCCACATCAAGAGTCTTTCCATGAAGCTGTGTCAGCATTTGTCTTTGCCATGAAGCAATATCAACACTTCATTCGCACCGAAGCCGTGTCATCATTCATCTTTGCCATGAAGCCACGTCAACACTTCATTTGCACTGTAGCCGTGTAATCGTTCATCTTTGCCATGAAGTTGCGCCAACATTTGCATTTGTATTGAAGCATCATCATTTGCCTTTGTAATGAAGCTACAACAACACCAATTTTCAGAGGCAACATAGCTCAAACATCGAGGGTACATAGCACTATAGCCAGACATCGAGATTTCAGAAATGCCAACAAGACGTTGAAGATGCAAGGAGTCCCTATCAAGACTTTGAAGATGCAAGGAAATGCCAACAAATCCTTGAAGATGCGGGGAAAAATGACCCCAATACTTTGAAGACGCCAGAGTATGCTGCGAAGACTTTGAAGATGTCGAAACATGCCACCAAGAATTTTGACATTGCATGAACATGCCCATAGAGGAGAGATAATGCAACACCAACTTCAGATGTTGGAGGAAGGTGATGTTGTCCAAATTTAAGAACCACTCAGAAAGGAGATGATGTAGTTCAAATTTCAGAGCTGTGAAATGGCATAACCTAGAAGAGCGACGATGTAGTTTAGACTTGCAAGGTACAAGAAGATGCCCCCAGGAGATAAGTGATGCAAAGCATACTTCAGAGATGTGGGAGGATGTCCACAGATGATCGGCAATGCCATGCAGACTTCATTCCTTGCAAAAGAGGTTGAAGATTTTATTTTACTCCATAACCAAGAACCAACTTATGTTTATCATTAGTTCAAGGAAAGTTGAGTAACACCAATTCTTTGCAGCTATCATTTTCTACTACAATGATCTTTGAGCATCATGTAGTGAGCAATTGATTGATCTTAAGCGACGCCTTGCCAATCAAAGGGTTCTTGAAAGCACGTTGATGGCCTATGGAGAAACTTTTCATGCTAGACTGACAATCCTTTTTCCTTTTCATGTGACTGAACTTAGTGAAAAGTACTAAGTTGCCTACGTACTCCGGAGAGGGATCAAGTCATTACGTAGTTCAAAATATTTTTTTTTTTTTATGATTTCTTTTTGGATGATTTTTTTTTTTTTTATGATTTTTTTTTTTTGATAATTTCTTTTTGGATGATTTTTTTTTGTTTTTTTTTTTTTTAAATAACATTTTTTTTAGTGCGTGACTGAACTCAGCAAAAGATACTAAGTTGCCTACGTACCCTCGAGAAGGATCAAGTCATCGCATAGTTCAAAAGATTTTTTTTTTTTTTTTTTTTTTTTGATGATGATGATTTTTTTTTTTGGCACAAAAAAGGAGGGCTCACATGTGTAATCCTCGCCCCACGCCCCACGGTATTTCATGGGTACCAATTGTGCAATAGTGGGTATCACCACTAATCGAACCCGAGACCTTGGCCTCAAGGGTGACAAAGGCATCCAACCACTACGCCACACTCACAAATGGTGCCATAAAGGGGGATTAATTTTTCTTTATTTGTACGCTTTCAAAGGTAATAGGAAGACATCATGTACCCTTGCAGCGTTATAGTGGGTAGTTTAAGCTCTTACCAAGGAGCAATCCTCAATTTTCAAGTGTAGAAGTGTTTAAGGAACTTCTCATTGATGGGGCCAATCCTTGCATCATCATTGTTGATCAACTTGTGAGCTTGGTTGGTGTTTGCCCCCTGCTTGAGAGTTGGAAGTACATCACAAGCAACGGTCACATTGTTTGACCCGACAACTTCATCAAAGTCTAAATCAATCTTGTTTTCTTTGGCAAGTTTCATGATTTGTTCTTTGAAGATGAAGCAGTTTTGGATTGGGTGGCCAATGATGCGATGATATTTGCAGTAGTTAGGGTCATGAACTTTCCCTATGTCTTCTGGCCGCCTGCATTCTGGCAATTCAATCAGTTTCAATTGCAGTAGTTGTTCTAAGATGTTTGGCACATCTTCATCAGGGAGCGGATATACTTTTTGCTCGCGTTCCTTAAAAGTTAGGCGACGCACCTCATTCTTTTGCCATCCTTCAAGTCGTTTTTCATTTGCATTTGCTTCTCTTCTTGGAACCTTGACTTCGGCAATGTTAACAACCATTGGGTCTTTGAGGCTGACTTTTGTATCATTCCTCTTTACTTCCCTTCTGCTTTCCTCAGGTATGGGAGGGTTTGTACTTCCGCGGCTAGCAATGCTCAGCTCCATGTCATGCGCACGAGTTGCTAACTCTTCAAATGTTCGGGGCTTTATCCCTTGAAGGATGTAAAGAAGTCCCCAATGCATGCCTTGGATGCACATTTCTACAGCAGATATTTCAGAAAGTCTATCTTTGCAATCTAGACCCAAAGAATGCCACCGATTGATATAATCAACGATGGGTTCATCCTTCCATTGTTTAGTATTGGTAAGCTCCATCATGCCTACTGTGCATCGTGTGCTGTAGAATCGGTTGAGAAACTCCCTTTCAAGTTGTTCCCAACTATCGATTGACTCGGGTTCTAAGTCTGTATACCAATCAAAGGCATTCCCCTTTAGTGACCGGACAAACTGCTTTACAAAGAGGCCTCCTTGAGTCCCTGCGTTCTCACAAATTTCTACAAAGTGAGCAATGTGTTGCTTAGGATTTCCATTGCCATCAAACTGCAAGAACTTGGGGGGTTAATACCCATTTGGCATTCTCATGTTGTCAATGCGTTTTGTGTAGGGTTTTGAATATGTGAGAGAACTTGTAGAAGAACCTCCATATTGTGCTTGGATGGTATTTGTTATCATGTTTTGTAATTGTTGAACTGATAACGAAGCAACCGAAGTAGATTTTTCCCATTGAGGAGTGTCTTGATTTTCTTTCCCTTTGCCACCTTTTGTAGAAGTGAAGCCAAATGGGAACTTAGGATCATGGCTTGATTCGCCAAGATCTTGTATTTCAAGTTTATTTATTAAAGTTGAGATTTGGAGGTCCTTATCTTCAAGTACTTTTGTGAGAAGGACGACCCTTTGTTCCATTTCAGCCATCTTTTCTTCCATGGTAGAGATGTTAGTCATCATGACTGACAAAACTTCCCAAGATGATGGAGAAGGAAGTGAATTGAAATGAGCACGTGAAATCTCATCTTTTGGGTTCCCTTCGATAGGAGAGAAATCGTGCGACCAACTTCTTATGAGGGAAGAAGGGGATTTGCCCCCATACTTGAGGTGTTCCAAGGTGGAGATATCCTTGTTGATGACCTTGTTTCTTGTAAGAGGGTCTAAGGAGATGATTGTCTGGACCTTGACTTCCTTGGTTGATTGAGATTGAAGTTGATTGTTTGCTTTGGGTTGGCTACAATTGATTACACCAATGCAGTTGTTGGTGGTAGCCATACCAAGTCTAATTAAAGTAGCTATTGTTGAAGCTTGAATGTTCCTGCTAGAGGCCATTGAACTGGTAGCAAGATGATGTTGATTTCTTTCTTTGAAGGAGAATGAGATGAGAGGCAGAGAAGTCCCACCGGGCGTGCCAGAATTTGTAAGCGACTAAATTTCTAGTTCGAAACGACTAAATTTCTCGGTTCGAAATAAGTCAAACAAGTAAAATAGTTTCATAAATGCGAATTTGTATTGATGATTGTGTGGTACAATTCTCTGTGATTACAAAAGAGTTATCCTCTGATTCGATCTCCTTAAAAGACTTGTTGATTGGATTTGTAGTGATGTGATTTTGATTCGAACACCCAATATACTTCAATTTGGCTGAAGAATGGATCGAAGATCTTTGGAACAGAATTACAATGAATCTCTAGCTATGAGCTTGTTGGAAATCCTTTGTTCTTCACGTTCTTCGTGTTCTTCGTGTGTTCTTTGTGTGTTCTTCCTTTTCGAGGGTTTGTGGTGGAAGTTCTTCGGTGCTTTAGAGGCTTGAATCCGTAGAGCTTCACCGATTTGTGATTTGTTGAGGTTTCTGGAGGCTTTTGAGCTTGATTCCAGTGAACTTTGAGATCTAGGCAGGTAGTTTGGATGATTCTGCTTTGAATATTCTTCGTATTTGAAGGTTTGTGGTGGAAGTTCTTCGAGGCTTTGGAGGCTTGAATCCGTTGAGCTTCACCAATTTATGGTTTCTTGGAGTTTCTGGAGGCTTTTGAGATTGATTCCAGTGACCTTTGAGATCTAGGAGGATGATTTGGATGATTTCTCTTCGAATGTTCTATGTATTCGAAGTTGAAGTTCTTGAAGTTGCTAGAGGCTTCAGGGCTTGATTCCAGCAGAGTTTCAGTACTTCTGAGTGCTTCTGAACCTTCTCTGGTGTTGCTTGTGCTCCAGATGGCTTGGCCTTCTTTCCCAAGATGTCTTAGGAAGGCTTCTATTTATAGGAGTTTAGAGGTGGGTGAGCGACACGTGGCGAAGTCTGATTGGTGACACATGTCACAACCTGATTGGTCCGCTTGTGTCATCGCTTACACATGCTAGATTGCTTGTGTCATCGCTTACACGTGCGAGGCTGCTTGTGTCATCGCTTACACGTGTGCTAGTCTGCTTGTGTCATCGCTTACATGTGCTGATGTGTGATTGGTTTTTCCATGACACTTGGCAAATTTCTGTTGGTTTCGGAATAGTGATAGCAAAACCTAGTAGCAATACGTGATACTTTGTAATTGGTTGTATTTTGTGGACTTGATAATGTGACGTGTCAGCTTGTGATAGGTCGGGAATTTTCCCTCTCTACAGCATATTTTTCGTCTCATTTATAACATGCATATTTGAGCCAAAAATCAACATATCATCCACATAGAGGCTAATAATAACATGTAAATTATTCCAAGATTTAGAATAAATACATTTATCACATTCATTTGATTTATAACCATTCTTAATCATGCAAGAATCAAACTTTTCATGCCACTACTTAGGTGCTTGTTTTAAGCCATATAGGGATTTAGTTAGCTTACATACCTTGCTTTCTTGTCCAAGCTCTACAAAGCCTTCGGGTTGATCCATATAAATCTCTTCCTCTAGGTCCCCATTTAGAAAAGCAGTTTTTACATCCATTTGATGAATTTTCAAATAAAAAATTGTAGCAATAGCAATTAACAATCTAATAAATATAATTCTTGTTACCGGAGAAAATATATCAAAGAAATCAAGATCAGCGTTTTGTTTAAAGCCTTTTCCAACAAGTCTAGCTTTAAACTTATCTATTGATCCATCCGGTTTCAACTTTTTTCTAAGGACCCATTTACAACCTATGGTCTTACAACTCGATGGAAGATCTACTAATTTCCAAGTTCTATAAGAAATTAGAGATTCCATCTCATCATTTACTGCCTCTTTCCAAAATATAGCATCAGGTGATGTTAAAGTCTCTTTTAAATTTTTAGGATTTTCCTTAATGTTAAAAACATAATAATCAGGACCAAAATCTTTTTCAACTCTAGCTCTTTTACTCCTTCTAGGTTCCATTTCAAAATTTTCTTGATTTTGTAAATGTGAAGTAAAAGAACTAGGTTGTGAGAAAATATTTTCTTCACCCCCACTATTTTTCAATTTAAAAGGAAATTTTATTTCATGAAAAATTGCATCACCAGATTCAAAAATTATTTTGTTTTCAAGATCAAAAAATCTATAGGCTGCACTATTAATCGCATAACCAAGAAAAGCACAGGTAGCAGCTCTTATACCTAATTTAGGTATTTTAGGGTCAGAAAGCCTTACAAAAGCAAGACAATCCCATACTCTCAAATATCCCAAATTTGGCTTATGTCCTTTCCATATCTCAAAAGGTGTGGTGTGTGACTTTTTATGTGGCACCCTATTCAAAACATGACATGCAGTTAAAATAGCTTCACCTCGAAAATGTAAAGGTACACCAAATTCAACTAACATGGCATTTGTTAACTCAATTAAAGTTATATTTTTTCTTTCAGCTACACCATTAAAAGTAGGTGAATATGGTGCAGTAGTTTCATGGATAATTCCCAAAGACTGAACAAATGAGTTGAATGCACTTGATTCATATTCACGGCCTCTATCACTTTTTATTCTTTTTATTTTTCTACCGAATTGATTTTCAACTTCTTTTAAAAAATCTTGAAATTTTTCAAAAGCATCACTTTTACTTTTCAACAAATAAATAGTTATATATTTTGAGAAATCATCAATAAAAGTGATAATATATCTATTTCTACAACGAGTTAAAATTCCCTCAAATTCACATAAATCGGAGTGAATTAACTCAAGCAATTTGGTATTTCTTACAACACTTTTATGAGGCCTTTTTGTAATCTTAGCTTAACTACAAGTTTCACATTTTTCAAAATCTTTTGACCGTCTTGGAATTAATCCTAAACTACTCATGATTCCCACATATCTACTATTTATATGACACAAACGAGCATGCCAAAAACTAATAGAAGAAAGCATATAAACTGAACTAGTAGATGCTTTATTATTCTCAACATTCAATTTAAACATCCCTTCACAAGCATAACCCTTGCCCACAAATAATCCCTTTTTAGTGATTACATAATTATCAGATTCCATAGTTTGCTTGAAGCCAGCCTTGTTAAGCAAAAAACTTGACATCAAATTCTTCCTCTTGGACGGAGTGTAAAGTACATCTTTCAATGTTAGCACAAGTCCAAAAGTGAATTTCAATTCAACCTCACCACTCCTAAGAACCTTGGTTTTGCTAGAATCACCAAGCATAACAATTTTTTCTTCTTCAAAAGGAGTGTACAACTTGAACCAATTTTTTTCATAGCAAACGTGCCTATTAGCACCAGAATCTGCCCACCACCCTTCAACATATTGCACCATATTGATGTCTGTAATCATAGCCACTAAAGGCTCTTCAGTTACGTTAGCCTGTGGGGCAGATTCACGTTTCCAAAATTTGCAAAATCGAGCAATATGCCCACTCTTGCCACAGACAAAACATGATCTATTAAATTGATCTTGTGAAGGGGGTCCTTAGTTCTTATTGTAATTTTTATTCGAGTTTCCCTTTCCTTGAGGTCTATTATTATTTTTAAAGGCTCTCTTTTTAGGCTTCAATTGACCATTTCTAGGAAAATGATTTTTGGGCATATTATTATTGGCTGAAATAAGGTTTACCTTTGTGGTGGAATTACCATCGCTCTCTTGTGTCATGAGTGCATCTTGTTCTCTAGCCTCCTCCTCCACACGGATGCGTGTGATCAAAGTCTCCAAGGATGTCTCCTTTTGTTTGTGCCGTAAAGTCTTTTGGAACTCCCTCCAAGATTGTGCTAGTTTATCAATTATGCCAGCTACCACCAAATTGTCTCCAATCTTTATGCCTTCGGATCTCAATTCTACCACAATCATTTGGAAGTCTTGTGCTTGATCCACCACCGATTTTCCATCCACCATTTGGTAACGGAAAAATCTACTAACAACATACTTCTTTGCACCAGCCTCCTCGATATCATACTTGCTTTGTAAAGCTTTCCAAATTTTCTTAGCAGAATTATAAGTTGTATCATAATAATCATAGAAATGATTAGCAAGACAATTCAAAAGATAAGAGCGACAATTATATTCATCTTTTGTATACTTATCTATTTTTTCTTGATGGAGAATAAATTCTTCCTCACTCATCTTATCGGTAGAAACGTTTGATGGATTCTTGTCAGTAAGGATGTAGGCAACTTTGAGAAGACTCAAGTAGAAGAGGACCTTTCCTTTCCACCTCTTGAAGTGGGCTCCCTTAAAGCGAAAGGGCTTGTTGAGATCTCCAACAGGTTCTTTTGGTTTCTCTTGTGTAGGCTCCATGTGTTTGAATCTTCTTAAAATTGTTGGTACAAACACAATAGTAATGGAAATAACACAATGAGAAACTGAATAGTACTTCTGAATATTATTAATCAATGAGAAAAATTACACAACACTATTTGGATTGAGACATGACACTCGCTCTCTTTAAGGAGATTCAGGTCCTTGGTTGGCTAAACTTTGTAACTGGTGCAGACCTTCTCTGACTTGTCTCTCCCAGGATACAACAGCCTAACAAATGTTGTATGGCTAGAACAATTTCTACACAAAGTGTTCAAGCCCAAAGCTCCACCAGAAGAACACCTTTCTTTGGCCCAAAATTTCTCAAGTATTTAGGAATTCACTCTCTCACACAATACACTTTGCTTTTAACTATTTTCTTCATTCACTCTTGATATAAAATTAGTCCATAGCATAGCCGTATATATAGTCTTCCAACCCTTCACATAACCTACATGTTATTTATTAATTTAGAAAACTTCTCTTAATTTATTTAATCTAACTTACATACAAGTAACTCTTTCTTTAATAAATTATAACTCATCTCTTTATTCATCTTCAGTTATTTTGAGTTTCAACCTATTTAATTTAAAATGTACTAACACATGTTGATTATGAGATTATCCACTTTCTGAGCAAGTTCTAAACTGTAAGCTCTACTTTTTTTTTCTTTTTCTTTTTTTTTTTGAGAAACAAACACACACGCAAGGGAGAGGGAAAGGGGTTCTAAAATAAAGGCACACCACACATGTAAGCTCTACTTGATTATTAAAAAAAAAAAAAAAACAAAAAAATAAATAAATAACAATAAGCTCTACTTGAATTTTTTTTGCTTCAACCATGATTTGACTTTCTATCATAGCCTAATTAATGAGAAATAAATTCATGATTCAATATGCTAAAGTGACCCCAAGGAAAAATTATTTTATACGACAAACATATAATACATCTGTGAGACGGACACAAATGTCTTATATTCTTAGCTCATACATAAATTTCTTGATTTGGAGACATTAACATCATGCTATTAGCAGCATGGTTATAAGTATCCCGATCCAAATCTTAGGATCTTACGATCTTAAGATTTGACATTCCTAAACCTTTCTAGATCTCACTAGGATCTTTACTAAGATCAAATTCGTGTGAGATCCAGATCTGAGATCTTATAGGATCCTGATCCTATAGCGATACCAATTAAAGATCCTATGATATAAAGGAAAATTCAAAAAAAATTTCTTTTTTGGGCCTCCAAATGGAGCCCATATGCCCCAAATTGATAAATATATATATATATATATATATATATATATTTATTTTTTTATTTATTTAATATAAACTTCTTCTTTTTTAGCTAGGTGACAATAAAAAAACTGTTTATACTATTAATGATGAATCTGAGTTTGGTGATACAAATGAAAATGAAGTGAATAAACCTTCAAATGCAACATTAAGAGATTTTGATGACTATCTAATCGATGATGCAAGCCATGTGGCTGCTAACAATAACAATAATGTTGTTTATAATCAACCATACTTTGAGGAACCCATCCAAGATAACCAAAACTTAGGTCTTGTTGATTGAGTGTGTTTATGGAGTTATTTGAAACATTGTTATTTTCTTTGCTTTGTTTTGTTTATTGAGACATTGTGTATGCTTTGAGTTGTTTAACTTAAAATTTTGGTGTTTGTGAGTTGTGACTTTTGAACTTTGAACTTTGTTTATTTATTTCTAATTTGGTACTTTACTTTTTATTAGTAATTTCACTAATTTGTATTAAATTTTTTTTTTCAACTTTTCTTTAATATATATTATGAATTATAATTATAGGTATTTTTTATATTTTTTTTAATTGGAAAATAGGATGTTACGATCCTCATGCTGATCTTACAATCTGATCTCCAAACACTCTCATCGATTCCGTGTAGGATTTCGATCCTGACAACCTTTAATATCAGTTTTTTTTTTTTGAGAATCAACTTTTAATATCATTTAGTGACAAAGGGTAGGCTCAAATTAAATTATCTTTTTAGTTATGGTGTCAATTCTAAAGTTCTGCACAATTGCACCTTGGTCTACGTTTTGTTAAAGTGGTACAAAGATTATTGGGGTTATATTGCTTATCTTGTAAATGCCGACAAATATTGAAAAAAATATATATATTAAAGAGAGAAGGAAATGTAACTATGAAAGTCCAAATAATCTCTTCCATTTTTTTTTCAAAAGTCCAAATAATTTTTACTGCACTCCTAGATATAATTAAATTAACTATCAGTGCTCACCCCAAAAAATAAAAAAAATAAAGATTAACTATCAATGGAGGTGTCTAGCGGTGGAGAATACCAAATTAATTATAATTTCTTTTAATAAAATTGGGAATGGTATGTGATAAATACACTAATAGAATTGAGTTCAAATCTTCTATCTCACTTTTCCTGAACCATTCTATATTCCACGAATAAAAACTTGTCATTTGTTAACATATTTAATTAAATTAATAATTTTTGCATTTCTTTATTTCAATTGCTCAAAATAAATATTAAAAAGATTAAAAAAAAAAACATCTAAGACCCAACAACAGATTCCCATTGCTACCGCCACCGGTTCACCACCACCAATCCTCACCGGCGGAACTAACAAGAGGTCTTTGGCGTCATCAACGCAGTTATCCTCTGCTAGCAGACCACACAACCAGCTCGTTGTCTTCTTCGAATCTATAACCCATATCCACTGCCTCCTTGTCTTCCTCAAAGACATTGTCTTCTTCAAATCCCATACAAGTTTTAGCAAGTCAAAAGACCAAAAACCCACTAATGTTTACATAAGATCTCCACCAGAAAAATGACCAACCAACATTTTAGCCCACCCAACAAACCATAAAGAGCCAAAACTTCCAAAGAGACCCATTTCACTTTGTGGCCTGAATTTGCAGATCTAGATCAAAAAATAGGAGCTGAAAGCTTAAGAGCCTTGGAGATCAGACAAAAAAATAGGAATCCTAATGAATGTTGGTTGTGGTGGTGGATGGCCGGTGCTGATGTCGCCGGCGATCTTTTGTTAGTGCTGCCGGCGATCTTTGGTGGTGGAGGATCGGCAGTGAGATGTTTTGGGTTTTTTTTTTTTAATATTATTTTGAGCAACTGAAATAAGAAATGCAAAAGAGTAAAAATTAATTAAATAAGTGGCCATGTGTCAAGTTGTAATTTGTGGAGTATAGAGTAGTATAGGAAAAATGGGACAAAAAATTTAGACTCAATAGAATTGTGTGTTCCAGTCAAGATTTTTGTAACCATCAAAATTCATGTATAACATGTATCATGGATAGAGTGACTCGTTTGTTTCAATGAATAATATTTCTTGAAAATGACTCTTTTAAAAAAAAAAAAAAATTGACCCCTTTTTGTGTGCTTTTTGTGCTTGATTGAAATCCTAAAATTGCAATAAAAGTATTTTAAAATATTTGGTTTGCTCCTAAAAAATCATTGTCTCAAATTCCTTTTTTAATTACAAATAATTATATGGACAATAACATTCATTCATGAAAATAAATATCAAATGAAAAAATATATAATATTTTTAAAACCTCAAATTTGGAATTTACATGAAAAATTAAGTGAAAAAATAAATGTTTTCAAACAAAACAAAATTTTATTGGATTATAAAGTCAAAAGTTGGTCAAGACTCCTCAACCGTGTATGTGTACAGATAAAGAGAAGGCAAACTCTAAAAAGAGAGAGGTTACCGTTAGAATTTTTTTATTTTTGGGTGGTCTGCAGTTTATTTTTAGTGATTTTTAATTTGTTAATAATTTAAATTTAAAAAAAAAAAAAAATTCTCACACTTTTTGACTTGTTTTCCATTGAACACAAAACACACCCAAAAAAAAAAAATGTTCGTTTTTTACTTGCATTTTCGTCCTACCCAGCACATCTGGCAAAACAAAAAAGCATATACGCATAAAAAAAAATTAAAAAACAAAAAAGCACTCACATAATTTTCCTAGATAAATTATTTCAAGAGAAATATTTTCCAACTCAGAAAAAGTTTTTTTTTTTTTAGTCAATTCCTTTGGCAGTAATTGTTTTTTATTTGGGAAATTTAATTATTAGAATTCAAAAGTGAAAAAAAAAAACGCGTTTTACCAAATTGAATTTAAAGAAGACTTGGAAGTCTGAAGTCAGAAGCAAATACTTCACTTGCATTATTCGATTATTTGATTTGAATTCAAAAATAAAAAAGTGAAAGCGTGTTCACTTCGCTTGCATTATTAATTCTCGAGGACCCCTTTATGTCTTTACCCTTTATCCTTCTTCTCTCTCTTTTTTTTATTTGCTGAATTATGTATGTCTTTATCCAATAGATTAGGACATGACTTGTTTTCCTCTCTCGATTGCTGTAGACTGGAAGAACATATCTTCAAGGGCAATTACTAATCTACCCTGTTATGTTTAAAAAAAAAAAAAAATTATTCTAGCCACATAAATTATTAGAAATGTGAGCAAAATGTTTATAATTTCTGAGGTATTTAATAATCGGGATTATGAGCTTTTGGATAAGCAATTTGCATGGTTTGACAAGTCTATCTGGCATTGCCTTATAAGCTAGGTTTTTTACTTTTAACTTTTATATACTACTTTTTAAAATTTCTTTTTTAAAATACAAATATACTTTAACACATTTTCAGCAAAATACTAAATAAGTTGTTTTCAAATGAATACTAAAAAGTAAAGAAAAAAAGTCATAAGCGACTAGAGTGAGATGAAGAAGTAACGAACAAGGAAAAAAAAAACACTAAAAGAAACTAATTAGGATAAAATACAATCAACACTCCTAAGATTAAGGCCAATGCTAATCAGATTCAAGACATTTCAAAACTGACCAACTTGTTCGGACTAAATTTTATCCAACTAATATATATATATATATATATATATATAGAGAGAGAGAGAGAGAGAGAGGTTCAAGTTATACATTTTTTAAACTATTGAATTTAAGTAGATCTAACTGTCAAAAAAGATATCCAATCAATTAAAAAAAGAAAAAAAAAAAAGAAGAGTTTGTTGATTTATAAGCTAAATTATGGTTGTAATAATTATTTGATGTTTTCTGAACATTGTACATGTGTTTTGCTACTTGAAAACTACAGATTTTGTCATTTTCTATCTCTATTGCCTAGTTGATTCTCTTTTAAATGAATTATTGCCATTGTAGGCATGTGTTTCTGTCAATCTTCTTGCTAGAGGAGTTACATCTTAGGATCTCATTAATTATCCCTCATTTATTATATTTTATACCTATCTTTAAACCCCAAAAAGTGTTACTTCTGACTCTCTCTCTCTCTCTCTCTCTACGTTTCTCTCACTGTCTATCATAACAAACCTTGAAGCCTGTTCATCCACAGATTCTTCAATACCTTGTGAAATTTCAAATAGAGATGTAGAGTTCTTGTCACTCACAGGACCACTAACATAGCTTGTAGTCACTCCAAAATCAGCACCAAAACTCAACTTGGTTCTTTCAGACTCAAGGACATAAATATGGTTTGGAAGAATAACAAGCTGATGTTGTGGAAGATGTAACTCCTTCAGCAAGAAGATTGACAGAAACACATGCTTACAATGGCAATAATTCATTCAAAAGAGAATCAACTAGGCAATAGAGATAGAAAATGACAAAATCTATAGTTTTCAAGTAGCAAAGCACATGTACAATGTTCAGAAAACATCAAATAATTATTACAACCATAACTTAGCTTACAAATCAACAAACTCTTATTTAAAAGTACACATGCCCTAGATAAGAATAAAAATCATCTGCCCTAGACTACATATGGACTAACTTAACAATTCAATGAATACAGGTAGCAACAACCAACTTTAGCATCCATGGAGAGTCTGAAAGAACCAAGTTGAGTTTTGGAAGTTTTGATGCTGATTTTGGAGTGACTACAAGTTATGTCAATGGTCCTGTGAGTGACAAGAGCTCTACATCTCTATTTGAAATTTCATAGGGTATTGAAGAATCTATGGATGAACAGGTTTCAAGGTTTGCTATGATAGACAGTGAGAGAAACGTAGAGAGAGAGTCAAATATAACACTTTTTTTTTTGGGTTAGAGATAGATATAAAATATAATAAATAAAGGACAATTAATGAGATCCTAATCAAAATATTAGCATTAATGAGGGTCTTTTTTTTACCGTTGGATCTATTTAAATCCAATGTTTTAAAAATGTGTAACTTTTTAGAGTTACACCCCTGAACCCATCTCATATAGATAAGGTTTAGCTATTCCTTTTTTCTTTTACAAAAAATAATTAATTTGATTTTGTTTGTATTATTTTATTTTCTGATTTAATGACTGTTTGGATTCCACTGAAGCTGCGTCTATGATTTGAAGCTGCATTTTCGTTCTTTTTTTTTTTTGTTTTTGTTTTCACGCATTTTGGAGTAGTGCGGTTACTGTTCATTGAACAGTAACCGCAAAATGTTGACTTTCCACAGTGAACAGTGTATACGTGCACTATTTACGGACCCACAAATTATACTTTTCAGTAACTTTTTTATTAAAAATGAGTCCCACGGTACTATTCACACATTTAAAAATTATTTTGTTACAGTATTTTCAGTTTTCAGTTTCAGCAAAATAAGTTCTATCCAAACAGACCCTTAATATGGACTTAGTTTGGAACAAATAGACAACATATCGTGTGCCAACTGCCAGCTACCAAAAACTTTTCAGTATTTTTTTATTTTTTGGTAAGTACACTTTTCAGTATTTTTTTTTTTTTGAGAGGACACTTTTCAGTATTTAATATAGAAACATCAATAATTCAAATTTTCTATCCCCATTATAACTTAATATTATAGGAAAGTGAAGTACATATTGTGACAAAAATTTAAATAAATATCAAAATAGTATTAGTTAATATTTATTTAAATATTAAGGACATAATAAAATACAATTTATAAGATTCAACTACTCTAAAAAATAAGTGAACCCCATATTGATTTAATGGTATTGAGAAACCACGTAGTAGTAGATTAAAAACTAAGGGCATGTTTGGTAAACTGTAATAAGCGTTGTAATGTAATAGCTATTCTTATAGTTTAGTTATTCTTTAGTTTAGTTATTCCTATAGTTTAATAGTATTAGATCAAAATGAGGAATAACTATTCATCTTTAAAATGTTGTATTAGCTATTCCTTAGTAAGTGCAATAATTTTAAAACTTAATATATTTCTAAATAAACAAACTTTCCATATACATCTAACAATTATAAAAATAAAAAATTATAAAAATAACTCATATCTCTCTTAAATTTAAAAATAACAATTTTTAAAGAGATATAATTGTATGAGTAAGATATTTCCTAAAATAAATGTTAAGTTTCATTCTAATGTTATAATTCACAACCAAACTAAGGAATATGTTTAGTTATTACATTACAATACATTTTATTACTAGTAATAAATATTACAATTCATGTCGTAATCCTCATTTAGTATACCAAACGTACTCTAAAATTATCTCCCAATGCAACAATTTATTTTTTAAAAGAAATAAATTAAGTATGAAAGAATTTTTTTTTTCAAAAAAAATCAATCATTATACAATTTTTTTTTTCTTTACCCTTTCAGTAATTCAAACAAATACGAGGGTTGTTTCACATTTGACCGTTGACACTGACGTAGATTCCCACAAACACGTTTTTGTTCTTTTACTAGTTATAGAACTTAGAATTTTTTTTCTTCTTTTTTTTGGGGAAAGGACTTTGAAGTTTCTTAGAAGTAGAACTGCTTGTATTTAAAATAAAATTTATATTATTAAATAAATAAATAAAAACACACACCCACATGGTAGTTGACAAAGTCAAATCATCTGCTTTACTGTAAGAGCATCACAATTCTCTCTTTCTTTATTTACAAGCTCTAGCAATCACTCATTCATTCTTATCTTGGTGAATAAGGAGGAAACAGAAAAAAAAAAAAATTGAAGATAATGGACAGAGCACAAGAGGAGCTTCAATTTCTGGGGTTCTTTGGAATCTTCAAAGAGTCCTTCAAGATCATATTTTCAAGGAAAAAAATCTTCAGCCAAATCACTCTAGCTCTCATCCTCCCACTCTCTTTCATCTACCTAGCTCACATCCAAATCTCCGACCTCCTTTTCTCTAAAATCATAGACCACAATCAGGCCTTAGATAATACACAAAAGAACTCTACTAACTATGACAAGCTTTCTCATCACATCTCTGCTGAAAGGGCTTATTTCTGGCTCTTCGAAATAGCCTACTTTACCATCCTCCTTATCTTATCCCTCCTTTCCACCTCTGCAGTTGTTTACACAGTTGCATGCATCTTCACAGCCAAAGAAATCACCTTCAAGAAGGTCATCAGTGTTGTGCCAAAGGTATGGAAAAGACTTATGGTCACTTTTCTATGGAGCTTTGCCATTCTCTTTGTTTACAACATTGTTGCATTAGTAATAATCTTCTTGTTAGCAGTCTTTTTCTTAAATAGCGTGATTGGAATTGTGATTATATTAATTCTTGGGATCTTATACTTGATGGGGTTCGTTTATATAAGCATAGTTTGGCAATTGGCGAGTGTGGTATCGGTTTTAGAAGCTATTAGGGGAATTCAAGCTATGAAGAAGAGCAAGACTTTGATAAAGGGTAAGATGGGAGTTGCAGTTGCTTTCTTTATCCTGCTTTATACTTGTTTTGTTGGAATTGATTTGGTATTTGAGTATATTGTTGTGGGGGGTAATGTACCGGACATAGCAATCAGAATTGTAGTTGGAATTCTTTCCTTCTTGTTCCTATTCAAGCTCATTCTCATTGCTCTTGTTGTCCAAACGGTTGTCTACTTTGTCTGCAAATCATATCATCATCAAACCATCGACAAGTCTGCTCTAGCGGATCATCTTGAGGCCGTTTATCTTGGGGACTATGTACCTCTAAGGAAGGATGTCCAATTAGGTGACCCGCATGCCTAGCTAAACTACTTGTGAAAAACAAAAACAAAAACAGAAGTCTTTTTGTTTATTTCTAGCGGATCATCTGGAGTTTTATTATCTTGGCTAGTTTGTATGTACCTCTAAAGGTCAAGGCTATCGAACTAGTGGAGTTTCATGTCTAGCTTAACTTGTAATGGTGAAAAACAATCTTGCTTATGTTGTAATATATTATATATACATGATAATGAATTATCTTATTGATGCAGTGTTCCTTGTAATGGGTTCAATAAATTATCTTCCTGTTATTTCTCTTGGCTTGGGGGCTTACATATCTTAGTGGTAGCATGAACTGACATTCCTGTCACAAATTTACTACAAAGTTAAGGGTCATGCTAACAGTGTGCTAAGGCCACTGGTTAAGAATCTATTTTAGAAAAGTTTTGACATCACTTTTATGGGAAATGAAAAAAACTGTCAAAACATTAATTGTTTTTTTTTTCTTTTCCCGTAAAAACTTTCTTTAATTAGATTCTTAACCAGTATCCTAAGAACACTTGTTAGCATTTCCTTAAAGGTAAATGATGATTGTTAAGCGATGTGTGTTTGCTATAGTGTCCATGTCAGAGGTAGCCCCATCTACCTCCTCTTGTTAATTATAGATGTGTTTGCTATAGTGTCCATGTCAGAAGTAGCCCCATCTATGTCCTCTTGATAATTATAGATGTGGTTCAAATGTGACTCTAATACCAAAGAAATTTTCACAATTTTTGCTAAAAAAGAAGAAACTAGTAAGTGTTTTGCTTACTTCTAGAGTATCATCTGGAGTTTGTATTATCTTGGACACTTTTTATCTCCCTCTAATTTCTAAAGGTCAAGGCTGTCCAACTGGGGGAGTTCCATGTCTATAGCTTATGTTGTAATATTTTATATATACATAATAATGAATTATCTTATTGATACAGTGTTTCTTGTAATTGGTTCATTAAATTTTCTTTTTAATATATGCTTAGGGGCATATATATCTTAGTGGTAGCATGAGCTGACATTCCTGTCACAAATTTACTACAAAGTTAATTGATGATTGTCAAGCGATATGTGTTTGCTATTGTGTCCATGTCAGAGCTAACCCCCATCTATGTCCTTTTGTTAATTATAGATGACTCTGATACCAAAGAAATTTTCATAATTTTTGCTAAAAAACAAAAAAGCAAAAAGCAAAACTAAAAACTAATAAGTGTTTTGCTTATTTGTAGAGGATCATCTGGGGTTTGTATTATCCTGGGCAGTTTTTATCTCCCTCTAATTTCTAAAGGTCAAGGCTGTCCAACTAGGGGAGTTCCATGTCTATAGCTTATGTTGTAATATTTTATATATACATAATAATGAATTATCTTATTGATACAGTGTTTCTTGTAATGGGTTCATCAAATTTTCTTTTTAATATATGCTTAGGGATATATATATATCTTAGTGGTAGCACGAGCTGAAATTCTTGTCACAACTTTACTACAAAGTTAATTGATGATTGTCAACGATGTGTATTTGTTATTGTGTCCATGTCAGAGCTAGCCCCATCAATGTCCTTGGTTAATTGTAGATGTGGTTCAAATTAGACTCTAACAAAAGAAATTTTCATTAGTGTTTTCCTTATGTATAGCGGATCATATGGAGTTTTATTATCTTGGGAAGTTTGTAGGTACCTCTAAAGGTCAAGGCTGTTTAACTAGGGGAGTTACATGTCTAGCTTAACTTGTGACGAAAAACAATCTTGCTTAATGTTGTAATATATAGATGATGTTTTTAATGAATTATCTTATTGATGTAGTGTTTCACGTAATGGGTGTTCTGTTAAATTTTCTTATTTGTTATTTTTCTTGGGGGCTTATATTTCTTAGTGGTAGCATTAGCTCAAATGGTGTTAAGCATGATGCAACTTGACTTTTAACAAGCTCAAAGTATTATTTAGGTACTTCCAAAGTATAATGAAATGGTGCTCTCTTCTTTCATATTAATAGTGAACCCCATCATGAATTTAATAAGTGGATCTCACCATAAATATGAGAGGAGAGAGCATTATTCTCCGTGCTCCGAGAGTATCTAATAATTACTAATAACTATGTCCATTTCAGAGCTAGCTTCAATCTAGCTTCCATTGTCTGGCCCCAAATGATAATAATAAATCTATAGCTTCCCTCAAGCTAAGAAAAATGTGACTCTAAGAACAAACACAGGGAATTTTGAATTTTTGTGGAAAAAAAGAAGGAAGTTTTGATAAATATTATAGGGATTGGGAATAACCTTGAATGTGGAAATTGGCCTCTTTGTCTTGGGGTGGCCCTTGTTCTTAGTCTCTTTGTTTTTATTATAAGTTAGAAATTGGTCTTGGTCTCTTGAATTATGATATCCCATGCCTTGCAAGGCAACTTAGAGATGGGCACATTGACCTGATCTTAAGGTGTCGCAAATTTTGACTGGGCAAGTCAAGATTGTAGCTGTAGGTGCGGAGCTGCTTACTCCATTAATATCACTCCAATTGTCCAATTGGATTGAGATGGGATTTTCATCCCAGGTCATGTTATTAGGTGAGATAATTGACAGTTTTTCGGATTTATTTTATTACAGAATGATTTTCGTACCACATACTTTCACATATGCTTTGTTATAACTGTCCTATCACGCAAATTGTGATTAATTATTTGTCATTATCACCTGGACTCATTTTTTTTTCTCTACTATTCATTGTCTGTAACATAAAACAATTGTGACAAAGTGTTTATGAAATAAAACAATTGTGACTAAGTGTTGTGAAAGTGTGTGGTACTATAGAATTATTCGTTCATTACCTAATAATATGTAAACTATTAGTACACGGTTATTGGCTCATTGGTCACTCCAAAACAAGAAGGGGAAAGAAAGAAGAAACTGAAACATTTCCAACCGCTACTCTGCTTCCATGCTGCCATCAATTATGAACAATATATTTGGCTACCAAACACGAACCTAATATGAATTTAAAATGACTTATTTTCCATTTTAGAAAGGGCAAAAACTAATGGCTTTACTTTTCTTAATGCCATTATTTATAATTTAAAATTAGATTGCCAACTCAAAGCTTAAGAGTTAAGAGTATAAAACGAAATCGCAGTTAATGAGTATGGACACTGCATTATTTTTCAATGTCATTATAGTTAAAGTTAGATGGTCAACTCAAAGCTGAAGAATAGAAAATGATCCCATCAAAACTGATGACAATGGCTTTTTATTATTTTTATTTTTATTTTTTTAATTTTTAATTTTTTAAAGCCGGAGAATGGACTCTTTCATACTACATACTATTTTTTTTTTTGCTGAATCATACTACATACTAGTACTATAGAGCTGACCTCTATAAGACTATAACCACAAGTATAGATGTGGTTCAAAATGTGACTCTAATACCAAAGAAATTTTCGTAATTTTTGCTAAAAAACAAAAAAGCAAAAACTAAAACTAAAAATAAAAACTAATAAGTGTTTTGCTTATTTCTAGAGGATCATCTGGAGATTGTATTACCTTGGGCAGTTTGTATCTCCCTCTAATTTCTAAAGGTCAAGGGCAAGGCTGTCCAACTGGGGGAGTTCCATGTCCATAGCTTAACTTGTTATGGTGAAAAATAATCTTGCTTATGTTGTAATATATTATATATACATGATAATAAATTACCTTATTGGTACAGTGTTTCTTGTAATTGGTTCATTAAATTTTCTTTTTAATATATTCTTACCAGCATATATATCTTAGTGGTAGCATCATGAGCCGAAATTCTTGTCACAACTTTACTACAAAGTTAATTGATGAAGATCTACCTAGTGATTTGGATGTTGTATTCCAATCTAATTTAAATTAATGAAATTTCTTACTGTTTTCTCAAACAAAAAAAAAAAAAAAAAAGTTAATTGATGATTGTCAAGCGATGTGTGTTTGTTATTGTGTCCATGTCAGAGCAAGCCCCATCAATGTCCTTGGTTAATTGCAGATGTGGTTCAGATGTGAAAACAAAAGAAATTTTCATTAAATGTTTTCCTTATTTCTAGCGGATCATCTGGAGTTTTATTATCTTGGGAAGTTTGTATGTACCTCTAAAGGTCAAGGCTGTTTAACTTGGGGAGTCACATGTCTAAGCTTAACTTGTTGGGGTGAAAAACAATCTTGCTTAGCTTATGTAGTAAAATTTATACATGATGTTTTAATGAATTATCATATTGATGTAACGTTTCATGTAATGGGTGTTCTGTTAAATTTTCTTATTAGTTATTTTTCTTGGGTTAGCATTAGCTCAAACGGTGTTAACTGTTCAGCATGTCACAACTTGACTACCAAGTTAATTGATGATTTCATTCTCAAAAAAAAAAAAAAAAAGTTAATTGATGATTTAACATGCTCAAAGTATTAAGCAATGTATATAAGTTATTGTGTCCATGTCAAAGTTAGCTTATCAATTTTTGATGTGGTTCCAAACACAAGGTTCAATCCAGCTTTCATTTTCTAGCCCCAAATAATAATAATAATAATAAATTTAGGGTTTGTTTAACAGGTGCTTTTAGAGCATTTGTTAATTGATTATTTTAGTAAAGTCTATGGAAACTACTACTTACTTTCCTGTTAGGCTTTGAGAAATCAAGCCAATGGTTGGAGTTATTAAGGTGTCGTAAATTTTATACCTTGAAATAGAGACGGCACATTGGCCTGATCTTATGGTGTCCCAAATTTTATGATTATAGGTGTGGAGCTGGTTCCTTCATTAATATTACTCCAGTTGTCCAATTGGATGGAGATGAAGGTGGGATTTTCATCCCAAGTAATATTATTAGGTGAGATGATTGACATTTTTTGGATTTATTTACCGATTAATTCTTTTACCATACAGCACTTTGTCACGATTGTCACTGTAATCAGCCGTTTGTCACTATCACATAAATCCGCTATTCTTTCTTTGCCAATCAAAGTTTTATCACATAACATAGTTGTGACAAAGTGTCCCCGAAACGTGTGGTACTAGAATTATTCTTTCATTATCTAATAATTTGTAAGCTATAAGAATACGCATCATTGCTTACTGCTCACTCCAAAAAAAGAAGGGGAAGGAAAGAAGAAAGTGAAACATTTCCTACCGCTGCTCTCTGCTTCCTTGCTGCCATCAATTATAAACAATATATTTGACTACCAAACAGGCACCTACTATGAAATTAAAATGACTTATTTTCCATTTTTGGCAAAAACTAATGGCTTTAGGGGCTGTTTGGTATGGGATTTTGAGCAACAATTTTCAGTTTTTAAACAACATTATACATATTTCCACACACTTTTTCATCCATACATATTTCCTAAAAATACAAATAACGTTACTAGAACAACGTTACCAAACGAGCCCTTTCTTAATACCATTATTTATAATTTAAAATTTAAAATTAGATTGCCAACTCAAAGCTCAAGAGTATAAAACGAAATCCCCACTGCAGCTAATGAGTATGGAATCTGCATTTTTTTTTCAATATCATTATAATTAAAATTAGAT
Organism: Quercus tomentella; assembly: GCA_028535165.1. Lineage (NCBI taxonomy): Eukaryota > Viridiplantae > Streptophyta > Magnoliopsida > Fagales > Fagaceae > Quercus > Quercus tomentella. The sequence continues at coordinate 16,709,457 of JAPQVY010000122.1, forward strand.
GGTCAAATCAAAGCTTAAGAGTAGAAAATGATCACATCAAAACTGATGACAATGGCTTTTTTATTTTTATTTTATTATTATTATTTTTAAGGCCGGAGAATGGACTCTTTGATAATAGTACTATATAACCACAAGCAACTCCCAATGCAAGAGGCAAGAAAAACAAGACAGTTTTTTTTTTTTTTTTGGGTAAACCATGAGTTAACATTAAACTAAGAATTCACAAATCTATTACAATGCATATTAGTTTTATCCAAAGCTAACAAAGTCTCCACCACAGTCGGTGGGTTACAAAATACAACAAAATGAGATAAGGATTGTGCTCCTAGCTTAGCCAATGCATCCGCACATTGATTAGCTTCACGGTAAAAATGAATCACGTGCTTATTTGGGATTTCCTTTAAGAGGTTCCTGCAATCAGTTAAGAGTGGTTCCATCATGAAATTTTTAGACTCATTATTCATAAGGATTACAACACTCAAAGCATCAAGTTCAATGATTAAATTAGTCAATCCCATCTCCCTGGCTAGGATTAACCCATTTCTTAGAGCCCCCATCCCTGCTATGATACTATTGGTGTGCCTGAGCCCTCTAGTATAGCCTTTCACCCACCCTCCACCATGATCTTGAATTAAGAAAAACAAGACAGTTGTTATTGCTTTTCTAGGTCTTTAAATAATGTTGAGGACCATTTTTATTTTTATTTTTGCAGAAACCCGCTTATTAGAAGCCTAAACAACAAAATAGCCCAACAAGCATGATTTCTTTTCTATTTTATCTCATCCTATGGAGCTTTTTGGAACTTATAGTTTGGCTGGAGGAGTGAAAAATTAGAGGGATGAAAATCTTTTTTATTTGATTGAGCAGTAAAGTTGGAAGATAGAAAATATAGTTAATAAATTTATTCTAATACCCTTATTACATAATACGTAGAATATATTATTTCTCTGTACTCATTAAATAAGAACAAAATATTACTTATTATTAATTAAAATTAATAAAATAACATTTTATAAAAATTAACATATCATTCATATAAACTTATATTATTTTCCTTTTGTTATTATATATAATATAATATATATTATATTATATTAAATCGCTGGAAAAAAAAAAAAAAAAAACTAGGAAAAAAAACCTGGACATGTTTTTTTTTAACTTAACTTGGTAGACTATTTGTATTGTTATGAGATGCAAGTTTAATGCAAGTTCACAGAAGACATGGTCCTAGGCCTCCTGGTCATATATATATATATATATATATATATATTAAGAGAAATTGAATTTCCCTCAATGACAACAACTAGTACAGAGCAGAAAAAAACAAGGGTAAATTGCAAAGTACACTCCTAATGTTTAAGGGTGATTGGATTTTACACCCTAACGTTTCGGAACTTTGATTTTACACCCCAACGTTTGGTTCCGTTAGCAAATCACCCCCCCGGTTAGTTTTTACTGTTAATTGCCATGTCATCTTGCTGACGTGTTTTTTTTTTTTTTGCCAAATAAACCCCAAAACGACACAGTTTGAATGGCAATAAGTGATGACCTGGCTGGCACATGCAACGGTGCCGTTTGCCAAAGAGAAGAAAAAAAAAAATAATAAATTCTACAACTTCATCGTTTCTCCACCAAACAGAAAATCTCAAAATCCTAAATCCTAAACCCACAAACCCAACCCTTGCCTTCCTAACCCTGGGAATAGTCTGTCTCTACTGCTCGTTGATCTAATGTCTATGATATCGGGGAAAGAAGAATTTGAAGCAAAGATTGAAGGGTTGAAATCTGCACTCAAATGGGCCAGTATTGAAGAAGAGGATTCCATGGTGATAAACAAGATTGTCACTGTACTGGAACATGCCATAGTATTGAATGAACCGGTGAAAAAAAACTGGGCTGGTATGGAACAAAGAGAACTAGATGAAAGCAATCAGGAGAAAAGCATAAAGAAAAGAAGCAAAATTGATGATGAATGTGATCAATTCCTCAAGAATGTTCTGCCTCTTCTCCTTAATAAATTCTTCAAATTAGCTGTAGATTTGGAATCTTTTATGAGTCATCCACAACTTCCAAAAGCACAAAACTTAACATATATGGATCTGTCAACATTTGAATGTGATCTCAAGAAATCTGAGAAGAAGCTGAAAGGTCTACGAAAGTATATTGATATATTGAGGGGATTTTGAGATTTTCTGTTTAGGGAAACGGTGAAGTTGCAGTTTTTTTTTGTTTTTGTTTTTCTCTCTTTGGGCAAACGGCACCGTTTTGCATGTGCCAGGTCATTACTTCATTGCCATTGAAACTGTGTCGTTTTGGGGCTTATTTGGCCAAAAAAAAAAACACGTCAGCAAGATAACATGGCAGTTAACAGCAAAAATTAACTAGGGGGTGATTTGCTAACGGAACCAAACGTTGGGGCGTAAAATCAAAGTTCCGAAACGTTGGGGTGTAAAATCCAATCACCCCCAAACGTTAGGGGTGTACTTTGCAATTTACCCAAAAAACAACAACAACAAGAAGAAGGAAAAAAAACAAAACAAAGCAAAGTACCAAAATAGACCACCTGGACAAAGCACAAAGCACCACAAATCCAAAGATAGAAAACTCAACTAGCTCTCTTCTAGTCTACACAGATTCACTAGAACCTCAACTTAGACATGTTCTAATGGGAGAAAGTTTTGAAGCCAATGTAAGATATGAATTGTGAAGCAGAAAAGAAAAAGAAGAGTGAGAGACATACTGTGACTGCAAACAAGCTGCAAAAGAGATGAAAGAGATATGAATTGTGTGGTGAGGTGGCTGTCGGTTAGGTGAGATATATTAATGGATATATTTAAAAGATATATATTAAAATACATAATATAATTTTTATATACATAATTTAAATATTATTGATAGTCATTTTTATATAATTTTTTTAACTCTATAGAAAGTCTTATAAGAACATTATTAAGTAGAAAATGTACTTTAAAAAAAAGTAGAAAATGTAAATTGTCCATTTTTTAATTTTTTTTATATTCATTAATTCTAAACTCTTTAGTTTTTGTACGCTATAACTCACTTTGATGGATATTTATGATGTAGTCTCACATTTGATTCCAAAATTTAGAAATAAAACTCTCTAAAAATAAATAATTTAGGACACATGGTGCAAAATTGGACTTCCATTGTAGAATCTAATTGGATTTTCTTTAAATTTTACCTATTAATATATATATATATATATATATATATATATATATATATATATATATATATTTATATAGATTGGAGCAATTTGGTAACTTTGTTGGCAACAAGCTTTTCATGCTTGTTTTCTTTCCAAATTGAAGAGATTAATTTTTTGTAGGCTCAGCAGAAAATGTATGTGCCTTACCAAAAATCCTTCAACTTTTCTCTCCTTATCAAATAGCACCCAATCCTATTATCTCTCATTTATTTTCTATCATTCATATTTCACTTCCAACCAAAAACAGCTTAAGTCTAATTTTTTTTTTTAAAAAAATTATGAACAAAAAAAAGGGTCTCATGTGTGTGATCATTGACCTGGTCCACTTAAACCCGTTATTGATGGCGTAGGGCACTCCTGGGCATGTTAGAGCTATCCACATCATGGCACAGCATTTTTGCAAAGCACACGACTTGAACTTGGCAACTCCTGCACTTATAGGTGTGACCAAATCTAGGACTCCTACTAACGCGCCACGCCCGGGGGCACAGCTTAAGTCTACTTGAAGGGATCTCTTTTGGAGGTATGATCTAGAGGGCCCAAGAAAGGATTTTGGTGCACTTTTGAGCTCAAAGGAAGAAGAAGAACGTTGGTTTGGAGCATATACACGTCCATGAGCCCATAAGTGTGCCATGTGTAAGTCAAAATCTAAAAAATAAAACTTTATTGTAAGAATATTTCATGTTCATACGTTATTTCATGTTGATTAACATTTAATGATAAATTCACCATCAATATTTAATGATAAATTTACTAAGGGCTTTGTAACTAAATTGGCACCTCCTCATGCACAAAGTGCTTAGAGGTCTAAGGGAGAAGTGTTCAAACAATGAGATTAGTAGCATATTGTAATTATTTCTTAAAAAAAAAAAAATCATTAAATGCTCAGTGACATAAATAATCCCCCAAATTTAACTGCTTCAATAGGCTGTAAACTTTTAAGGGAAGCCAACCAAGTGACCTCCACTAACCATATTACACAAAATCGACACTAAACCAAATTATTTTCACTTTCCCATGAAACCCATGGATCAAAATTACCAAAACTCAAAAGAACCACCAGTTAAGAATAGTCCCTATGGATTTTAGACATCCTTAGAGACCTCTATAAAAGCCAAGTTGGTGGGAACTTCAATGTGTTCTTCACCAACCTTATACAGTTATACTACTTCATTTACAATTTTTCAACAGAACACATTTTTGTGTCAAATGCCACAAAGGCCAAAACAAGTTTCTTGGGTCCTTGATCACACATGGACAATACTCTCTCTCCCCCGTTCACAACACTCTAAACTATCCCTTTTTTGTCATAAGCCCGTCTCCTTTGCTTCTTGTATTTGTGGTATAATTTCGTTTATTCGCAAGATAATGCTTTTGTGTGCAACTCATGAGCCAATGCTACTAGCCTTCACCATAATATGGGTTTACGATAGTAGCAAACTCAACTCCCATCTTGAACTGAGTCCAAAAACGAAGCCAATCCAAACATGACATGTGGCATTATGAAGAAAAAGACTCCAAAAAATTGAAAGAAAGTTTGGTAATTGGTACACTCCTATCAGTGGAAGTGGCATGCATATGGAAGAATGTAAAAATAAAATTCCTATTTTCAACCCTATATGATCCAAATGCTCTAATACCAATCAAGATTTTTAATTTTGATCCTTTTGGGTTGTTTTAGCTCCTCTTTCCACGTGACATGTAAATGGCCTTTTGACTTGGATTCAAATGGGAGTTGAACCCACAACTCACTTCAGTGCCTATGCTAATGGTACACTTTGAGTAGCCACTCAAGGACTATCACTTACAAAACACCATCTACAAAGTGATCTTTGCAGCATAATGAATTACAATTACAATTACAACACAAAAGATTTGGGGACGTTAGAAAGAAGTGGTGAAGAAGAGAAAGAGAACCCATGCTTCCACACACACACAGCAACATCCTTACAAATATATTGGATTAATAAGAAAGGACTAAAACATTAATGAGACTTTATAAGAAATTAGAATCCATTATAGTTTTTGAAGAAGTTAGAGAGTGAACATCTTAATTTATTGAGACTAAAACATTAACTTAATCAAGGCCATTTTTATTGAGAGTGAACATCTTAATTTATATAAAAGTTATCATTATTTTAATAAAAGGTAATTTTACTAATTAAATGATTATATGAATAGCCTTTACTTGTAAAAATTCTTAACTTCTATTTGTCAAGAGCCTTGTAACTTAAAATCTATATATCTATATATATAATAATAAGTGAAACTAAGAGAAACTTAAATTATAATTTCAAATTAAAATTCCAATTTTGCGCCATGTGTCCTAAATTATTTATTCTTAAAGAGTTTTATTTCTTAATTTTAGAATCAAATGTGGGACCACATCATAAATATTTATCCAAGTGAGTTATTAAGTACAAAAACCAAAGAGTCTAGAATAAATGAATCATAAAAAAAAATATAAAAAAAGTGTTTCACAATAATTTAAAAAAGAAAAAACATGAACAATTTACATTTTCTGCCAAATAATATCTTTACAAAAATTTTTAAAGAGCTAACAAAATATAAAAATGACTATCAATAATATTTAAATTATATATATATGAATTATATTATACATCTTATTGTATATCTTTAAGTGTATCCATACATATATATGGCCATGGGGTTACAAGCTAGTCTATATATATATATATATATATATATATATATATATATATATAATAATAGGTGATGCTGAGAGAAATTCAAATTAAGTCAAATTAGAATTCCAAATTAGAGTTTTAATTTTGCGTCATGTGTCTAAATTTATGTGGGGACCACACCATAATTATCCTTCCAATTATTCAATTCAAATCTAAAATTAGAGTCCAATTTTCCTCCATCTATCTACATTTAAGTAGGAGTGTGGGACCACGTTATACCATTCTCATAAATAAATAAAAAACGTTGTGCTCCTTTTTTTAGTTGAATAAAACGTTAGGTTCACCTCCCCTTCCAAACTCCTGCATTTTACATTAAAATGCTGTGCTCGTTTTTTTTTTTTTTTTTTTTTTTTTTTGTGTGTTGAATAAAACATTCTGCTATTCTTTAATATCAAACCCACAGGTTCACCTCCCTTTCTACAATAATCAAACGCAAATCAGAAAACCCAATTTCCTTTTACAACTGTTCAGGAATCTTAATATACAGCTCCCCTCTTTTTCATTGAATGCTATGGAATTTGAAAGGGATCTCTCGGGATCAATGATGCAGGCTTTTGGGTTTTTTTGTATCTTTATACAGGAAGAGGTTTTTGGTCAGAATCGTTCATTGGACCCATTCCACCGCTTGTGGATGATAAGCAGCAGGCATCTTCTCTATAAGCAATGCATAATTGTTCTCTCTCTCTCTCTCTCTCTCTGATGATATCATATATCCTAGATTATAAAATTGGGTACCTGAAAACAGTTTCTCTAAGTTACTCTGCTATTACCTTCTTCTTTTTTAAAGTTAAATTGTACTGCCTAATTTCAGATAAATTTAAAATGATACTATAACTAAAATTCTCTAAGAACAAGTTTCAACAAATTTAGAATAAAATTTAGGCCAAAACATATTATTGTGCTTTAAGTTGCTAATTACTTTAGTTGTGCTCACTGTTAGTTTTGTACCCTTTTCTTTTAACTACCCTCCTTCTCATGCCACATCTTTTGATTGATAGATTTATTTACTCAGCAGGATACACAAACTAAAGTTTCTACTTTGAATGTCCACTTAAGGCGTAAGTTCCATTTTATTGATTATTTTGAAATCCTTTGAAATTTATATTTGACATTGTTGTTCACGCTATCTAACTCGCATTCAATATTACTGCTTCTAACAGGTAGATTTATTGAACCATGGAATTTTGGCAAGCCAACACAAACATGTGAGAGTTGTGGGGCTATTCTATGCTATGAAGAGAGGAATGTCAAGTCAAGAAGATCTTCACAACCAAAGTTTTCGTTGTGCTGTTTGGAATGACTAATTTATTTACCTTTGTTAAAACATGCACCTCCAGTTCTTGAAGAATTGTTGAATTATGGTGGCCCTTCATTTGTAATAGTATATCTAATACATTTACATTTTATTGTAGCTGTCCGATATAACAATGTCCAAAGGATACAGCTTTCTTAATCAAATATGTGATGCTAAGGAGACATGGAGAATTAGAGTGAGAATGTGAAGAATGTGGAAAGCAGTGAATAAGAGAAGTGGAAATAACCTCATCAGTCTTGACATGATCTTTATCGATAAAAAGGTTATTATACTTCACAACAATGAAATGTTTGAATCTTTCAACTATTCATTGTATTTGTTATATAATATGTAAACTAACTTTTGACTTTCATTTTTTTTTTTTTTTTTTTACAAAAAAAAAAGAAGAAGAAGAAGAAGAAGAAGAAAAACTTAATGCATGCAATTGTAAGAAAGAATGTGTTTCGAAAATTTAGTGCCATCCTACGTGGAGGAGGAACATTTATCATTTCAAACTTTTAAGTAATCGTGACAAATAAAGGTCATAGACCTATTTCAAATGACCTGAACATCATTTCCCTGTTAACAACTTCGGTTAAGGAATGCATTGAAGAAAGTGAACTCATACCTATGCATGCCTTTGAATTTGCAACAAATGATTGTATCAACAGTCGTTTGGATGATAATTCTTACCTAACAAGTAAATCATATTTTACTTCACCTCTTCTCTACTTTAATTAATCAAAATTCATCCTTCAAATATATTTTTAGCATATACAAACTCTTGCAGATATAATTGGAAAACTATTGCTGTTGGACCTATTGAACAAATTCACTTTGACAACGGCTCTACAAATATAAGAAATCTTCAAGTTCTACTACCTCAGTAAGGTACATTTCATTTTATTGCCATTGATTACAGACAATGTACACTTTATCTTAACCTTTTAATGTCTATTGAATGTTGTAATGTACCATCAGGGACAAAGAACTAAAACTTTCATTGTGGGATGAAAGTGCTGAAACAATTACTGAAAATGACTTTAAACAAGGTGAAGGTCCATATATAATTATTGTTACTAACATTTTTTATATATGAGAAAAAAGTATATGACAAATTCTTCAACTTGTTTTATGGTTTTTTTTTTCTTTCTAAGGCAAACTAAATCTTAACGCCACAAGTGCAAGTAAAGTCTACGTCAATATGGACATTATAGAGGTTTCTGAGCTTATTGACAAGTTCATAAACATTTACTTTGCTAATTCTCTATGATGGATTATCAATGGATTTTTTTTTTTTTTTTAAATCGATCTCTTGCTTTGTTCAGATATAAAGTTGTTGAGGATGAATATGATAATGTTGTTCGATATATTCCAGCACGTGACAAAAATCCAAAATTTGAATCAAAATTGATAGTGCAAACTACAATATCATTGGATAAATTGAAGCATTGGAATGGGTGGAAGGAGTCAAGGTTTCCTTTATCTTGAACTATTTCAAATTGAAATTTTTATTATTCAATTAAAACTAACTACAATGAATGATTTTGCAAGAAAAGTTTTTTACCTGTTATGCTGATATTGTAAACATAGAAACAGAATTTGGGCGGAATTATATCCCATGTTAACTTTGCAAACGAAAAGTAAAACAACAAAATATTATGTTTTGGTGTGATACTTGCAAATCTGAATCTCGATTCCCTATGCCTAGATGACCAAATTGTTCACTGCTTATACTATATAACTATTAAAATGATTGCATAGGAAAACCAAATGATAATTGCTTTAATCATAAATGTAAAAATAACCTTATTACATTTTCTAACTTCTCTCATTATTATATTCAATTACAAAGTAAAAATCTAAGTGAAGGATCATATTGCGACGACTTCATTTGTTCTTTTTGATAAGATGCAAAAAAAATAATTTAGAAAACTGTTTTGGAACTTTCTTCAAAAGTATCTAATCTAAATTCTTAACCACTTCCGATTTTATGCTTAAACCTAATGTTTCTATTATACTAACAAACTTTAGATTTTACATCATATTGTGCAGAATCAAGAGCCAAACAAAGTACCTCAAGAAATTCAAAACTTTCTTGGCAAATCCTATACATTCCAAATAAAAGTTGGTGATTACAATGTCAAAGAGGGATGGGAAGTTTACACTGTCACAAGTGTCTTTAAATCTGAGTTTAACAAACACTCAGGAGATGTTGTTGCTGACAGCATTTAGATGAAACAATTACAAACACCGGTCAACCATGGCCAAACTATTGCAAATGATCCTATCAGTACTTCAGATATTAAATTACTTACAAGCTTGAAGGATGTAATTGATGACAATATAATAGATGAGAGCATTAGATCCATGATGAACCTTATCCTTATAGTTATGAGGAATTTGTGGTTACGTGCAAGAGATGCTCGATCGACCTTGAAATGTTTACGTTGGTGAATAGGTTTTTTTAAGTTTGACAAACAAAAAATATATATTAATGTCCCTCTATATATTTTCGTAAAGTTGAATTTATTCAACTATGTGTTGGCTTTATTCTGTGTTAAATTTGTTTGTAATTCAGCATTTAGAAGCCCTGTATTTAGGTGGGAATAATATAAGGATTGTGTGTGAGAGAGTGTGAAGATTTGATCAAGAATGTGCAACAAGAAATGACTCGCGATTGGAACTCGTGACTGACTCGTGAGTGGTGACTTGCCAAAATGTAGCACATATGTGAAGCATGCAGGAAGTTGAAGGGTCAAGACAGCTGGATCACTACAGGACAAAAAGTATATTCTGGCCAGTCTGGTAATTGGCGACTGGAACTCGCGACTCATCCCAGTCGCGAAGTGAGTCGCCAGTGCACTCTGTTTTGCTGAAAATTGACTTTTTACATTTCATCTCATACCCTACTATAAATACCTTTATACCCACAAAATGTATAGAGTTTCCAAAGAGAATTTTGAGAGAAAAACCCTAGAGAAAAACAAGATTGATTCATCCACAATCTTATATATTTGATTATCCAAATTCCTCTACTCTCACTCTCTCCATTGTCATACCCATGAGAGGATCTTAAGCCAAATCCTACCCTCACCCAATTCATAGTAGTGAGAAGGTTCTTGGTGTTTGGGAAGTAGTTCAAGAGAGAACCAATTCATATTGGTTGATGCAATGGGCTAATTGCAAGATCCGATAAACTAGAGAAGACATGGTTAGGCGTAATCTTGTTGGAGTAAGAAACTTGGAGGGCTTAAGTGCATCGAGTAGATTTGACTTGGAGGGTCTATTGCTATTCATGTATCCTAACTGATTTTCTAGTGGATCATTTACCGCTGAGAGGGTGGCGGAGAGGTTTTTCGCCGAGTTTTTCGGTTTCCTCTTCGATAACACGTGCCAGTGTTATCTTGTGTTTGCTTCTCTCCATCCCTTACTCTTTGTTTTTAATTACTGTTGAGTTGTGATTAAAATATGGATTAGAGTAGTTTGCATATTTGGGTATTGCTTATATTTCATATTCCACACATACATTGTTTGAATATAAGCTTGTATTGGCCTTTTTGAATTTGGGGATCTAAACATTCACAAGTGTTTTACACACTAAGTGAGTTTTCATATTTTAAATAATAAAATGCAATTTTTTTTTTGTAGCATCACTTAAATAATAAAATGTAATATTCTCTTTTTTTTATTCATAATTTTATCTAATGCTATCCTCTGTATGATAAACCAAAAAAAAACCAATAGCGTCACTTAAATAATAAAATGCAATTTCTTTTCATTGTTTTATCTAATTCTATCCTCCGTGTGATAAACCCAAAAAAAAAAAAAAAAAAACAAAAACAAAAACAAAAACAAAAGAAAAAATTGACCAATAGTATCACTACAATTAACCATTCCGCATGGGTTGCATACTAGTATTGCATAATAGGCAAAACATAGAGAAAATCCAATTAGATTTTAACTGGTTTCTCAATTTTGCGCCACATGTCTCATTTAATTTTTAATTTTTTGCCAAGTGAATTATTGAGTGTAAAAATCAAAGAGTCCAAATCCAATTAAATTCTAAATTGGAATTCAATTAGAGTCTAATTTTTCGCCATGTGTCCATCTAAGTTTTTATTTTTATGACAAGTGAATTATTGGGTGTAAAAACTGAAGAGTTTAAAACCAATTAAATTCTAAATCATATATATATATATATATATATATATATATATATATATATATTTAATGAGAAATCATTACATATTTTAAAAATGTATAGTTTAAAAAAAGTGTAAGCTAATACCATTTATAATTTGGACATCTTCTAAAAAAAAAGTATAGTTTGAACCATATAATTGTAATTGTTTTTAATTGTACACATACATATGCATGGGGCTACACCTAGTTGTTATAACTATCAAATTATCAAAAATAAAAAGCTTCTATTTGGTACAAATATATAATTTATAAGCAAACATATTTTTAAGTTGATTAATGAACGATTTTTTAAAATGTCATTTTTTTCCAAGTATATAGATACTTTTATTCAACTTAAAATTTTCAAGAAAAATATGTCATTGAAAATTAGCTAATCCAAATTTATGATTGGATAAAATCTAGCTTAATTTTATCATTAGTTTAAAGCCTCGTTTTTTAGATAAAAATATAATTTTGTTCAGAACTTGCTTTTTAAACAAAATATACCCTTGGGAATTTCACTTTGGTTGGGTGTTTCACTCAATACATAATAAATTATAGGGAGTGGAAGAATCCCCATCTAGGCCTAAAGCCTAGGTCCCAGTTAGTTCCCGTGGAATGAATTGGGCCAGGCATATATACTTGTAAGAAGGCCCAATGGGCTATATAGGGTATGGAAGAAAGGCAATAGAGGCATCCCAAGCGCCAAGAAGGAGGAGGGCAACTTTAGTAGATCGTTCTTGTGAAGTAGGCAATAAGCAAAAGAGAGTCGAGCCTTACTCGAGGCGAGGTGCACAGATAATCCATATCTGACTTCCAGAAGGTACCTAGAACCTTCGGGAGACTTCCAGAACACGCAAGAAGGTTGAAGATCTTCACCTCCGCATTAATGAGAGGATTTTCACCTAACCTCTGCCGCATTGAATGCATATGAGACAACTTGAATAGTACAAACACCATCAAAAGTCAAAATTCCAAGATAAGGAAAGGAAGGAAACCGATAAAGGAGAGGAAAATATCCCTAAAAATTCAGTTGGCGATAGGACAATTGTAGAGATAATAACAAAGAATGTACCTATATAAGGGGGAAGACAAGCAAATAGGAGGGGATTGGAAAAAGGACAAAGTTTAGCTACAAAATTAGTTGTAAACTTAGGCTACAAACTTACTTAATATCTTTTTATTGGATGTGAATTTTGACAAATCTACCATTGGATTACATCTTCTTCTTATATCTTCCATGCTTGCAAAATTTCAAGAAAATTAAAGATCAATAGCTATATCATCAATAAATTTTTTAAATTGCAAGTTTTTGTAATTTAAAATTATGCACAAAATATAAGCTTATAGATCATATAGTAAATGATGTCTGATTGACACAAAATTTAACATGTGTATTAAGGGCATAAAGAACATGTAATTCAACGGTTAGATTTTCAAAATATGTTGTAGTATTTATTTTATTGAGTGAGTTTGTAACCTTAAGTTACAACCAATTTTGTAGCTAAACTTTATCCAAAAATAGTGAAAAAAGTGAGAGAATGAAGAAAAACTATTTGTCTGAGAGAGAGAGAGTGTGTAGCACCACAGGAAAGAGAAATTTTCCTAATGTAATACTTTAGCTCCATCTGAAATAAATGGTGTTGATGAAATCAATTGTTTGAGTTTCTCATTGTGGAGTGTTTATTCCCTATTACTCATTTATAAATAGATTATGTCGGTCAATTAAACTTTACCCCATGGACTCACGCAGGATCTCACCTCGAGCTAGTTTTTGTCCCCCACAATAATAATAATAGAAAAATTAAAACTTATACTTTCACCCCTTTACAATATTTTTCAAACTATTAATTTGCTCAATTGAAGCCCTAATTTTTTTTTAAAATTATTTAAACCCTTACAATCTAAATTAAGTGTTAAACTAGATGAAAAGTGTGAGTACACATCGATATAATTCCTTCAAATTAGGGTATCAATTGATCAAATGAGTGAAAGTTTATGATTAAAAAAATGTTAATTTTCCCTAATTTAATTATTATTATTATTTTATTATAAAAAAGTTGACTTTGGAGTCCGGAGTACTTGAAGTTGAGGACAACTGGGTGGGCAAAGCCGGTGGATAACCCGGAAATTCAATTTAAATTCCATTTATACCCCCATATATTTGGTTTTTTTCTTTTATTACCAACAGTTTAATACTTCTCCTGTAGGGGTAATATAATAATATTTGTCTTTCTATTCCTCTCAAACAAACAAAACGTACCAATCTCTCCTGAAACTGAAAGGATCTCTCTCTCTCTCAGATTTTTTTTGGTTTCTTCATATTTCCAGGTATTACAAATTCATTTTTGCCTGTATTTATTCATGTATCTATGTATGTATACATGTGGGATCTTCGTTATCAAAAAGTGTTGCGTGCTGCATTGAATTATGGAACAATATATATATAGATTTGATTCCTTGAAATTGTGTTTTCATGTTTATCTTTTTTAAGTGATTGATGCAATTTTGAATGTCTTGATGCTATAACTTTGATGGGTATGTATGAATATATGTGAACTTTGATTCCCATTGTTTAATTTTTTTTTTTTTTTTTTTTTTTAGCAATATGAATGTGTTGGAGTTTTATCAATACTTTAATGTAAATCCCATTACTGATTTTTTGTTGTTTTAGCTTATTCATGATTTTAATCTTTGTATCAATGTTATTGTTCAACTGGGTTGTGAATACAATTTTATTTTTCTCTGTGTATCAATGTTATGTAATTGGGTTTTTGATTAGGTACACACTATTGCTGGTTGGTTGTGTTTTTTGGAAAGAAATTGGTGGTCATATCAGTTGAGCTTCAATGGGGTCATCTTCGAATCAGCCGGAGTTTGATTACTTGTTCAAGTTGTTGATGATTGGGGACTCTGGGGTTGGGAAGAGTAGTCTCCTTTTAAGTTTTACGTCCGATGACTTTGAAGATCTATCACCCACAATTGGTGAGTGTTTCTACTCATAGACACTAGCCAAGGTTTCAATTTTGATATTTTCAACATGTATGCTCATTTATTGGAATGGAATAAGAATATATGTCATTTTGATGCGTAAATGGAACTAATGTATTCTTTTGCTTTATTGTTTTGGTGTGAAGAACCTTGAAATGTTAAACAACTAATGCAAATAGTTTGTATAGGCTCAGTTGGATGATAGTTTTGGTTTACTAAGTTTTGATTAAATTTTTTAATTAATTCCTTCTGCTACATGCATAATTGACCAAAGACAACACAGAGCACTTCTTCTTTCTAATGCATAAATAAAATTTTCTCTGCGCAAATTAAGTTGAGCTGGAATAATGTGCCCCAATGTCATCAATTTTAGCAGTTTTTATAATAATTTCGTTTTTGATCAATAAAAATGGACTGTGTTTGACAGAGTATCCAGTTTTCTATTGATTGGAATTGAATACATCATGGTTAATGGTCCAGAATTTAATCATCAAACCCCATTTTATTTTATTTTTTTCTCAATTCTCAGCTAATAATTTCTGCTTATGTGAGAACATTACTATTACATCATGTTATCTTATGACTATCAAAATCATTATTGTAAAAAATCCAGTTAGTTTGATGATTGCTTCTACTTTATGTCTTCATTTATGAGGGTTCTATGCTTTCTTATGCAGGTGTTGATTTCAAGGTGAAATATGTTGATGCTGGTGGAAAGAAACTGAAGCTTGCAATCTGGGATACAGGTAAGTCCAAAAGTGTGATGTGCATTGCTATTTGTCTATCTATTTATTTATTTTGCTAAGACCAACGATTTAGTTTATGTTACACAAGCACACACATGTTTGTGTGTATTCATATGTGCGTATGGTTGAGCAGTTGTGTTTACAATTTAGCCACGTACCCCAACATGAGTTCAGTTTCTGCCAACCCTGGTTGATCCTGTTGTACAGCAATGAATCAAAATGCATTTGCCACATGGCTAACTTTGTACTCTGTGAAGACATAAATATAATGAAAATGAATTGCCAGTTATCAGTTTGTGTATTACGTTGACATTGAAATGGGGGGCTGGTCAGATGCTATACTTTGAGACTCCTTCTCATTTTTATCTCCAAATATTATGTGATTTGAATTATCATCTGCATGAACAAGCATCTATTGAGTCTAACTTCTTATCAAAAAAAATCTATTGAGTCTAACTTAAAGTAGTTGCAGGTAATTATTAGATTGACTTATTAAAAAAAGGATCATCCTCTTGCATCATTTTGCTTGTCCTTCTAACCAGATTATTAGTTTCTGGCCTTAAGGTCAGATATATATAATTGTATCATGCACATCACTATCATCAAAACTCAACTACTAGTTTCATTACTAATAGGACCACTTTGCTGGTCTGCTAGGTAGGATAAGATATTCTTATATTATGTTTTTCTCTTTATACTAGACCTTTTGGAAAGAATTTGGCTCATCACTTTGTTTATTTGCACAGCTGGTCAGGAAAGATTCAGGACATTGACAAGTTCATATTACAGAGGCGCACAAGGGATCATTATGGGTAACTATTACTTTCACCCTAGCTTCTATATTCTATTTCACTTCCAACTTTCTTGTTAGCTTCATACAGAAAAGTTTCCTGGTAATGGCTCATCAAAAATTAGTGAACAGGATGTTGCATTTAAAACTTAAAAGTTAGACTGCAGTGGCTTCTGTGTATTTGAAAAAAGACTAAAAACGCTATTACTTGTTTACAGTAATCTAAGATTTAAATACTACAAATTCCCTTAAACTGTGATGTGTCCATGTTGTTTTGGTGCCTTGGATAGTGAGGAAGTCAACTTCTAGGGACCAACAGTTTGAAGCAACACTTGCATATGAAATTGTAATATGATGTCTAGGCTCCTGAGGCTGTGGCACCGCCCTGTTGGATAAAATAATAAAACCAGAAATCCCAAAAATTGTGAAAAGTAGCTGCCTTAGCAAAGGTATCAAGACAATCTACTATGTATCAAGGAAGTTTGGGTAGTGGTTGCTTTACCACATGGAAAGAAATTCATGTGGAATTACTCTAAGAAGGTAAAATGTGTGGATGAGGAATGTTAGCAGAGGCAGGAAAGAGATTCCAGAAGATTTAGATCTTGAGTTACATGGGAGTTGTGATTGGTTCCTTAGAGTTAGATCTCACTTTGTGCCAATTGGCTCCACCTTTTCTTATGTTGATTGATGAAGTTGATTTGTCATGGATATTGGATGCTTGATGCTGTTGTGATTATTTAATAGAATAGTGGCTTAATTAGCTTTTGCTGAAATTTTTTTGCTGCAAATGTGCTTAAAGTATACTTGTACTTTGAAAAAAGTGAAAAAAGTGGGAAAAGTGATAAAAAGTGGGGAAAAGTGGGGTTTTAAAAAGTTGTACATAAAAAATAAAAGCTAAAAATTAAAAGCTGAAGCTGATGCCAAACACACTAGTAAACTATGATATTGTGATTATTTTACAGGATGGTGGTTGTCTTAAGAGTGGATGGGTAGACTTTTGAGGGTTCTGAATTTGCCACTCTCTAAATTGAGGCATTTCCCTATGTAGGATTTGTTTTCTATTGCCTCCTTGAGTCCAATGGTTACCTTCCCTTGTTCTATTCAATTGATGGATTCCATGGAGTTGGGTTGTATAGCTTTTATTTTTATTTTTATTTTTTAATTTTTAATTTTTAAATTAGTTTTTTACTACAAAATTATATTGAGTTCTCACTCAAATTTTTCCATAGATTGATTTTTCTTTTGATGGAGTGATTAAGATGGATTCTGAAGGGTTGTGCTCGAATCTAACTATGCTTGCTGCAAAATTAGGGGATTACAGTTTTTTCTACTGGGGTCACATTATAGGTGAATTTCATGCAATTTGTGTAAAATTTATGCTGAAACCAAGATTTTCAGATATTTTTGCTAAATTTTACTTCGAGTTCTAAGTTATATTCACGAACTTCTTTTGCTGATTGTTCCAGGAATTGTTTATATAAATAATTCTGTACCCTCATTTCAACAGATAGCCACATTTGGGAATAGAGTAGGAAGAATATGAAGTTCTAAAGAATAATTGAATTGATTCTCTAGTTATAGTTGGGTTTGTTACATGTAAATTGAAACACTTAGCTTCATGAATGGAAGCGTATTTCCTTAGTCGAGATCATATTGTAGATAGCACAATTTATCCTTTATATATTGTTCATTGGCAACAATGAGCATATTGTAGATAGCTGAACCATAATGTTCTGTTGGTATACTCCCAGTGTACTTGCAGATATTTTGATTAATAAAGTTTTTATTACCTTACAAAAAACAATTAGCATTCTGCTGTAAACTTAAGATTTCATGTTTTTAATTTAAGTCTTTCCTATCAGTATATAGTTAATCAGTCCATGCTCATTTTTTGAACCAGCCGGTTTAAAAAAAGATGAAAATTTATATTTGTGATTGCCTCCACTATAACAAAATATGGAATACACAATAAGGGGACATGTGGAGCCCTGCTCAGCTATCATATTGACATCTCATGATTAAGTGGTGGAAATAATTTTCTCTTGAAAAGGAAAACAATGATCAAGTGATGGCAATACTTTGTTATGAGAATTTTTTAACTTATAAACCTATCAAAATTATTATTTCTAATTGTTGATCTGGTTTTGTAAGCACAACAGTTTATGATGTAACAAGGCGAGAAACATTTACAAACCTCTCTGAGGTGTGGGCCAAGGAAGTAGACCTCTACTCAACAAACCAAGACTGCATCAAGATGCTTGTTGGAAACAAAGTTGATAAGGTATTTTAACGGAGATTTACAGATTCAACTGTTCTTTATCTTATTTTTACATTTCAAATATTCTCTCTCTCTCAACTTTAGTGTGTGGACTGTGGATGGATATCCCAAACAAGATATGGCAGGAAAAGTAGCCAATGGTCTTTGTATGAAATGGTGGCAGGGAAAAACTACTCCCATACCTGAGCCAAGAAAATATATAACTAAAACAAAAAGAACACTGAATTTGATGCAACATTTGAGGGTTTCATTCATATGTGGCTCATTTTTTATTTTCCAGGAAAGCGATAGGGTTGTAACAAAGAAAGAGGGAATAAACTTTGCTAGGGAATATGGATGTCTATTTATTGAATGCAGTGCTAAAACTCGAGTTAATGTACAGCAGTGTTTTGAAGAGCTTGTTTTAAAGGTATGGTTGTTGATAAACTCCTTTTAACTTGGTACTTAAAAAAAAAAAAGTTGTCAAGCTAGTTTATTGTTTAACTTTAGTATATGATTGTGTATATTTACGAATTATCTGGTCAACAAACAAATTACAGCATGAGTAATGATTGCAATCATATGCAGATATTGGATACACCTAGCCTCATAGCTGAGGGCTCTAAAGGGGTGAAAAAGAACATCTTTAAAGAGAAGGCACCACAGCCGGATGCATCAACAAGCAGTTGCTGCTGATGCTGATTCAATGTGTCTCATCCAATTCCTGGATGTCTAACCAGTACCTTGGTTCCATTCCAAATCATTGAAGATTTTTTATAAAAAAAATTATTATAATTATGTTTGATATTAGTCACAAACACGGGTGGAGCCTTGTGCAATGGATTAATCTTTTATTGAAGTATATTATGATGTTTAGGCCTGGGAAGAAACGCTGATATGATACAACAATTTGATTCTATATGATTTGTACAAAAATGTCGTAATTTCAGTTGATGATACTTTGTTCCATGTTTCAAGCTGTATGACTTTTTTATTTTTTTTATTCATGTAGAATGTTGGGTGCCTCATTTGTACAAAATGTTGGCCAACTTATTGGCAAATGCTAACAATATATGTCGAGTGAAAACGAAAGTTACCATTGCAATTGGCGAGAGTGCCATAGCCATATTGGACTATTGCAGTCCCTTGTTTAACCATCCACATTTTCTGATGTTTGAGAGGGCCAAAAATGCAGCTTAATGTATAACAAGCTCATTATGTAGTAGAAAACAGTTTCCAAAGCATAAAATGTTTCAAGAACGTTGCTTGCTTGACGTGCTATCACAAATAAAGTTCTTGTTACAAAAAAATTAGCTACCATTTTCTCTGTGCTCCCCCTCTCTCTCAATAGACCTATGGTTGACGGCCATTGACTGACAGTTAAGTCATTGACCTTTTTTCAAAGGACTATTTAGCTCAAACCAATCGCTTTCCCACATGATTTTTTTGCATAAATTCCAAAATTTGAAGCTTGTTTTTCCATCCAAGCTTGTTTCGTTGTGTGGTTCTAACACACATTTTCACATTTTAAACAACTTTACACACATTTCAACACACTTTTCACCCACATGTATATCAAAAACACCCAAACAACATTACTCAAACTTTTCTATCATATGGGCCCAATCATTTAGGGTATGTGTTCACTTTCGTGAATGATGGTTTTGTTGGGAAAATTATTTGGAACTACAAGAAATATAAATATTTTTTGCACAAGCCAAATAAAAAATATTTTTTAACTCATTTTTAGGAGAATCAACATAAGAAAATAGTTTATTTTTCAAAATATGATATACAAAATATGAATTATTTGCAAATATATTTTTCGTTGAAACAAATGAAGCATTAAAAGACTCGGTTATGATGCAAATATGCAATGCCAAATCCCACTAGTGAATGATGGTATCCCATACCCACTAGTGAATGATGGTATCCCATATGCATGGGCTAAGTGGCATATACTATTATTCTCTGGCATAAGATCATTGTGGAGGCAATGCTAAAAGTTGTTTTAATGCTTTGAATTTTAAGCTCGCCCAATGTTGATTGGTATATTTCTACTATGTTGAGTAATGCTGTAGAACTTAGCCGTTGTTTTGATTTCTATGCATTTTAGTTGTATTATGAGATGCAAACAGTGTTCATGCCCTTGCTAAGTTGCTTTTGCAAATAGGTCTTATATCTGTTGTAATAAGTTTTCCCTCCCTTCTTCGGATTTAAAAGAGTTTAGGAAGGATGGAAGAATGTTTGTGGTTTGTATGTTTAATGAAATCATGCATTTTTTTTTATTATAAAAAAGATGGTAAATAATAGGGCTCATGCAGAATATATATATATATAAACATTTTTTTTTGGTTTGGACTCGTGTCAAAATTAAGGCGTATTTTCTTAAAATAGTTGTTACAAGTTGGAATGGGGTATCAAACTTTTATTCTCTTCATTGAGGATACTCATAATACCATTAAGTTACAAAACTCTTTGTATCTTAAATAGATTACTAATTAGATTTTGATTCAACTTTGATATAAGTACAACTCAAACTTTCTTAAGTATTTGGTTCAAAATTATTATTTTTATATGGAATATTCGGTTCAATTTTGATATAAGTTAAATAAAAAATAAAATTAATTCAAAGTTAAACAGACTTTTATTTACATCTAATCCGTCAAATTTTTTTCTTTTTTCTTTTACCAATCTAAAAAAAAAAAAAAAAGCCACTTGTCACTTGCCCTTGCCAATAAAAAATAAAAGGATAAACTACATATTTGGTCCCTATCCTTTACAACATATTTCAATTTGGTCATTAATCTTTTAATTGTGTCAATTTGGTCCTTAACCTTTCAACGTCTTGTTAATTAAGTCTTTGTTGTTATATCTTAGATGAAAATTGATGACATGTCAAATAGTCAAAATAAAATTTTATTGTATTGTCACATCAATGAAAGCTAATTTTTTATTTTGGCCATCAGATGTGTTATCAATTTTCATCCAAAAATTAACAGTAAGGATTAAATTGACACGGTACTGAAATGTTAAGGACCAAATTGACACAATTAAAAGGTTATAGACCAAATTAAAATATGGTATATAGGATATGGACCAAATATGTAGTTTACTTGAAATAAAAATAGGAAGGAGTAATGAGAAAAATTAAGAATAAAAAAAAAAAAGTTTAAAACAATAAAAGCAAGAAGGTTTTGGCACCAAAGTAACCAAACAAACATGGGTGCTTCTAAAGCATCCATTTCCCATCTTCTTCCTTCTTCTTCACTTCGAAACTCCAACAACCTTAACTCAAAAGCTAAACCCATACAAGTAAAGGTACCCATCTCCAAAACCCCATTACAACCCAACACCAATAGGCGCTTCTTCCTCTTCTCTCTCCCTTTGATTCCTACTACTTTTCTTCTTTTTACTCCTCCACCTAGTCCTAGTAATAGTAATGCACACACAGCTCAAAAACCCACTTCTCTAAATTATTCTGCTCTCGCCACCTTTGAACCTTTGAGTCCTGAAGAGAGAGAAGCTAGTGCCACCATTTCTCGCAGAGTTTCAGAAGCTGTGGAGTTGTTGGACAAAGGGAGAGAGTTACAGGCACAAGGTGACTTTAACCAGGCTCTTCAATATTTTACTCAGGTAATCTTCAGGCCTTCACCTTACTTACACTCTTTGTTTTCGTTTCTGGGTTCTCTTTGGTTGCTCAGAATTCAGATAAGAAAAAGGAAACAGTTTGTGGACTCTATTTTTCTGAAAAGAATTTTTTTTTTTTACAATGAGACATTTTTGTAGTCTTATACAATTAGCATGATTCAAATTGAAAGTCAAGAATAAACAAATGTTGGCTTTATTATGTTTAAAGCATTGTTTTGAGTTCTAAGAGAAATCAGAAATATATGTGCTATTGTTCTCCAAATTGTGTGAATTTGTTTAGTGCATGAAAAAACTTCTTATCATGGGTGTACTTCAGAAGGTCTTTGTTGGGTCGTTGTTCCCTTTTGGTTTTAGTGGTGCTACTGCTGACTATTGGATTACTTTCCCAAGATGTTACTTGAAAAAAATGAACTCTGCCTCTCTGTATGTGCTGCTCCCAGGAGAAGGCTTGCCGTAGGTTGGCGGCTAACATGAAATTTAGTCACTTTATTATGAATGGATTTAGTACAGATACACGTTGGGTGTCCCCTACTAGCAGCGTGCTGCATTGGAATCCAAGTGCAGTGAAAGTGGGTAAGGATTGCTAGGGCGTTCCTTGTAAGCAGTACGTTATATTGGTGCTACAGTGTAGTGAAAAATAGGCTAGAGTTCCCACATTTTGATAGACAAGTGTTGGTAAATAAGTGAGTCCATGAGAAAAAAAAAATCCATATAGATATTTAAAATATAGGGTGTTTAAAAGGGAAACTAATGGAAATAGTAGATATCAAGACTAGGAGGAGAATACATAGTGTGTGCTTGCAGGAAACTAAGTGGATAAGTGAGAAATTTAGAAAAATTGAATATACATAGTATAAATTATGGAATACATGAAAAGATAAACAGGAAAATTGGGTAGGGTTAATCATAGATTGAAGATGATGTGAATCATAAGATAAGAGCAGAATGGACAAAGTAGAGAAACGCATCAAAAGTATTGTGTGGTTGTAGAATACTTATTAAGTAAAACGAAAATTTTATAAGATTGTTATAAGACCAGTTTTGCTCTATAGTACTGAATATTGAGCTGTTAAGAAGCAACATATTTATAAATTGAGTGTAGTTAACATTAGAATGTTAAGATGGATAAATATAAGAAAAGATAGAGAAATGAGGAAATTTGCTTAGAGATAGGGGTGGCCCTTATTCATGAAAAGATAAGGGAGAGTCATTTGAGATGGATTTGTCCAGTGTAGATGAGAGGGATTAATGCACTAGTGAGGAAGATCAAGTTGTTTAAAGTCTAGGGAATAGGAAAAGGTCCTGGAAGATCTACAATAATGTTGCTAGAAGTAGTAAAAAAATACATGTTAATTAAAGAGGTAATAGATAATATGGATTCAGATAGAGATAACATAGAATGACAAAAAAGAGTACATGTGGCTGATCATGATTAGTTTGTCA
Source organism: Quercus tomentella (assembly GCA_028535165.1). Taxonomy (NCBI): domain Eukaryota; kingdom Viridiplantae; phylum Streptophyta; class Magnoliopsida; order Fagales; family Fagaceae; genus Quercus; species Quercus tomentella. The sequence goes on from JAPQVY010000122.1 coordinate 16,732,751, forward strand.
AGGATCCATATCTGAACCCAAATTTTGGTTCAAAAGTTTGGCTGTATCAGTTGAAAAAATGGTGTTTATTTTGACATTCTCTTAAGACCAGATGATCATTTATACAAGCAGCATGTTTGCTGTGACATTTTGGGTTGAGAGTGAAATGGTGTCTCCATGTGTTTGGAAGAGTCCAATCCATTGTTCCAATTGAGCTACCTGCACTATAGTATAAGAAAAGATATGTTCTTTGAAGACAGAGCAACATATTAAGCTGTTTGATCATAGGTAATAGTAGCTCTGGCATACCTGTTATAAAGCCCTTATAAGTTTGGGCATTTTAAAGTTCCTTTGAGGACATCTTATAAAATTGGAACGATACATAGTAGATTAGCATGGCCCCTGCGGATGGATGACACACATAAATTAAGAAATAGTCCAAATTTTCAAAAGTTCTATATATATATATAAAGGAATTTTAAAGGCAGCTCTCACCCCATTTTACTGACTCGGGTTTTCTTACACTGAAATGGAAGCAACTAGCAAGCCACTAGTTCTTTTAAAAATATATAATGTTGATATTTGTGTGGTTGTGTTTCATGTTTATGTGCATATACATTCAATATATCTATCAGTTAGCATCATGTTTACAACACAATAGTTCATAATATAAGCCCAAGATCATTATACATCACTTAACATTGTTAAATAACCATTTCATAATATCTATGTTTGTCATTAATATCCAATGATTTTTCATATCAGGATAACCCATAACCACCAATATGTTAATTGACCCCCATTGTTCCTTTCATTTTTAATTGTGGGATGGGCTGGGGGGTTGTTACTGACTAATATAAACTCACCCCACTCTCACCTATTACATGGTTCAAGACATCCATGAATATGTGCAGCATAGTCGATTCATAGCTTTAATAGACACGGAGAGCATTGTGGAAGTTTTTCCAGCACAATTTTTTAAAAGCATTTGATCACCTTCTCTTTCCTGAGAATAGCAGTGAGTGCCCCAATCTGATGACAATATTCAAAAAGCTAGATGTTAATTTTTCTTTTGCATTTTCTTCTGGCTGTTTTTGTGTCTTACACTATTTTGTTTCATTTAGTTAGATTCTATTAGTTTTAGTAGAAATAAAAATTTGAAATGGTGGTTGTTAATGTCATCCAATACAACATGTATTATTAGGACAATGATGTTGATATGTTACTTCAAGGATAATCAAATGCGGTATGCAGACAATGACGTCTAAAGACCTACAAATTTCTTTCCTTATGTAAAGTCAGATAAAAATTAGCAAGAAACAGTTTTCCTTTTTGCCATGAACATAATGCCTGTGACTTATTGGCTTTTAGTATATGAAAACCATATCTACCCTATGGAAACCAAAGATTATGAGTAACAGCATGTATACATAGTGCAGCAATTTCCAAAATTTCAATTGAAAGCCATGTTGAAGAAGATTCCTTTTGCCAGGATTCTTGTTAAGCAATTTGTAACGATATTTAAGTTCTCTAGATAGTATGGCATTTATCTTGCAAATAATGTACATAATTAATAAAAAATACCTGTCTAATGCTGGGAAGATTAAATATAAGTGCTGGTGTGAAAAGCAGATAAGCACATAGCTATAATTGGATTGATGACATTTCTTCAATATTTTGATATTGTAGTATGTTAAAATTTTATAACAAAGTAACTAATAAGTACTTCCTCAGAAATGCCACTTATTTTCGTAAGAACGATTAAGTAAGTATTTGTAAAGTTGGGTATGGATCTATATGACTGGATAATGAAACTCTGTTGACATTCTATGTGAAACAATATCAAACATGTCCCTGGAAATTGGATGATAAATTTCCTCGGGGGTGAGTTAGAAAGTTGTATACTCCATTTTTCCATGAGGACAGGATCATAATCTATCACCTGTGTCAGTTCTTGATTACATAGCTCATATAATACATTTTCTTCAGATTTAAATCAGGTCTTTTCTTGGGTTCCATGTTCTTAGCTTTTTGCGATGGTGCTTTGCTTATGCAACTCTTGGTTGCAAGCGCATCTAAAAATTGTAGCTCACCAACTCAAGTTTAAGAGTCCCTATCGTCACACCTTTATGGATTTTTCTACATCTGAATTTGATAGGCTCAAACTGATAGTGCTGCTGACTATTATCACCCAGGCACAGATATAAAGCTTTCTGATGTGGCACCAAGAAATGAATTTGGCAGCCTTACTGTGTACCAACATGTGCCTTCATTGCTAATTATAAAAAGAAGAAAGTTGAAATAGAGCAGATATCGCTTGCGGACTTGTCTTCAATATGTTGCTCTTGCCATGTAATTCAGGGTCTTTGACATAGAAACGCACCAATTAGGACTTAGGTTCCATAGGAATCTCCATTGTCTTGATGCATCATTCGAGTTCTCATGGGCTTGTTGATATTGAGAAGCCCAGTCACACAAGGTGGCTTGTGCATAATAGCCACAAATTGTTTTGTAAAATTAGCTTTTAGGACTAATATTGTGAATAATGACACCTTTAGCTCAACCATATCTCTGTAGACCTGAATTACTCACAATTACATGGTATCAATTTTGTTTGATGAAATAATTCTTTTGGGTCTTCTATTCTGTGTCCTGTAGGCTGTAGTGGTTCTTTGGAATTTCTTGCTTTAGAGAGGATTTTTACCCAACTATTGGTGTTTCACATGCAAAGCATGTTAATCTTTATTGTTTGTGGATCACTTCTCTTGAAACTGTTGAACACCTGTAAACACAACGCTTCTGTTGTGCAAAACTTGTTTGGACACTTAAAAAAAAACCTTCACTTGCCTCAAGATTTGCATAATTAAACTGGTAATAACTTTTACCACAAGCCATAATTGTCTTACTATTTAAGCCACTGTACACGACTGTATGTATCTGTAATAGAGGAATTGCTGATATGAAATTCTAGTGGTTCTGCTGCTGTACACCATTATTTATAGTGCATTGTTATGGTTGATATGTGCTTGTCTTATTAGAATCATATAATTATGACATTAGTAGGTCAAATATGTAGTTTCTGTATGACTAGCCCTTAAAAACCGAGGCAAATTTTAAAAATTGAAGTGTATTGGAAAATTATTTTACTTTACCCCGGTAATTATACAGCAGAGGTGCAAGAATTTTCACAATTGACATCACTTCTATATCTCACTTCAGGTGGTTGAGAAATACAAAGACTTCGCCTTCTCAGACTACGCAAGAGTAGGAAGAGCATTGGCCTTGTATGAGGTTGGTGACAGAGATGAGGCAATTGCAGAAATGGAGGATGTGTCCATATCTCTGAAGGGATATCCAGGTATTTCTACATTCCTGAAATATGTGGGGAGAAACAATTTTGGTCAATTCTTTTAAGTATTCTAATGTTTGCTGGGTTAATCTGCAGAAGTTCATGCTGCTCTAGCAGCAGCCTTATATGTGGACAAGCATGCTCTACTGTTAGCTGAAAACCAATTCACTATCGCAACTCTACTTGATCCTCACTATACAGATCTCTCATATGTAAAAGAAACAAAGCATTGGCCTCCAAGTTTGGTCAGTTCTTTGCAACACTTCATCAGTCTTTCCTAGGAATCTGTATTATATCCTATACAACTTGTTGTCAACTAGGACATACTGTTGTGACCACCTTTGGGTTCTTTGGTCACTTTTACTAGCAGACGATTATTAATATTGTATTAACTTGATAAATTATTACAGTGAAAAAATGGCATATGGGAATTATGCATCTTGCTGAAATGTATATTCTTTCATTTTCCTCCATTCTTTTTCTTGGTTTGGGGGATGTGGGTGGAGTGTGGTATAAGGTTTTTACTATGTTGGTAGCCAAAGACATTTTTGGTTCCTTCTTTTTCGCTTTGTGCTCTTTTTCTTTGTCTAATATTACTTAGTCCATGCCCCTAGTTGTCTACCTGCATTTGTTAGTAGCACGTTCATAGGTGAATTTAATATTGAAGTCTAATTAGTACACTACTGGAAGGTTTGCCCTTTCTTCAAGCCAATAATGAAAGGAAAAATTTTAGGTAGAAGATTCCTTAACCTAATCTCTCTTTGATCATTATTCACCATCTTTACCAACTTATAATTTGGGTTATTCTTTTATAATCTCCCAAACAAAGAAAAAACAAAACAAAATCTCTCACTTTTTTTTTCTTGTTCTTTTTTCCTTTTTCCTAGTTACATATATGTTATGGGGCCCATTGAGCCCAAACATGTTGTAAAGCCTAAACTTGTACTTGCAAATCAAGCAACCTAGTCTTACTAGGATTTGAAGACAAAGAAGAGGGTTAGATTAGGCTCTCTATAAATATGCTCTATTGTATAAGTTTTGTATTATTATATCAAAATCCATTTGCTCCTTTTCACACTTCCTCTCTTTAATTGGGTGGGGAAGGTCGGCATGTGTTGGTTTTCCAATTGTCTTTATCAATTATTATTGATAGTCCAATATTCTGACGACAAAATGAATCTGATGTCTGATGTTTCAATGCAAAACCAATTGTTTTCTCTAATTTTGCGTGTGGTAGTGTTGTCAGTTGTCACTAATATGACCATGGCTTCACTAATCCTTGCGTCTCAATATAATCTTTACCTAACTGCTTTTGAATAATGGTAAGTGTAAAATCACTGTTGTATCAAAGTTTTTCATGTATATCTCATACAATGACCAATGCCTGATCAATTCTGGCACTTCATTTATTAGTCCACAATCCAAAAAGTTTGCTTCAAATTGGTCTCTTTTTCATAATTTCCATATGTGATAAAAGTGTTACTGTGTTGGTAGAGATTAGCGCAGCTAAACCAACTATTCAAGCTTACGTATCAAACATTATTCATGTAGGAATTGACTGAAAAAAAAGAGAGAGTGGCATTTCACTTTTGACCCAATCAAAAGGTTGTGACGGCTGTTTGGTACTGTAACATATCCCCACTGTGGTAGTGCCAATTTTCTTCAGACTTTTTTTACCTTGTTCTTGGGCAAAAGTAGAGATGGTGTCATTTTGCCGAAAATATGGACCATTGCAATACTTGAGTGCATGCCTATTCTCAGTTCTGAAAAGGTATAAAGAACCCTCACAGATTATCATTGACTTGTATAGCCGTTTGTGGGTCCTCCCAAAAAACATTCTTCAGTTTAGTTTGGTATGCCCCGAATTCTGCTCCAAATGGATCAATGTGAAACTATGTGCGCACTGGAATATGGCTTGGTAATGGTAATTAACAAAACAAAGCAAATTGACCACTTTTTGTGTGTGTCTGCGTGCAAGCGTGCGTGTGCATCTATACACTACATAATAATGAAGGCTTTACAGTAAATTTTGTAAAACTCCTGTTGCGCCACGTTATCAACATCATTTCCTATCCTTTTTTGTTTGCAGTTTTTTTAGTTTGTTCAACCTAATAAATCATTTGGTTCAACTGTTGCCTTTTTAAAATTTTCCGTTTCATTCCTCTTATGCTTTCTTAAATTATATGGTTTCACTTTGTTAAATCTTTCATAACTCTCGATAAGATATCGTAACCTTTTTTTTTTGTTTCTTTTTTTTTTTGTGTGTGTGTGTGTGTTGTAGATATCAAAAGACAAGCAAATATCCATACGATCCGAAAGTCCAATCAACTAGATGCTGTTTCCAATATGGTTTTATCCAGAAAATTGACATCCCTAATAGACAAGAAGAAACTTCTTCCCAGCAATGGGTTGAATGTACTTAAGTGCCTTGCTCTCTTGACTAGACATCTGTGGATACCTGTACATGAATGAGTACATGATGGAAAAAAATTATTGAAATAAGATTTTTAAATAAGGGTTGTAGTTTTGGTCAGTTTAGTTTTTATACAAGTTAAACTTTTTATTTTTCAGTCAATTTCTAGAATGATTGAATTAAGATTGTTCCTTATGGTTCTCATACTGTTTAGGGGCACAAATGCATGGATGAATACTTGATACACTCGGGGAAAAAATATATGTTACAGAGTTACCACCACTAGTGATCATTCAATTTGAGATGACATGAGACATAAATTACTGAGTTAGCTGATTAGTTGCAACTTGCAACTCCCAAAATGATGATCATGCGGCTTTTCAAAGTTCAAACTCCAATCAATCTCTAAAAAAGAAGGATAAGGATGCCTTTTAATATTATTTCACGCAGGGTATGACATATGGATCCGATTAACTTCAAATGGGATGAGGTTTTAATAAATTTTGTCCAATAAGAAGTATAAAATCCATGAATGTGCCTATCGAACGGCTAATAACACCCATTAATGTGCTTTTGAGGCTACATAGAAGGCTCCTAATAGCATCACTAACCTGCTCATTGGCCTTTTTAACACACGATTTCAATAAGATTGAGACTAGTTATAACGTAGTATGCTTCTATTAACACAACAATTCTACTGTGGTATTAGTATGTACATGTTTGAGGGTTTTGAGTCATGATTTCGTTAATGAGATTCTAGTATAGTGATATGGGACTGAAATCACAGTATGAACTGTGTTATTCTTTGTTACCATGGCAAAGCAATATAATGAAATCTCCTCAAATTTTTGAGAGAATCTGCCAATGTAAGCATCCCCTTTAGTTGGCTTGACTGGCATGAATCGGGATCCAACTAAAGTAGATGCTGACATTAAAGTTTCTGAATTTTCAATTTATGATAAGAGAACATATATGAATTGTACAAATATAAAGTTATAGGGAAGCCAATACACACATAGAAAGTAAAACCCCGCACATGCACTATATCAGACATCCCATACTGTATATAATCTAGACATTTTTAGAATCTTCATCCCACTTGGATCTAAGCAGCTTGAGCAGCATTCTTGCCTTTGTTTTGGTCCTACCATTACACTGGCTTTGCAGAAGCAATAGTAACTGAGTTAAAATTCCAGCATCAATTGCTTCTTCCCTTGCCTGTAAGGAATCATAACATATGATCATAAGCGAGCTAATTGCATTCTCACTGCCTTCATGATCCGATACCCTGAAAACCATCCTAACAATAGCATGAATGCCATTTGGGTTATTAATTAATTCCTCTTTTGCAGTCTCTAGTCCTAAAAGCTTCTCTAGTGTTGCCATTGCCATTGGTGCCAAGTTTTTTTCACCTTTTTCAGCACTCATAATATAGGTTATGAGTCCATCTATCCCACCTTCTCTGACCAAATTCTCTCGATTAGACTGCAATGAAGATAAAGCCGATAAGGCTTTAATTCCAGCCTCAGAACCATCGCGAACAAGAAGAACCACTTTATGCAAGAGATCATTGGTTTTTCCAAGCATAGCAGAAAGCTCTTTTGTCTCCGATGATGATGATATTGCCTCTATAAGAAGACACAAGCTTATCTTGACCGTATCAGTGCCGTGCTCAAATAAATCTAGGAATGATGCCAATTTAGACTCTTCTTTAAGCATATTCAGACACTCCATTTCATCGAGAGGCAGCAATCTTAGAGCACAAGAAAGTGCTACGTCAACAAATTTTAAATATTCTTCGGCTTCGGAGAGTGTGGCTTTTACTTTTCCAAAAACTAGTTGCAAAAGTAGAGGCAAGAAGCGTAATTGGATCAAACATGAATTTGTGGATGAAGATACCTCAGATAAAACTCGTATCTTTTCAAGTGTTTGGAGCTTGTTTTCTAAGGTGACATCATGAGATTCGAGGTTGCGTTTTAGTGCAGTTAAAGAATCAATTGTTGCCAAGTATTCAGGATCAAACTGGTCACCCATATGAAGCCACTCATCAATCAAATGGCGTAGCGTGTGATTAGGAACCATGGATGGATCATGGAGCTTCTGCATTGTGATAGGACAAGTGAGATTACCTGCAGCCAGCCATTTTTCTATGCTTGATCTGTCATAGGTTTGTCCTGTACATAAAGTGACTGGATCTTTGAACAAGTCTAGACTAATTGGACATGTAAACAAGTGGGGAATGGACATGTGAGATTCTCTCATGGAAGAACCAACAGTAGCAGATTCAAGAACAAAAAGAATTTGAATACCTTTGTTTATGAATACAAGGAATTGGTTAAATTGTGATATACTTAAAATGCAAAATGTGGGGTTTTATGACAGTTCTGGTGGAGATGGGTTCTTTCCTATCAGATACTAGTGCTAGGAGTGCAACTATGACATATAAGATTGATAAATGGAACTGAGTTATCAAAGCTCTGAGAGGATACAAGAAATAGAGTGTGAAGATAAAAGTAAGTGAAGGAATGGAAGCAGAGAAAAGGATGAGTAGAAAGGACTTACACAGTCCACACTTGCAGAATGTGAGAGAGTGTTGTGAGTTTTTTGCAGTTCACACTGACAGACAGCACATGAGCAAAGTGTATAATCTTAGTTGGAGGAATCAGATGAGAACACCAACATTCAAACGGCAGAGAGGACCAAAAATAGGCCTTATCCTAGTGAAAGAGTGGAAGTAATATGATATGGGACTTTGATTGTGGAATTGGTCCCCCACCTCTCTCAATATAATATCAATTCAGTCAAACTGACCCACCTTAAGAAAAAAAAAATAATAATAATTGCAAGTGTCTTTGAAGTTTGAAGTTTGAATCCACCACAAAAGTTTGAAAAGAAAAATAAAAAGAAAGAAAATTGTGTCCCAATGAGAGAGAGGGAGAGAGATATGTGGGGGTAATGGAATGGTAGTCACAATGTTCATGAGACTAGCAATTATAGGAGAACCACCCAATGGAATCACAATCAACACATCTCTTTGTGCATGAACAGAACTAGCTGCCTTAATCACTATATACTTTTTTTCCCCTTACCTTAAGCTATTTCACCATGGTTAAATTGCATATTTCATTGGCTCCAGTCTTTTACAAGTTAGAGTTAGCCAAATTCTCTTTCTAGTTCCTTTTTCCTGGTCCTAGTAAAAGCCGCAAGTATATTATAATTTATAAGTATGTGTGACATCACATTAAACTGCTTTGGACATAAGAAAGGAAAAAAAAAAAAAAATTGTTTAGGTGAAGTATTGAAAAGTCAGTCAATCCACACAAGATTGTACATTTCGATAAATACTTTTTATAAATTTATTACAATTTATATTATTACTTTGATGGTGAAAGTGAAAGCCCCGCTAGCCGATAGCATGAAAATAACATTTTTTATAAAAATAAAAAATAAAAAAAATTTCTAGAAACTTTTTTTTTTTTCCTCTACTGCGTATTTGGTTGCATCACAACTCAGAAGAATCTACAAAGTATAATTTTCAAATATGTTTATGCTGATTAAATATTCACATACCTCATTTTCTAGTGTCTACCTCAGTTTTCCAGAATAAATAGCCGAAATTTCTGGTAAAGTTGGTCGAATGAGTTGTACTTTTGTAGTTTTGTACCTATATTTATTTTTATTTTATTTTATTTTTTTCACCAATTAAATTCAACTCTTTTTTAGGGAATCTAATTTCCAAATGGGACGGTATTTAAGGGTCGTTTGATAACATTGTTTTAGTAACGTTGTTCTAGTAACATTATTTGTATTTTTTAGAAATACATTTAGATAAAAAATTGTGTAGAAATGCGTGTAATGTTGTTTAAAAATTGAAAAGTGTTGCTTAAACTATCATATCAAACGACAACTTAGAGCCTATTTGGTACATCAACTTAAACACATATTTTTAGTTTTTAAACAATATTACACATATTTTTATACACTTTTTTACCCACACATATTTTCAAAAAAACTGAAAATTGTTATTTAAACACATATACCAAATAGATCTTTAATATTTGAATACATGAATGCGGGGAATTAAGATGAACATGCATAAAAAAAAATTCTTGGAGGGTTCCCCAAGTAAGTATAGAATCAATTTAGTGGCTAAAGTCATTGACTTTTGACTGCCAAACTTTCACATTAATACCTTTAATGGTCAATTTATAGCAGCTCGTGGGGTCCAAAGTTTCCAACCATTTGATGGCGGTCGAGCAGTCCACATTACTAGAGAAATAGTTATAAATGAGCTTACACCCCAAAAAAACAAGCGTAGGACTTAAATTATACGTAAACTTTAATGGAAGATTAACAGGGAGCATAAGCATCTTGGATAATAGTTATGTCTGTAGGACTTAAATTATACGTAAACTTTAATGAAAAATTTATGAGAAAAATTGCTTAGAAATGGGATAGTCCCTATATTGATAAAAGAGAAATGTTATACTAATCTATTGAGCTTTAAAGACTTGTCGTAAATTTAAAGGTCCAAAGTTCCACCCACCATATTATCGATTTGCAGAACTTCTAAGATGTCTTGTGAGCAATAAGTGAAATAATCTAGTCAAAGGAAGAATCACTTCCTTGTATAAAAAATAAATAATAATAGATATATTAAGGAGCTTTTTTTTGTTTTTCAATGGGACATTTAAAGCGCTTTTGAATATTTATGAATTTGGTTTTTCTGAAATTTTAACTCAAATGATATAAGATGGGATGAAATTAGACCAAGTCTTAGGATGCAAATCTTTTATATTTTATTCTATTTTGTAATTACTATTGATAGTGGTTTGAGTCATCTTCCAAACCTAACAGAAGCAAATTGCTTTCTAATGTAATTTATTATCAAATTTCATACAAAACAAATGCATAATGTGGGGAGAAAAGACAGCCTACTTTCTTTCCTTTTCTTTTCTTTTCTTTATTTTATTTTTCCCAATAAATCATTAAGCCCATATATCTCTATCGACTGGGTAGGCAAGAAACAAACTTAAATGTGCCCTTAACAATGGGTAAGTTTGGCAAAACGAAATTGTGAGGTCCATGAGAGAGAGAGATCTCCAAGCAACAAAAGGACAAAACAAGGGCCAACAACGAATAAAACTAGAGATTAATATGGAGAAATTGTGGCCGTTGAACACTATCTTGTCCGCCATTAGAACATATCAACTTCCACTAAATGATAGAATTTGATGATGGATATTACATTAAGATGCTACTCAATCATCACTATCTGAAAAAAAAAAAAAACCAAATTTAATTCAACAATGTAATTGAGGAGCACACGTAATTTTGTGGAACTTTAGTTACTTAACACTAACATGTAACTATGCTATTATTTGCCATAAATTCCCTCTAAAGTTCATGAAAATGATTTACTAACCCCTCCATGATTTCTTATATAGCATTTCTTTTTACATGGTAATTGATATCATGCGTCCACAAATTCACTATTTGTTTTCCCTCCCATGGCTCCATCATTTTCAAAAATCTAATAATGTTAGTTTTGAGTTAATGACATGGCTTCTTCTACACTTACTAAAAGTGTACTTTTAGCCTCTAGGCCCATTATAATGATAGTTTCTGAGTTAATTTTCCATGAAAAAGGGTCCATCTGTTGGTGGGTTTGCCACTGTAATCATAAACCACGTGTTTGGACATGTTAAAGAAATCATGCCACTACTCCAATTGTGCGGAAATTTGTGCTTGGCAAACCATGCTTTATGTCTATGGGGAGCTACAACTTCTATCACAAGAGAATTATGTGGAATGTTCATTATTAGGTCATTAGGGTTTTGATTGGTCGGAGGACAGAAAAGTGAGGGATAGAAAAAAATTTAAGTTTTCCTCTTGTGAGCGTTTGGTTCGCGAAGAAAAAGTAGGGGAGTTGAAAACTTATTTTTTTAGTTGAGAAGAAAAATAATATAAAAATTGATATTTGTAAATTTACTCCCATCTCCCTACTACGTAAAAAAAATAACGTTTTAATTTTTTGTTTTTAAAAAAACCGACATTTAAGCTTGAAAAGGGGGGGGGGGAGGGGAGCTCACTTTTTTCCTCGTTTTCACCATAATTTGGGAATAAAACAAAACCTCTAAAAAATGTGGGCCTAGAGAGAAAACAATTCTCCCCTCCAAAGTCACCCCCTCCAATCAAACACACTATTTTCTCTCATACTTTCTCTTCTCCAAGTTACTCTTCTTTTCTTCCTAACCAATTAGCCCCTAAGTAATGATAATGGATTACTTTGGTAATGGAAATCAAATAAAATTTACCTAGATTTAGAGGAATTTCTTTTAATTTATTACGTGTTTTTGAGTATTTTAATTTTATAACTCATAAAACATTAGTTAAAATAATATTTTTATCCCAAAAATGTAGTATAGATTCTAATTTTGTTCTTAAAATTTAAAGGGTGTTCTATTTCCATCCAAAAAAGTTAAAATGTTCTACATTTTGTCCCCTTTACACATATATTGTGTTTTAGGCAGAGGTATCAATGTTTGGCACTATCTATGAACACGACATGAGTTTTTACGGGTCAAGGTTGAGCCTTAGTGGGGTTGAGTCATAAATGCGTATAGAAGCCATCAATTTGGTCGATAACTTTTTTAAACCGTGGGGAAGGTAAGCTCTTCGTAAAAATTTCAAGTCAAATTTGCCTCCAACAAAGATTAATTGGGCTGCATTTTTATGAAAAGCTTACCTTCCCCATGGTTTAAAAAAGTTATTAACCAAACTAATGGTTTCTGTGGGGGGTATAAAACCGGGAAGCCCATGTCAATGTCTACGCTGGGCCTAGGGCCCAATCCAAGGAAGGCCCACCCCTCGGCCATGGGAAGGATCCTCCTCGGCCATAGGAAGGACCATCCTCGGCCATAAATGTAGCCGAGGACAAAGGGAGCAACTCGGTCCTGGTGATGACACTTCGGGTCATTTCGCCGAACAGGAAAAGTACTAAAACGACAAAGAACAAGGGAAAGGCTGCCATTACTGCAATTAAGTACTCTGCACCTGACATAGCCATGCTTTTCAGCCTTTACAATCACTCCCAACCACTGACGGAGCCAGAGGGGGGCGAGGGGGGCACCTGCCCCCCCTGACTTTTCCTAAATTTTTTTAGTAATAGTAGTTTAAAGTAGTTACATTCTGACATAGAGGAAAAAAAATTGAAAAAAAGGACTTCTACTTATTGAAAGTCACCAAACCATTGCTTTTGTCTTGTCCTACTGCAACTTGCACCTATTTCACTATTTTTTATTTTTTATTTTATATCATTGTTTATACCATTTTTACTATTTATGATACTTTTCACATCATTTTATTCTTGAATGATGCTAGAGATATTACAAATTTTACTACTTATATCTTACAAATTGGCATGTCACTAATCACAAAAAATAATTTCTAACATTTATTAATTATATTTTTTAAGTAACACTAATCACATTCTTACTCCATCAGTTTATAAATTTTTTAGTAGCTATGAATTGGTTATTTTTGTTTATTTATTTTAATAATATGAAATATATTCATGTTTGCTTACAATTGTTTATTTATTTTGTTATTATTGTTGGTTAATATTTTTTAGATTAATTTCACTTTTAATATCATCTTTTAATTTTGCCCCCTCTAGACTAAAATTCTGCCTCCGCCACTACTCCCAACCACTTTGGGTATGGGCTGATGGGACAAGTATCAGCCCTATGAATCTCAACCTACACGTGGACATTCAAGGGAGAGGAGAAACTAGTATAAAAGGAGGAAGAAGCAATCCAGGAGAGGGGACTCTCTCCGGGCCCAAGAACAGGAGCCACCCAAACTGCGCCAAGGAGAAAATCTCCTTGAATAAGCTCAGTTCATCTCTGTGCAATCGCTATGAACACCATGACTAACAATTGTCCGCCCGCTAAGGCCTAGCTTTTCAGCCCACTCTCTACAAATTCATTGTATTGGGCCCGCCAACCCAAGATCTCGCACACCGAGGGGCAAAAGGGGCTGAGAATCGAGACCCGACAGTTTCTATACGCATTTATTTGTTGGAGATGTTAAGCAATAATCTTATCCTACATGTTGATGATAGTCTATATTTCTTTTCTTTTCTTTTTTCTTTTTATAGCTAAAATAATAGTCTATACATCATATATGGTGACTCAAGGTTTCTTTTCTTTTTTTTTTTTTTTCTTTTTTTTTTTTTTTTTTTCAAAGCGATAGTTGATAAAAATCTGACAAAAGAACCAAATTGATAAAAAGTTATAAGTTAATTACGTGATTTGAATTTTTTTTTTTTATAATATAAATCAAGGTCAAGAATAGAGTTAACAACTGCACAACAACAACATCAAGGTAACCAAAAAAAAAAAAAGTGTATGCGGTCACAAACAATGTATAGCCCACAAGACCCGCTAGAACTTCTAGTTGACATCTGGTTTAGATTCCATTGCTAAACCTAATTGTAAGATTTTAGTTACAAAGGCCACTATTGTGTTTTGACTTGTTCTTTTGCCTTGAGCCTTTTCGTTTAGCTTTTAGTTATTACATTTTATGTATAATTTTTTAAAACATTTTTTTTTTCTCACTTTTTTAAAGTAGGAATATGCCTTAGCACATTTTTTGTAAAAACTAAAAAGTACATAGCAAAAGGTTACATAAATTGATGCTAAAGGCACACTAGCTCCGGTTATCAGTTTAGTTAGTCTACAACAATATCTCTCTCTCTCTCTCTCTCTCTCTCTCTCTCTCTCTCTCTCTATATATATATATATATATATATATGATTAGAAATCTTAATGCTACTATCTGGACCCCTGCCCTTCCTGTACCCCCAAACATGTACGTGGTTGGTAGCTAGATATTACATTTTAAGACAAAGAATTTAATGGTAGTATACTTCTGTTCTAAGAGAAATTATACAGTCATCTAGTGGATCATGTCATTTGTCCACTATTTCATTAAAAAATTTCTACTTGTTTAAAATTACTGAGTCAGTAATTAGTTTCTGTTTAAAAAAAATTTCTAACGCAGCAATTTTAAACAGATGAAAATCTTTTAATGAAATGGTGAATCACGTCACTTGTCCACTGTAAAGACCTTATAATTTTTCCTATTCTAGGTCTGAATAAATTTAAAAGTCTAAATAAACCAAAATGCATTGGCAGTATGCGACTTTGTAATTGCCTGAAGTGCTTTAATGTTTCATTACTACTAATCATTTATATAATTTTTAGCTAAATACCAAAAGCCTTGTACCTATTTATGATGTTTTTAAAAAAGGACATTTATAGTTCAAATCTTTCATCTCTCTTTCTTTTCTTTTTTTTTTCTTTTTTTTTGAGGGGGAAATCTTTCATCTCCTAATCAGCAAATTATCAAAAAAGTTTCATTTTCAACTAAGTTTGTTACAAGGGCTTTATAGCCATTATGTTTGGTTATGGTAGTTACAGATCTATTATTATTTCCCTTCAAAAAAAGAAAAGATACGTTGTTATTTCCATGTATCTCATTATCATATTCATTTTCACACAAATACACTTTCGTTGATTCTCTATTTGTCTTTTCTGCACCCTGTTTTTCTTCTTTGCACTCTGTTTTACGTTCCTTTTCATTCCTTTTAACACAAATCTCTGCTTTATATTTGTGTAACAATTAATAACAATTTACCGCTTATGGTTTGTTGTGAAAATATTCTAAACATAACATTTCTTTATACTTTATCTATCACTATTTGTCATGTATATGATTTTTTTTTTTTTCCATTTTAAATTTTGATTATTTTATATATATATATATATATATATATATATATATATATATATATATAAGTGAAGAAAGAAAAAATGAAATGCAATAAGTTGCCATTAAAAATAAAATATCAAAAACCATAAGCATGAGATGTTGTGATTTGGTGAAGAATAAAGTTAAACACTAAAATGAGAATTTTTTTTTTCCTTCAATAAAAAAAGGTCTTCAATATGAATTTATTAATGCCACACCAATAATAAATAATATCACATGTAAGATATCACTGTCATCGTGGCACAGCACAGAAGCGTAAATGTGAAGAGAATTTTTTTTTTTTTTTTTTTCCTTGTGAATACATAGGTGTGTAAGATGAGGACATTATATTAAGCGTGAGGTTTACGCCCAGCTCATAAAGTTGAAGTTAAGATAACCTTTTTGCCTTTTATGTCGTCGCTTGTAATAAATGGTCAACTTGAAGTCACCTTCACCATTAATGTCTCTTCTCTTCTCTACCCTTTCCTCCTTTTAAGGCTGTGTTGTGTGGACTGGGAATCAATCAATAAAAAGATATCTATCTCAGATTCTCTCATCACTTTTGGGTTAACACTTTTGCCTTTTGGATTCACATTTCAGACCTGATTAGATACATATAATAATACACCTACTCTGTCATAATTAACTAGGCCATCCTTCTACTTACTAGTCAGTAGTCTGGATGTAAAAGAGTTTCAAAATTTTCAGTAATTATAATTATGATTTATGAATTAAAAAAAATGGGTTTTGGAGTTAAATATATTTAATGGATTTTTTCAATTTGACTATTTTACTGTTGATTTTAATTTTATTTTTTTTTCAATTTTTCTTTCAATCATTTGAAGAAAATAATTCCTTAATTTGTGTATTTGGAAAAATTAATTTTATCTAAACAATAAGGTTAATTTTTGATAATAATGAAAATTTGACACCAAAAGTCATATTCAATTATATATGTACACACCGTTATACGAAAGAAACAAATGGTATTATAAGAATTCTATAATGATTCCCTTAAGAAAATAAATAGTATGATAAGAATTCTATAATGGTTCCCCTAAGAAAATAATATCGGTAAGAGTTATTTTATGAACTTAACATATATATATATATATATATATATATATATATATATCTTAAGAGTATATATTAACCGAACTTTTTTAACAAAGACACTTGGAGAGAAATTGATATAAAAGCAGTACTAAATTTAATTTTTAGTTTAAATCCCACAGTAGAAACTACAAAGTATAAATTATTATTAGATTTTATAACACTTCTATGATAATTACCTTAGGAAAAAAACATTGATGATCTTATTATTATATGAACTATAAAAAATCATGATTTTGATATGATAAATTACCAATTATTTTAGAATTTTAAATTATAAAAAAGTATGAATTTAATTATTTAACATAATAAGATTTCATGGATCACACCATAAAGTAGACAGATTTCATTTTTATTCAAATCCAATGCTAGGACAATATGGGGAATAGGAAATACCTAATTGCTAGATTTAAATTTCACCTTAGAATATATAGAATAATAAGAACAATAATGAACTACTAAGAAAATAAATTTTTTTTTTTTTAAATGCTTAGAATAAATATTGTATAATAAGCTTACATTAAAATAATAATAATAATAATAATAATAATAATAATAATAAAGCTCAAGTAATGACTAGTAAGATAATAAATTAATTAAAAAGGCTTGTCTAATGCAGCTTTTTAATTTTGGTCTAATGCTGCATCTTTGGTTGAGAGGGAAAGGGAAAGGGAAAGGGACAATGACTTATTGGCAAAATCTAGTGCTAAAGACGAATGACAAGATCCCCTAAAAGACGGAAAAAACATGACCCTTATTGCACGCGATAGAAAAATAATGGTTCTTTTATTTATTTATTTTCCTTAAATTTTTTCTTAAATTTTTTTTTTAAAATTTAGATAAAGTTTAGTTACAAAATTAGTTGTAAAACTACAATTTCCTTTAAAAAATTTAATATTACTACATATTTTAATAATCTAACCGTTGAATTATATATCAAACAAAATTTAGTTACCAAATTGGATATAAGACTACAATTTCCTTTTAATAAAATTAATATTATTTTATATTTTGAAAATCTAACTATTGAATTACATGTTCTTTACCCTCTTAATACACATATCAAATTTTGTGCCAATCCGATATTATTTACTATATAATCTATAAGCTTATATTTTATGCATAATTTTAAACTACAAACTTGAAAATTTTAACAATTTATTGATAACATAACTATTGATATTTAATTTTATAGAATTTTTACAAGCATAATATAAAGAAGAAAATGAAATTTAATTATAGATTTATCAAAATTCACATTCAATAAAAAGATATTGGATAAAATTGTAGTTTTAAGTTACAACTAATTTTGAAATTAAATATTGTCATTTTAAATTTTGACACAAACATGGATGTGTTACATACAGGATTGTCTCTAGGCCCACAAAAGAGTACCGTCTTGTTGACCCATGGACCGATTTTATAAAACAAAGGTTTTCGTTCAAGTATCGATTTGGGTGTTTTCTCACTCATCTACAGGTTTGACCAAATTTATCGATGATTATACTCCCTCGATTGGTCGACAACCTATATGTCGACAGTCGGCAATGGTTTCAACTCCCTAAAACTTTGATGGATCACATATGTAACACATATGGCATCCCTCAAAGTTTTGGGGCGTGTCTATAGCTCTTCAAGGGAAAAAAAATATTGAAGATGTTAAACAACTTTCTCAAAGAGCTTTATGGATTGCCAAAAGTTGAAATTTTGTTATAAAACCCAAAACCTGAGCTTTATCATTAAAGCTCTTTTTTCAGGAAGACTAAAATGCTCATACCGAAAAATCTGTCCATCTAAAAATTATTTCGCTAAAACTCTATTTCACACAGTAATACCACCAAAAAAAAAAAAAAAAAAACTCTTGGTGTGCTAATGCAAACATCCTGTTATATAATTCTACAAAATCCAATATTTTTTTCACTGAGATTTTTTTATTTACATAACATATGTATGATGAACTGATCAACTTTTTTTTTTTTGATGAACTGATCAACTATATAAGAGTCTCTAGCTCTCCTAACTTTGTTATATTATTATTATAACATGGATTCACCTTAACCAGTAGAGTGTATATTTATAATTATTTATATACACACTCAACTGCACATATAATGATATAAGTACGTTCAACATTGGCAAAATTTGACCAAAGAAATTTTTTTTTTTGACTGGATAGGGATAGAAGTGTTTCATTTGATTTCTCCGAACTTACATTATTCAAAAGTTTGAATAAAATGAATTTGGCTCTGGTTGAAAATTTGACCAATGAAAAGATCCAATGCAATTGGCAATTTGGCATTATTAAATCCAACTAGTAAGCTGCCATGCGATACACGGATAGTTTATGATATTTTATGTAAGACGGTTTTGGATAATGTTATACATATATTATAAAGAAAAAGTAAACTAAATTAGAGTAAAGAAATATATGCATTTTGAGATATTAAAAATTATTTTAGTAGCTTCATTGTATATTTGTAGCCTTCTCAAGATAAGATTATTATTAATTTTTTAAATTATGAAACCAAAAATAAATGCAAAAAGTAACGGGACCATGAAAATTAACTAATTTGTGTTGTATTCACATATTTCATACCATAAATTGAAAGTATATCCAATTCTCTCATGGTCTTTCTACTCATCGATAGTGCAACATTAAAACATGATGTGGGCAAGTGTGTATTCATGTGTCTTATAGATGATTTAAAATTAAACTATGGTAGAATATGACTTTACATTGCGTACCAAATATTCTCTCTACTTATATACCTAAAACAAAAACTATCCAACTAAATTACCCAAACCTAAATCATACCGAAACCCCTAATTTTTAAAAGAAAAAAGAAAAAAAAAATTACTTGTAGGGGTTTTGGCGTCTTGATGGTGGTGGGAGGCCAGTATAACAGAGGTGGTGACCCTTCAGATTCTTCCTTCTCTCTCTTTCAAATATTTTGTCAGTCTCAAGTCTTTTATTTTGGTAATATATGGTGAAACAATGCGTTTTATTTAACAATCTATAACATTTTTGTGTCTCTCAATCTCTCTTCGGGGCCTTATGTGGTTAGTTATTACTATTGGTCATTAATTATTATTATTATTATTGCTTTTTTTAAAATGCTAAAACGGTAGGTATGTCAAAAGATATGAAGAATAGAAAAAGGTGTGATGTAAGATTAGGCAACTAATCAGATATTAATAAGATAACAGTAAAATAAGTTAATATGAACTTTTGGGAAATAGTAAAAAAGACTTAATGAAAGAGGTAAAAAAAGAAAAAAAAGAGCTAAATGCAAAATATGAGCGCCACTTGGTAGTATCTCATGCTTTCTCACATGAGGTCTTTGTTTATATATATATATTGATTGATTTCAAAATGAGTTTGGCTTTGGTTCAAAAAATAAAAAGAAAAAACTAATAAAAAAAGGCAAATTATAGTCATCTCCCTTGAGGTTTGAGGAAATGACATTCCCCCAAACCTGAAGGAAAAAAATATTTTTTCCTCTTAACATTCATTTGACTAAACTCTGTTAAATTAAAATTAAAAATGTATCTTAATTTGCCTTTTGGTTAAGGGTAGATTTCCAAAATTACCCTCTATTTATCCTTAAAAGTTTTACTAAACCTATAATTAATTTTCGTCCATGTTTATCTCATAAATTTTGATGCAAAGCATTGGTGAGAGGTGCAATTAAAAAATTCAAGTATCTACAAACTTATATAATATCAATTGGTAAGGTGCGACTAAAAGCGACTAAGCAACATGTTTTATAATATGCTCTTTTCATTTTAATTTTTTTTTATGTGAATGCTTTTTTTACTAACCATGGTAAAATTTTGGTAAAAAAAAATTGATAAAAATTTGGAATATCATGTTACCAATATTAATGAAAGGGGGGAGTGTCATTTTTTCCAAATCTCAAAGGAGGGGAGTGTTTTTTCCTTACATATTTAGGAGTGAATGACATTCTCCCAAACCTTAAACGAGGGGAGTGTAATATGTAAAAAAAAAAAAATTCAGCAAGGGGGAGGTTTTAGATTTGGGCCTTTAAATCAAAATTTCCCCTTTAGGCCTACAAATAATGGTCTAGATTTGTATTTGGGCCAAATCTAGCCCTGACAAGAAAGTCCAAATCCGAAAAACCTAAGACTAACCCAAAATCTCATTGATAATGGATTGGGCTTCAATGAACCCATTTAACTTAGTTTTGGTAAAAAAGGGAAAAACCCAAAATTCATTTCAAACGGATTGGTGGGTTTTGAGTTTAAAAGACAGAGGCAGTTCCAGTAAACAACTTGGGAGGGAAACACAAACAAATCTCTCAAAGCAAAATCCGAAAAAAAAAAAAAAAAATCACCCATTTTTTAGGCAAGCTTTACGTGGTATGAACCTTATGTTTTTGTATAGTTTGTTGATGTGTAAAGGTTAATTCTACAACTTTTTTTATTGCACACCACCTGTTTGTTAAAATGCCTCTTTATGCAGTTTCCTCGGCTTTGTTCTTCATTTTCTTGTAAATATTACTGTATGTATAAAGACCTGCTATTCTGTACATTAGAATGATATTATATATAAATTTGAAGTAATGGGTCTCTATGTTTCTTTGAAGCTATGTAGATGCTAGTCTGAGTAGGGGCAATGAGGCTTCTGGGGTTGCCAAGTGTTTGCAAAGCACATGCCATACTTCAAAGCATGAACCATGCTGAAGTCATTTCATCGTTTTCGACAATTATAGGTAACTTGTTATATGCCAGCTTGAAAGCTATCTTCAAGGTGTATAAACCATTGTATATCAAGGTGCTTTGATAGTTGCTTACAACAGAAAATTCAGATGAATTTGATATTTTTTCTGTAAAGTATCAGTTCTAGGCTTTTGAGACTTAAAGTGGTTTCTTTGTTACAGACTCCTCTTGTTGCATGTTGGCTTCCATATTCTTCTTTCACATTCCATTATCATTTTATCAAATGGTCCTACCTCTCCACAGGGAGATCTGGGGGGGGGGGGGGGGGGGGAGAGATTTTTCTTCATGCATCATGAATAGTTTAATTTATTTTGAGCTGTTTAAGTGGCTGCACTTCCAGGACCTGGAGTGCTCAATTAATGTGTTCTTGTTAAATGGGCTACAACACAAAGCCTCAAAAACTGATGTGATTTCGTGTGTCTGTCTATTTAATCATTAGGCTCTAAATTTCATAAACTAAGCTATCCCAAAAAAAAAAAAAAATCTCTTATATAAGTTATTAATAATCCTTCATGTATTGCTTTTGTCATGAATAACTTGAGGCATTCATAACTTGTAACAGGTAAATCTGCTGGAAGATTACAGTCTTGTGTAGAATATTCTTCTTCCACTGCTGCTAATAAAGACACTGACAAGGAGATTGGAAAAATGACATTGGCGGAGAACTTAGCCTGTCTTGTTGAAGAATCTTCTTGTGTTAACGAGAGAAAACCCAAGAGTCGAATGGAGCTCAAGAGGTCTTTTGAACTCCGCATAAAGAAGAGGGTGAAGGAGCAATACATGAATCAGAAGTTTCAAGACCTAATGGCCAAAGTGATTGCCAATCCAGAAACTCTTCAGGATGCTTACAATTGTATAAGGCTAAACTCAAATGTAGATACATCATTAGATTATGACAGAACCTCTTTTGAATCCATTGCTGAAGAGCTTTGTAGTGGGAGTTTTGATGTCAATGCCAATACCTTCTCTATCTCAACAAAGGGTGCAAGGAAAGAAACCCTTGTCCTCCCCAATCTAAAGTTGAAAGTTGTTCAGGAAGCCATCAGAATAGTTCTAGAAGTTGTTTACAAACCCCACTTTTCTAAGATTTCTCATGGTTGTCGAAGTGGGAGGGGACACTCCTCGGCATTGAAGTACATCAGCAAAGAGATCTCTAAAACTGATTGGTGGTTTACATTATGCATAAATAAAAAGCTGGATGCTTGCATTCTTGCCAAGCTCAAATCAATAATGGAGGACAAGATAGAAGATCCTAGCTTGCATGCGATCATTTGGAGCATGTTTGATTCCCAGGTACTCAATTTGGAGTTTGGGGGTTTCCCTAAAGGCAATGGTCTGCCACAAGAGGGAGTTTTGTCTCCAATACTAATAAATATATATCTTGACCTCTTTGACCGTGAATTTTACAGATTGTCAATGAAATATGAAGCTCTAAATCCATGTTTTCATACTGATCAAGATGAGTCCTATTCCAAGCTGCGCAGTTGGTTTAGGAGACAGCTGAAAGGCAATGATCTCAACTGCAAAAGTGAAGAGAATGTTAGTCTAAGAGTTCATTGTTGTCGCTTCATGGATGAGATATTTTTTGCGGTCTCTGGTTCCAAAGATGTTGCTCTTGGTTTTAAGTCTGAGATTCTTAATTACTTGCAGAATTCTTTGCACTTGGATGTTGACAATGAAACAGAAATATTACCATGTGAGGGACCTCAGGGGATTTGCTTTCTGGGCTATTTGGTTAGAAGAAGAGTTAGAGAAAGTCCTGCTGTAAAAGCCATTCACAAGTTAAAGGAAAAGGTTGAATTATTTTCTTTACAAAAAGAAGAGGCGTGGAATGCCGGGACCGTTAGGATTGGTAAGAAATGGCTAGGTCATGGTTTGAAGAAGGTTAAAGAGTCTGAAATCAAGCATTTAGCTGACAGTAAGTCTGTTTTGAGCCAAGTTTCCTGTTTTCGTAAAGCTGGGATGGAAACTGATCATTGGTACAAGCTCTTACTGAAGATATGGATGCAAGACGTTAGAGCCAAAGCAGCAAAGAGCGAGGAAATTATCCTTTCTAAGTATGTTGCAGAACCATCTCTTCCTCAAGAGCTGAAGGACTCCTTTTATGAATTTCAGAGGCGTGCTAAAGAATATGTTTCATCTGAGACATCTTCTACTCTTGCTCTCTTGCCGAATTCTAGCTCTAACAAATCTGACACAATCACAGAGATTATTGCTCCTGTTAATGCTATAAAAAAGAGGCTTTTACGATATGGATTGGCTACATATGAAGGGTACGCCCGTACAACTTCTCTGCTTATTTTACAAGATAACACCCAGATTATTGACTGGTTTTCAGGTATTGTTTGCCGTTGGCTTAGATGGTATTGTGAATGTGATAATTTTAGTGAGGTAAAGCTCTTAATTTCTGATCAACTTAGGAAATCTTGCATTCGTACTCTAGCGGCAAAATACCGGATATATGAAAATGATATAGAAAAGCGATTTGACTCAGAATTGAGTAGGATTCCATCTACTGAAGAAATAGAGCAAGAGATGGCCAATGAGACATCAGATACCGAAGCTTTTGATAATGACGAGGCTTTAATGTATGGGATATCTTATAGTGGTTTGTCTTTACTTTCCCTAGCAAGAGTGGTGAGCGAGTCACGGCCTTGCAATTGTTTTGTTATGGGATGTCCGTCTCCAGCACCATGTGTATATACTCTTCATGTGATGGAAAGGCAGAAGTTCCCAGGCTGGAAGACAGGGTTCTCAAGCTGTATTCATCCCAGCTTGAATAGAAGGCGTATTGGGTTGTGTAAGCAGCATTTAAAAGATTTGTATCTTGGTCAAATATCACTTCAGTCCATTGATTTTGGTGCCTGGAAATGAGTGCTTTTAGTGAATACATATCGTTAAGCAGTGGATACATGGCCTGTTGAACACTTCTTGATGTATGTAGAAGCCATTGAAGTAACAGAGGCATTGAGATGCTAATAGTTCGCCCATTTCAAATTGTCAGCATGGGAACATCAGATGTTTGACAAATGTGGAAAATTTTCAAACTTGAGTTATTTTTTCAGGTTAGTATTTGGATTATATAATTTTAGAAGCATTGAAAAGGTATGTTTTTCACTAACAGTGTGCTTGGATGGGAGGCGAGGAGAAGGGAGTAGATGGGAAGGAGGTGGGGGTTTATACTCTCCCAATTTGGATGATTTAAGGATGTGGGAAAGGACTTGAGGGGATTTAATGGGATAACTTTCCCCTTCAAACCTCTTATTTTCAATTCCCTCAAATCAGAAGATTTGGAGGGGAGGGATTTAATGGGATAACTTTCCCCTTCAAACCTCTTATTTTCAATTCCCTCAAATCAGAAGATTTGGAGGGGAGGGATTCTAGGTTTATTAAAACTTTTCAAGTTTCCAAATTTATCATTAGCATTTTATCAAAATTACTGACTATACCAACCATCTACACAATCATTTTCTTTTCCTTTTTTCACTCATAGTCTCAAATTTCTTCTCTCAGACTCACTCTCAATTTCACAAACTAATTCCTCAACTTGGAGCTGCCATCAAGTCATCTTACACCCATAACCTCCAGGTTCTCTCTCTCTCTCTCTCTCTCTCCTTTGTGGGTGGGTGGGTGGGTGTGGGTTAGATGAATTAGAAGAAGAATATTTTTGTTCTTTTGTTGTGTTGTTTGGATTTTGGTTGTTAGTTTGAATTTATTTTTCCCCTATATGGTCGACGTGTTTGATAATTTGCTTATGTTATTTTCTTTTTGGTTTTTGGGTTAAGTAGAAAATTAGAAATGGTAATTTAGATTTTTAGGTTTTGAGGTTTTGTTGATGTGAAGTTTATATGGGTATCTGTGGTGGTTTTGGGAGAATTACCATGGATTAAAAAAAGAAAACAAACAAACAGAAATTGACTATCTACCAGCTTCGGCTGAGACTTTGAAATTGAATATGATGATTTAGTCGGTAATTGCTCTCTTTAACTGAAAAGTACCGCCTATAATAGCATAAATGGTGGTTATATTGCTCTAAACTTCAGTCATATAACGCATTTGTTTAATGTTGGAATTCATGCATGGACTAAATGTGTACGTTGAAATTTCTGTGATACCATTTCTGTGAGTACTCATTTCTTATTTTCTATTTGGTTGATAGGAAAATAAAGGGAAAAAAAAGAATATATAATTTGACTCTTTTTTTTTTTTTTTTTTTTGTCATTTGTTTTTGTTTATTGAAAAATGGAAAAGTTGACTCAAGTTAAGTGGAGTGTGTTTTTGTTATTGGTCCTAATAAGGGAATATTTTAACATTGAATATTGGGATTCTTTTTGTGTATTTTTTATGCTACCAAGTAGGCTTCTATAGTTCCTGCTTTGTTTTATGTATCACAAGTTCACAACCATTGTAGTTGTTCTGTAAGTTATAACTACTTTTTGGAATTTTTAGGTCTCTTATGTGCTTCCAAGTCCAGATATTGTTTTCTATTTGAGAACTGTGAGGGTTCTACAGAAGATGTGTCTTGGCCTTGTTTTTGTTGGTTCTGATGAAGCCATTCTGAGCTTCCTTTTCAAAATTTTCAATTTGAAGTGTTCCTCCTTTTGAAAATGACATTTACTAAAAGAAATGCATATTTGGTTTTCGGAGAGCTTCGATATCATGGATGATGACAATGATTTTATTGCATCTCCTCAAACATTCTCAAGCTCCCTCTCAAGCTGAAACATCTTCAAAAAAAAAAGAAGAAGAAGAAAACATGAAAAGATGATAAAGATATGGAGCAAAATATGATGCTATTCGATATGTAGCTTTCAGTAATTAGGGAAGGAAATTTAGCAATTAGAGAAGAAAATTCAGTTAATGACACAACATAGGAATTTAGGCAAGATTGTGAACCACGTGCTATCTCTATATCAAGAATCCAGCCAATAAGAGGTTTTATTGGTTATCCAATAGAGAGGTGCAAGGAACTATTGCTTGCAATGATGCCTGATCCTTCAATCTTTCCAACGGTTAGAAAATTTCTTTCCTATTTATACTCTCATCAATTTTCTGTATATAGTTAAAAAGAAACCTGTGGTTGGGGGGGGGGGGGGGGGGTGTTGGGAATATATATATATATATATATTGATGATGCACAAAAAATCGTTCATGAACCAATGGTCCAAATGGAGAGCTTTAGAAGAATTGCAAAGATGAACATACTCTCGGAAAGCATTAGTGTGGGGCCGGCCCATCAGCCGATGACTCTCCGATGAGTAAGTCAGTACTCATAAAATCTCGAAGAACTCTAGAAGCATAAGGGTAAGGAAATTCCACTCATACCTTAGAACAAAGGAGGTCTGGTGTTTATATGGTGGCCTAGAGTTGATTGCGTTTCCATAATTTAGCCACTTTCTTTATAGGAAGTGTGATAGGAGGAGCGGAGTTAATAGCACTGAGATTCTCGGAGTTCACTTCCCATGTTCAGAGGATACAGGTTGGTGGATGGATCTTTTGGTGTAGTGCGTAAGAGTTTTCATATGCATAGACGTGGAGTGGAAGGCACACACTTGCAACGGATGACTAAGGTGTCATTGGTTGGCTGGGGTGCCATCGGATGGCTAACCTGAGTTAACCTCTTTTTGATGCCTGAACTTTAAGTTGAGCTGAAAGTAGTAGATATCTGCTTGAAAACAAGGGAATGTAGCTACACTTTGACAATGAATGTGCATCAACTGCGTCTGGGGTCAGTCCCTTCTCTTTGTGATTCCATATTTTGGTTTGAATTAATAGAATGTATTTTCCAACTTTTTTACTTGATTTGTTCCCCCAAGCAGCACACACACATATATATGTTGAAGATATTAATAGTAGTATCCATTAGTAATTAAATTTTCTCATACATAAATTTATTTTTTAATGTTAAAAATTTGTTAAATTCATTGTTAATGCAAAATATATTGGGTGCAATAAGTAATTTTTGGTATTGAACTAATTTTTGTTATGGTATGTTATAATTTTATTCAGTTATTATATGTTTTAGTTAAGAATTATTTTGGTATATATGAATCATAATAGAGTGCATTTTATATTTGATACAGTATAATGTTATATAGTCCATTTTATAAAATTTTGTATATAAATATGACGTAACATTTTATTGAACATTTTTTTTTTTTTCATTTGATAGATGTAATGGGGGAAGAGAGATTTGAACTTAAGATGTCTCATTTTGAAAAAAATATATATGTGTGTGTGTGTGTTTTTTTTGGGGGGGGGGGGGGGGTGTAGAATACAAAAGTTTGGTTTTTTTACTCTAAATTTTAGAAAGTTTTTTTTTTCACCCCTAGACTTTGTAAAGATTTTTTTTTTCAATAGTTTAGAAACAAAAATAAGGATGAAAAAGAACTTTTTTCAATAGTATAGGGATGAAAAACAAACTTTTAGTAAAGTTTAAAAACATAAATAAAACATTTTCAATAGTTTAGGGGATGAAAAATGAGCTTTTCAATAGTTTAAGGACGAAAAATGAACTTCTTAAAGTTTAGGGATAAAAACAAACTTTTGGTAAAGTTCAGATACCAAAATAGTATTTTTCTAAAAAAATATCAATTGAGTTACATAACTCTAAGCAAAAAGCCTTGTAGTGGAATATCAACAGTGGCAAGGAGGTACTTCATTCAAAAATGATTATATGATATTCTCCATCATCATCGTCATGGCAGCCACAACAATATGCTTTGTTAATTTTTTTTGTTATTATTATTATTATTATTATTATTTAGGGATTAATAACCCTAAACACTAACCATAAGGTTGCGTTTGGTTGGAGGTAAAATAGAAAGGATAAAAAAGAAATGGGAGAAAATAGATTTTGGGGTTATTTGGTAGGAGAGAAAAGTGGAAGATTTTTGACGGGGTCCAGTCATTTTCTTCCTGACCCACCAAAAACTAATCTTTTCATTTTGGAGAGAGAATATGGTGAAAGCTTGATGCCAATTTATGTTACTAAATTACCCACAATTGTTAATATCTCTCAGCGACCCCTCCAACTACTTTTTCATCTTCACCACACAATTCATATCTTGTTTCTTCTCTCTTTTGCAACTTGTTTGTAGTTTGCACAACTCTCTACTTGTATGTCTCTTACCCCCCTTTTTTTAGTTTTAAATGGATGTGAATTTATTTATTAATTTTATACTTTTATCTTTTTTTTTTAGGCATAATTTTTTTTTTGTTAAACTTGGGTGATTGCCTTTTTTTTTTCCTAGTTGGTTGTTTGCCTCTCTTCTTCTTCTTCTTCTTCTTCTTTTTTTATTTTTTATTTTTATTTTTTTTATTTTAAATTTTAATTGGCCATTATTTTTTAATAAGGGCATATGAGTAAATTTATACAAACTCATTTTTTTCATTTCTCAACTTTTTCACTTCCAACCAAACATAAACGAGAGAAACAAAAATCTATTATATTCTTCCACTTTTCCATCTCTCCAACCAAATAGGAATCTAAGACTATCTCTAACTCTAACCTAAATAGTATAGTATACTGCTTTCTTAAAAAAAAAAAAAAAGTATACTTATATATATATATATATATATTTTTTTTTGGAGCAAAAGGTAAGCCTAAACACTAATATTAACACTAATCCAAATCCTAACGTCTTACCCTAACGTCTAATGCCGAGATCCGCCATCACCAATCTCTCCGTACTGCTTCATGAAGCTCGGAATTCCGCCATAGGCCATCGAGATCTGACTTGCAAGTTTTGATCTCCACCTTTGAGCATAGCCACTAGCCATTGTCGATAAGTTCATGCTGCCTATACTTTGAAGAACCCAGCGATGCTTTCATGACTGCCTAGTGCTCTTTGAAAGTTTCTTTTCTTTTCTTTAGTTTCCTCTAAGGGAAGAGTGGAGAAGTGAAAGTGTGAGGAGAGAGAGGGCAACGGGAAGAAATGAGAAGGAAGAGAAAAAAAAAAAAGAAATGACAAGATATGATTTAAATATTCTTACCAGTGTGAACACTTAAATAATATAATGTTTATTTAATATTTTTTTTTAACCTTTGAGCTATAGTGCATAGCGAAAGATAGCTGTGCATTGTAGCTGAGAAATCAAAATTTATGGCTATAGCTCTATCAATGCATCTCCAATTTTTGTAGTTGGTGGTGCTAAAAATAGCAATATAACTTTTTAGCACCACCAATAATAATGCTCTTAAGCAAGTGATTAGTAGCTGTATTATTAAATTTTTTTTTTTGATACAATATAGAAATTTTACTTAAAGGTGTGCGGTGGTGTAGTTGCATTATTTTTATTATTTGGGAAAGTAGTAGCTACATTAATTGTAGTAAAACATAATCAAACATTGCATGTAATTGAAAGACCACTTTTGCATTTACAACAGAGTTTTACCGACTTGTAGTCAAAATATTTCTAAAAATCACAATTGTTTGAATTTAAAGAAGTTGGATATCTCACTATTGGATGACAAAATAGAAATTTGGCTAATAGTACTTACTACTAGTATTTTGATTTTCATGGTGCCAGTCTAGTCACCGTTCATTTGCTTAAAATACTTTTTTTTTCCCTATAAAAAAAAAAAACATTTTTTTTTTCTCCAAACCATGTAACAGTAAAAATGGTGAACAAAAAAACATTCATCCAGGATTTTTTTTCCTTTGAAATCAGCAATTCTACTTCCAATTTCTATTAACAAAAAAGCATGAAATTAGTAATGCTATTTTCAATTTAGAAAAAAGAAAAAGAAAAAAGAAATCCAAATTTTGTGCCAATCACCATAGAATGGACAATAAGTTTAAAATCCTATAGTATTAACTATTATACTATTATTATTACACTTCTAGAATTTAAACTTATGACGCCGATTCTATAATAATTATTGACATCAATTGATTTTTAATCTAAGTAAAGTTTAATTTGAACTCTATATTACATATTCGACCATACCAGGGAAAAAAACAACACAACAAAAATAAGAAAAAAAAAAAGTCAAAAACAAGAAAAATGAAAAAAACAAAAAAAATGTTGGTCCAAATCACATACATTCGGCTATCAAAAAAACTAAAAAAGTATCAACCATAATTTCAACGAAAAAAGTGTCACACAGAGAGAGAGAGAGAGAGAGATGGCTACAATAATAAATTGCTTAAGAGTAGTACCCAAAGTAACAAACACAAACACTGAACCTTTCGTTTCTCTCGTCTCCAAAAGGGTCTCTAGATTAGCAATAGTAGCATCAGCATCATCATTTTCGTCCTCAACAATGTCTTACGAAAAGGAACTCGCCGCTGCCAACAAAGCCGCCTCTCTCGCTGCTCGACTCTGCCAGGCATGTCTCTCTCTCTTGCCTGTATTCTTTGCTCGTTTTTTGTTTGTATGAATGCAAATGCACACAAAAGAGACATAGGCATGCAAGGTTTCTGTTTTTGTGATTATGCAATGTTTGATATCTTGGATGATTTGTGTGTGTTTTGGTCTGTGTTGGGAGTATTGTTAATTTGACGATAGGGAATTTGTTAATTTGAGAGGAACCCAGAAGCTAAATTCATTGTTTGAGCAAAACTTAGAGCTTAATGGTGTTGTTTGAGTGAAACCCAGATCCTAAAAATGATTATTTTGAACAACTCAGAGCATAATGGTGTTATTTGAGTGAAAGCCGGATCCTAAAAATAGATATTTTGAGCAATCAAGAGCATAGTGGTGTTATTTGAGTGAAACCCAGATGCTAAAAATCATTATTTTGAGCAAAATTCAAGCATAATATTGTTAGTTGAGTGAAGCCCAGAACCCTCACATCATCATTTGAGGAAAATTCAGAGCATAATGGTGTTAGTTGAGTGAAGCCCAGAACCTAAAATTATTGTTTCAAAAGTTTTTTTGAGCATGATACTGTAATTTGAGTGATTCCCACAACCTAAAGTGCTTATAACTTATAAGATCAGATGGATTTTAGATATAGTTGTGCTTGGTTTAGCAATATTGGATCACTGATACTGTTGTTTTATACTGTCTGGACTCTGGAGCAAAAATAAAATTCAAAATTGTTATCCCTTCTCCCATAAAAAGATAAAAAAAGAAAGACTTGTTATTCCTTTTTTTTCTAATTCTTTTTGGCTGTTTCCTTTTTATGCAATCTCTAAATGTTGTTAGTGTTTGCCGTTTGAGCCCTGAAATCATTGATTTAGCAAATCCAAAATCTAAAATTCTAATTTGAGCGAAGGCAATACTGTGCGTTTTACAAATCTTATGGAAATCTTCTTTGTTTGCGGATGGCCTGCTGCTTGTGTATTGTGTGATGTATGGGCATATGACATGTCTCATCTTTGTATCTGAGTTGTCATGCATGACATGTTGTTTTGGAAAGGGAAGTTTAAATGCACAGAAATTTTTTAAAAAAACTTTAATTTGACGTTTATTTTACTCAGTGCAGTTTAACTTATGGGATTTTTTGCATAGTG
This sequence comes from Quercus tomentella, assembly GCA_028535165.1. Classification (NCBI taxonomy): domain Eukaryota; kingdom Viridiplantae; phylum Streptophyta; class Magnoliopsida; order Fagales; family Fagaceae; genus Quercus; species Quercus tomentella. Next base: position 16,764,624 of record JAPQVY010000122.1, read on the forward strand.
CTTATTTATACCGAGGGTGAACTTCCTTCTTATCTGGATATGTGGTATAGACTCATAGACCTAAGCATTTTTTAGAATTAAATAAGGAGTGCATTGTGCAACACATTCCTATCATAGTTCCATATTTTTGTCTGGTTTAATATGACAGTTATGTACCTTTTGTGTTTATGGATATATTGTATTTTTTTTTATGGAAATCTGATCTGATAGGGTGTCATTTTTTCCTCCAGAAAGTGCAAAAGGAGCTGTTGCAATCAGATGTCCAGTCAAAATCAGATAAAAGTCCTGTGACAGTGGCTGATTATGGTTTGTTGTCAAACTCTTCTGTGCATTCCTTTCATTTTCTAGCAATCTATTGTCTCTCTTTCTTGTTCTAATAGTTAATACATGTGAACCCTGATCACAAAAGGACTTTACGGATTTTTAAGAATGTATAGCTTAGTCTGGTTTATTGCATAGGCAGAATAGTGAAATAATTTCTTTTAATAAGTAAATAACTTTATAAAAAAGTGCAAAAGAGGGGTGCAACCCTAGTACATGAGAGGCATACAAAGGAACAGCCGAAAAGAAAAAAAAAAAAAAAAATTAACTGGTAAAGTTCAGCTTATCTAAAAATCAATAACATCTGTTGCCAAAAGGGTAGGCGGCTAGCTCTTATTAATATAAAGATAGTAGAACAATTACTTCAACTTTGTTACCCAAAGTTCTTTTTTTTTTTTTTTTGGGCTTCAGACATGCGTGTGTTTCTCTCCCTCCAACTACTCCACATAAGACACAAAGGAATTACCTTCCAAGTTGCAGCATTGACATTTTTTTTTTTTTGAAAATCCTCCCCAACATGCCAAAATTCAATGATGAACTTTGGCACAACCCAACTGACCATAAAAAAAACATAGAAAAATATTCAATAGACCACTAATCTCTAGCAGTCACACAATACAGAAAAAGATGATCCACTGATTCCCTATCAAATTTACACATGCAACACCAATCATTAACCTCAATACCCTGTTTAATTTCAATTGTTAGAAGTTCACCCTTTGCAACTGTCCAAGCAACACAGCCACCCATGGAGGAGCTCTAGTATTCCAGATAGCTTTCCATGGGTTTCTGTTGTCCCTCCTTCTCTCAATGCCTTGTAGTTATCATTCACACAAAAAACATGGCTTTTTGAAATATTCCAAACACCAGCTTTTCTGCACCTTCATTATTTTTTCTAGCAGCATATAAAACATCCTAAAATAACTTGATGGACTCTAATTCCCGATCTTAAACTACTCTAATAAATGATGGATTACACTGAACGGTTCCTCCTGAGAAATCCATGAAATCTGCCACGGTTGAGGCTCTCTAGCTGTTAGAAACTGCTCTGGGCAGGAGTTCTTGAAAGCATCATCCCCACATCAGTGGTCATACCAAAAAGGAATCCTAGTTCCATACCCTACCACAAAACGATTAAATCTAGCAAAAGTAATCCATCCATTCCTAATGTCTTTCTAAAGACACACACCATATGAACCACTAGCAACATCCGAACACCAACACCCCAAGAGATTCCATATTTCTTTTCCATCACTGTGCTCCAAAGAGAATCCATCTCCACTGCATATCGTCATTGCCATTTGTAAGTAAAGCTCGGTTGAAAACCAATAATCTTCAGATCCCCAACCTCCCAGTTGGATAGTATTACAGTAAGTATTCCAATTGACTTGGTGGAATTCATTACTCCCCCATACCACCCCATAAGATATCCATTTGAACACCCTATCCTATATGCAATTCCAGCGGGAACAAGGGACAAAGACTTGAGATAAGTGGGAAGGCTAGAATGTTTACTCTTTATCCATGTGAATATATCTTCCTTTGATAGATAAATCTTGGGTAAACTATAATTTTGGTCCCTTAAATCAAATTTAAAAAGTTTAACTTTGGTCCCTCAATTTTTTGAAGGTGGCATTTTAGTCCCTCCATTAATTTTCCATCAAATTTATGCCATGTGATTTAAGGCATCCTCCAATGTGGTTTTTATCTGAGGGGCACTAGTTTTATTTTTCTCCTCTTGTCTCTCTTCTTTTACTCCCCAGTTTCCAACCTCCTAGGTTGTAACCCCCCCAAAAAAAAAAAAAAAAAAAAATCATCCACACTCAATTCATCCCAAATTAGCATACCCAAAAACTACAAAATTATTGTGAACTTAGACCCCAAATCAAGTCAGCAATTGGTTATGAGGCTCTGTATGTGGCTGCAATGGTAGGCATGTGTTATGTGGTGCCATAGGCTTTGTTCCCCAACTGTAAAACCGAGTGAACTTGTTTAATCCCTTCTAACTCAGTCTCCAGCACCACCTTCACCACCATGTTGATGCTGGATGTATGTCTTCACCAGCAAGATGGTGTTGGATTTAAGTCCTTTCTTAAGTGAGAATGTCAGCCATGAAATGGATAAACTTGTTGACTCATACTCAGCACCCACAAGACTCATTGGATGTCACCTGGTCAATTGGGAGATGAAGCCTTAGATGGCTCAGGGAAAGAAGGCCAATGTTGCCACAACCACGTCATATCCTGAGCCGACTTTGAAGTCGATGACTTTTGGGTTTGGCATGATAGATACGGTTAGGTTTATCACTTATGCAATGATCTAAAAAATAATGACAAGTTGGAGCATGGGAAACTCAACACCATTGAGTCTTGTGTTTTGCTGAACATGTATTGTTCTTCAGGTTATCCTTTTGTATATATCCTGTATACATGAGGTCATATTCTGTTTTCCTAAAAAAATTCATTATTACTTATCAAAGCATACTCTTTTCAGGGTTATACTATATGCAATTCAGTAACTTTTGAGCTGAATGTGTTACCTTTGAATTTCTGTGAATAGAACATGTTGGATATATAACCATATCAGTAGGTCTTTTTTATCAATAGGTATTCTAATAACTGTCACATTGTCCACAGTCATGCTTTAAATTCACTGAATTGGCTATCCAATTTTCTTTTCTGTGCGTATGTGGCTGTTGTGGTTAAATTTTTTTGTTTTCACCATTTCAATAAAGGCTATGTTATAAAGTATGTTGGTCATTCCAGTGCTTGTTCCATTTTTAACTTTTAGGATTGACGTGAACTGAAATTGATTGCCATTTTGTTTCTATTGCTTACCTATGATTTCCAGGTTCACAAGCTCTAGTTAGTTTTGTGCTGGAGAATGAACTTTCTTCTGAATCATTCTCATTAGTGGCTGAGGAGGTGAGTGTGAATGCTTTTGCTAGACTATCCAGAGACATGCAGATGCTGTATTCTTTTCTCCCAGTTGAATGATCTTTAAAGCTTAAATTTTCTAGGATTCAGGAGATCTTCGGAAGGAAAGTGGCCAGGAAACACTACAGCGTATTACAAAACTTGTGAATGATACTCTTCTCAGTGATGGATCATTTAGTGTTTCTTCTTTAACCACAGAAGATGTGCTTAGGGCCATTGACAGAGGCAAGTCTGAAGGTGGTTCTCATGGGCAGCACTGGGTTTTGGATCCAATAGATGGCACTAAAGGGTATGGTTCAAAACTTAGAATATGACTAGTACTTTAAGGATTTGATCTCTTACCCAAAAAAGAATTAGGTATCTCAAATAGCATGTTGTTGTTATAAGCATTTAGTTAAATATAGATGGAGTTTTTTCTGGACTTGTATAAAATGGTAACAGCTTAACCATGGTGGCAATAACTAGCAAAATTGGAGCTTACTGGATCAAAGGTTTGGAAAGATATCTGTATAAATTTCCTTTGAAAAAATGGTCTTGATTGATTGTGCGCTTATGATTTTGATCATTTATTCTTTCCACCAATAGATTTATATATGTTGATAGCTCTTGAATTTGTTGTTTCTTGGCTACATTCATCTAGACATGAAATGATTTATATAAACTTATAAGGCTGATACCAATGAGCTGTATCTCAAAGGGCACTTTGTCCTCCCTTAATAATTGGATGGACAGTAAGGTCATGGGTTCTGAACTCATGGGGTTTGTGTATAATTAATTATAAAAAATAAAGTAAAATAAATGTAATAGGCTGATCCTGGAATGGGAAATTTATGAAATTTGGCATCTGATGTTCTGCTTGGGACGTATGATTTTCTGCATGTTAACATGGAACAGTAGGCAATGTGTAATGCTTTCATCTGAACTAATAATGTCCTAATGCTTTCCTCTTGTGGATACTAAAAGTCCTTTTTCACAATTGTTTCTGTCCATTTCCATATGCCTTTATTGTTTCTGAGCCTTCCTGAAGTCCTAGTTTTTCCTCCATGTGATCCAAATCACTTGTAACTTTTGGCGTCACATGAGTGATGGGACATAAATTGATGCATGGAAATGTTTGCAAAGATTTGATTAATATTATGACAAATTTAGCTATGGTGACATCTCAGGTGTTTGGCATTGTGATAGGAAATGAAGTACGTTTAGAAAACTTAAGGAACTAGACAAAAATCAGTGGTCTCTAACTCTCTTTGGCGAAACTTCCTTTTTCATTGCTTTGTTTTGTACTTTCTATTTGCTGATTTATATATTTTATCAATGATTCACTTGTCAACTGAGTGCTTATTTTCTTAATGCATTCACTTGTCAATTGAGTGCTTCATATTTTGTAATAGATTTCTAAGAGGAGACCAATATGCTATAGCACTGGCATTGCTAGATGAAGGGAAAGTAGTGTTGGGCGTCCTGGCTTGTCCAAATCTTCCATTAGTTTCCATTAGTGGTGATAGTCAGCATTCTTCAAATGATGAAGTGGGTTGCCTTTTCTTTGCCAAAGTTGGTGCAGGAACGTATATGCAGTCACTGGATGGTTCTTCGCCAAAAAAGGTTCTCACTTGTAGGAAGTTATATCAGTGCATACTGTATTTATATAGGTATTTGGCACTTCAAGCCATTTGTCTTTTTATTGCCCGTTGTAGGTGCATGTCAGTACTACTGAAAATCCAGAGGAAGCATCACTCTTTGAATCCTTTGAAGCAGCACACTCCCTGCATGACTTGTCTAGCTCCATTACAAAAGTAGTTTGTTCTCTATTCTCCTCTATTAATACTATTTTTGCTGTTATTCTTTTAAATTTCTTGTTTTAAAATATTTATTTGTGGACAGAAACTTGGTGTCAAAGCACCACCGGTTAGAATTGACAGCCAAGCTAAATATGGGGCACTGTCCAGAGGAGATGGAGCCATATATCTGCGATTCCCTCATAAAGGATACCGTGAGAAAATATGGGATCATGCTGCTGGGTTCATTGTTGTGACTGGTAATGAAAATATGTTTTCCGTCTTTCTCTTCTCTCACAACTTAAAGTGGCCTAGGTACAAGTCTCTTTTTTGGATATCCCGTCTTTCTCACTTTTTTCTGATACCTCATGATGATGATATGTATTATTATTATCTCACGATTGAAGGCTTTAAACTAACAAAGCATTCAACTAGTGATGACTCCATAAACACAATAGGCATAGGGAGGGGCCCTATGCAAAATTAGTGAGACTAGGAGATATCAGCTGTGTCAGTTAATTAAATCACATGACAATGAGCTTTAGCCCTAATGTGCCCTCTTCTCTTGTAAGAGCATGGTTGTGGGTTCAATACCCGTATCAGAAGCATGTGAAACTGATCAATAATAAGAAGGATTTATTTAACTTGCATTTCTGATACCTGTGCTTATGGAATTTCTTTAATGAACTTTTGCAGAGGCCGGTGGTGTGGTGACAGATGCTGCAGGGAACCCTTTGGATTTTTCTCAAGGAAGATACCTTGATCTTGACACAGGCATAATTGTTACCAATCAGAAATTGATGCCATCACTCTTGAAGGCAGTTAGAGAATCCCTGGATGAGAAAAATTCATCCCTGTGATTTTCCTGTTGAACACGATATCCAAATCCTGGATTTTGTTTACCAAAAACAACTCAAATAATTCCAATGAGCTGTAGTTCAATTACTATAAAAAACTCAATGATTTTAACCTTTATGCTAGTAAGTGTAAAATTTTGTAATTTGATGTAATGAATTATTTGATTAGATCCTAGTTAACGAATTTGAGCATCCTCAGGTACAGCTGCAAGAATCTAAACGTCCACAGCTATGAGTTTTGAGACTTCTCCATTAATAATTAGTGGTGCCAGTAATCCTTTGTTTAATTAATTAATTCTAAAAAGATAACCTTTTATTTTATTTTCCTTCCAAAATGTTAGAATGACATTTAAACAAGCAACATTCATTGTGACATGAGCTTCTGAATCTCTGATGGTTTTTCCTAATTATAATGGTAGGCAGCTTAACAATTTATCCTCAGGAACTAATCAGACGTCGAAATGATTGTTGATTTCAAATGGGTTATTCAGTGCAAGTAATAAATTTTCAAAATACTATTAATTAGTTTGTAATGCTGAGTTCCCTTGAAAATATTTCATAACCAAGCAGACAAGCACTGAAAGAATAATTATTTCACATGGTGTGCAAAGTTCGGTGTGGTAATTGCCAATTGATGCTCAATAAGATTGAAAAGTATATTATGCACCAGGTATATGTAACAATTACATGTATGTTGGACTCGTATACATGGTAACCATATGCATGTGAGAGTGATGTTATACATACTTATTAGTTATTACAATATTACACAAGAAACCACCTTCAATGAGATCTTGTTCCCTGATAAACCATAAATTTACAGCATGGCACCCATCAATGGTTACATAACCGTAGTTCCGGCCAGTGGTTCCACAAATCCTAACACTTGAAATCTAGATAAACTCTTTTAACGCCACAAATCCCATACCCCTAGTGTGTTCAAACTTCAAACCCGAACCTCTGTACTTCATATGTAAAGCAATATATCATTAGACTACAAAGTCATTCATAGGCCTATCATTGAATTGGTTTTTTATTGATCGCATGATAGTGTGGGGTCAAATTGAAGCCAAGAAAGACAGGCGAGAAACTAAAGAAAACTAAAAAGCTGCAAAGGGAAAATAGCTTCAAGAGTCTTGTTGGAGACAGCTCAGATTCAGTTGCAAAGATGTGCTGTTTGTGTCACTATCATATATTGGACAAAATGTGCAAGAGCTCACATCTTTGGAGTACCAACATTGGATAAAATATACCTTTGAGAGAGCTAATTGCATATTACCCTTGAAACTGCAAGCGTTGAATCTTTCAATTACAATGGTTGTGATAACAAAAAATTCAAGAGAACAAATTCAACCTTTATTGGAAGTAGATTCCAAGTATAAAAAGAATCGTCGAAGTCTAGGCAGGAACATCTGATGGGTAGTCCCGTGGGTGTCTTCTGATCGTCTCTCTAAGCAGTTTCTCCTGCTCGTGGAGATTGGATGGGGGAACATCATATACATCTGTGAAAATGTCTGCCACTGGAGGTTTCTCAGCTTTTTCTGCAACTTGAATTGCATGCAGTAGCTGTACCAAAAACATCATCAGTGCAAAACTTTCATACTATAATACTTATATTTGAGTGTGACTATCCTGAAAACATGACCAGGATGCTCATGAGAAAACTTTTGAAACAAAAGAATTAAAGAAAGCATAGTGCAGAATTTTTATTATACACATGGTCTTGAAATTGCTTCTGATATATATGTAAGTTCTACCTGCTGCCTCACACTGCTTCTGAACTCTGACTCAGCCTCACTGCTCCACCAATCTTTGCTTTCAATCCAATTTCTAAATCTAGTTACTGGGTCTTGTGCCAATTTCCACCATTCAATCTCATCAACTGGACGATACTTGGTGGAATCATCAGACGTGGAGTGATGTCCCACTCGATATGTTAGAGCCTGCAATGAAAAAGATCAAACCAAAATCTGTAGTCAGAGCATCTGGATTCTAGAGTTCATCATGGTGCCTCTCAAAGCCCGAGAGGTTGTAAAAAAAAATCCTTATTACCTCGATTAAGATTGGTCTGTGTTCAGTTATTGCCATTTTACGTGCAGCATGAACTGCACCATAAATGGCAAGTGCATCATTACCATCTACACGAATACTTCGGACTCCATAAGCAGAACCTCTAACAACTACACCATCACCTGCCAATGAATGGGTGAAAAATGTGTAAGGATACCCAGAGACTTTCCCTAATAAGAATTTTCAACATACAAGAATCCATAAGAAAAAAGAAAATACTTCTAAACTGGTCTGAAGTAGGGGTGCTGATAGCCCATCCGTTGTTTCGACAGATAAATATTACTGGGGCCTCCAAAACCGCCGCAAAATTTAAAGCAGCATGGAAATCTCCCTATCACATTACTCAACGTATTAGAAGATAAACAACCCAAAGCAATGCTTCTCAAATTAAAAAAGCCCCTTGGACTGCTAATGGAAATGAATCATTTTACATGTTTTTCTTAGCCACTAAAAAGCTTTATCCTTTGTTCAGATGGAGGGAGCTTGGGGGGTGGGGCTGTGGGGGGAAGATTGTTAAAATATCTGTTCTAGACATGCCCTTATGTGCGTTCTCTAATTCTCAAGAATAGGGTCAATGTAAAATGGTGAAGTTACTACAAAAACTAAATAGTCACTTGCTAAAAAAGAATTAGAAAATATTGACGACAATCCATCTGCCATTGTATGCTATTGATACATACAGGAAATGGAATAGGCTCATTTCAAATACTATGACAATCAAAATTTTCTGAACATACTTTCCCATTATATTCTCATCAGCATTTTGAAAAAAAGAAGAAGAAGATTTCTCTCTTCTGATAATGCTGATAAAAATATACCTCACTTGAGCCACCATCACCAAAATAGGTAACTGCACATGCATCTTTTCTATCCATCTTCAGAGCATATGCAGCACCAACAGCATGGGGAAGTTGTGTTCTGCAAACAGTAAGAAACACTTGTGGCATGACTTGCTTGATTTTTGCCTTAAGAAACTCTATATGACCTCCTTAATGGATAAGCAATCAGCTTTGTAAATTGTGTATAGACAAGGTTCATATCTTACGCAATTGTTGATGATACAGTAAAGTAATTGTGCTTGTTAGAGCCATAATGGATAGGCATCTGCCTGCCTTTTCCATGATCAGCTTTGTTTACAAAACACTGATTTGCAAATTCTTGTAGGGTGAAACCACGCCATAATAGCACTCCTGGCTCTCTGTACTGCAAGGAATATCATATAAGCCTAGTCTAGCATCAATTTTAAACTTGCATATATCAAATTACAATATAATGTGATATATCAAAACGACGGAGATGGTGATGACCGTGTTTGTGCATACTGCTTGGAAGGATTGTAAGGGAAGAACACATATGCATGCATGTGCTTGTAACCTGAGGGAAGACATGGTCATCAGCAGTGAGAGCTGCTGCAGTTGCAATGTTGATGGCCTCCCCTCCAATTGTGGTCAGATAAAAGGAAATTCTTCCTTGCCTTTGTGCTTCATAAAAAAGAGTGTCCATAGTTTGAAGTGTAATCATGTCAGTGTACATTTTTAAAGCAAGTTCCTCGCCAACCTAATTACAGTGGTATCCCATAGATCATTAGGATCTTTTGTGATTATATACGGTTATGGAAAAAAAAAAAAAAAAATCCATCTTCTGTGAAATGGGGGAGCGAAATACCTGTACTAAATTGCTGCTCAAAATCAGCTGACCATTGTCATCAAGGACTCTGTAGCATTGTGTACGCTCCTCGGGGGATTCAGATATGAATGTCATTTTAGGAGAGAATCTAACCTTTCCTCCTGGAAAATCCAAGACCTGAAATTGAAGATAGATTCAGTGAGTACAAATAACAACTTGCACGTGGAACGTTATAATTGATGTCCTGTCTAGGCATTGACGGTTCATTAGGAAGCAACTGAAAAATATCTCTGGTCATGCCTTTCTATGGAAATAAATTTGTATGAGAAGTTGTGTTGGCCTGTAATCTATCCATAATACCTTGTATGTCCCATTATATATTCTGACAACCAAGCAAGTGGCATTGGCCTACAAGTCTTCTGACTGATGTATCCAAAATACAGAAAGTTATGATCACCCTGGAAATTTCTAATAGCCAACTCTTTCACGATCTTTATTAAAACAGTTGAGAAATCTTACAATGGCCATTGCAAGTTATTCCTTCCTCTGATTGCTTCCCAAAATATCCGAAAATATAAAAAGTGTCATATGTGAACATGACTTGAATTTACATCGTCTTCATCAAAATAAACAAGAAAATTTTCTCACACCACATTTGTAACTTTACTAGATGATTTCTGAATTGGACATGATCATCATCCTGGTACACATGACCATCAATTGCATTGAATTTGATTTATGGAAGGTCATTTCGCCATTTTGATTGAAAAGAATTGGAATGCCAATACTCCTAAACTAGTCCATTTAAGATATGGAATAAAGATACCTTGTAAATTTGTAAACGTGACTCTTACTTTTATTTCAATCCATTTAGTATGGAAAGCTCTAACTCTAAACTAGAAACATTATTCACTGCTCCACTAAACATGCGCAGTGGATTACTCCAAATTAAAATACAATTGACAGCATGAACATGCAAATTTTACAGTTTATTATAATATATCTGATTATCCATAAATATAATACCTAAAATATTACAACATAGCCCATCAATTCATGTAATTCCAATATAGAAGCTAAACAGGTGCAATTTAGAGGGGGCTTTAGGATCCAGGTGTTTGAGTTCACTTGACATTTTGCCAGCCAACAATGTTTTTGGCCACTAAAAGCAATGCTAAACTTCTAAAAGGCAGGCCTTATTTGTTCATCCAAAAACATGACCTTTCTACAATTAATTAATTATAAGTAAAATCACAACATCAGGATGGATTCAATTAATCCTACAATAAATAATAAACAAAAGCATAATTGAGGGACAAATTGCCAATTCAAATAATCAGCCCTGCCAATTATTGCTTGCTACTGGTTCCACAAGACAATAAGTATGACAAATTATAATTTATCAAACACATGGAAAAACAACACAAGAAACAAAATGATTTGAACATATTCAAACCACTAATATACAAAAAATTCAACATACAATAAAAGTGTTCCAATTTTTATTTTTTGGGTAAGTTCTATTGTACCTTGTTGTCATCAGCATCATTGAGAGAATTCAATTGTTTTTCGGGTTTGGTTGATTTGAAACGACAAGCAGAGAAAAGAGTTGCTTTGACACTCAAATCTGCATCTGGGTTTCCTAGATTATGAGCAATTGGAGCTGTAACTGGAAATTCTTGATGATGGGATGAAGTAGAATTCCAAGAACTGGGGGTGATCATATCAAACAAACCCATCCTGTATTTTAGATGGTTGATAAGTTTTGGTGATTTCCTCATGCACAAAGCCATGAGAGATAGAATCAAAGATTGAAATTAGTTTCAAGTATAACAAACTGAACTGAAAATGGAGAGACAGAGACAGAGACAGAAACAGAGAGAGACACACACACACACACAAGCTTCAACGCAATCCCATTTATGAGTATGGTTAGGTCCCTGATTGCATGACACGTCAGATTTTTTAAATAATGTCTCCCTGTTTCTTTTCTTTTCGGTACAAATATTCCTCCATTTATGTCTTATCCGCACTAGATAATACTATTAAAGTATGCTACGTCCATCTAGTCAAAGATAAAAAAAAAAAAGGAAAAAGTTTGGTAATAACTACGATTCTTAAAATCACCCCTTTATTAGGCGTGATTTTTGATAAATCAATTATTAGATTATATTTTTTTTTTTGAGATTAAATTTTGTAAGAATATGGTGTAAAATTCATATTTTACCTCTTAAATCTTAACATGTCATCTCATCTTATTACATATTTACAAATAAATACAACCACACACAATCAATTCTAATATCCATGAAAAAAAATCCAACCAAATTAGGTTTTTATTGAAATGTTATTAAGTGTGCTAGGATGTATTGAATTTTAAGTAAAAAAACTGATATGACAATTTCTTATTAATTGGTGTTAAAAATGAGTTTTACACTTTATCCTTACCAAATTCGAATTCTTTCTTCTTATATCCTTTGTACTTACAAAATTTATAGAAGATCAAATATTAATAGCTATGTTATTAATTAAATATTTAAAATTATGCATAAAAAATAAGTTTATGGATAAAAAAGTAAGTAACATCTAATTGATACAAAATTTGATAGGTGTGTTAAGAACATAAAGAATATGAAATCTAACGGTTAAATTTGTAAAATATATAGTCATGCTAATTTTTTTAGTGGGTGTTGTAGCCATCAGCTAAAATTAAGTTTGTAGCAAACTTTGTTAATATATACTAGCCTCATCACACGCGTTTTGCGAGTGTGATGATTTATTTATTTATATTTATTATTATAATGTTTAAAAGTGAGACAAAGATAGTGTCTTAATTTTTAGGATTTTTTTCTACATGATTTTTTTTTTTTTTAAAAAAGGTAATTTATATGTGAGTTTAAAGTTTGAAATTTTGAATTTAAAATAAAAAGTGGTAATTCAAATAAAGAAGAGAAAGGAAAAAACCTAAAACTTAGGAACAATAATTTTTTTTTTATAAAATAATTTCACAACAAATTTTAAGTGGTAAACTGTTATTAGTAGGTAAAAAGTTGATATCAATAGTGAGCCAAGATTAAAACCACTATTAACTTATGATAGTTTTTAGACCCCTTAAAACTCAATTGATTTAACCTAGGTAATTAGCTAAGTTGTTACTTAGTCCAATTTAACAAATCTAGGTTATCACAATTACAAAGATCATATCATGCAAAGCAGCGGAAAGATAAATAACACAAGATATGATCACCCAGGAAACCAAACCGGTAAAAACTTGGGGAGGATTTGACTTAGCTATCTTCAAGGTAAACTTGAATCCACTATCTTGAAAGAATCGAAGTTCATACAATAAGACTTACAAGCCCCCACGCTCGACTTCTTATTGCTACCCACCAGTAGAACTTACTGATACGACCACGTGCAAGCTCCGAATCCACGGACTCCTTCTTTCTTGGATTCACCACCAAATACAAGCACACCCGCTTGTGTTTTCTTTAAGTTTCAATGGTAGCAACCGAGTTGATCATCAAGGAATGTGACTAGGGTTTGCCTTTTATACTTAGGACAAATTAGAAAACCCTAAAACATTTTAAACAACTAAGGCTGAGTTGGAATTTTGCAAAAAAAACATTCTGCCCGAGTTTCGATCGATCGAGCCAGATCGAAATGCATTAATCTTTTCTGTATTAGCTCGATTCCAACTTTACATAAATACACAACTTTGAGCAAGACTAAAATACTTCTAAATACATTGTTTTGATCATGGTTTGCCAACAATACACATTAGAGTTTTAAATATATAAATACCTAAGTCTTTAGAACCTAACAAACTCCCCCTTTGGCAATCCATGACAAAACACAACTAGAAACTCAAAGTTTACAAAATAAAAGCCCTTTACACAAATAATGCTCATAAAAAAATTCAGTCCTAACTACTATTCATCAGTAGCAAGTGTAGACAGCAGCTCAATTGAATCAACCTGTATATTTCCTAAACACTAAACAAAATGCATAACCGCATGTGTGGAAAAATACAAGTAAACAAAATAAATTCTTGATTTCAAACAACACACAATAGAGACATATATCAATGAATAACTTATAAATATAAATCAATAAACAGTTTGAAACAAGAAACATATAAAGCAATAAAAGTAACACTCCCCCTAACATGAATATCCCATAAAAAACATGGCAAGAGCTAAAAAAAGATAAAATACAATGTGAAGCACCTAGATACAATCTAAACTCTACAAGCTCCAACCAATAAAATACACTCCCCCTGAAAACAAAAAACTCTACAATGTACTCCCCCTTTTTGTGACAGAATGCCAAAGGGCAAACAAAATCCATCATCAAAAGGGAGGTGGTGTAGAAGAGCGTCTAAACTATGCCAACTCTGCACGCACGGCACGGATCTCATCGAGCACGTCCACCAAAATCTGTCCATGAGCTGCCTGAACGGTTAAGACATGATCCAACGTACGTTGAATGTCTGAATCATCTGAAGTAGTTGGTGGAGGAACAACAGCATCAGCAGCACCAGCACCAGCACCAGACGTCTCAGCAGCAACAGCACCTGTAGAAGAGGGAGGGAGAAGGGGGAACAACACAAGATGATGCACCTCTAGGATGCGAAGGAGCAACTCTCAAGTGAGCAGCCCTCTGTCTAAGAAAGGTGGCACCTATGGGAGCAATGACATGAACAGGCTCACCAGAAGGGAAACTATCTAGCCCCAAAAACAGCAGAATCCTATGAATGAAAATAGGATGAATAAGCGCATGCCCTACGGTAGAACTCCTATGAACCTCTTTCAAAGAACGAAGGAGTAGATGAGGAAAACTAATGGACGCACCAGAAATAAATGCATGCAAAAACACACATTGCTCTAGAGGGATGGTGTGAAGATGAGAAATAGGCTACAACGAATGACACGCTATCCTAAAGAAAAGATAGGCAGTCTCGGTAAGCTTAGCGGACGTGATCCGAGGATCAGAACCCCACTGGATAGATGACTCAGTGATGTATGACATGACAACATCTAAGGAAGGAGACTCATCATAGGGATAGTCAGGCTCCTAAACAACCGGAACCCCAAGAGCCTCAGCCACTACCCGAGGGGTAATGATGAACTCAACACCTCGTATCCAACTTCTAACAAGGGTGTTGGAATCATAGACATGGCAAGAGAGGTTCGAGAAGAACTCTCTGATCAGGGTGGTCGGGAGTGGATGATCTATCTCTAAGAGAGGCAACCAACCTCTAGACTCAAAGTTAGCCCTAATGGCCGGATCAATCTCATCTAGAATCACAGCACGCTCAGCCCAAATCTTATGCTTACGGTTCAAAGTCTCAAAGGCCTCTCTGCTTTTTTCATTCCTAAACACCTCACTCCTAGAGGGAGACTCAGAGGAAGTGGAAGGGGTCCTATGGGCTCTAGTTTTCCTAGGCATGGTGCTAGGATAAGGACCAAAACACAAAGCAAAGAAACAAAAAAACAAAAAAATACTAAGGGCAGATTGCAAGTTAGCATAAAAAAAATATAGAATAAAAATCTATATGATGCATGAACAAAATAAATGGTATGATGCATGTCCTAATGCAGTGCAATTAAGTTCAAATCCATAAAATTGGCTTGAGCATAGAGGTTTTAACACAAAAACCCCCAAATTTTTGAAAGACCACTTGATCAATTTGAAAGAATTTGACTAATTGATCATCATACAAGATAGATTGCAGAAAAGAATGACCAATGACATCAAATCAACAAGACAATTTCATCAATTTAACCAAATTTGAACAAAATCCCCAATTCGGATTAATTACAAGCCCTAGAATTTTCAATTTTTCACAAAACCCCAAATTGATCAAATCAACCATCATATATCATGAATATACCAATATAGGAGCAAAACCCAATGATCAATTTCAGAAAAAGAGGATTGATTCAACAAAAATTCCAATAGTGAAAAGTTCCGAAAATCCCTTTACAATGCATGAGTTTATGCATGAAAACATGAAAATAAATGCAAAAGGAGGGGTATAAAGGTCTTACCGGCCTTGGAAGACAAAAACCTTGCAAAAAATTTGGTCGAAAACGACAAAAAATCCTCAGTGGAGCCTTGCCAAGTTGGAGAGAGAGAGAGGAAAGTTTGAAAAAGTAAGTTTGAAACAGTCCAATATGAGTTTTTAAAAAACTTGATTCACGAGTTTCGATTGATCGAAAATTAGTTTCGATCGATCGAAACAAATAGAGACTTTAACAAAACAAATTTAAAAAATTACGATCGATCGAAATGGGCAGAGGCTCACTAAATTTGAGGAAAAACATAGTTTTTGAAAAAAATTCAAAACCAACTCATAGCATTGAAATTGATGAACAAAATGCATGAGTATGTGATGATGTGATTTTCAAAAACAAGAATTTAAGCCCAAAATTCCAAACACAAAAATTTCTTGCAATCTCCATAAATTTACAAGCATCAAATTGATTTTGCACAAAATTCAAGGTATTTGCAAAACTTGGTTGGTCAGACCATAAACACACACAATAATATGTACAATGTTTAGCAAAAAGTAACTTGTGTAGTATGTGCAACTAGCAAAAGTTTGAGATACATGTGAGGTGATATGTGAATAGCAATCAATCACAAAGTTTACAAAATTCATCACAAAGAATTTAAAAGAGACTATCACCTAAAGAGTTACATCATATAACTCCCACATCTCCTAGATCATAAGCTTGCAATCATGTAATTTTCTTGAATTTATGCCTCATAATATACACACCAATTTTAAGTCATGTGAGTTTGGCATCAAGCCTAATAGTACACACCAATTTTGAGTATTAAGCAATTTAAACCGAGGCTTCACCTTATGTTCTCTTTGTGCATGTGCTACACTTTCTTAAGCACAAAATCTTATGATATGCACTAAGGTATTCATGATTGGCTAGTGAACAGTGGTAAGATGGTTATTTATGCATTTCTCTAAAAGTTCAAGTCCGACAGTCAAACACATGTGACTTCAAGATCAAGACAAAGTAATCAAAAACCATTAACATCTTTCCCGCACAACATGCACTACAAAGTTTCAACTAGTAAAGTGCAATATTTAAGCTCATCAAAGCTAAACAAGGTACAGAAGACATGTTATGTGAAAATAAATTGACCAACCTTATTCACAAAAACCAAGAAGAATAGTACAAAAATAGAATATGCTTCCTTTTTCTTCCCTTTTTCCTTCTTCCCCTTTTTTATTTAAAAAAAAACACCTAGAATGTAATGAATGAATGTTATGCAATGCAAATCCTAGAACACAAAAAAAAAAAAAAAAAAAAAATCAAAGAACAATGGTCACAAAAGGTAGAGCAATGAAGCACAAGGACCATATCAGAAAGACTCAGTTAGTTCGAGTCTTTTGCATCCAAAACCTTTTAGATGCATCATGAGCATTGGAGTTCTTATTCACATGAGAATGATTACCAACTCCAAGATTGGAATAAAAGTTTAAAGCCTTTACCAATTCACCAATAAGTACTATAGGATCTTGTGCTTGAGACACAGGTACTTTTGGTTTGTTTGCTCTCTTTGCAGCTTGCAGCTTGTAACAGTTTGGACGTATGTGTCCAGACTTTTCACAAAAGTGACAAACCCATGCAGGCTTATCATGTGTCTTGTCCTTAGATAGGGTAGGCTTCTTAGATTTAGACTCTTTCAAATCAACCCTAATCTTCCTAGATGATGAAACTTCTATGGGTTTAACAACCTCACTCACCGGGGGTTTGATAGTTTCACTCACAATCTCACTCACAGAAGGTTCAGAAGAAGATGAAGGGACAAAGTTTGTGAAATGAGGAGCAGACACAGAGATGCTTTCAACATATCCTAAACTAGATTTGTCAAAAGGAAACTTTTGAACACTCAACATTTGATCAAGTTTAGAACTAGCAGATCTAGCAACTGATAAATCAAGTTCCAAAGATTTAACTTTATCAAGTAAAAGCATATTCTCAGTTTTCATATTGTTCAAAAGTTCATTAGCATCAAACAGCTTTACAAGCAAATTTTTCTTATCAAGCTCAAGAGATTCAATTTTCTTCAGACCAAGTTCAACATTCATAGCATCCTTTGTAGCAACTTTGCAAAGTTTATTATAGGCCTCTTGAAGATCTGCATCTTCAGAGAGTTCCCCATCAGAAGGGTTCTCTTCAAAAGATATGCTCTCATCGACTACAGCAGTAGCGATGAAAGCAATGAAGTTTCCATCCTCATCACAATCAGACTCATTATCAGAAACTTCACCATCACTAAGGGTTATAGCCATAGCCTTACCCTTAGACTTCAAATAGGTAGGACATTCAGATTTTATGTGACCATACCCTTGACATCCAAAATACTGAGAACCCAAAGAATTATTAGAAGATTGACCTACTTTTTCTCTAGAATTATCATTATTGTTAACCTTAGTGGGATCATGCTTCCTAAAGTTTCTAGATTCAGCAGTGTTTGTGCCTTTTGCCTTTCTGTTACTATTCCTGAGAAAGTTTCTGAAGTTCTTGGCAAGGTAAGCAATCTCTGTAGCAGAGAGCTCATCATCAAATCCACCTCCTTCAACATCATCAACTGACTTAAGAGCCATTGATTTGGATACTCATAGGATTGAAGAGATCCTACAAGTTCATCAATAGGGATGGAGTCCACATCCTTGCTTTCAGTAATAGCAGTCACCTTGAGTCTAAAGTCTTCAGTTAAAGATCTAAGAATCTTCCTAACAATTTTAGGTTGTTCATAGATTTCACCCAAGTTAAAAGCAGAATTAACAATATCATTCAATTTAGCATAGAATTCATCAAAAGATTCATCATCAGACATCCTAATGCTTTCAAATTTAGAAGTCAATTACTGCAATTTATTGATTTTGACAGCCTTTGTGCCTTCATGCACAGTCTGGAGGATATTCCAAGCAGTATGAGCAACCTCAACATTAGAGATTCTCTTAAATTTCTTTATAGAAACAGCATTAAAAATAGCATTCATAGCCTTGCTATTGAACGCAGCTGCTTCTTTTTGAGAAGTTTCCCACTCACTAATAGGAGTAGTGGGTTTCTCCCATCCGTATTCAACGGAATTCCAGACTCTCTCATCAATCAATTTCAGGAATGCTTTTATCCTTACTTTCCAATAAGCATAATTATTCCCATCAAAGTGTGAAGGAATAACTAGAGAGTGTCCGTGTTCCATGACAACAGGGGTCAAGGATCAGTTCAGTGATCAAAAGATCAACAACAAGAGAGCAACCCGCTCTAATACTACTTGATAGTTTTTAGACCCCTTAAAACTCAATTGATTTAACCTAGGTAATTAGCTAAGTTGTTAGTTAGTCCAATTTAACAAATCTAGGTTATCACAATTATAAAGATCATATCATGTAAAGCAGCGGAAAGATAAATAACACAAGATATGATCACCCAGGAAACCAAACCGGTAAAAACCTAAGGAGGATTTGACTTAGCTATTCTTAAGGTAAACTTGAATCCACTATCTTGAAAGAATCGAAATTCATACAATAAGACTTACAAGCCCCCACGCTCGACTTCTTATTGCTACCCACCAGTAGAACTTACTGACACGACCACGTGCAAGCTTCGAATTCACGGACTCCTTTCTTGGATTCACCACTAGATACAAGCACACCCGTTTGTGTTTTCTTTAAGTTTCAATGGTAGCAACCGAGTTGATTATCAAGGTGTAGATAAATTTTCTCCTTGAAAATCCTAAGTTTGTGTAAAGGAAAGCTCCTCTAGATCTCACAAGAGATTTACACAAACCGCAATATGAGCAACACTAAAACGTGGCTAGGGTTTGCCTTTTATACTTAGGACAAATTAGAAAATCCTAAAACGTTTTAAACAACTAGGGCTGAGTTGGAATTCTACAGAAAAAAACATTCTGCCCGAGCTTCGATCGATCGAGCCTAAGCTTCAATCAATCGAGCCAGATTGAAATGCATTAATCTTTTCTGCATTAGCTCGATTCCAACTTTACATAAATACACAACTTTGAGCAAGACTAAAATACTTCTAAACACATTGTTTTGATCATGGTTTGCCAACAATACACATTAGAGTTCTAAATACATAAATACCTAAGTCTTTAGAACCTAACAACTTACCACTTAAAATTTGTTTTGAAATTATTTTTGTAGTGTTGCTCATTATTAAAAGCTTTTTTTTTAATCTCCAAAATTAATATAAAATATTATTTACCAAATGACTATTGAGCTCATGGGGAATGTTAGCATAATGGAGATTATGTGAAAACACTCATTTTCAGTTTTTAAACAACATTATACACATTTTCACTCACATGTATTTCAAAAAACTACAAATAATACTATTCAAACTCCTCTACCAAACGGGGCTTTAAATATCTTATGAACTCACTTTATGGAGTGGGCTCACATATCGTTGATTCCATGCGCATCTGTTGGACCCACAATTTGTGAGTGACATGTTCCATGGAGTGGGCTCACTAGATACTACCTCATTTGGGGGGGAGGGGAGTAGAAAAGAAATGAAGTTTTAAAGAATAATCTTTTTTTTTTTTTTTTAATTTTTAATTTTTTTTAATGTCATCATTTAAGTTTTTAATTGAAGGTCCCTATTAACTCCATTTTCTAGTCCCTGATGAATTGGAGGAGAGGTAAGGAGTAAAATATATATATTTAAATGATTATAATGTAAACGAATTTACATCACCGTGAAAAATAAATTTATATGGTATGATTACTAAATTTGTCCTTATAATGAATTTATTATGATGATATTTAGATTACTTAATCAATTCTTTTTTGCAATTGTGATGGATGAGCTCACTAAATAGATTCAAGAGGAAATCCCTGTGTTTGGTTGGGGAAATTATTAGAAGGATGAAAAATTTTGGAAAGAAAAGTGAGGAGAAAATGAAAGTGGAGGGTGTTTGGTTGGGGTGAAAAATAGGGAAGAAAATGGTAAGAGTACATGAGTTTTCTCCCTGGTCTACCAAAAATCAATTTTCCTGAATTGGAAAGAAAATGGGAGTGGTTATTGATTTGCTTGAGACTATTCATTTACTTTTTTACCCTCAATTATAACGTTTTCTATCTTTTATTTTTTTGGTCATTTCCTGTTGTCTTTTTCTTTCATTCCTGCCACGGTGCCACACTCCCACCAATTGTTGCTTGTTTCACTTTTTTTTTTTTCATACTTGTTTTAGCATCAAATCTGTGCTATTTTTTTTTTTATTGTTATATAATTTTTTTAATAAATATAATAGCAAAGAAAAATAAAACAATATAATGTGTAATGTTTTAATTTTTATAAGATGTAAATTTATTAATTAAATTTGATAATAAATAATATTTTCCTTGTTTAATGTAATAAGGATATAAGGGTAAATTTATACAAACTTTATTTTCCATTCTCCCATTTTTCATTTCAACCAAACAAATGAGTTTTTCGTTTCTTAACTTTTCCATCCTCCCAACCAAACACAAATGAGAGAAAATTAAATCTCTTCTATTCTCCCACTTTTCTATCCATTCTCTATTTTCTATCTTCCAACTTTTCCACTTCTCCAACCAAACAGACCCTCGTATGTGTTTGGTGGGGAGAATATAAAAGTGGAGGAATAGAAAACTCATTTATTTGGTTGAGAAGAAAAGTGAGAAGATAGAAAATATAGTGTGTATAAAATTATTCTTATGTCCCTATTGCATAATATAAGAAATAATTTCCTTACAATCATTAAAAAATATACTCATCATCAATTACAATTAAAACAATAAAATCTTATAAAAATTAACACATCATTAATATTATAATATAATTTTTTTTTGTTAATATATATATATTGTAGGGTCACAGTTTGAGACCCAAGCCCAAAATGTATGGGGTCTTGGTCCAATGAGCCTAATACAATGAATTTGTAGAGAATGGGTTAAAGAACTAGGTCCTCGTGAGTTGGACAACGACTCGTATTAGATTAAATGGCAATCAAACACAAATAAGAGATGTTGATGCCAGTGGAGTATTAGTCCGAGGAGACCACAACTATTGTATATTGATCACAGTTGGATATTAAGACAGTTTAGATTACTACAGTATTCTCTCTCTCCTTTTTTCCATCCCCCTTCTCATGGGGGTTCTTCCCTATTATATAGCTCCTTTTTGGTCATCTTGACCCTACACTTGTTGATCATCTGAATCTCCACTTGAGTGCCCATCCCATTAGACACCCCTTTCAATCTTTTGTGAGTTGTGATAGCCAAGGCAGCACTATTCAGAGGCCCTCTCCACATTAATGCGGCCAGGAAAGTAGCTGCAGTGCATTTAATGCGGTGGTAGTAACTTTTCCTTAGATTTTGAGTCTCCTTCCCTCTCTCATGTTCATGGAGCGCATTCCAATTGCTAGAGTACGTACTTGGTCTACGTTTGTCGTGTCCGAGGAGGAGTTGTTCCTCGGACTTTCTTCCCTTCATCCCCTACTGATGAGACTTGTAATGTGGATCATTTAAGTCATCTTCTCCTCCTCGGACTAGTTAGTGTCCTCAGACAAGGCCCAAGGCCCAATACATTATTTTGGGCCTTAGCCCCTACATATATATATATATATATATATATATATATATAACAATTAGAGTTGCCTTGTAAAAAAAAAATTGAGGTGAAAGCCACCGTTAGATATGAAAGAACCCCACCATTGATTTAAAAAGGAAAAAACAAAAGCAAAAGCAAAAGCAATTGTTTGATTAAGAAGAAAAGATGTTAAATAAAAAAAGTAAACGTAATTCAATGCACAGGCACAATAAAGAAGGGAGGGGCAAATTCAGCCTCTGCTGGCATCCGTTTTTTCACTTCAATTTTCTCCCAATTTGGAGAGAAAATGTTTTGGTGAGTTCAGGAGAGAAAACACCCGGGTTTTTCCTTCCACAAATTCACCCAACCCAACATCCCAGTAAATTTATTCCCATCCCACTTTTCCCTTATTTTTCTTCCATCCTCCCTAAAATCCTCCCAACCAAACAGACTCTTAGTTCTAGACTTCTAGTGGATGAAACTAGATGTGGAGTTTATGTTAAGTTAGAAATTTGGAGAAACACTTTAAAACCTAAAGGCTTTCAATTAAGCAAGACTAAAACGTAATAAACTTACATTCTATATACTATGTTTTGAAAAAAAAAAAAAAACATGGTACTCGTAATATAAGTTTCACTAAAGTAGTAGAGACTTGATAATAAAGAGATACCATAGAGCGATAACTTTTAATATTTTGGATCAATAACTCATAAAAATTGAGAAGGTTAAGATGTGTGAATCATAAAATAAAAGCATGACAAATGAAGTTGAGAAGTACATTTGGAATATTGTGTGATTGTAAAATACCTATTAAGTTAAAGGGAAAATTTCATAATATTGCAATAAGACCAACTATGTTCTATGGTACTAAATATTGGAGTGTTAAAAAGTAACATATAAATAAAATGAGTGTAACTGAAATGAGAATGTTAAGATGTATGCTTACAAGATTACAAGTGATAATAAATTAAAAATAAAGGGAAAAAATTCACTTAAAGATAAGGGTGAAAACTTATTGATGAAAATATGAGGGTGAGTCGCTTGAAATGATTTGATTATGTTTAGATGAGAGAAATTAATGCACCAATGAGAAATAGTAAGTTGATTCATGTTGAGAGAACAAGAAAATGTAGAGGAAGACCAAACATATTATTAATCGAAGTAGTGAAAAATGACATATCAATTAAGGAAGGAACAAAAAGTATGACTTCAAATACACTATTTCACAACATGGTTGAGTATTAATGTTATAAACCCATGTGTAGAACTCACCCTTGAAAACTGGCTTACAAAGGAAGGGTTCCCAAGAGCTTATAAACACACAGTTAAACGTATACTTAATTCATGTGGGACACTAGAATCATAGCATATTGAGGGTAGTCTTTTCTTTTTTGGTGGCTCCACTCACCTATCAGCTATTTTAATCTAGCCTCTAGGTCGTCCCCTTCGAGATCCAACCAGAAAACCGTAACTCATTTGATCTTATACTCAATGAGTTACACTCGATTATTTGAAGTGGTGGTTGGTTCTGATACCAAATGTTACAAACTCATGGGTAGAACTCACATTTGAAAACTAGCTTGCAAGGGGAAGGTGCCCAAGAGCTTATAAACACATAGTTAAGGTTATACTTAATCCATGCGGGACACTAAGATCAAATCAATTAACTTGAAATTAAGATAGTTTTTATCTTTTTGTCAAACCTATTACATAGAAGTTAAAAAAAAACGGCAGGATACCAAACCTTTCCAATTTTTAAAGTGTTTTAGTAACATGTGTTTTAAGTGGGGTGGAGAAAGTTGTTAGTTGAGTCCAAAATGTATCTTATTAATTATGCATTCAAATAATTAAGGGTGCAAAGTATACATTTATATAGTTTAAGGTGGTAAAGTGTAATTTTCCCTAACAGTTGAGATTCAATCTCAAAAGAGTGACAAACAACTATCTCAAGCGGTTCCTTTTTAAGAAAAATACATGTGAAGGGAACTTGGGAGTTAACAGTTACCTCGAAGCAGTTATCTAAATATTTCCAGCCAAGGTTTAAGGGAATGAATGGAGTAGAAATGTGATCCAAGGCACAAACAATAAGATTAATTGTTAAAGCCTCAATTATAAATAAGGAGAGATATTCCAACGTTAGGGAAACTCAATTAGATACAAAAATTCAAAGTATCATCTCTCTGTGTCAGAGCAATTTGTAATGGGTCTTTAGGCTGGTGAGAGACTTTATGCATGTAAATTTGTAAAGTATTTATTTTTAATTTGAGTTCATTTCACTTTGAATAGGCTTTGTTGTCTTTGGCTTAATTTGGGCTTTTTTCTTGTTCTTATTGTTAACTTGTACATTTTACATAAAAGTCCTATTAAATTAGGCAGTACATCAAACCAAGAACTTGATCCTCGAAGTGAGATAATTGCCTTCAATAGGTGTTGATCTTGTATTTATAGAATATCATGGATTTCAATGGTTTTGTAGGTTACCATAATAGGCTTGTTGTAATCTTTTATATACACTATTGTGTAGCCCATGATTATGCACGAGAATAATGAATTGTAGTGGTGTTATTGATGTTAGTTTGGGTTATTAAACATATAGGACATACTTTGACCAAGACATTTGGAGGTACTAAAATAGTTTTTCCTTTCAATTTTCATTTACATCAAGTTTTTTCATTACATTACTATTACATATATAATTTTGAAAATCATTATTGTATACTACATATATAATATTAATTCACAATTATTGTCTGTAAAATTCTATTAAATATAACACAAAATACAATAATAAATTAGTCAAATAGTATCTCCTAAATTAAATAGGGATAGGTGTATGGGATCGATCAGCTTAATTACAGTTTGTTACATTCAATATCTTTGTATACAAAATATCTTAATAAAAACTGTATAAAAAATATGCTCATTAGTTTAGAAAAAATAACAACAAAAATCTAAAAAATTTAATTTGTATGGAAAGCTAACAAAAACAAAATCTAATTTTGATTATAATTGAATTTTATCTAAACTTTGGTTTAAAAAAGCAAATATATATTATCTAGTTAGTAATTGACCGTACATAGTCATAATATATTAAATGGACTGTACGTAGTCATGGTATATTACATAAATGATTTATAAACTTGAATTATTTTTAATTATATATAAAAAAGCTCATAAATAAAAGATAATT
Organism: Quercus tomentella; assembly: GCA_028535165.1. Classification (NCBI taxonomy): domain Eukaryota; kingdom Viridiplantae; phylum Streptophyta; class Magnoliopsida; order Fagales; family Fagaceae; genus Quercus; species Quercus tomentella. Next base: position 16,790,013 of record JAPQVY010000122.1, read on the forward strand.
CAAAAATTATTTTTTCAATGGTTTATTTAAATCAGGCTCCTCGTTTTTTTACACTAAATTAACTCATTTGGCACAAAAATTAAAAAAACTTAGATTAGATGGGTCACATGGCGCAAAATTAAATTCTAATTGAAATCTAATTTTTACACTGAATTAACTCACTTGGCACAAAAATTTAAAAACTTAAATTAGATGGGACTTTTGACGCAAAATTTGACTCTAATTGAATTCCAATTTGAAATCTAATTAAATTTTCTCTCATCTTTACCTATTCATATATATATATATATATATATATATATATATATATATATAGATAGATAGATAGATAGATAGATTACACATTTCAATATTTTTTTGATAAACCCTTCAATTGGAACATTATTTTACACAATTCAATTGAAAGATATATTCATCACAATTTGACCGCCTTTTGACAACCAAATTTTACTAAATTGGTTCTACTCTTTTTCTTCACATAAAATTCAAAATTTTGGGTATGTTTCTTCATCCAATGCTTATAAATGGCTCAAAACCATATTCTATAATAAATTCAGACGATTCATAGTAGCTCAAGCTCAAAGAACACGCTTTCCTTTGCCGAAGTCTTTAGCCAATGGCAATGTCGTCCTCTGCTGATGTCTTTTGGCTAGCAATGATGATATCCTTTGTTAATGTTATTCAGCTATCCACGACGTATCCTTTACCAATATATTTTACGGTCATTGTTGCTTTTGTAGCCAGCCAACCACTAGCATAATCTTCCTTTACCTATTGTTTGTGTTCCATCATATTTGTGCTCTCCTTGATTATACATTCTTTCCAAACTAAAGTTATGTTATGTTAGAGATTGGATTTATAGGACTAAAGTTGGGTAAGAATATTTTTTTTCTCTCTTCTCTGAAGGAGCTTTTCCTCTCATCTCGGGTGAGCTTAGTTTCTTCTATTTTAGGGTAGGGGCTGTCTTCCTCCATCACAACTTGAGTGGTGTGGGGAAAGTTTGTTTCCACTAATTCTGTTGCTCATAACATTAGTGGACAGGAGCTCTCTTAGCGATTTTACCAAACATATACAGTGAGTGTCCTCTCAAGTCCATCAATGGATTCTGATTTTATTGAAAGGCTTCAAAGTATCAACTTGACGGAGGAGGAAGGTGAAGTTATAAAGGTTTAATTAGGAAATCGAGCTAAGATACTGGAGGAGTGTTCTTTAAGCTTAATGGGCCGATTTCTTATGACAAAACCAATTAATATGTGGGCTGCCAAAAATCTACTAAGGTCCGTGTGGAAACTTGGCCACGACCTAAAGATTACGGATGTTGGTGAGGGGTTATTGCAATTCAAGTTCTCTATAGAGAGCCAATTGAATTGGGTCCTAAACAATGGTCCGTGGAGTTTTGACAACCACTTATTGCTACTGAAACAATGGGAGAGAGGAATGACGGCGTTTACCGTGGATTTCAAATACGTACCAATCTAGGTCCAGGTTTGGGGACTGCCTTTTGATCTCATCAATGAAGATGCAGGGAAAGATATAGGTGGGGGCATTGGGAGAGTCTTGGAAGTGGACTGCAAGGCAATTGTTGTTGACCAAGCTCGCTTCCTTCGGATTTGAGTAGAATTGCCCCTGGATAAGCCAATATAGAAGGGAGTCAAGGTACATATAGCTTTCCAATATGAATGATTAGTAGGGCTGTGCTTTAACTATGGCAAGCTCGGACATGAAGCAAGGGACTACCTGCACCCGATATCTGCTAAAACAGGTGAAAAGATATATGGGGAGTGGCTTAAGGTTGGGTCACGACGACTAGCTAAACTGGGAGGTAGGAGGTTTGGAGCACAGACTGGTGGTAGAACGATACCAGTGATCAAGACAGGGGACTGACGCAAACACCACAACAACATGGTGAGAGCTTATCAAACGTTAGTCCTGCCAACCTGGAGACCGTTACGGACAGAGAGAAACGACAGGCATTAATTATGGAATTAGATGCTGAGATTGATTTCGTGAGTAAAGAACAATGCCCCCATCAATGCGCAATGTAAACCGATATCCCTAAAATCATGCAACTCGATATTCTGGGGATGAAATTAACTTCAGTGCCAATTACGTTTATATATAAGGAAGGGGGAGATAATAAAACAAACTCAAGTGATGAAACCCTAGCGGCTACAATTAAAAATATGTCACGTGCCTCTCCACGTGATACCAAAAACAAGTCCCCACCTGCAATATGCAAGTGGAAAAAGAAAGAGCGATGTGAAAACACTGAAACGGGACCAATATCGACACGGAGTGAGATTGATGGAGACAAACCGATTAGGTAGAAAAGACAGAGACGGGTTAGCAAGGATGATGGTAACACAAGGGGAAGAAAACGAACCAAGGCACAGACAAACAACTCACCATGCACAGCGGCGGAGGCTGAAAGTCAGCCTCGCCGAACACAATGAATGTCTTAAGTTGGAACTGTAGGGGGTTTGGGAACCTCCATACTGGTGTAGTCCTCTCTCACTTGGTGAGGGAAAAAGTTTCCAAAGTTTTGTTTACGATGGAGACAGAGTGAATGGTGGACGAGATGAAAAAAATTCAAACAGACTTAAGGTACGATAATATGCTCGCTGTTCCCTGCATTCATAGGGCAGGTGGTTTAGCCATGCTTTGGAAGGAAGAGATCACTCTACATATTCAGACTTACTCCCAAAATCACATTAATACTTATATCATGATTGACCCAAATAATCCCTGGAGACTTATGAGTTTCTATGGAAGACTGGAAGAACATTGCAGGCATGAATCATGGAATTATCTAAAACATCTACACACTCGAGACTCACTGCTGTGGGTATGCTTGGGAGACTTCAACGAAATTTTGAATTTAGCAAAGAAGCAAGGCTGGCTCCTAAAATCCCACCGACTTATAGAGGCCTTTTGTAGTACATTACTGCACTGTGGACTTATTGATCTGGGGTATCGAGGTAATATATTTACATGGCGCAATGGACGGCTAGGGGATGCTTTTATTCAAGAGCGGTTGGATAGGGCATATGCTACACTGGATTGGAGAGAAAGGTTCCCACAAGCAGTGGTGAGCCATTTGCAAGTATCATATTCGGACCACGACCTAATGTTTCTAACCCTCCATGGCATTACAGGAAACACAAGGAAAAGTAAAATCCCCAAGAGGTTTGAAGAAAAATGAGCGACACATCCCGAATGTGAAACCATTATCTGAGAAGCGTGGAGTATAGAACCACCTAAGGGCAGCCCTATGTTTTGACTATTCTTAAAAATTAGAGCTTGCCATATGGCCTTGGTAGGTTGGAGTTGGAATATGGGAAACACTAGAACACAGATTGAGGAGAAGCAACAACTCTAGACCCTTATAGCACAAAATGAACTAGCAAACTTGGGGTTAATACAAAGAGTGAGGGATGATATCAATGCTCTCTTGTTTCAAGAAGAAGTAGCTTGGAGACAACGCTTTCGATCCATTTGGCTTCCAACTGGTGATAAGAACACTAAATTCTTTCATTAGAGGGCTAGCCAAGATCGGCGTAAAAATAATATTGATGGATTTATGGATGAAGGTGGGCGATGGTGTACATCGGATATTGAAAAGGAGAGAGTGGCCGAAAGTTATTTTCAAAGACTTTTCACTACTGCAAACCCCAATCAAGTGGACGTTGTTCTTGACAAAGTGGACCAAGTTGTCACACCAGACATGAATCACACACTCTTCCAGCCATACTCACCAGATGAGGTCAAACAAGCCCTATTCCAAATGCACCCATCAAAATCACCAGGTCCAGATGGTATGTCTCCTTTCTTTTTTCAAAAATACTGGAATATTGTGGGTGATGATATTATAGAAGCATTGTCAGTCTTATCATCGGGTCACATGTTGCACAAGATGAATCACACCCATATTGTTCTAATTCCTAAAATAAATGAGTCAAAGAAATGTGGCAGATTATAGGGCGATTAGTCTTGCTAATGTGGTCTCTAGGATTGTCTCCAAAGTTTTGGCCAATCGGCTAAAACTAATCTTGCCCAATGTAATTTCTAAGTCACAAAGAGCTTTTGTGTCTAATCGGTTAATTACTGATAATACTATTGTAGCTTTTGAGATATTACATAGGATGAAGAAGAAAAGAACAGGAAAGACAGGGCAAATGGCCATTAAACTGGATATTAGCAAAGCCTATGACTGTGTGGAGTGGGGCTTCCTCAGGAGTATTATGCTCAAATTGGGTATTGATGAACAATGGGTTTGGTTGGCAATGGAAACAATGTGTACATCTTCCTATTCGATGCTTATAAATGGTGAACCTAGAGGGTACATTACTCCGTCCCGAGGTATCAAACAGGGTGGCCTACTATTTCCATACTTATTCCTGTTATGTGTTGAAGGCCTATCTTCCTTAATCTGCCATGTAGTTGCTTCCCAAAACCTCCATGGAATATTGTCTTGCACAAATAGGATGTGTATATCACACCTCCTTTTTGCAGATGATAGTTTCATTTTTTGTCGGGCCACTGAGGAGGAATGTCAACATCTCCTTGAATTACTAAGCAAGTATGAGCAAGCATCAAGCCAAGCAATCAATAGGCAGAAGACAACATTGTTCTTTAGCCTGAACACAAAACTGGGGGTTAAAATGGCAATACAGGGAATGATGGGGGCAAGGATTATGGAAAATTGTGAAAAATATTTGGGTCTTCCAATGGTGGGTGGAAAGGCAAAGATCAGCACCTTTAAAGACCTTGGGAAAAAAATCACAAGGAGAGTTATGGGATGGAAGGAGAAATATATTTCTAAAGCAGGTAGAGAAATCCTAATCAAAATGGTTGCTCAAGCAATCCCCACATATACTATAGGAATATTCAAAATCCCTAAGGCCCTATGTGATACCATAAACTCTACGTTGGCAAAATATTGGTGGGAACAAACAAAGGATGGGAAGAAAATCCATTGGATTAATTGGAAGAAATTATGCAGTCCAAAGAAAAAGGGTGACATGGGTTTTTGGGACATCCAAGCTTTTAACTTAGCTATATTGGCTAAACAAGCATTGCAGTTGATCCAAGATACACATTCCTTGCTCTATAGGGTGTACAAATCAAGATATTTTCCAACTTGCACTTTCATAGAGGCAGTCCTTGGTAACAATCCATCTTAAGTGTGGCGGAGTTTGCTGGCAGCAAGAGACCTTATTCGGGAGGGTTCAATCTGGCAGGTGGGTGATGGAAGAAGCATTGAAGTCTTAACCCACAAGTGGCTCTCACATAAGCCGGTATTTATTGGAGAGCCTCGGCCAAACTTGATGGTAAGTGAATTAATGGATGCAAACTCTCGGCAGTGGGATAGGAAGAAACTTTTTGATCTATTTGCATATCGTACTCGGATGGAGATAATGGCCATTCCATTATCACGGATTGCAGGTAGAGACAAGTTGAGGTGGAATGAGAATCGGGGAAAAAAATTCAGCGTGAAATCAGCTTATCAAGTAGCACTAAGGTTAAAGCAACAATCCCATGTTGAGCATTCCACTGCTGCATTGGATAGGCCTATTTGGAACAAACTATGGTCCCTAAATGTCCCACCCAAAGTTAAAACTTTTATCTGGCAAGCTTGTTCAAACATTCTGCCAACCCATGACAATCTACATAGGAGGAAGATGCAGGTGGAGCCACCAAGATGTGGATTCTACTGCCAAAGATCAAAAACAGCTGAGCATGGACATGCCCTTTTGCCAAAAACGTATGGGCATTATGCAGAGGGAAAATCCAAAAATGCTCCAATGAAGCCACAAACTTTTTCTCTTTATTTCGGCTAATGGTGGATAGACCATCCAGTAATGAATTGGAGAAGTGGGCTACTGTGAGTTGGGCACTCTGGACTGCGAGAAACAAATTTATTTGGAGAAGATTTAGTGGCACCCCAAACGAATCCTTGGCGAGGCACTTGGTTACCTACTGGAGTACCAAAGATTGGTGCTTCATAGGGATATGCTAGTGCTATTTTCTTTAGCAGATACATGTAATTGGTTTTACTTGGTCTGGTGTCACACGACCAAGCTGTACTTTGTTATAGTGGTTTTCATCAATAAAGTTATTTCTATCTTCTACCTCAAAAAAAAGAAAAAAAGAAGAAGAAGAAGAAATTGGATTTATGAGTTAATTAGGTAGTGGTCCAAGAGGCCTAATTATATTGTAAAGTCTATGTCTACCTAAGCCTAACTCTTACTCCCTATGCATAATATGCTTAGGGTTTATTGTAAACAAAAATTGATAATATAGTGAAGATGTAGCTATCAAGAGCTTTCTTCCATGAACGTAGGCTGTTTAGCCGAACCATGTAATCTTCATGTTCTCTCTCTTCTGTCTATACTCTCTCTCTTTATGTTTTTATATATGGTATCAGAGTTACGGTTTTTATCCTAACAGAATGTTCAAGAATATTTATTGTATTTCTTGGCATTCTTTTGCTACCTTCATCTTTTCTACTTGTGAGAGATCGCGTCTCTGGCCCCCCTATTTTCTTGTTGGGCCAAACCTACATAAACAGATGGAGTGACATTTATGCCTCTTAGAAAGGTGGTTCTACAAATAATAGTTTTCCCCTAGATTGAAAGTTTTACAATGGAGTTGCTACTTATTTTATTACATGAGAAAATACGAAACCATAATTGAAATAAAATATTTTGTGAATGGTAGGAGGGGAGAGCAAACAAAAGGTTGAAAATCTTGATGTTTCCCTAATCTTCTAGTAACAACTATTGGGGTTAACTTCAAAAAATCATATCTCACTCATTTCTTATATAAATTGGGCCTTTCTTAATCTCAAATGAAAGCCCCAAATGTCTTTTTTTTTTCTTTTTTTTTTTTCAATAAAAAAAATCTCACTTAAATATTCAAAGTGGTATGAGAGATATTCACAAAAGAGTAATGCTTCATGAACAATTTATTTTACAAGTTATTAATGTTGCAAATTCTTACTGGTTCTCGTTTGAATCCACTACTAGCATAACTTTTTACTTTCCAATAATCATTCACCACATCAACTGTTTGTAATTTTTTTTTTGTAAAATAATTTGTGGCTTTAACATTTTCCTTCATAAAATAGTGAGTGAAGGGCATTTCCTGGAAATGATTTTGAGCACAATCAACATCAATAGTCCTCAAAATTAACTCAATTTTAGCATTAATAGGCTCTAGTTAACTCTATTTCAGAATTAATAGGACTCATATAATGACGTAAGTATCCCAATTAAAAAGATGATTGTACAAATTAGTCATGGATCATTAATGTTTGACCATTTAAATAATCAAGTGTATGCAACCTTATAATTAATTTTAGTCCAAACCAATAGGATTATGACAAGTCACTGATTTCAAATTGAATCCTCATTGGAAAGTTCAGAATCATTTTTAGTTCAGAATCATTATCAAGACAAGTACTTGTGGGTGACTTCATTCACTTTATTTCACTGCCAACGTATGGTCATCAGCCTATGAGAACAAGTAGTATAGGCGAAAGTGGGTAAACACTTGCAAATGTGAAATGAAGAACATACACAAAGAGAGAAGAGTCTCTATCCATGGGTGGTCAGATCGAGACCTAGAATCGACACACTCAAGTTACAATTTGTCTTTTTCTATCACGTGTGGCCATTTTAGACAACTTTCCAATAGAAAATAACTTTGTTTAGGTGAATGTTTTACCATATAGTTATTATGGTAAGTTATAGAGTGGATTTATTGTAAGCGATAAGAGTGCATTTATTTATTTCCTTCCAATTAAATGTCTCATCATACATGCTTCTCAAAAAAAAAAAAAAAAGGTCTCATCATACGTTGGAAGACCTTTTTCTTTTCTATTTGTTGTCTTCTCCTTAAATACAAGCTTTTTAGTAGTACCTATCGCATTTAAGTTTGATGATCACACATGGCAATTCATTAATTTTTAGTAAAAAAGATTTAAACTTTGTCTAATCCAATATCACTAGTTTATTAGCAACATCTTCTTTCAAAACATCTTAAAAATGAGTTGATTGATGTAATATATTATGTTTATTGGTACACTCATCCTTGTTAACTTGAAACTAATGAGATTCTTACAAGTAACTTGGCTTTTGTGAAAAAGGGCATTCACATAACAATTCTATTGAAATCAAGTGATTATAGCTAAATGGCATTACTTAAATTGTAAGATACTTAACATAGTATTCAGGGACTGGGGGGGGCAGTGGCCCCCCAATTTTTTTTAAAAAAAATTATAATATGTATATATATATATATATTTTTTTTTTTTTGAATTCTTTTAACATTTAGGTCCAAGATAATTACTCTTAACCCCCTCTTCCCAAACATTTACAAATTGACCCTTAGAACCCAACCCAAAAAAAAAGGCCATCACTTTATTGAAAAATTTTAAATTGGTGAAAAATACTATATCTAAGTTTTGTCTTCAATATATATTTAAAGTGAGCTACAAATTTTAGTAGATAAATATGATAAATTTATGTGTCATTGTTCACAAAAAAGTAATTAACATTTGTTTATTATGTGTTGAAGTGGACCAAATCACATGCTTTAACATATGAGCTTGTAAGTTTTTTTTAGTAGCCTAAGAATATATATATATATATATATATATATATATATATATATATATATATTAATATATATGTGAGCTTTTCTTATCTTCTCTTTGTTTACATATTTCTTTTTAATTCTCAATTAGTAGAGCTATAAGGTTTAAAATTGATGAAAGTTTTGAAAATTAATTAACTAAATAACAAAAAAAAAAAAAAAAACAAATGAAAACATTAATTTATATAAGATAGTCTCATTTAGTTACAAGTTGTTGATACCCATTTTCGCGACACATTTCGTATAAGCCCGATTCAACTGAGCCCGACTTCTTTGTGGGCTCAATTCATGTATTATATTTTATTTTATTCTTTTAAGCATGGCCCAAGTCCATGTGACTTATGGGGGAAATTGAGGAAGTGTGGTTTGGAGGGTATGGGTCGATTCCTTTCAGACCTTTTGCATGAGCTCAGCCCATGCATGCTACCAAGCGGGCAAGGGACACTGGTAGCACCTTAGGCTCATGGAAGAGGTCTTGTATCCAAAATTTCTACCCCAAAATAGCTTTTATGCTCTGGGTGATTGTGGCCCAAAGTTTCTGCCTGAACCATTTTTTTTCCTCTAAACATAGTTGGCTCTTATTGGCCAACTCCATTTGCTAGGCCTCACTTAGGTGAGCCTCCCAATGGTCTGAAATGTTTGACCAAAGGCAACCAATTAGAGCAAACCTCCTTTATTTCCAAAATTATGTAAAAAGCTTACTAAACTCTTCCCTAAACAAAAGCAACCCAAGCCAAAACACCAAATTGGTATCATAGGGGATAAAAGCCTCTTCCACTAATCAAAAACCAGTCAAGAGCAACACCTCAAACTCTATATAAAACTCTCTCTTCAGCTCATAAAGCAGCTAGCCACATTCTACTAGAAACCTGAAACTTCAGAGCAAAAGCCTATTCAGCCAGTCAACAATCTCACAATTCCGAAGCTTGGGGATGGAAATATGGGTATAGGGGAACCTTCCTTCTCTTCCTCACGACCTCCCTCAATTTCCTCTTCTGTGTGACTGTGGGTCGAAGTTTCAGACCTGTTATGTTTTTATGCTTTTTCTGCACTTTCATTATTAGCATTTTGATTCTCTCTTGTCAAAGCACCATTAGCCTTTGTTTTCTATACATTGTGAATTTTGGGCTTGATTCTCCATCAATAAACACTTTTAAAGAACCCAAGGGGAGATTTGGGTCGTTTTCGCATTTTCGGCACTTGTCGCAAAAACGTCCCCGACATTTTGGCGACTCCGTTGGGGAGTCAAGCAGCTGAAACAAGAGAAGTCATGTATTTGAAGATGCAAAACCAGCAAAAAGATGATGTTTCTCACACCAACTTGTCGTTCTAAGAGAAATCGTATGATACTTTGCTGTGCAAGAAGAGCATGGTGAAGTTGAGCTGAAATAAGTTCTATCCTTAGCTTAGTGAGCTGCTGGAGATGCTCCAAATCATGTGACGAAATCGCTCCAACCTCTGGAAACCACCCAAGAAGTGAAGGATGGAGGGAGAATCAGCTTTCTTATTCAAGGAAAAAAAAAAAATTCTTCCACTCATCTATATATTTATATATTTATATATATATATATATATATATATATATATATATATATATATATATATATTTAGCTATCATTCTTCTGGATGAATCATCATTTATCTCTTGCTTTACATGATATTTGTGAAAAAAAATTTGCTGTAGCTTGAAAATGAAAAAATGGCGAGCCACAAATCTAACCGCAAAGGGAATGATGGTTCTAACCAATAATCAACAATGCAAAGCTCTAAACATCAATTTCAAAACCAAGAACCCCTCACGCGCTAAGCATATGGGAGCTACGGGTGATTGACTCATTTTGGCGCAACAATAATTGCCACTGTGTGCGACCCTTTGTAGCTGAATATTTTTGGCGTCACCGCTAAATGAAGTCTTCACCGAATTGCTAAAGGCCATAGCTAAATTTCCCATCGCAAGGCGCTAGATATTCCATATACCAAGCCTTAAGGTAGCGACATACCATACATCAAGTTGTATTGTTGCTGAGCTAGCGTCGAGCATAGGGGGCCTGCTAGGGTGGTTAACTCATTTTGGCACAACAATAATTGTTGCTGTGTGTGACCCTTCGCAGCTAAACATTTTTTGGCGTCATCGCTAAATGAAGTCTTCACCAAAGAGCTAAAGGCCATAGCTAAATGGCCCACCCCAAGGCGCTAGACGTTCCATGCACCAAGCCTTGAGGTTGCGACACACCATACATCAAGTCTTTAAGAAGCGACATTTCATAAGCCAAGTTTGGAAGTCATACGAGCGATATACTATCGTTTAAAGCACGCTTAAGCTAAGACTCTCGAGCACTCTCTTCACTAATTTTTTTTTTTTTTTTTATACATATTGTTTAAACCATTTTAATCTTTCAAATTTTTAATCAAAATATTTTTTATAAGTTGTTTATGCTACTTCACTTGGCCATGACTATCGCTTACTAATATAAATCACATTTGCACTTTGGGTGAAACGAAAACCTTCTCGAAGCACCTAACGACAAAGAAAATCCGAACTCAATTCCGTCTCATTAAAGCTGTGACGCGCTCATGAACGTTAAGCTATGACGAGCTCACGCATCCAAAATCATAGTTGATCCGCGCACGCCAAGCCATGGCATGTTCATATATCTCAAGTCATGACAAGTGCATGCATTCTAAGCCATGACAACACCTTAATCCTTCTTAAATTTGAGATTATACATGAAGAGGGAAGTTCAAATGTTGCCATCATCAAGAAAATTGTTCTTGTCACTCAATTCTTGCAATTGAAATCCGCAGCCAAGCCAACTAATAAGGAAAGTTCGCGCGCACCTTTAAAGAATGCTTCACTAGAGCTCGCTCTAAACATTGATGTCAAACAACTCAAAAATCACAAGCTAGTTGCTGGAAATCCATTCCAAAGATTTTCGAGTGGAATCTTAGTATTGATGTGAAAGCTCGGCATAAGCGGCATAGAGGCCAACGAGAAAAATTGTTGTGCTAGGGATGTGACAACCCTATACCGACATCTTAGACGCTTAGCCTATCATTGTCCCAAAATTAGAAGCCTAGTTTAGCTGAGTATAGAGACGTCGTTTGTGGCACAACAAATCTTCGACAAAGAGGAATTATATTCTGCCCTCTATATAGCAAATGAGGAACCCCATTTTTGGAATTCATCTTGGAAAAATATGGTGAGTATTAAGGGAGGAATAAATCCTACCAACAACTCTTGGCGATGGGATATCATTGGTTTGGCATAACCGAATTCGCTAAAGTCACCACACTTCCAAGTGCACTCCAAGCTTATACGCACACACCATATAAGCCTTCAAGACGTGAGCGCTCCATAGCCTTTTATACTCGGGGGCTTGAAACTCATCAGACCTATCCATTCACCCTTGAATGAGTAAATTCGGGTCTTTGCTGCCACTAAATAGTTCACTAAGTGGGTGGAAGTAATTTGACTCAAGAAAAGCGATGGGAATGGTTGTAGCCAAACTCATCAAGAAGCATATCATTTGTTGCCTTGACATCTCGTTCATAAGCGACAACAATACGTCTTGCTTATACCAATTTTCGAAGGCAAGCCCTATGAAATACTAGGAAGCCGATGGATTATGATGTTATCCAAGCATGGTGAGATCCCTACATGCGAAGGTGCAATGCCTTCAATAAGGTGGGGAAAGCCAACGCTTTCTTCTAATGAGAAACCTTGCGAAACGGCAAGAAAACCAACAAATTACTCTTACGGCAAAGCTTCTACATGCGAGGGTGAAAAAAAAAATACTCTCAATAAGGTAGGGAAAGCCAAACACATACTCTTTCAATGGTAAGTCCTATCAAATGGCTAGGAAGCCAATGAGACGTTTTATAATGGCGATACCCCTACTTGTGAGGGCACGACTAGCCCTCAACAAGGTAGGGAAGCCAATGCATCCTCAAAGGAAATCCCTACCGAATGATTAGGAAGCCGGCGAGATGTCATATCATTCATATGTGGCAAGACCCCTACTTGCGAGGATGCAATGCCCTTGACAAAGTAGGGAAAGCAAAAATTTCTTAACGGCAAGCCTTACAAAACGGTAGGGAAGCCAACATAATATCTTAAAATTCAAGCATGGTGATTCACTACATGCGGGGACATAACCAGCCCTCAAAAGGATGAGAAAGCCGATGCATAAACCTTATAAAGTGGCAAGGAAGTCAATGAATTATTACCCTATTGCCAAATGGTAATTCGCTATGTGCAAGGATAAAACTCCTCAAGAGAGTGACAAAATTGTGCATTCTGTAAGGCGTTATATCCAAGAATGTGATATCTTCAAAAATTGATAGTAATACAAGCTTTATTCAAGCCGCTGCCTGTGAGAACGCAATCAGCCTCTATGAAACGATGATAAACAAGTGCACCATGAGTTGCAACATGCGCAAATGCAGCCCATATGTGGGGGCTTCTTGAAACTAAAGAAATAGCAACCTAATATATGTCGAGAATAAGTTGACTACCAAGCGGCAAGCCAAGCTTCAATATACATGAGGTGCTATCTGTGAAACCAAATATGCTCGTCAATAGAGCGCTGAAAAATGGTGCACAAACAGCGGGATGTGCGCTTAGCCAAAACCTTTTCACAAAAGCATGACAACCAAGCAACAGGTCTACTAACTTGTCCTTGCAAAGGCAAAGCCATATTCACGAGCTATCCAATCAAGCACAAGTAATCTTCAAGAGCCTAAGTGCATATAATTTATCGAAATTATGCTACTTCATCGCAAGGTGCACTCGACCCTTCCAAGCAAGCTTTTCTCAACATATTCAAATGGTCACAGCCATACAAGAGTTGTTTTTCGCAACAAAAACATGCTCATAGCCTATTGAAGAAAGGTAGAAACTCATTCTCAAGGTACAAAATACAAACTATTTACAGCCTTTGAGGTACAAATCATTCTTTTCATTCCAAAATTCAAATTACATGTTGAGACATCATATATGTGTTTCTTTGTACAAAAAACAAATTATGCCTACTAACCATGACAGTACAAACTCAAAGTGGTACCAATATAACTAGACATGAGCTGCTCTATACATAAGAGGGTTGTCCACAAGGGTGAAATACAAGAGAAAATGTTTCCAAGGCAGCAGCCCTATTACACACTATAACTAGTTCAAACTTTCAAAGCTTGGAGCTCAATACAAGACAATCAGATAAAAAAAAAAAGGCAAGAAAGGAGGTAAAGGAAAATTTGAAGTGATCTAATAGTCCCCTTCCAACATCACCATCTTTGGGGCGTTGGCTTGCAATCACTTTCTTCTTTACTTTAAAGCCACAAGAGCGAGACATACTAAAAGGATTCAAAGTTACTAGCATCAGCCATGGTACCATCTATTGCAGCTCCATGTTGCTGTTCGCAGTGGCTTCAACCTCAGAAAATGATGCATTGGCAATGGGGGAGTGGCCTTGGGAGTGAAAGTCTCAACGACGACATCACAATTGTCTAAGCCAAAGTCCTTCTACAAGAATCCATAGTACAACTCACTCAATGTACTATCATATGCAATAAAAAAATGAAGAAGATGTGTGACTTACCAAGTGATTTCCAAAGTTCCCGCTCAATAATGGCGTATTTCCCAAAGTACACTTATTCTATGCAAGATGGCAATGTGGTGCACTCAACAATCCCTATTGGAATGAAAAGGGGTTGGCAACGAATTTTGACTTGCCACAACAAATTTTAACTTGTTAGAGAAATTTCGGCTTCATTTTCAAAATGGAGCTACTGTTTGTGCAAAGTGTCGAGGCTGTCGACAATTTCATTGAAAGAATAGTGGCTGCAACATGGAATCACCAACTTCGGCTCCACCAATTCATGCTAATAATCAAGCTATGCAACACATGGCTTACTCTCAATGGCATTGTTGGGGGCTAAAGGCTTACTCAACTGCTATGCGCCCCTGCACTAGAAATTCAATTTTCATTTCTACACTTTCATTTCTAGCTTGCTGAATCGAGAAGCGACTATCACTCTCACTTGCGTTCATCGCAAGAATACGATACAAGGGGCTGCCAACCAATGTAGTAGCTATGTCACACTCCTATACTACACCGCCAAGTGATATCTTCGCTCCATTCTATCTCAAATAAGCTGTCCCAAGATAGCCAGTAGTATCGCTCATGGCTACGACTTCATCAAAATTAATCTTGGCAAACACGATCTCACCAAATTGGCCAACAATAAAGCTACTAAAAAATTGAATCATCCTCAATATGTCGTTTCATCATCATCTCCTCATATGGACCCCATTCGCTCATTCAAATTTACAACAAACAATGGGAACAATTTGCTTCCAAAACGAAGTCAAGCATAGCCGCATTGCAAACTAATTTCCATGACTATCGAAATCAATGGGAATCAACTTCGACATGAGCTTCGGCTTCAATGAGAACAATGGCTCAACCTTATGAATCAACGCAATGAGACTATCATTTTTCTAAGGAAAACGCAATGAGACTATCATTTTTCTAAGGAAAAGCTACTCTACAAATTTAATTGAACAATTTATTCAACACATTGCCATATATAGCCAAGAGATCGGCAAAAACAAAATTAGCTCACTTGGGTGGGTCGCATCTGATTTTATTGAGCTTGCGCAAAGAACGGAATCAACATCTAGTCAGCTTATTCAGCATTTTTCTCCTACAATAAAACCTTGCTCCTCAGTGACGACGGTTCCTTTCTCTTTGCCGACGGCATCGCTTCACCACCACCATTGGCGCCAACAAATTTTCCAATGGAACCCACTTGCTCCCCATCAACAGAGATCTTCTCCGTTTCCCCACCATCATCTCGTCTCCCTTGGGTTTCAGCAAATATGGGTGGAGGATTGAAAGTGGGTGTCGCAAGATTTGACGGAGTTTAAAGGGTTTTGAAAAAAAAAAAAAAAAAAGCTTTACAAATCTTGATTTGGAGAGTTCGACCTTGAAAGCAATAAAAGAAAGGGCTATTGAAAATGTAGAGCAAATGGTGCGTTGGTTTAAGGAAAATAAAAAGGAAGATATAAGTGGCATGAGAAAGCTTCAGGAAAACTAAAAGGAAGCTAAGATGTAAAAGACAGGAAAGGACAATATGGGTCATATGTGAGAGTACCGTGAAGGCCAAAGTCTTTAAAGAAAACAGGGCTAAAGCTACATGGCCTTAATGAAAGGCAAGCCATTTAAGTGCTATAAAGGGCTAAAGTTACCTTAAGTAGCATGAAAGACACTATAAAGAGATGCTAGCTAAAATCACCATGGCGGTCACAAAAGTCATCAAAGGAGAAGATTCTAAAGCTACATGTGAGCATGAAAGCCAATCCTTATAGCTTTTCTTGAGGTACTTTGAATCATATTATGCATAAGACGCTACATATATTGGCCGATTGATGTTCTTTAGTGGAACAAATAACCATCAAGTGTCTATGTCCGTGACCCGCGAAATTTTTAAAAGCGGACTTCTTCAACTTAATGTCTTTATGCAAGATTGGCTTCGCGATCCATGACATCTCAGCAAAAAATAGAGCGTTTGGGTAAACTAATTCCCAAAACTGCAGCATCTACAAGTAATGGGAAACATCAACTACTCACACACATGCCACAAGCGTTATGCATGCTCGGGGGGCTAATGTTGATACCCATTTTCGCGACACATTTCGTATAAGCCCGATTCAACTAAGCCACTTCTTTGTGGGCTTAATTCATGTATTATATTTTATTTTATTCTTTTAAGCATGGCCCAAGCTCATGTGACTTATGGGGAAAATTGAGAAAGTGTGGTTTGGAGGGTATGGGTCGATTCCTTTCGGACCTTTTGCATGAGCTCAGCCCATGCGTGCTACCAAGTGGGCAAGGGACACTGGTAGCACCTCAGGCTCATGGAAGAGGTCTTGTATCCAAAATTTCCACCCCAAAACAGTTTTTATGCTCTGGGTGACTGTGGCCCAAAGTTTCTGCCTGAACCCTTTTTTTTCCTCTAAACATAGTTGGCTCCTATTGGCCAACTCCATTTGCTAGGCCTCACTTAGGTGAGCCTCCCAATGGTTTGAAATGTTTGACCAAAGGCAACCAATTAGAGCAAACCTCCTTTATTTCCAAAATTATGTAAAAAGCTTACTAAACTCTTCCCTAAACAAAAGCAACCCAAGCCAAAACACCAAATTGGTATCATAGGGGATAAAAGCCTCTTCCACTAATCAAAAACCAGTCAAGAGCAACACCTCAAACTCTATATAAAACTCTCTCTTCAGCTCATAAAGCAGCTAGCCATGTTCTACTAGAAACCTGAAACTTCAAAGCAAAAGCCCATTCAGCCAGTCAACAATCTCACAATTCCGAAGTTTGGGGATGGAAATATGGGTATAGGGGAACCTTCCTTCTCTTCCTCACGACCTCCCTCAATTTCCTCTTCTGTGTGACTGTGGGTCGAAGTTTCAGACCTGTTATGTTTTTATGCTTTTTCTGCACTTTCATTATTAGCATTTTGATTCTCTCTTGTCAAATTACCATTAGCCTTTGTTTTCTATACATTGTGAATTTTGGGCTTGATTCTCCGTCAATAAACACTTTTAAAGAACCCAAGGGGAGATTTAGGTCATTTTCGCATTTTCAGCTCTTGTCACAAAAACGTCCCCGATACAAGTCAAGAATTTTTTTAGCGTATGTTTTGCCCCCTCTAAGTCTAAAGTCTAGCTCCATCCCTGATAGTATTGCTCATGCTTCTAAAAGGTCATTGTTTTTAGACAACTCTTTTTGAAAAATAAAAAGGAAAAAAATATTTAATATAAAGTAAAGTTATAAATTAAATAGTGTTTATTTCAAATGTGTCAAATCATTCAACTGTTTATAAAGTATAAGAGTTGAAGCCTTAATTATCATCTTGAAATTATCTTATAACTAAAAATTTTTAAGTCGGAGATCGAATATCAATGGATAGGAAATTTATGAAACAACTTTTGACAGGGATGAAAATATTTTTTATCCTCATTTTCCTTGAAGTGAAAGTTATCAACCTTCACTCTACCACTTTCCATCACTTTTTGGTTCAAACTTCAAACCCAGCGTCCTAATCTCCCAAAACATGATATTGCTAATAGCGAATTTCAAGCTTGTATTAAAAAGGAATTTAGATTTTGTGAGGACGCAAAAAATCAGGAGAAATTTGAATTTTGTATTTTACGTATTTCTGAACACTGCTTGATCAACCAAAGGCATCTAAATGATCCAGATTATCGTGTCGCTAAATATTTCCTAAACTTTTGCCTAGGAAATAAAAGCAAACATCCCCTTCATTTGGGACTTTGTTTATTAAAATGTTACAAAAACCATCCCAATTGGCACTTTTAGATATGGTAATTTATCTTAAACTTAGATTAAGGGAGAATTACAGATTACCTACTAATGGTTTAGTCCGAATTTAACTTATCCACCCGTGGTTTCATTTTTGACACTTTATCCACCTATACTTCCCTCTGCTACTACTCCGTAGCCCACCTTCCTTTCAAACGTTACTCTAACACATTTTTTTATCAAAAACAAAACCCAAAACAGATCAAACACTCCTCTCTCTCAAAAACACACTCCTATCCACACGTACAAATTTTCAGCATTTTAAGCTTGTACCAATTCTGGTCAGGTTTGGATTAAAAACCTTAAAGAAATATACATAAATGTCAGATCAAAACCCTAATAATATATGTATGGATTTGAAATTACGGTTTCAAATATATTCTTGGGTTTGAATTCATTTGTTCTTACGTTCCATTAAAGTTCTCTAAGTTTTTTTTTTTTTTTTTTTTCAATAGAGAAGTTGAAACTGTGATTTTTCTCTCTTTGCATGTTAATTTTCAATGTGTTGCTAGCAATTTGTGACTCTTTTTTGTGTGCAATATGTGTGATAGGTTGCTACTAAGTACCCAGAAAACGCCTCACTTACAATTTTTGCAGCTAGAGACGAATTTGAACATGCTTTGCTTGGGTTTTTTTTTTTTTTTTTTTTTTTTTTTTGTTGTTGTTGTTGTTGTTGTTGTTGTTTGTGTGTGATTTTGATATGGGTTTCATGGTGTTTTGTGTGTTTGGATCTGAGTTTTTGGTTGGGTTTAGATCTCATTGTTGCTGGCGTTGGGTATGTTGTGGTGGATCTGTTGGGTTTGTGTGTTTAAACACGCAAGGCATCAATTGAAAAAGAAAAAGCATATTCATTGAGTGAAGAATCAATCAAATCAAACTCCACACAACATTTTCACTCAACACAAAACCCACTTTGATTATGCCAAAAAAAAAAAAAAAAGCAATCACATTCACAGTTCCAAACACACCCATTTGCCTAGAAAAAAAAATTATCAAAGAAAAGTACAACAATTAAACAAAACCCAGATGAGAAAATTAAAGAAAGTACATATATTCAAAAACCCCAGATGAGAATTCACCATATCTGATTCTATTCTTCTCTCTTATAGAGCCAGACCCCAGCAAGGAGAGAGAGAGAGAGAGAGAGAGAGAGAGAGAGAGAGAGAGAGAGAGAGAGAGAGAGAGAGAGAGAGAGAGAGAGAGAGAGAGAGAGAGAGAGAGAGAGAGAGAGAGAGAGAGAGTTTTGTGAAATAGAGAGAGCAGTGAGAAAGCGATTTCTTCTTGGAATGATTGATCTGTTTGATTTTAAGCTTGTAACAAGCTTAAAATGCTGAAAATTTGTACACGTGAATGAGAGTGTGTTTTGGGAGAGAGAGGAGTGTTTGATTTGTTTTGGGATTTGTTTTTGATAAAAAATGTGTTAGAGTCACGTATGAAAGTAAGGTGGGTTACGGAGTAGTAACGGAGGGAAGTATAGGTGGGTAAAGTGTCAAAAACGAAACCATGGGTAGGTAAATTAATTTCGGGCTAAACCATAGGTGGGTAATCTATAATTCCCCCTTAGATTAATTTGCTAATTTCACTCAATCTCTCTATTGACATGAATGCACATGTCCTTGAACCATATATCTTTAAGCAACCAATACCTTTTTATTGGTACATATCACTTAGATTAAATCCATCCAAAGCATGGGCAAGGATTAAGTCATTATTCTCATGGATAATGACATTATATAGGATTTCCCATTTGGTACTATTGACTTGGGACTGAGTGTATTCCCATATGAAAAATTCTAACCATAATCATCAAAGTTATGCTTAAAATTAGACTACATAATTAGGAAGGTGTTAGAAAAAAAAAATAAAGGAATCCAGAATTCCTGAAGAGCAATAAGTCTTTAAAATATATATGAGTCATTATATCAAGTTAATAATATAAAATTAAAAGTATAGATCCACGAAAATGATAGACACAATGTTTTAGCTAATGTTTTATCTTTTGATACTTTAGGTCTTGTGTTTTACTTTTTAAATGCTACCAAATTAATGTTGTGTTGTCATTTTCTTTCTTTTTGTTATATAGTGGTTAGTTTTACTCTTTTGCCTTTCAAATATATAGCAAAGAGGAGAATAACTGTATAATAATATTTTTAAATTATATATGTGGTGTCTTCATTGTTGTTTTACGAGGTCACATGTTTGACCTAGTATTATTTGGTTAAAAAAAAAATTTACAATTTCAAAGTATATAGATTTCGAGTTGGTTTCAAGAAAAAAGAAAATCATTAAGTGGAGCTTTTAATATTTTTTGGTTGATGGTGAAAGAATGGGAACTAGGTAGGTAACACAATTCGGAAGTGTTTCAAAAATGCACTTGGTTCATAATTATCTTTCTTGGGAAAAAAAAGTAAAATTCTATTATTCTTAAATCAATTTTTGTGATAAATTCATTCTTATTTCCAAATTCTAGCATGACTTTTGAGAAAATTGTGGAAACTATAATTTTTTTTTATAAAAAAAAACTATGCTTTTAAGCAAGATTGATTTAATTCTTTTTTCGAAGAAAATTTGGTTTTTACTAAATGAATTATTTAAATTTACTAATCAAAATCATGGGAATTATTGAATTAACTATGACTATTTTGGGATACATTTTTTGTAAAATATGTTTTTGTTTTTTTTTTTGGGATTGTTCCTATTTCAGTTTGTATAATTTCATAGATGATAATTGCTTGCATAATTATCAAAATTGTTAATATATTTTTATGAAATTTAGCATTGATGGATGCTTAAACAATTTCTCTTAAGTTCTAGAAATATTATCTCTTGTGGAGATTAATCTCATAGTTGTTGTTAGATTAAATGATTAAATTTACTATCTTTTAATAGTTTAAAGTACTTTTGGGATAATTGATAATTTAACATGGTATAAGAGCATAAGATCTTAGATTTAATGATTAAATTTATCATCTCTTAATAGTTTAAATTTTTGAGACAATCGTCAATTTATTAGTTGTGAATGTCATGAGCATGGATTATATACTCTAGCACCATTAATTAAAATTTTAGAACAATCGTTAATTTAACCGTTTAATAGTTGTGAATGTCATGGGCATGGATTATATACTCTATCACCATTAATTGCAAACAAGTTGAAACATTGAGCATTTACATGAGAGAACTATGGTGGACAAGCTAATCTCATCAAGCTTGTAAACATATGCTATGGATTGTTTTGATATGTTCTTTGATTTAATAAATGATGATTGTATTAGTTATGAGATATAGTTGAAAGCTTTGATAACATGATTAGTCAGTGACTATGGCTATTCATTACCATGATTCGTGATACCAGAAAATTACAAATTTGGTATTTTCTTTCTTGCCTTTTATGTAAATATCATTTTAACCACCTAACTATTTTACCAGAAGGAATATTCTTCAATGTTTTATTTATCCACGTTTTTATTATTATATATGTTTCGCATATTTTGTGTGCTTTGGTTTCATATTGAGTTACAGGATTGCTAAATTCGGCGGAAGAGCAAGACTTGCAATATAGAAAAATTCAAGTGTCTCATTTTGAATTACGATGTGTAATAATTTGTTCAGGATTGTCTTACCTGATTCTAGATGTTTTATATTTAAGTTTTAAAACTATTTGAAATTATCTAGTATGTTATCATGCTTTTAGTTTAAATAAATAATGTATTGCTAGGTGTAATTTCCTTGTCAAGTAAGGTTTATTTTTGAAGTTATATTTTGTTTTGTTAGATGATTTGAAATTTTTTGAATAATGAATGCAAGATGTATTTTTTTGGTGTATTATAATTTGCTCCAATTATATTGGGAAAAGGCCTAGGTTGATGGAAGATTAACGAAACATACCAAATAGCTCACTGCTAGCACCATCATGATGGTCTCCTTCCAATCGAATCAGGACCTAACCCAGTCAAACTAGACTGGTCGAACCGCAACGAACCAGCTTACCTGAACCACAATGAACCAAACCAAATCTCCATGACCCTAGACTCTAGCCAAGTTTGATTGTTGACTTTGATAATCTGATTAGAGTTGACTTTCTTCAACAGATCGAGTGTGTTGCATTTTGTTTTTAGCATAGATTCTGATTTTGGGGTTCTACATCTACGAAATTCGTCAACTCATTTATGTGCTTCATCTCGTCAACGGTCCTCAGGCTCTCAATTAATGTAGCCTTTTTCAGGCCAAGCAAGCCATCCTTGGTCACTAATGCAACCTATTTAGGCATATGTTGTCTTTCGGCATTCATATATTGTCGCTGGTTGCTGTGATAATTAGAAATTTGTACGTTCATTCTACACTATATATTCTCTATCCATATTGTGCAGGGATGGAGCTAGAACTTAGAGTTAGGAGGGGCAATTTTGCTGTTGGTTGTGTGCAGCGACTTCGGCCTTTGACTTTGTTGCTACTTAGTCGCTTAATTAGCTGCTAGTTGTTTAAAATTTTTAAAGGGTTAGATTGTTTGTTTTAGGTAAAATTGGTTGACTAGGCATAATTTTTTTTTTTTAGTTTTACTATTGTTAATTTTTGTTGTTGACCTAATTTTTTTGCCTTGTATATTTCTTTTTTAGATTTTAGACTTATAAATATTTTTTAATGGTCTTTAAAATGAGGAAAATGTTTGAACTACAAATTTTTTTACAAGTTGCTGATAATGTAAGAGATGAACCCAAATGCGAATCAATAAAAATTTGCTATCTTAACAGTTTGTAAAAATGTTATAGAAAAATTTGTGATTATAACAATACTCTTCAAAGAATCAACGATATTTTTAAGGGAGCAAAAATGTAATTTTCTAAAACAAAATTGCTAAAACTAGTACCCATATATATAATAATATATTAAAAAAAGGGGGGGGGGGGTGAGGTGCATTGCCCCCCAAGCCCAACCATGGCTCCATCCATGCATATTGGTCATTCATGGCCATCTTCAAGGTATTTGTAATTTATCTTCATGAGTTCAATTTTCAAAATCAAGTTGTTTTCAAGCTTCCACCTCGAGTTTGAAGGGAGATGTGAAAGATATTATGTTTATGAGTTAATTATGTATTGGCCTAAGAGGCCCAATTATATAGTAAAGCCTATGAATACTTAACCCAAACTCCTAAATTTTATACATATCCTACTTAATTAGGGTTTATTGTCAACAACAATAATTGAGAATATAGTAAAGATGTAGCCATTAAGAGTTTTCCTCCATGGACATAGGCCGTTAAGACGGACCACGTAATCTTTGCATTCTCTCTCTTCTCTATATACTCTCTTTATTTAACTATATATTCTAACATGTTCAAATTAACTTTGAGTGGATGTTTCATTAAAAAGAAGAAAAAACTTTGAGGGATGATTAAATAAGCTACACCATAAATATCATGGACTGAGCTTTTGTAATTCACAATGGTTTTAACTTTTAAGGTCATTGGGGTGAGGGAGGGGGATGGCCTCCTTGGGCTTTTCAAATTGTCCCCCTCCCCCACTATTTTATTAAAAAAAAAATTAATTAAATTACGGTCAAATTTTATATAGTAACCCTTCAGTTTTAGGGAAAAAACTTACATACTATATCTCACTATTTTCTTATAATATTTCATTTTTTGCCATATGTATATGTGTGTGTGTGTGTATATATATATATATATATAGAGAGAGAGAGAGAGAGAGAGAGAGAGAGAGAGAGAGAGAGAGAGAGAGAGAGAGAGAGAGAGAGAGAGAGAGAGGATGTAGCCAATTATATAGTAAAGTCTATGAATACCTAACCTTAACTCTTAATCTCTATACATATCAAGTTTAATTAGGGTTTATTGTCAACAATAATAATTGAGAATATAGTAAAGATGTAGCCATTAAGAATTTTCCTCCGTGGACATAGATCGTTAAGACGGACTACATAATCCTTGCATTCTCTCTCTTCTCTCTATACTCTCTTTATTTTTCTATATATTCTAACAAGTTCAAATTAACTTTGAGCGAATGTTTCATTAAAAAGAAGAAAAAACTTTGAGGGGTGATTGAATAAGCTACACCATAAAATATTATGGACTGTGCTTTTGTAATTCCCAATGATTTTAACTTTTAAGGTCATTGGAGTGAGGGAAGGGGATGGCCTCCTTGGGCTTTTCAAATTGTCCCCTTCCCCCACTATTTTATTAGAAAAAAAATTAATTAAATTTCGGTCAAATTTTATATAATAACTCCTTTCAGTTTTAGAGAAAAAAATTACATACTATATCTCACTATTTTCTTATAATATTTCATTTTTTGCCATATAAAGCATGTTTTCATAAAAATATATTACTAAATCTATTTGGTAAAGCAAGGAGTCTTGTAACTCAATTTGTTAGCATTTTTTAGGATATCCAAGACATCCCATATTTTTTGAAACCAAATTCTTTTCATTTTGCATTTAAAGAGCTAGAGATACGGAAATCCAAGGAGTTTCTTTCTTTTCTTTTTTCTTTTTTTTTTTTTTTTTGAGTAGAAGAAAAGTTCTAATTGTTTATGGTTAAAAGTTTGGGACATGTTATATGTTAGGTTTTAGACCCCTATAAACACAGTTTGTTTAACCAAATTTACAGCCAAGTTGCTACTTAGTTCAATTAAATAGATCTAGGTTAAACAAATATCAGTCATATCACAAATAGCGGAAAATTAAAGAACGCAGCGAAATGATGATCGAGGAAAATAATGTAACTATCCAGTTTCAAGGTAAAAAACCTAGGGATGATTTAATCTAAACAATCTACAAAGCAACAATTCACTAATAGAATGGAAGTTTTATAAAAGACTTAATCCTAAATCTAATACTACCTCATGTAGTACTTACGTGACCACACGCAGCTCTAAATCCACATACTCTTTTATAATGAATTTGTTGCATACAAACACTCCAGTTTGTGACTTTGTGTACCCCACTCAAAGATTTAGATCATCAACTTTGATTGACTTGATTTGCAGCAGCTTATCTCAACCGGTATTAGTAATTGGATCTTCTTTCCAGTAGATACTTGTTGAGTTAGAAGGTTACAGAACCTCACAGATCTCACAGGAGTAACTCACAAGCCTTGGAAAACGTGTATTAGGGTTTCCTTTTTATACTTAGCAGTGTTGGACTCAAACCCTAAACATTTCGTGGGCTTTTGGTCCTGATTTAAAATCTGCAGAAATCTAGTCTTAGTTGGTTGAAGGACACACTCGATCAGTCGAGCCATACAATTTCTAAATTCCTCTTTCTACACCTTGTATATTCTTGAATCTTGACTTGTATCAACTTGAGTAATGTCTAAAACTCTTCAAAGACACTAAGATCTTATACTAGACTAGTTTTTGTACTCGGTTTGCCAACATACAGCAAATTTAGTTCCTAAACATTTAATCCTAAATGTTTAGAACCTAACATTATAACTTTTTCATCCATAAATTTTTTAATTTATTTTCTTCTTTATTATATTTCTCTTTTTATATTGTACATGTTATGGTATATAAAAGTGACATTTATTTTGTGGATTTAAAAATTAGTAATAAATTTAGCTTGGCCCCCTTGAAAAAAAGTTCAAACTCTGTTTAACATTATCATTTGGATTAAAATAACATGACCATATAATTTGAAAATCTAATTGTTAAATTGCATGTTTTTTTTTATGTTCTTAACACACATGTCTAACTTATTTTTTATGCATAATTTTAAACTACAAAATTTTGAAATTTAAACATTTTATTGATTACATAGTTATTGATCTTTGATCTTCAGAAAATTTTGCAAGCATCAAAGATATAAGAAGAAAATGTAATCCAATGGTGGATTTGTCAAGATTCACATCCAATAAAAAGATATTGATTAGAGTTGTAGCCTTAAACCATAACCGAGTTTGTTGCCAGACTTTTTCCTTATCATATTAGAGATTAAATTTTATAAGGATATGGTGTAAAACCCAAATTTTACTCCTTCAATTCCAACATGCCACATCATCATATTATATATTAAAGAATAGGCACAAACATACTTAGCTAGTTCTAATATCTATTTGAAAATCCAAATAATTTATGAGTTTATTGAGATGTTATTATGTGTGGTAGGATCTATTGAGTTTTAAGTAAAAAGCTGACGTGATAATTTCTTATTGGATGGTGTAAAACAAGAGTTTTACACCCCATCCTTGTTGAATTTGAACTCATCATATTACGCCTATTTTGCTCTCTTTGAATGCGTATGCATATGAAATTAATAATAAAGATGTAATGTTGATCTTTACACCATGAACGTAAGTTGTCAAAATAATAATATCTTGTATTCTCTATTTTTCTCGTCAATAATTCATCTTAATATTCCTATATATATATTTCTAATATAAATCACATAACGTTTTAGGCCAAACTCATGTTTTTGTATACATATTTTTGGCCCTTCAAAGGTCTAAGCATGGAAAGTTCATTAATCCGAACATTCTTAAACATGTGTGGAATAATATATCCGGTGTGTTACAACTTACAAGTGCTTGTTTTACATCCAGTTGTGGAAGCTAACAGCATAGATGACAACATGCTAGGCTAAGCAGGCAACTTTTAAAAGATATATTGAAATTTTCTTTAGTATACAATGGTAACACAAAGTACCCCATATACTGTTGAAATGAGAGTTTTGTGAACTGTATACGACATTTCTTTATACATCGGCAACACAAAGTAGCCAGCATAATGAAAATCAGAAAAAAGAAAAAAGATTACTTAGTAAAGATATCAATCTTACACTTTGACTAAGATTTGCATTTCATGCACACATAGGCATAAGGCCTACATGATAACTAATCTAAAACTTAATACTAAATCTACTTGGGAAAACTTGTGTCATCAAATTCATCATCTATAGCTGACAAAAACATTTCGTCAGGGCTTGAAAGCTCCGTTCCATTATCTTCATCATCGCTGTTGCAGAACCATTGCGTAAAATTGCCTTTCCTCTCATAAACTCGGCATAAAACCCACTTACTACAATCCTGTAATTAACAAAAAGGGGAAATAAACTAACTGAAGGTAATTAAGAGTGCCATTAATTTATACTCCAAACTTAATTGTATGAAATATAAGAATAAAATGTTTGACTTTATGCTTCACTAATCACATCAATCCTATTATATTGTTACATGTCTTTTTTCTCCTTTATAAAGTAATCAAAGTTAAAAAATAAAAAATAAAAAAATAAAAAAAAAGAAGAAAAAAATTTAGGGAGTATAAAGTGGAACACTAATGGTTGGACTTGGACGTATGGTTTCTATTAAAAATTACACTATATATGGAATAAAAATCAATTGTTCCACTTTTTGTGTTTCGCTTTAGAATAAAAATTATTTTTCTCATTTTAAATTCCATCAATTACAACTTATTACATATTTTTCTTTTCTTTCCATAAAAAATAACCAAAAGGAAAAAAAAAAAAAAAAAATCACACATGAAAAGTTGATGTAGAAACAGTTTAGCATTTACTCACTATTTTTCGTTTTCCTCTTCTGTTGTGCAATGCACCCCTCAAATCATGGTTGCAAAGATGATATTCTTGCATTATCCAATCAGTTTCAACTCCACCTGGAGCTTCACCAATGTAGAAGACAAGATATTTCTTGATTCCCACTTTGTTACCAGCACTGGTGACTATAGGTTCATCAATAATACCCAATTCCATCCAATATCCATTTTTTGTGATACAATTTTCTGTCACCTTATTGCTGAAGAAATAGTACACACTTCCACTTGTCAATGCCTTACCTATATATACAACACAACCCATATGATTCATTAGCTATATATATGTAATGAAAATGATCAATAAGTCATTTTATTACATGTCTAGAACTCTAAACAGAAATATATAGAACAAGACACAAAAAAAAAAAAAAATATATATATATATATATATATTATAAAGAAACATGCCATTGAATTCCCAAGGATCATGCAGACAAAGATCAAGATCTGGAATTATGTCAGGATGACGTGGTAAGAGTGAGGCCTTGCGAAGGAGAAAATGAAGGACAAGTTCTTCATCAGTTGGACAGAAATGGAAACCAGGGGGTAGGTTGACACTGCCATCTCCCATCCTATAACAATAAATATATGAAACAATTGGTCAAAGAAAGTATGTTAGTAATATTGAGGTTTTTTTTTTTTTTTGAATGATAGTAATATTGAGGTTTGAAACTTTGGTCAAGTATATATTTATAGTGCTTTGGAGAGAGAGTGATTGCTTGATTACTGTTCAAAAATGGAAATGAGTTGGTCGATAAAAGACGGCTGTCTTAGTAGTACATATTAAACAAGTCATTTAAGGATAAGGATCAAAATCATTCTTCCACTTCAAGCAAGCCATTAGAGTTTTTTAATACATGAAAACAAGAGAACTTGTGGAAATATTACGTTTTATGTGTACATGTCTTAGTTTGATGATGATATATGGGACAAGTATTAAGTTAAACTTTTTTTTTTTTTTTTTTAAATAAAAAATTTCAAAATGTTGATGTCTTGACAAAATTGTAAGGCTTAAATATCCTTTTACACTCGTTCACATACATTATTTAATACATATATCAATAATTAATATGAGGATGTTTATATTCTAACACATAAAAATATATGTGAAAAAAGAAATGTGAAATAGCTGAAACCCAAATAGTAAGTACTATTAATAGATCAAACGAATGACTGTTAATGACTATTGGGTCAACCCAAAGCCAAAGGCAAAGGGAAAGAAAAAAGAAAAGTAAAAGATAAAAAAGTACTAATAATGCTAATTAATATCCATGGACAACCATGACATAGCACCATTTTCTCCGCAGCCATTGCAAATTATGGTTTACAGTGCATAAAGGAAATATTATACTCGACACACATAGAATGTGTTTCAAAACAAGGCTAAAGTAAAATGTAAAGGCGTCAAAATGCTCAACCTTTTACTATATATCAACTACAAAGTGGGAAACTAAGTAATTATGGTCCATACGTGCAGCTTTCATATGGCTAGTCTTTTTCCAACAAGAATTCAAAAAGGCTAGGAGGGAAATACTCTCTCTCTCTCTCTCGGTAAAACTTAACTACAATTCCTAGATAGATGCAGCATATTGGGTTTCTGATCAATTGAGTTCAAACGTACACTTGGATACATTAATATAAAAAAATGTTATATTTTCAAAGACAATTAAATTCAATGTAATTGAGTATTTGAATTCGATTAAGTTATTTTGTGTTTTTTTTTTAAAAGAGGTTATTTTGTCTCTAAATTAAGTTTTACCCTATATCAATTATTTAGTATTACCCTTCTATATAAATTGGTTGGTTTGTCTAATCAACATGTCCAAGTGGCTATGCTATCATAGCAAAGTGCTCATAACAACTCTCCAATGAGGTGGCTCCTCAAGGTTTAACTGAGATCTTAATATTGACAGAAGGAGATAAAAACAGGTAAGGATTTCAAACAAATTCCTATGTCCTATCACTATAACATGGAGAGAATGGATTGTGTAGAAGTAATATTACATGATTCATGTTGTCACAAAAGTTAAAGAAACCCATGACCTTGACATATGTAATTATCAGTTTATAACCCTATTGCTGATTTTTTGTTTCTGAAATTTATGATTGCTAAGTTGACATTAATATATAGTTGATGCTTTATCTGATCCAAAAAGGAAAAAAATTTGATGCTTTATATAAATTGTTTTTCAAAATAATTTTGCTGACACTCCATACTAGCTTGTCCTTATTGTACACAATCATGAAAAAAAAAGATCCTAATATTCATAATAAAATTTTCAAAATGATATTAGATATGGATGGAAGAGTTAGTGGACAGAGTTTGAAGTATTTGACCTGTCAATCTTTGTCCGCATTCAAAGGAGTATATGTCTGGGTTATATTGAAAGCACAGGTTAGCTACTGTTTTCAAAAGAACTGGTGGCTTTCTTTAAGGGCCCCAAAAATAAAATGGAACACCCTCAATCGTCATTCCTTGTTAAGAGGGCATGCATTTCCATTGATTACGAGTCATTTTCTACCTTCAAAGTAAATTTTGTCTTGTCATTATCTTAATAGAAACATAAAGAAATCAATTTGATAAAACAATTAAACCCCATTCCCATTACGTATATATTCAATCAACAAAGCTTCCTCACTTCATGGCTATCACAAACAATAATTACAATTTACTAAAGGTATGGAATCAAGTTCTCTCTATGTAGTTGGTAGGTCACTTTTAACTAGCACGACTTGTTCCCATGACAATTGTTAGCTTACGTAGCATGACAATTCATGCTTATCCTTCGAACTGATAGAAACCATGATGTATAATGGACTTCTTCTGGCTACAGTTGTGACAGCTGCTTAATTTGTGCAACAAATTCTTTTACCTTGTCAAGCTTTTATGTAAGATATATATGGTTGCCTTTTTCAACCAAACTCTTAACACCTTTTTCTTCGTAAGAATGATGTGAAAGTACAACTTATACCAACCAAAGTGGTTTATATTTAGTAAGTTTTTTTTTTTTTTTTTTTTTTTATAGATATATTTAGATCTGTTTAAATACTGCTTATTTTACTGAAACTGAAAATTTATTGCTGAAAATATTGTAAATAAAGGTAAAAGTTAGTTGAAACAGTACAGTGAGCCTATGAACCGTACCAAAAAGTGCAGTGAAACCTATAAATAATAGCAAAAATAAACTAAATAATAAAATAATTTATAATTTTCATTGCTTTCTAAACGCACACTTAGTAAATTAATTCTTTTGTCATCTTTTCTATCCATCTGAATTATTTAGTTTGTTCAAGGCAAGTTGTAGTAGATATAAAATCAGTTTCTCAAAATAATGAAATAGAATTAGAATAATGGAGTAGAGATGTTCAAATGACAACAAAGCATATTCATGATGTTCTTTTAAAATTTGAGGAGACAGCTCTGTTTGAAGTGACACCTATATTTGTACTACGTGTGGCGTACAGAATGTTTTTCCTGTACATTAAGCTTCCAAAGCTTCATCATTGGTATGTTCCTAGTCGGTATCAATGGACGAACCTGATTTCCTATTAAGAACAAAGAGAATAGAGGTGAAAGACACCGGGATCAGGGACGGATCCACAGGGGGGCCAAGGGGGCTCGGGCCCCCATGGTCCAAAGAAAAAAAAGGAAAAAAAAAAAAAAAAAATTGGGCCCCTAGCCGGGGAAAAAAAATTAATGATTATATTTTTTTTATTTCTAGAATTGTGCCTCACTTTTCCAAAAATTTTGACTCCCTCTCTTTTATTTAGCCTAACCCAACTAGCAACCACCAAACTCAAAAACTTAACAAAAACAAAATTTTAAAATAAAAAATAAAAAATCTCAGTTAGCTCAGTATTAGAGTACTAGTATTAAGTGTTATAAATGAAAAATATTAGTATTTAGAATACCAAATATCAAAAACACTACTGTACAAGGCATTTCAAATGCTATATTAAAGTAGTAAAATTAAATTTTGGTTTGTGAAAAAAAAAAAAATATATATATATATATATATATTTGCAACAGTTGATGTTCTTAAGAAACAATATTATTTATTTATTTATTTATTTATTTATTTTTTTATCTTTGTTGGTAAATGATTGCATCTTAATGTATTATGAAACAATGATTTTGTGTACTGATCTTGGTTGATAGTTTGTTAGTACTATACGGATACTTATTTGGATTTTTTCTTCTTCTTATACTTCGGCCCCTCCTAACTTGAAATCCTAGGTCCGCCCTTGACCAGGGTGTTGCCAACCATAGGCTCTCCGATGCTTAAGTTAGATAATCTCTCTTTTGAAATCTATAGCATATACTGCAATATGATGTCTGTGAGATTACTTAATTGAGCTAGCTGGCTTTATATAACCAGTACTCGGGTTAATGCATTTGTCCCTTAATCTCCACTGGACGTTGCACCTGGGTGAATTACTTCATTAATGGCAATGAAGTCTCTCCTTAAATGAGCGTTTGTAACGTTTGGGCGGCAACGGCTCATAAAGAACTTTGTAACAATCTTCTTGCCGTTACTCATTGCTAGCTGGATTGGTAGAGTGATTTTTTACTTTAATGTGCTTACAGTCATTCATTGTAATGGACGGCCATTTAATCACTACTCGTCAATAATAAAGAGACTTATTACCTCTTAATTTCCTTAAATAATTACTTCTGTGTTTAGTGTTTGCTATGAGTAGATCTCGAAACGGTCTTGAAAATCATGGGTAATTCTAATTCAGCATGTAAATAGTCATCACTTTGTTGGTCAATAACAATTCTTTATGGTAATGAAACTATAAACCCTACTTCGTACCAAAAAGATGCCAATTTTCAGGATATATATATAGTACATATCGAGCAATAATCTTAGTACACCTAACCTTCCAGTCGCCTTAATCAATATGTAATGTTAATCACAGACATATAGGGACGGTTTAGTCAATTTATTTATTTTTATGTGAACTAGTATAGCGGGTGTGTAGGCCAGAAGTCACGTGTTTCTATTATCCTTAACACCAACATAGATGATAAGGGGTGGGTTCCAGTTAGGAACATATCTAAGGGCCCAGGCCCACCTTGTCCTAATTTTATTTTTTACTAGTTATATTTTTCATTTTCGCAGTTGGGTTTCCATCTTTCAAAACCTTAGGCCCATCTCTCATCTTTCAAGCTACGGAGCTTTAGATAGACTAATTTTTTATTTTATTTTATTAGTTATATCTTTCATTAGTGTTTTTTTAATTATTTTTGTCTTTGTTGATAAATGATTGCATTTTAATATATTAAAAAACAATGATTTTGTGTATGTGTCTTTGTTATTAATTTATTAATACTATATAGATAACTATTTGAAGTTTTTTTTTTGCTATACTTCGCCCCCTAGCTTGAAATCCTAAATCTGTCATTGTTCTAGTTAGTTCAACTGGTAAAGTCTCTTTTCATTGAAT
The DNA here is from genome assembly GCA_028535165.1 of Quercus tomentella. Lineage (NCBI taxonomy): Eukaryota > Viridiplantae > Streptophyta > Magnoliopsida > Fagales > Fagaceae > Quercus > Quercus tomentella. The sequence goes on from JAPQVY010000122.1 coordinate 16,823,068, forward strand.
AAGAGATTTGAGATTTGATCTTTACTTACATAAAAAACCAATTGATGTCTTGGTCTAATGATAAAATTAAAAGATAGCAATCATCAAGAACGGACACCATATATTGAAATAAAACCCTACCAATATCTTAAAAAAAAAAAAAAAAATGAAGAAGAAGAAGAAGAAGAACAACAACTAGGGTGGAAATGTAAAATTTTTCCTAAAAAAATTTCAAGCATAGAGAAATAGAACTAACATATAAAACATACTATTGTAACTATTTTTTTTTTTTTTTTTTGAGAAACCAAACTGGGAATTTATTATCAATCAAAAACAGAAATCTTAATGAAAAAAAAGAAAAAAGAAAAAAGAAAAAGAAAGAAGCTAACGGAGCAAATGTCTCCAAGTAAGTCTTCTAACCAAACCTGTACTCCGAACTAGCTTTAGCGTTTTTTGCCAGAGCGTCTGCAACCTTATTACTGTTGCATTTTACATGACAAAAATCAATCTATAACTCAGGACCTTACTATTGTAACTTAACCATAAAAGTATCCAATAGTTTCAAACTTACATAACTAAAGACGAATTCATTACTTCTTTCTTTTCTTTTCTTTTTTCCTTTTTTTTTTTTTTTTGGTTGAGAATACTAAGTATTAATACACACACACACGGGGAGAGGGGATAAGGTTTTTAAAGAAACTTACAGTGGTGTATATCCAAAATAACCTAACTCTTGGATATACAACACAGACTTTAAACCTCTTTAACGAATTCATTACTTAACTAAATGAATTGGATATAGCAATATAATACAACTAAACACACTTTTAATTAGGTTAGTCAATCAAATATTAGAAAGTTATAATTGAATATTTTAATGAAATTATGTGTTTGATTTCTATGATAAATTTATTTACTAGTCATTAGTTATATATTTTGTTGGGTTATAGATTGATCCCACTAATTAATTCAATTACCAAAGTTAATTAATTATGTCAAATTACATGCAATATGTGAAGGCACGAACAAATCACCAAATAAACTAGAGTGCATAGGAAATTAAATTGACATTATGATTTGTTGACTAATGGGGAAAACCTCTCACAAGGCAAAAACTCTACCGGGTGATTTTAAGGTCACTACTCTCAAGAATCACTAATCAAAATCAAGAGATTACAAGTACAAGGAATCTCTTACCCTAAACCTGGTATATCCCAAAGTACTAACCTACAGTTGAATCCTTATACCAATCCCCAATTGGAATTGGTCTTAATTTTGTAGAGATTTCTTCCTTTTGTATTGATCTCAATACGTGACTAACTCCTTCGCACAAATCCCAGTACGTGATTAACTCCAAGAACCTGAATCTTGTTGTTGAATGCAAAGTTCTTCAATACACTTTGAAGAGATGGAAGCACTTGGTTACAGAATTCTAAGACACATATGAACGCAGTAGCTTCACAATAAGTGTATCTCTTCTCTATGTGAGTCTCTATGTGTATGATGACTTTAAAATAAACCTTTTATATTCCCTAGAAGTTTAGTGAACAAAACCCTAGTAATTCATGTCATCATGGGCCAAAAAAAAGATTTGAAAATTTCTGGATCTACGTAGCTTGATAGATCGAGAGATATTGAGCTTGTATCGAGCTTGTGTCGAGACTAGTGCCGAGGTACACTTTTTCAGCTTTTTTTTCACTTGTTTCTTGGTGCAGTCTTCATGTCTTTAATAATACTACTTGTTAAAAAGTCCTGAGACATACTTTATTATATTTTAGAAACCACTTAGAACTACCCAAATACAAGTAAAATACGTTTTGTTGAAGAATTAGCCAACTAATGAATAATATGACCCTAACAACTGGGATATTACATACAAAGAAAATCAAAGAGACAAGTATATATAGAAGTGTGGATGTGGATTGTTGGAAGACTTAGACCCCAATTAAATTAATGAACTAACCAAGTTGATTAATTATTCAAATTATGTAATGGCCCAGTTGTGTTTACAATGAGCACATTATATTCCATAAATTAAATACAGGGGAAAGTAAATTTGACACGTATGATATAGTTATAATGAGAAAACCCTGATGGAAAAAACCTCAACGGGTGGTTTGAATTTTATCACCAGCTTGAAGAATTAAATATGTAAAATGAAAGTTACAACAATGCAAAATATACCTGATTCTCTTAGTATTGCTATAGTTAAACTTACTCATGTGACCACATGTAATTCCAACCTAGTTAGACTCTTCTACTTCATGAATCTCTTCGGTGCGTGGATACTCAATCCATATCTAACTCATCACACAACTTTTTGATGTAGTAGTTTTTGTGTTGATGACTTCACTAGAATACTCTGGATCTTCAATGGAGACCAGAGATGCAGCATAGTACAAAACCCTTGGTGCATATATGTCACAATAGTTTCTCCAACTTTCACTGTTCTCTCTTATCTTATAATGACCTAAAAGCCTTTTTAAATGTCATGGAACCTCAATGCATGGATTTCTAGGTCACTTGGTCACCATGGTTGTAGACTGAAAAGTCTGGAAAAATAGAGCTTGACTTGTTGACTAGAGTCGAACTTGGAGTCAAGGTTTAATGAACCTTAATCGGTCACCTTGTAATTGAGCCTGCAAAACCTCTTCTTCTTGAGCAATTTCTTGACCTGTATTCTCGTGTTTTCAATGTACAACTTCAAACACATTCTTGGACACTAAAACTCAACCTAAAAACATTAAATTACATTTTTGGAAATACGGTTGCCAACACTAGATACATTTGATCCTAACATGAACCAAACTGCTAAGTTTAAAATGTATACAAACTGTTAAAGTTTACTGAACATGTGTGCAGATTAAATCAAGCCTGTTAAGGGAACTGAGTACGTGCATTGATCAAGTATGTTACATGGTAGTTAGTTTTTTTAATAGGAATAGAAACGCTTATAATTGGTAGCTTAGAGAGGGGATTTTGACCAAAGGTTTAGTATATATGATCATGTGGGTGTGAGCGTGTGTAATGTACTCAGATCAAATGCAATTTTTCTCTCAATTTCTTAGTTCATTCTCTCTATTTTCTTCTTTTAACTTAACTCATATTTCTCTTGATTGTTTTAATGCATATACTGCAAATTTTACATAGTTTGAAAGCCATATGATCATAGCTTCCTGCTCAACCGATTCCACAGCCTCGAATGCTTTACTTAGTTGTCCTCAAGCTCCAATATTTTTCTATCCAAGATCTCCAATGTTGTTTCTGTGAAGCTTACTAAAGGAGCTTGCTAAAGGCTAGCAGCAGTAGGACTAACTATAAACAATGAGAAATTGCTGCACAAAATATTGGAAGAGTTGCCATATTAGTACCATGCCTTTAGTTCTGCAAAAAGAACAAGGAGTGAGCCATTATCCTTTGAAGAAATCCATGAACCCTTAAACTCAGAAGAGCAGTCACTGAAAGAAAGACTCATCAAATGACTCCACACAGTACTCGATGGCCAAGGCTGCAACATTCACAGAACAAAAACCAGGAGTGAACTCTTTTACACAAGAATTTCATCCTCACCACAGCAAAAGCAGGGGCAAATCCAATTTTAAGGATGTATGGACGAAAGCCACGAAATTTAAAGGATAAGGAGATATTGCAAGTGATCTTCAAAGAATTGATCATTCCATTTTTAAGTAACACACAAACAAGCACCTCAGTATTTGAATGTACACTCAAGTTGCAATTATTGAAACATCCAATGCATCCTTTATTCATAGAGGTATCAACTATTGCTACAAAATGGGAAAAAATTACTTAAAAAAAAAATCACCCCATGAAGGGAAATATAAATACAATGACGTGTTGTATGGCCAAAGCACCAATCCTAATGCTATATGTATACTTTCCCGTTGCCTCCTCATCAGAAAAGGCAAGACTATAACTCAAATTTCCTCTTGGCGCACTTGTTGGCTTTCATAAGCTCCACTAAGGAGGGAAGAGGCTGTGGCACAGGAACATTCATTGTCCTATAAAACTTCCTCAATCTTTCACTATAGCTCTTTGATGATCCCATTGTTAAAGAAGCATTGTTAAGAACTTCAGTCTCTTTATCCACTGACTTCAAACATTGCACTTCAATATCTGCTATACCTGTCTTGCTTTCTGACTTATGGCATTTCACTTCAGTTTCCTCCTGGAATGAGAATTCTTCTACTTTGCTGGCAGATATTTGTGGAGGGTTATTGTTGATAGATGCAACTATTGGACCTTCATGTGAAAAACTAAAATCTTGGAGACCAAGTCTCGCTCTTCCAAATAATGTCACTTTTTTGCTTGGAGGGGATAATTTTATAAGTCCTTTTAGGCCAGTAGATACTTTTACTGGTTCAAATTGAGGTTGAGCATAAGTTTGGGTGTGCTCTTCAACCATAGGAGAACCACTAACACCTTTGATGGATACATCCAAATCTGGAGAACCTTCTGTGGCAATATCAAGAAGCTTCCAGATAGGGTCATTTGGAGCTACTTGATTGCCAAAGCAGTGTTTCTTAACAAAATCTAGCTCCATGGCCCTACAACTGGGGGTTGTTGAAACAACCCATTTAGGCACAAGAAGTTGCAGGGCCCATTCTAATTCTTCCTTGGATGAGTGAATGGAGTAACAAACATGCCAAACACCAAATTGGTCCCTTACTGCCTCATTCATTCTCAGTTTTCTTTGACTTTCATTCTCCAAGAACTCTTCCTCACATGCATACCACTGTGCTGATGGGCGGATTATGAGAGGGGCAGGCTGGCAGTGAGCTTGGGTCTCCAAAAGCTTTGCTTTTGCTCTTTCATATAGTTTAGGAAATCCATCTAATACCTGGAAGCGGGACGAGGAATCTTCAGAGATAATGTCAGGAAATGTTACGGTTAGAGCTTGGAAACACTCTGGATTAGAGGCTTTATCAACATAGATCTTGGACCCAAATGTTTGGGACACATTTGCCAGAATTTCTTCCTGGCCAAGAAGGTCACAGGTTAGATAAACCACAGGGGCATCAGGATGCTTCCATATACAATTAATAACCTATTTCATGGAAACGTAGTTTGAAATGTAAGAAGCAGATTGAGGTTATATTGATACTGTGACATAATAAATGTGCTTAACATTTAAGATAGAACTGTAGAGAAAAACAATCACATGCCCACACACGCACTCACTTCAACGAGAGAGAGAGAGAGAGAGAGAGAGAGAGTCATAAACTGCTAAGAAATATAATAATAAAACATAAACATGAAACTTTTTTATTATGCAAACAATCGTCAAGATTATAACAAGGAGCATAAAAGGTCATCTATTTTAAAATAATTTGAATGGAATATATTTCTTTCACAATTGGATGCCCTTATTGATTACTATTACTGATATATAATAATGTTAGTAAGAATTCCCAAAGCCTGCTTAAGTGCCTTACTTATGGACACTAAGATAATGATACGCATAACGAGAATGAACTGTGAATTAACAGCATCCATTTATGATATATACCTAAACCAGAGCTCATATTAACCTTGAGGTTAGATGCAGCAATAAAAAAAATGTGTAGAGGAAAATAAAGTATCCTAGTTTAAAATTAGGCCTACATAAGGGCTCATTTATAATTACACATCAAATATGAATGCCTGCTAAATGAATTAACCATTGATGAGGTTCGAAATCAGGTTTCTAAGGATATGCTATCTACAGAAAAATTTCATAATCCATAAATTACAGATGCAGAATATTGTTTCCACAAATTTTCAAAAGATTACCTTAATGTAAAACAAACTAAAACTACAAAGGAGCAAGCAAGATAGATACTATCAGTGGTAATAGCCATGAAAATAGATTTTGATTAAACCAAATACAAGTATATAAAGACAGTTGTATTATATTTGCACGTTCTGCACATTTCAATCTAACATGAGGGAAAAAAAAAAAAAAAGTATGTAGGGTTTACAGTAAGGTCATAATATACACATCGCAGCATGTTTGAGACCACTGATCACTTCATAAATTATAAAAGAAACATGAATAGAATGAAGACCATGGGTACCTGTTGGATTGCTGAGTGCTTGCTGGGAAGGTTCTGACGAAATCTCCCAAATGTGCAGTCTAGGAAAACATAATCAAGTTGACACCTTGGTACTTTTCCTTTCTTGCCAACAAACTTCTTTGGTAAACTTTGTACACACTCAGCCGTGAGTCTGCAATCTCCTGTGTGCAAGATATTACCAAAATTGCCTTCAAACAAGAACATTACAGCTCCTGAGGTTTACACAACCCATACCAGAAAAGGGACAATCTGTCAATAGAGCTTCTCAAAATCATTTTAGGTTTTGAACACAAATGAAAGAAAGAGATGAATGCATAATCAAATGGGGGATCTATTAGACAAGTAATTTATCAAAGGTGTATTGAACTGTATGAGTCTGCTGACATTTTATCTTTCGCAAATTTTAATGATTTTCCCTTGGCAACATGGCTCCTGAGATATCTACTAAGTTGATTGTGCTTCTTTGCTTTTGTAGAATAGCCTTTACTGACACACAAGCTCCCAAGTAGAAATTTCACTTAGGTGATGCATTAGAAACCATTTTCTTTTGTCAGTAAAACTTAGATATGGTACTTTAGGTCTATTACATTAGGTTCCCCAATTGAATTCAAACAACTAGACCTAGTTGCATTGAATTTAATTGTGTTTTAATGGATATACTGCTCCTAAGTTTCACCATTTTTTTTTGCTAAGAGCTGATGAGATTTAGAAATAATTGCATATACATTCTGCAAATTAAATGATCCAAGAATTTTTTATTATTTTTAAGATCTTTCTAAGCAAGTTTTACTAGCATTGTTGTTTTCCTTTAGTTGATTTTCTCCCATAATTCCTAAATCCAAGACATTCCTAGCCTAATTATGTCAATATGATGCAGGGACTTGAAAATAAACAATATAATAGAAAATGTTTATTGTGTATATTTTTGGAATTTGCTTGTGGGAGATATATTGTTGTGATATGGCACCATATCCTAATCTTATATTCTCTGCTCTGACTTCGTCTATTGTTTATTAGGTATATAATTTTCTTCTGTGCGGATACATTATTGCACATCATTTTACGTGACAAATTATTTACTTAAAAATGCAGAATATTAGGCCAGAGATACCCAACTGTTGCCCATGCTCTCTAGGGGAAATTCTGAACCACGTTAAAAGCCCCAACAAAAGACCAGCGATGGTTGAAGTAGTAACCATGTTAAAAGCCACTGACACTTAAAGGGCAAAGGGATGACACCTATTTACGAAGAACAGGGCTGTTTATTCCTTAAGGGCCTGTTTGGATTGAGGGGGGAGAGAGGGGGAGCAAAAAGGAGTAGAGAAGAGTTGGCCAAAAATTAGGCTAATTTTCAATCAACTCAACTCTACTCCCTCTCCCTCTCCCTTAGTCCAAACGGATCATAAATCTGTATTTAGCTAGACCACGGAGCAGAAATTTGATTCATCATGCCTGAACTCATAAAATAGAGTAACATCCTCCCCTCCCCAGTACTTATTTTTGTTGAAGTTATAGACTTTTTATTAAACTTGGCTTCATGCCATTCACTTAAATTTCTCTCCAAAATAACTTGGAACTACATATCTGCTTTGCCTGCTAACTCATCCCTCTCTAATTCTAAGGGTAACATCCACTCCAATCTCTATTCAATCGTAACCATTAAAAATACAACATATCATTATAAGATCAAATTTAAACAAATCCTATCCCTGAAATGTGCATATATAATACGAAATATCCAACAATAAGAACAAAATTATACGATTTCCACAAAACCCACACGAGCAAACGAATTAAACAACAAAATACAATACAGAGCCAATCAAAAACTATAAAAGAAGAACAATAAATTACCAGGGCAGTGATTGGCATCAAAAGCCGTGACAGTAAAAGCCCCATCAGGATCGTCCACAACCACCGATTGCCCAATTTCAATTTCCACAAACAATGAATCATCAAGCTGCACAAAACCCACAAAATCAAGCTCAACCCAAATTTTTAAAAAATTAAAAAAATAAAAAAAAAAACCCTGAAAACAGAGACAAACTTGGGGATAGTGTTGAAGGACTAGAGACTTCGTGAGAAGGGTTGAGTAGATAGGGAAAGAAAAGTGGGAAGAGATGCCAAAGGAGTGGTCTTTGTGGGCATGAGTTAAAAAGTGGTGCCTCTTTCTCTTTGAAGAAGAAGTCCATGTGTCCACCGAGAATGGTAGCCCTTTGGGCATTTCTATTGGCATTTTCCTGCTACTAATTTGTGTTGGGAGAAATGGGTTTGAGAGGAAAAATAAATGAATAGTGTTGTGAAAAAGTTTTCCTCACAGAGCTTCTATAGAAAGAGAGAATGAGAGGGAAGGAAAATAAAAACTTTTCCAAGTTGGGGGGAAATGTTTTGGATTTTTTTAAAAACTAACTACAAAACCCAAACAATATCATTAATTAGCAAACGTTTCAAACTAATTTCGTTTATAACAATTCGAGTTCAGTGGACTCGATTTAGGAAAAACTGATGTGGAGAAAACATGGAAATCGAGTTCAACGAACTCGGTTTCCATGTACAGAAATCGAGTTCATTGAACTCGTTTTCATTGGACTCGGAAAATCGGAAGATGGAAAACTAGTGCCATCTAATGTTTGGCTGCGTCTGCAGAAGATGGACCTTATCAGATCGTGCTCAGAGAGCTTGTTGTTGGGTTTGCTTGATCAGATAACGAAGTCTAGTGCCATCTAATGTTTGGCTGCGTCTACAGAAGATGGACCTTATCAGATCGTCTTCTTATTAGATCGTGCTCAGAGAGCTTGTTCTTGGCAAATCAATTTCTTGTGGGTACATGATCGTTTTCCATACATGGAAATCGAGTTCGTTGAACTCGGTTTCTGTACATGGAAACCGAGTTCGTTGAACTCGATTTCTGTACATGGAAACCGAGTTCGTTGAACTCGATTTCCATGTTTTCTCCACCTCAGTTTTTCCTAAATCGAGTCCACTGAGCTCGAATTGTTATAAACGAAATTAGTTTGAAACGTTTGCTAACTAATGATATTGTTTGGGTTTTGTAGTTAGTTTTTTAAAAAATCCAAATGTTTTTGTAAACAATTGAGGATAATGAATCGAGATCATTGAGTTTAAGCCCGACCCGACCCGTTCATCCATCATCCAACCGTGTTTATTACTTTATTTTCTATTATTTCTTGGGGACCCGTAGGATTATGTTTAAGTACCCTTCGATTTTGGCAAATGACGGAGGAGACTGTTATTTGGGTCTAAGGCGGTAGTGTTAACGTGTTAATGACTTAGGAGGAGTGTTAATTCAGCCCTCATGTACGAATATGGAATCCAAATAAGGTAGTAGTCTAATAGATTTTCTCCCTAGTGTTAACGTACTTAGGAATCTATTTGGTGGTTTTAGGAATTTTTTTTAGAATAGTTACTAACAAATTTAAATTATACAAAATTTAACAAAGAGATAATTTGAAAATATCAACGTTAACAAAAAAAAAAAAAGAAACACATACACACACAAAAATACATGAATTATTATAATTTTTTTGTACTAATAAAGAGAGAAAAAATAGAATAATAAAAGATAAAGTGAAAACTGAAAATGTTGAGAGAAGAATAATAAAATGAGAGAGAGTTTGAATGATAATAGAAAAGAGAGAGAGAGAGAGAGAGAGAGACGAATGATATTTGCTACAACTGCGAGTCAAACTAAGAAGAGTAAAATTGTTGCGACTGCAAAGCCAAAGAGAGCATAATTACAAGCATCGCCAAGGAGAACATACAACCACAGTATTTTTCTTGAACTACTTTTTAAGGAAAAATGAAATTTGAAACTATTTTTATATAATAGGCTGAACGAGTTGTGAATTTGAATAATTAGGGATTTTTATTTTTATTTTTTGAATAGGCTTTTTGTTGAATAATTTGTTTATTTGTTGTTGTTTGATCTAGTCTTGTTTTTGTTTAGGATATTTTTGTTGTTATTTGGGCTAATTTTTATTAAGAGGTATGTTTGGAGGGCCAAAACAATGTTCAGAGTAATGCTACATTCACAAAATTTTCACAAAAAATCTTATGCAATAAGGTGTTATTGGTGAGTAAAAAAATAATGTCAGTATTGGACTCAAATTAGAATCAGTAACAACTTACCACATAAGATTTATTACAAAATTATTGTGAAAATGTTGTAGATATAACATTACTCTTACTTTTATAGAACCAAATTCTTGTGATTTTCAAGTCATGGTATTCAACATTTTTATTAGGGCGGTCAAAATAGGTTAGTTTATTATAATTGAGTTCGGTTAATATATGCCCTTAGGGCATACATTAACAAATCCGTTTTTAAAAAAATTTTATCGGGAATTGAAAAAGCTGTCAAAACTTCTTCAACTCTCGATAAAACTTTTTCCAAAAATGGTATACTATTGTGTGTCCTTAGGGCACACATTAGTAAAATCCATTGTAATTTTATTTTGCAAGTATATATAAATATTTTTTGCTAGTCAAGGTGTCCTGTGACCTCCCTAAGTTAAACATGGAGCCGCCATTGGGTCTATAATCGAGCCTGGGTATTAAAAGACAGCCTTGTTTATTCATTTTATTTTAAACGCTAGTAGAGCTCAAGCTCATTATCAAACAAAAAAACTTGATTTATTTTTTTGTTTACTTTTTTTAAGCTCGAGCTTGTGCACAAATTACTTTTACCCCATCACAAATTTATGAATAATATTGCAAATAAGTTTTTCTCTAAGAGATCTCTATCTAGGAGCTTCTATATAGAATTTGAGGCAAGGGAAGGAAACTTTTCTAGGAGGGGATTTTGTAATTTTTAAAAATATATATATAAAAAGAGGTTAGGAAATTTTTGTACAAAAAGAAAATATGAAAAAAAAAGGGTTAAAGAGTATGTTCAATTTTTTTTAATATGAAAAAAATATATGGGTCATATAGAACTAATCGACCCATCAAAAACCTATCTTTTGTATCGTATATAAACATATGGGTCAGATCAAATTAACTCCAAATTTTATAATTTAATCTTTACAATCATAGGCCAACTTGCAAAATATAATTGAATTCTTGACTAAGTTAATATGATTTTGAAATTACATGTATGATACCTACTTCTTGCAGATGTGATTTGCGTTGATATAACCAAATCAAACATCCATCTATTATTTGAGCTATAACTTTGAACAGTGATTGAGAGAGACTGTTGGAGTAATCTTTTGTGGGTTTACTCTCCAAATTTTGGGTTTAAAGAGCTTGTTGGAGATGCTCTAAGTGAGTTGTGTGCATTGTGCTTGAAAAGTACACATACCAACTTCTGAGAATGGTTTGTAGTCTAAAGCTCTAACCAAGTTTATAGTCAAATTTGTCCTTAATCTAATGCATTATTTGGCATACCTGATTATCATATACAAACTCATCTTACTCGACATGCAGAAACTTGGATCTTATGGAGCTTCTTAGAAAAGTCGTGTATAAAATAGATTTTCTTTAATTTAAATTTAATGGTTCTCAACCATGATTAGGTCACTCCAAATTTTGCAATTTCGTCTTATCACTAGCAGAATAGAATTAACTCCTTAACAGATTTGACTAGCCAACAGGATCTTGGAAGAACATGAATGGAACCTATTACTCCTTATTCTATCTTGTTAGGCATTGTTATCACGTGATTACTTTTGTTCTTGAAAATTGGGTAACCATAGCATGGATATATGTGATTTGCATTAATATAAACAAATCATTCATCCTTCTATTATTTAACCTCGACCTTTGAAGAAAAACGTATTGACGAGGAATTGGTAGCAAGTGGGAAATACATCTTATTATTTGCTTGAATATATTACAACTACAAATTAAATTAAATAGTTAATTTTCAAAGCATAATATCAATAGAATTAAACATAGATACAAGTTTGAGGGAAATTATTTTGAGTTACTCACAAATGTATAAAACACAAATATAAGACAAGGTATAAGAAACATGCAGAACACTCCTTATGCAATAAACCATGACCATGCTTATCTAGTATGTCAGAAGAATCTCTCCATCCATTGTAAAACTTTGAAGGATCGTAGACCTTATGGGCCTGCGATACAACATAAAGAGGAAAATAGCAAACTAAGTAAATTATTTAATTAATACCAACATTAAGAGGGTGAAAACTATGATTTTTGACCTTCCATGTAGTCAAACATGTTGCATTAACTCCTAGAGCCAAGAAGAATGTCCCTGACCAAATGCAGCTCAGAAATGGCCTTGCTAATGTCCCATCGTTCTTGTGGCAAATCCACAGAGCACGCCACTCCAACCTTGACCATGGATATCAAACACTCCTCTTTTCTATTTGTAGGGCTAAAATTATGATTATCAATCACTTCATCAACATTATTTAAAAGCTTTGAGTCAACAATCTCCATTACACAATTAGGCAAGGCCATGCTAGCATAACGGTGAAGGCTAAAGCCTCCCTCAAACATGTGATCTGTGGGCCTCTTTCCTGTTATCATCTCTAACAATAGGATTCCATAGCTATAGACATCCCCTTTGGTTGACACCTCACTTCCTAGACCGTACTCTGTCATTCAGGATATTTGACATAAATAATACATTCACATGACAATTAGGGATCTAAAATTAATGTAATCATGGTTAATGTGGGAAAGCATATATTAACAATTAAAAGACCAGTAAATTTTTGTTACCTGGAGGAGTGTACCCGATGGTTCCCCTTATTCCAATTGAGCTGCTTTGTTTTGGAATTGTAAGTTCTGAAAGAAGTTTTGCAAGCCCAAAATCTCCAACATGAGCTGTCATATCATAATCGAAAAGAATGTTACTTGGCTTTAGATCACAGTGAATAACTAGCACTGGGCAATGGTGGTGTAGGTAATTGAGTGCACATGCAACATCAATGGCAATGTTTGTTCTTTGAAGAAGGTTCAAATTTTGTATCTCTGCTTGCTCGGTATTTGTTTCCAAATCCATATGTAACCATTTTTCTAGACTTCCATTTGGCATGAACTCATAAACTAGAGCCTTAAAATCATTTCCTTGAAAATCCACACTTGAGCAAGAAGTTATTATCTTCACAAGATTCCGGTGACGAATATTTTTCAAGGCGTCACACTCAGAGATGAAGCTCCTAAGAGCTCCTTGACGTTGAAGATTTAGTACCTTGACTGCAACAATTGACCCATCTTCACCAAGGATGCCTTTATACACTGAACCAAAACTACCCGCACCAATCAAATTTGTTAATGAGAACCCATCTGTTGCTTTGAGAAGCATTTGGTAAGACACTTTCAAAAGTGACTTTCTCAAGGTAGATCCTGAAGACTCATCTTTTCTTATATTTTTGTGCCAATAAAATAAGAAAAAGGACACTGTGGCAACTACAATGAGCACACATGCCACTGAAATTACAATTGTGAGTGCGAGGGACAACCTCTCTTTTTTAGTTAAGCAGCTGGGCAACATGAGTTCTGATATGCCCCCACAAAGCCTGCTGTTTCCGACAATAGATATTGTGCTAGCATTTGCGAACACTCCTTTTGTTGGAACCTCTCCCTGGAAATCATTAAAGGATAAATTCAAATTCTTGAGGGAGAGTTTCTCCAAGAAATTTGGAATTTGACTAGAGAAGTTGTTTCGAGAAAGATCCATGACTTGAATACCTCTCAAAGAACTCAGGGATGTTGGAATTTCTCCTTGAAATAAATTACCCTCCACATAAAGGTGCTCAAGGCTTGTGCAAGAGCCTAGGCTGCTTGGAATTTTACCAGACAACTTGTTCTCGGATAAGTTCAACATTGCTAAATGGACTAACTTGCCGACTTCTGATGGTAGTGATCCTACGAAAAAGTTTTGTGCTAAATTGAGTCTAATTGACAGCATGGAAATTGCAAAGAGTTGCTTTGGAATGGTACCATTGAGATTGTTTTGAGAAAGATCTAGCAACAACAAATTTTGACACTTTTCTATACTTGATGGGATAGTTCCTTGCAATTTGTTATTATTTAAGGACAGTTCATTTAACAATGATAGGTTTCCAAGGGTAATTGGTAACCTTCCTGAGAGCCTATTGTTACTCAAAGAAAATCGTTGTAACTTTTGAAGATTACCAATATCACTAGGGATTATCCCTGTAAATTTGTTGCCATCCATATATAAGTTGTTCAAGTTAACTAGGTTGCCTATCCCTGAAGGGATCTCTCCAAAAATAAGATTATGGTCAATCGCAAAAAATGTAAGCTGGGTAGAAAAATTTCCCAAAACATTAGGCAATGTACCTTCAAATTGATTCGCATCGAGAGTCAGCTTCTGCAAACTGCTACAATTGGCTAGAGATTGAAAAAAATTCATTTCATCGTCATCTCCGCTTCCTAAATTATTTCCATGAATAAATAAAAACTTCAAATGTTGTAAACCTCCAAAATTGACTGATAATTTCCCCGTAAAGTTGTTCTCATTAGCTTCCAACATACTTAACTCTGAAGCATTAGATAATGAGACCGGAAGAGGTCCAGTAAATTTGTTTTGATAAATTTGAAACCACTGGAGATGAGGAAGGGTGAGGAATAAGTCTGCAGGAAGGCTTCCACTAAGATCATTTCTGGGGAATGACAAAGTAACAATAGACGAAAGATTATATAAAGATGGAGGGATCAAACCAGAGAGTTCGTTTGACATTAGCCAAAGTGAATTTAAGCTTCTCAATTGACCCAAGGCATCTGGAATGTGTCCTCCCAAGGCATTATAGGCTGCAGTAAAAACTTGGAGAGAGCTTAAGTTTCCAATGAAAGGTGGGATTCCTCCTGTGAGATTGTTGTTGCGAACAGCAAGAAACTCCAGCTCTGACAAAGAAGCAAGCTCCTTTGGGATTGACCCTGAAAGGTTATTTTTACCAACTGAAAGATATCTGAGTTTGGCGCAATGGGAAAGGTTTGCAGGAATTTTTCCTTGGAAGGAGTTAATGGACAGGTTCAATCTTCGCAACCTGAGTAGAAGACCAACTTCATCTACGATTTGGCCTCCAATGGTGTTGTTGTAGAGCTGGATTACCCTAATGAAGCTGAGGTTGCCTATGAATGGAGACAAGGAACCCACCAAACCTCTGGAACTCAGATCTAATACAGTGACTCTTCTATGCTTATGGCCGCACGTAACACCTTCCCACTCGCAGAAATGGAGGGAATCATTCCACGAGCTCAAAATGTTTTCGGGGTCATGTGTTATCTGCTTTTTGAAGGCCAACAAAGCTTGATGATCAGTCTCATTCCCACCAAAATAACTGAAGGTGGAAGTACTACTACCAGCAAAAATAGTAGGAATTTTTACATGCGGGAGTGCAATGAACATGAGAAGGATGGCTTGGAAGTGAATTGGACACAATAGTCTGAGACTCATTGCTGCAAGTGAAAATCCTCTTCCTTGCTTTTTCAATTCCGAAGTGCAAAATTTAGGTTCGCTTAATAAAATAGGGCGTCTATATAGTGGAAATATGAGTGCACCAGGGTTTTGACGATGACAAAATAGGCATCACTTCTACAGAGGCCTAGACATTTTTCCGTTGGTATGATTGATGCCTTACTTGAGCTTGACAAAATAAGGTGCGAGTTGATTTGACGCAAAGGCAGGAGCACCATGGTTTAATTGATGATGACAAAATAGGTCTCTATTAGTATTTGTGCCACCGTACTACAAGCTCCACCCGTTTGACGTGGCTAAACTCAATTAATTGCAGATGTCCTTCTTCCCAGGTAAGCTGTCATGTCATTTTTTTACGGTATTTTGTTTTAAACTACTATGTTTTAACATAATTTTCTGATGAATACATCAAATAAATTGTTTTCCTAGTTGAAGCATGATCATTTGTTTACTTTTGCATGAAATATTTGATAATAAATTTTTCTCATATTTGTGGCCACACAAGAAGCAATTACTGTGTGTGTTTAAAAAATTATTCTAAAAACAAAAAAGATAGTAGGTAATGAGTTGAGCCCGAGGGAGGTTGCTCGCTCCTCTTGGTTTAACACCCTGGTCTACGTAGCCAAAGGTTAGACCCTCTTGACTGGGTACGCTAGGTGAACTAATGAGTTGAGCCCGAGTGAGTGTAAAATTACTGTGCGTGTGCTTAAAAAATTATTCTAAAAAAAAAAAAAAACATTAGCTGTAGGTAATCTAAGTACCCGTTTGGATTCCGCGTTTTGCACGTCTATGTTTGAAAATCACATTTGGTTTTTCTTTTTTCAGCCGTACTATTTGACCAAGTCAACTGTGAACAGTGCACGAATGCACTGTTCACAAGTCTCACAAATTCCACTTTTCAGCAATTTTTTCATTAAAAATGAGTCCCACGATACTATTTACACATTTAAAAATTATTTCGTTATAGTGTTTTCAGTTTCAGCAAAAATAAGCTCAATCCAAACGAACTCTAAGATTACCTTTATGATTTGCAAGGTAAGAGTATTCGCATCAGTCTAAAATTTTTTGTCTATTTTAACATAAAAATTTACTTTTTCTGTTTACACGTCAACCTCTCAAAAACTCTCATATCAGATTATGGATTATACACTATTTTATTTATATAAATTTTTTTCACTTTTTTACTATCTCTTGGCTACTTTTTAACCTTTCTAAACACACACACGTACACACTCTCTCTCTCTCTCTCTCTACACATTCCTCTAAACACACACTTTCTCTCTCTACCCATTTCTAAACACACTCAGATCGCCTTTCTCCACTTGAGCCTCCATGGGCATGAGCTCCAAGAGCCTCCTTTGCTCATATTGCCTCTCCCTCTCCCTCACGGTTAGATTACCTCTTCCTACGTTTAAACCCTAAGCCGCCACAAGCATCCATCTCTGTCACAAGCACAAATCCACAAGCATAGAGACTTGTTCAAATCGACCCACAAACACTGATCTCTGCCACAAGCACCCAGACTTGTTCTAATCGACCCCCAAGCATCGACCCACAACCACGAATTTGCAACAATGCTTTCTTTGTCTTTGTTGGTGTGTCCGTGTAGGGGAGTGTTTGATTTCCCATTGATTTTGTGGTCGGATTATTATGTATTGTAAAATGTAATGTTGTGGTGATGGTGGTTGGGAGGTGGGTGGACTGATTGATCGGCTGTAGAGATAGAGTGTGAGATGGGGACAAAATTGCTGAATAGACTATGTCCAGCAAAATATTAGGCGCATGGAATGCGTTCAAACTTATTTAGGTAGTTGGACTCTTTTTGAAAGTCGAGTTTGGCAAACTCGACTTTGGGCTGGAAAGCAAACACTATAGTAGCATTTTTTTAGTGCCTATAGCAGCGTTTATAGAAAACGCCACTATAGGGTACCTATAGTGGCGTTTTTGACAAACGCCACTAAAAAAAAAGCCACTATAGTATTTGCTTTCCAGCCCAAAGTCGAGTTTGCCAAACTCGACTTTCAAAAAGAGTCTAACTAACTAAATAAGTTTGAACGCATTCCATGCGCCTAATATTTTGCTGGAAATAGTCTATCAGCAATTTTTGCCGTGAGATGGAGAAGAAGAGAGAGAGCGTGGAGGTATAATGATGAGAGAAAATTAATAAAATATTTACACAACAATGGACAAGCTGATGGGGGTTAATTTTAGGAGAAATTGTGTAAATTTTACCTCTTTTTTTATTATGCACCCATTTATGTGAGTGCTCTAAATCAATTCAAAGAAACTCCAAATCAAAAAAAAAAAATTCAAAGAAACTCAATTTTTTTCTTGACTGCATTGACATTGGGAAAAAACAATAGGAGTTACGAAGTGTCAAACTACTTACATTCAGAAAGTAAATTGCGTGCATTTGAAATGCAAAGGAACAACCAACGCCCATAATAAAGTATATAATAGCTTTTAAGTTTGCTGGTGCTAGAAATTTTACTGAAAGGTTTGCACATTTGGATATGATGAGATTCAGGCATTCGACCACCCTTTTCAAACAATTCAAAGAACCGAAAAATGGAAATATTCAAAGTTTTTAAGGTCAGACCGAAGTTCAACTAATGTCGAACTGTGATGAAGTCAAAATTAATTTAACATTAATTAAAATACAAATAAAGGTATTAAATGGGTAAAAATAAAAAAATTTACCTAAAAAAATCTAAAGCAATTTAAATAAATTTCAAATGAATTTTCATTATTTTTATAGAGTGAATAGAAATTAATAAAATAAAAACAAGCTTTAAAAAATTGTGTTTATAGTAATCTTTCAATTAAAAAGCATTTTAATTAAAAATAAAATCATTTTTATCATAAATTTACAAATTTCACATTCATATGTAATGATGTAAAAGCATAATTGAACACAAATAAATTTAGCAAATACTATTAAGTAAATAGTGATAAAATAAAATGAAAAACTATTAATCTTGTAAACAAAAATAAATAAAATATGAATTCAATGGGAGACACAAGGAAGTCAGCAAGTGCAGTGGTTAATGTAACATTGATCTTAAATGTGTGGGAGGTTTATAAAATTGTACGTGAGAAAATATGTGTTTAAATATTCATAATGTAAAAAATATATTTAATATCATATTTCTAATGTGTTTTTAAGAAGAATAAAATAAGGAGGGGTTTGGTATGATAGTTTAAGTAATATTTTTTAATTTTTAAATAATATTATATATATTTTTATACATATTTTCACTAACATATATTTTAAAAAAATATCAATAAATAATATTATCAAATTGTTTTTAAGTGTGTATGTGCTGTCAACATTACGTAGATCTCGGGGTTTTCAAAATGATTATAACAAATATCACTCAAATATTTTTTTTTTCTCAATTATTCGCTCCCATGTAATTAAGTTGTGACAAGACATGTTGGGTGTCTCTAGACTTTTTCTTTAAAAACTACTAATAAATGTTGTGTGGCCCAAAAAGAAAAATTGAATTAAATGAGTGACAGTTTTGAGACAGCACCGACTACCCTTGTTCATTGATTAAACGGTAGCATTGTTGGTGGTTAAGAGGAACTGTAAGCAAAAAAGCCACCACTTGGCATCTGTAGTTAATTCCAGAAATTTAATCTTCAACCAGTTTCATGTCCCACTCTCTTGTCTTCTCAAAGATGCCATTCTATACAGGCTACGTATTGACCAACATTATTACAAATAATACAGCCAACCTTCCAATCGCCTTAATCAGTATAAATATATAATGTTAATCACAGTTTTGTTTTATAAATATTAATCTTGGCCTTATTATTTTTCTTTATGATGAATCTTCATGGAACCTCACCCAACAATCAGGATCTCCCGATCCTTATTTTGCTTTTTTGTTTATAATAAATGGGTCATGCTAACGAGTGCCCTAAAGGCACTCGTTAATAATCTATTTTAAGAAAATTTTAATACCACTTTTATGAAAAATGAAAAAAGTTGTCAAAATATTAATTACCTTTTTTTTTTTCATTTCCCATAAAAACTTTCTTTAAATGGATTATTAACCAGTACCCTAAAGACACTCGTTAGCATTTCCCATAATAAATATACTGCTCAAGGAAATGTGATGTCAAATTTAAAGGAACCTAATCATTGTTCTTGAGGGAAGTGGGCTTATAGAGAAAAAAATTAAGCATACAATAACACAACCTAAATTGCAATGCATAACTCTTATCAAATCTCATAGCAAATCATGAAACCGAATCTTTTCTTTTTAATAAGATGTCCTATCGGTCAAATAATTCTCTATACATGCGAACTGTTTTCAATAATTATGATTCTTTTACAATCTTGATTAAATGATATCTACAATATTTTCTTAAATCTACCAAAAGATGCTCTCACTAAAAATTTTGATTTTCACATCACCACTGATTTTCTCAGAAACCAAATGGATGGTCTTATTCTGCTATTAGGGGATCAAACCCTGTTCAGCAGCATTTAAATTTAGGATTGTTTGGGTTTTAGACCCCAGCTGAGTTAGATTCAATCAAATCTACAGCCAATTAATTAAAGTGATTAATTATGCAATTAGATTTGGTTTAAACTAACATCACACATTCACAAATCATATGAACACCAAGAATGATGACCCAAAAACTTTTGAAATTGTGGTTTCAAAGTAAAAACCCAGGGATGATTTAACTTAAACAATTCTTAAGGCAACATTTCGCTAATAGAATAGAAGTTTGTACAATAGACTTAACCCTAAATCTATTGTTACCTAATGTAGTACTTACTCACGTTTACCTCATGTAGTATTTACTCACGTGACTACAAGCAGTTTCGAATCCATGAACTCTTCTACTGTGAAACTGTTGCACACAAACTCTCTAGTTTGTGACTTTGAGATCTCCACTCAAAGGTTTAGATCATCAACTCTAGTTGATTTGATGTAGCAACTTTACTCTAAAACTGAATCTGTTATTTGCACAAGGTCTTCAGCTATAGCTTTAAAAGGGTTTGGAAAACTTTAGATCTGTATACAAAACACTGCCCTCTTGGATTTGTAAAAACGTTCTCTAGGGTTTGTATTTACATATACTTAAGATTCATCGAAACCCTAGATTCAATGGCTGAGAAAGAAATTGGGGGAAATATTAGGGTGGAAATGTATAATTTTTCCTAAAAAATTTCAAGCATAGAGAAATAGAACTAATATATAAAACATACTATTGTAACTTTTTTTTTATTTTTTATTTTTATTTTTTAAGAAACCAAACTGAAACCAGACTGGGAATTTATTATCAGTCAAAAACAGAAATCTTAATGAACATAAAAAAAGAAAAAAAAAAAGCCGATGAAGCAATGTCTCCAAGTAGGTCTTCTAACCAAACCTGTACCTCGGACTAGCTTTGGGTTTTTTGCCAGAGCTTCTGCAACCTTATTACTGTTGCATTTTACATGACAAAAATCAATCTATAACTCTCGACTAACTAAACCATAAAAGTATCCAATAGTTTCAAACTAACAAAACTAAAGACGAATTCATTACTTTACTAAATGAATTGGATACAGCAATATAATACAACTAAACACACTTTTAATTAGGTTAGGCAATCAAATATGAGAAAGTTATAATTGAATATTTTAATGAAATTATGTTTTTGATTTTTGTGATAAATTTATTTACTAGTCATTAGTTATATATTTTGTTGGGTTATAGATTCACCCGGCTAATTAATTCAATTACTCAAATCGATTAATTATGTCAAATTATATGCAATATGTGAAGGCACGAACAAATTACCAAATAAATTATAGTGCAAAGGAAATTAAATTGACACTATGATCTGTTGACTAATGGAAAAAATCTATCACAATTCATAAGGCAAAAACCCCATTGAATGATTTTCGGGTCACCACTATCAATAATCACTACTCAAAATCAAGAGATTACAAGTACAAGGAATCTTATCCCAAACTTGGCCTATCCCAAAGCACTAACTTACAGTTGATTCCTTACGCCAATCCCCAATTGGTCTTGATTTTGTAGAGATTTCTTCCTTTTGTATTGATCCCAGTACATGACTAACTCCTTTGCATGAATCCTAGTATGTGATTAACTTTGAGCAACTAAATCTTCTTGTTGGATGCAAAGTTCTCCAATACACTTTGAAGAGATGGAAGCACTTGGTTAAAGAATTCTAAGCCGCATATGAACATAGTAGCTTCATAATAAGTGTATCTTTTCTTTGTGTAAGTCTCTATGTGATGCCCGAATTTGGTTGATTGTGTGATGTGTGTGGGTGTGTGATGAACAAAGAAAGAAATCAAAACCCAAAACCCAAAACAAAGAAATCAAAACCTAGAACAAAGAAATCTAAACCCAAACAACAAAAAAGAAATCCAAATCCAAATAACACAAACCAAGTCAAAAACAACAGATCCATAAGATTGAAATGAAAAAGAGGGAGATAAAACTAAACCCACACCACCACCATTCCTTTCCCTGCCATCACCACATCCACAAAATCAGTACATTTAAAAAATAAAAATAAAAAACAATATTTTTCTTTTACTAACCCATAGACTGCAAAGATCAAAGGAGATTTCAGGTAGATTGGAGGAAGGATTCATCATGATGTGGAGTTTCAAGTTGACCTTTGAGTCAGTGACGGCAGCAATATGTCTAACTCGGCGATGGCGGCATTATGGAGGCTAGGTTTAGGGGCGGCGATAGAGCACAAATCGGCGACGAGAGACGACGGCAGTAAGAAGGCGTGGGTTAAAGATTTGAGAGAGATATCAAAGTGAGAGATTAGAGAGAGAGAGAGAGAGAGAGTTTTTCTAAAATTAACAAGTTTTAGGTGTGTACTTTGTTTTTGAGAAAGGGGTTGAGGGTTGAGGGCTAAGGTGTGTTCAGCGTAGAAAGAAGGTACCAGTAACCCAGGTAAAAGATTCATTTTAGAATTAAGCGAGGTCGGGTCGGTTTGAACGAGTTAGAATTCAAGATACCCGAAACCGACTCGTTAAACCAATTTTTAAACTTATCAGACCCGCTCTCGACCCGTCTGGTGATTCGGATTTGCCCATGGGTCTTTGGGTCGGATCGGGTCGGGCGGGTGGATCGAGTCTAACGGGTTGATGGACAGCCTTAAGCCAACTAATGAATAATATGACCCTAACAACTGGGATATTACATACAAAGAAAATCAAAGAGACAAGTATATATAGAAGTGTGGATGTGGATTGTTGGGAGAACTAGACCCCAATTAAAATAATGAATTACCTAAGTTGATTAATTATTCAAATTATGTAATGGTCCAATTGTGTTTACAGTGAGCACATTATATTCCATAACTGAAGTACAGGGGAAAGTAAATTTGACACAGATGATATAGTTATAATGGGAAAACCGTGATGGAGAAAACCCCAACGGGTGGTTTGAAGTTTATCACCAAGTTGAAGAATTCACTAAGTAAAATGAAAGTTACAAGAATGCAGAATATACCTGATCCTCTTAGTATTGCTATAGTTAAACTTACTCATGTGACCACATGTAATTCCAACCGAGTTAGACTCTTCTACTTCGTGAATCTCTTTAGTGCATGGATTCCTATCTAACTCATCACACAACTTTTTGATGTAGTAGTTTTTGTGTCACTAGAATACTCTGGATCTTCAATGTAGACCAGAGATGTAGCATAGTACAAAACCCTTGGTGCATATATGTCACAATAGTTTCTCCAACTTTCACTATTCTATCTCATCTTATAATGACCTAAAAAGCCTTTTTAAATGCCATGGAACCCCAATGCATGGATTTCTAGGTCACTTGGTCACCATGGCTGTAGACTGAAAAGTCCGGAAAAACAGAGCTTGACTTGTTGACTAGAGTCGAACTTGGAGTCAAGGTTTAATGAACCTTAATCGGCCAACTTGTAATTGAGCCTGCAAAACCTCTTCTTCTTGAGCAATTTCTTGACCTGTATTCTCGTGTTTTCAATGTACAACTTCAAACACATTCTTGGACACTAAAACTCAACCTAAAAACATTAAATTACATTTTTGGAAATACGGTTGCCAACACTAGATACATTTGATCCTAACATGAACTCAACTGCCAAGTTTAAAATGTATACAAACTGTAAAAGTTTACTGAACATGTGTGCAGATTAAATCAAGTCTATTAAGGGAACTGAGTACGTGCATTGATCAAGTATGTTACATGGTAGTTAGTTTTTTTAAAAGGAATAGAAACGCTTATAAGTGGTAGCTTAGAGAGGGGATTTTCACCAAAGGTTTAGTATGTATAATCATGTGGGTGTGCGCGTGTGTAATGTACCCAGATCAAATGAAATTTCTTCTCTCTCAATTTCTTACCTCATTCTCTCTTATTTTCTTCTTTTCACTTAACTCTTATTTCTCTTGATTGTTTTAATGCATATACTGCAAATTTTACATAGTTTGAAAGCCATATGATCATAGCTTCCTGCTCAACTGATTCCACAGCCTGGAATGCTTTACTTGGTTCTCCTCAAGCTTCAATTTTTCTCTATCCGAGATCTTCAATCTTGTTTCTGTGAAGCTTACTAAAGGAGCTTGCTAAAGGCTAGCAGCAGTAGGACTAACTATAAACAATGAGAAATTGCTGCACAAAATACTGGAAGAGTTGCCATATTAGTACCATGCCTTTAGTTCTGCAAAGAGAACAAGGAGTGAGCCGTTATCCTTCGAAGAAATCCATGTACCCTTAAACTCAGAAGAGCAATCACTGAAAGAAAGACTCATCAAATGACTCCACACAGTACTCGATGGCCAAGGCTGCAACATTCACAGAACAAAAACCAGGAGTGAACTCTTTTACAGAAGAATTTCATCCTCACCACAGCAAAAGCAGGGGCAAATCCAATTTTAAGGATGCATGGACAAAAGTCACGAAATTTAAAGGATAAGGAGATATTGCAAGTGATCTTCAAAGAATTGATCATTCCATTTTTAAGTAACACACACACAAGCACCTCAGTATTTGAATGTACACTCAAGTTGCAATTATTGAAACATCCAATGCATCCTTTATTCATAGAGGGATCAACTATTGCTACAAAATGGGAAAAAATTACTTAAAAAAAAATCACCCCATGAAGGGAAATATAAATACAATGACGTGTTGTATGGCCAAAGCACCAATCCTAATGCTATATGTATACTTTCCCGTTGCCTCCTCATTGGAAAAGGCAAGACTATAACTCAAATTTCCTCTTGGCACACTTGTTGGCTTTCATAAGCTCCACTAAGGAGGGAAGAGGCTGAGGCACAGGAACATTCATTGTCCTATAAAACTTCCTCAATCTTTCACTATAGCTCTTTGATGATCCAATTGTTAAAGAAGCATTGTTAAGAACTTCAGTCTCTTTATCCACTGACTTCAGACATTGCACTTCAATATCTGCTATACCTGTCTTGCTTTCTGACTTATGGCGTTTCACTTCAGCTTCCTCCTGGAATGAGAATTCTTCTACTTTGTTGGCAGATATTTGTGGAGAGTTATTGTTGATAGATGCAACTATTGGACCTTCATGTGAAAAACTAAAATCTTGGAGACCAAGTCTCGCTCTTCCAAATAATGTCACTTTTTTGCCTGGAGGGGACAATTTTATAAGTCCTTTTAGGCCAGTAGATACTTTTACTGGTTCAAATTGAGGTTGAGCATAAGTTTGGGTGTGCTCTTCAACCATAGGAGAACCACTAACACCTTTGATAGATACATCCACATCTGGAGAACCTTCTGTGGCAATATCAAGAAGCTTCCAGATAGGGTCATTTGGAGCTACTTGATTGCCAAAGCAGTGTTTCTTAACAAAATCTAGCTCCATGGCCCTACAACTGGGGGTTGTTGAAACAACCCATTTAGGCACAAGAAGTTGCAGGGCCCATTCTAATTCTTCCTTGGATGAGTGAATTGAGTAACAAACATGCCAAAAACCAAATTGGTCCCTCACTGCTTCATTCATTCTCAGTTTTCTTTGACTTTCATTCTCTGAGAACTCTTCCTCACATGCATACCACTGTGCTGATGGGCGGATTATGAGAGGGGCAGGCTGGCAGTGAGCTTGGGCCTCCAAAAGCTTTGCTTTTGCTCTTTCATATAGTTTAGGAAATCCATCTAATACCTGGAAGCGGGACAAGGAATCTTCAGAGATAATGTCAGGAAATGTTAGGGTTAGAGCTTGGAAACACTCTGGATTAGAGGCTTTATCAACAAAGATCTTGGACCCGAATGTTTGGGACACATTTGCCAGAATTTCCTCTTGGCCAAGAAGGTCACAGGTCAGATACACCACAGGGGCATCAGGATGCTTCCATATACAATTAATAACCTATTTCATGGAAACGTAGTTTGAAATGTAAGAAGCAGATTGAGGTTATATTGATATTGTGACATAAGAAATGTGCTTAACATTTAAGATAGAACTGTAGAGAAAAACAATCACATGCCCACACACGCACTCACTCCAATGAGAGAGAGAGAGAGAGAGAGAGTCATAAACTGCTAAGAAATATAATAATAAAACATAAACATGGAACTTTTTTATTATGCTAACAATCGTCAAGATTATAACAAGGAGCATAAAAGGTCATCTATTTTAAAATAATTTGAATGGAATATATTTCTTTCACAATTGGATGCCCTTATTGATTACTATTACTGATATACAATAATGTTAGTAAGAATTCCCAAAGCCTGCTTAAGTGCATTACTTATGGACGCTAAGATAATGATACGCATAATGAGAATGAACTGTGAATTAACAGCATCCATTTATGATATATACCTAAACCAGAGCTCATATTAACCTTGAGGTTTCATGCAGCAATAAAAAAAATGTGTAGAGGAAAATAAAGTATCCTAGTTTAAAATTAGGCCTACATAAGGGCTCATTTATAATTACACATCAAATATGAATGCCTGCTAAATGAATTAACCATTGATTTCTAAGGATATGCTATCTACAGAAAAATTTTCATGATCCATAAATTACAGATGCAGAATATTGTTTCCACAAATTTTCAAAAGATTACCTTAATGTAAAACAAACTAAAACTACAAAGGAGCAAGCAAGATAGATACTATCAATGGTAATAGCCATGAAAATAGATTTTGATTAAACCAAATACAAGTATATAAAGACTTGTATTATATTTGCACATTCTGCACATTTCAATCTAACATGAGGAAAAAACAATTATATATATATATATATATATATGTAGGGCTTACAGTAAGGTTATAATATACACATCGCAGTATGTTTGAGACCACTGATCACTTCAGACATTATAAAAGAAACATGAATAGAATGAAGACCATGGGTACCTGTTGGATTGCTGAGTGCTTGCTGGGAAGGTTCTGACGAAATCTCCCAAATGTGCAGTCTAGGAAAACATAATCAAGTTGACACCTTGGTACTTTTCCTTTCTTGCCAACAAACTTCTTTGGTAAACTTTGTACACACTCAGCCGTGAGTCTGCAATCTCCTGTGTGCAAGATATTACCAAAATTCCTTCAAACAAGAACATTACAGCTCCTGAGGTTTACACAACCCTTGCCAGAAAAGGGACAATCTGTCAATAGAGCTTCTCAAAATCATTTTAGGTTTTGAACACAAATGAAAGAAAGAGATAAATGCATAATCAAATGGGGGATCTATTTGACAAGTAATTTATCAAAGGAGTATTGAACTTTATGAGTCTGCTGACATTTTATCTTTTGCAAATTTGCATGATTTTCCCTTGGCTACATGGCTCCTGAGATATCTACTAAGTTGATTGTGCTTCTTTGCTTTTGTAGAATAGTCTTTATTGACACACAAGCTCCCAAGTAGAAATTTCACTTAGGTGATGCATTAGAAACCTTTTCCTTTTGTCAATAAAACTTAGATACAGTACTTTAGGTACATTACATTAGGTTTCCCAATTGAATTCAAACAACTAGACCTAGTTGCATTGAATTTAATTGTGTTTTAATGGTCAATGCAATCAGGCGTTTAAATTTAATTGGGGAACATAATATACTGCTCCTAATTTTACCATTTTTTTTGCTAAGAGCTGATGAGAATTAGAAATAATTGCCTATACATTCTGCAAATTAAATGATCCAAGAATTTTTTATTATTTTGAAGAACTTTCTGAACAAGTTTTTAACTAGCATTGTTGTTTTCCTTTAGTTGATTTTCTCCCATAATTCCTAAATCCAAGACATTCCTAGCCTAATTATGTCAATATGATGCAGGGACTTGAAAATAAACAATATAATAGAAAATGTTTATTGTGTATAGTTTTGGAATTTTCTTGTGGGAGATATATTGTTGTGATATGGCACCATATCCTAATCTTATATTCTCTGCTCTGACTTCGTCTATTGTTTATTAGTTATATAATTTTCTTCTGTGCGGACACATTATTGCACATCATTTTAAGTGTGACAAATTATTTACTTAAAAATGCAGAATATTAGGCCAGAGATACCCAACTGTTGCCCATGCTCTCTAGGGGAAATTCTGAACCACGTTAAAAGCCCCAACAAAAGACCAGCGATGGTTGAAGTAGTAACCATGTTAAAAGCCACGGGCACTTAAAGGGCAAAGGGATGACACCTATTTACGAACAACAGGGCTGTTTATTCCTTAAGGGCCTGTTTGGATTGAGGGGGGAGGGAGGGGGAGCAAAAAGGAGTAGAGTAGAGTTGGCCAAAAATTAGGCTAATTTCCAATCAACTCTACTCTACTCCCCCTCAGTCCAAACGGACCATAAATCTGTATTTAGCTTGACCACGGAGCAGAAATTTGATTCATCATGCCTGTGGGGAGAAATGGGTTTGAGAGGAAAAAAAATGAATAATGTTGTGAAAAAGTTTTCCACACAGAGCTTCTATAGAAAGAAAGAATGAGAGGGAAGGAAAATAATAAGTTTTCCAAGTTGGGGGGAAATGTTTTTGTGAACAATTGAGGATAATGAATCAAGATCATTGAGTTTAAGCCCGACCCGACCCGTTCATCCATCATCCAACCGTGTTTACTACTTTATTTTCTGTTATTTCTTGGGGACCCGTAGGATTATGTTTAAGTACCTTCGATTTTGGCAAATGACGGAGGAGACTGTTATTTGGGTCTAAAGGCGGTAGTGTTAACGTGTTAATGACTTACGAGGAATGTTAATTCAGCCCTCATCTACGAATATTGAATCCAAATAAGGTAGTAGAATAGATTTTCTCCCTAGTGTTAACGTACTTAGGCATGTATTTGGTGGTTTTAGGAAAAAAAATTTTAGAATAGTTACTAACAAATTTAAATTATACAAAATTTAACAAAGAAATAACTTGAATATATCAACGTTAACAAAAAAAAGAAACATATACACACACAAATACATGAATTATTATAATTTTTTTGTATTAAATAAGAAAAAAAGAAAAAATAGAATAATAAAAGATAAAGTGAAAATTGAAAATGTTGAGAGAAGAATAATAAAATGAGAGAGTTTGAATGATAATGATAATAGAAAAGAGAAAAATGGAGAGGGAGAGAGAGAGAGACGAATGATATTTGCTACAACTGCGAGCCAAACTAAGAAGAGTAAAATTGTTGTGATTGCAAAGCTAAAGAGAGCATAATTACAAGCATCGCCAAGGAGAATATACGACCACAGTCTTTTTCTTGAACTGTTTTTTAAGGAAAAATGAAATTTGAAACTATTTTTATGTAATAGGTTGAACGAGTTGTAAATTTGAATGATTAGAGATTTTTATTTTTATTTTTATTTTTTGTTTTTGAATAGGCTTTTTGTTGAATAAATTTTTTTTTGACTGTGAAGATAGAATTTTATTGATTAAAGGGTTTGCAAAACACCCTCTGAGGGTATACAAGACCAAAATATTATAGGCCCACCTCTTTGGCCTATGGGTTACATAACCGTATAATAGTAAAAAAGAAACATTACAAACAAATGGATGGTCACGTAGCTTCTTCATTAGCTTGTCATAGTTCGGCCAGGTCTCTGTTCCAACGTTGATAGTCCTGTTAGAGAGTTGACGCACCCTGAAGAATGTCCTTTGGCTGAGACTGTTTTTCCTCAAAGCAGAACCTGTTCCTGGCGTTCCAAATGGCCCATGCCACCGTCGCCCAAGTCTCCATTTCCCTCCCTGTGAGCTTTTCCTCCAACTGTCGAACCAGGCGGTAGAAATTTTGCGCCACTATTCCACATTTCTGCAATCTTCCTTGCGCCATCGCCCATACGTTTCTGGCCATGGGGCACTCCTAGAGCGCATGTCCAACTATTTCATCGGTCTGTCCGCAGATTGAGCACGGTGGGTCTATAGGCACTTTTCTGCGGTTGAGGTTGGCGTAGGTGGGAAGGATGTCAGTGCACGCTCTCCACACAGAATTCCGGACCTTTAGTGGTACATTCATCCTCCAAATCCTATTCCATAACCTCTTCTCTTCGCCTACCGTCGAATGTTCATTTCCTACCCCTCGGTGCAACCGAAGGGCCACTTGATAGGCAGTCTTAATCGTGAACTGCTAGGCTTTGTTTTCTCTCCTGTATAGTTTGTCTCTCGTCCGAGTGTTACTAAGTTAAAGATTCAGAATATCATTTTGTGTGGTTGCATGAACGTGGCCTGTATCAAGGGACGATTCCATTGCATGGATTCATGGTGGATAAGGTCCCCCACTGTCAATGTAGTGTCGGCACCTGGCTTGAATAGAGGGGGGTGTGGCAGCCACTTATTGCTAGTAATCTTTATGCTCTGCCCATCTCCAACCTTCCACATAGACCCCACCTGAAGTACATCCCTTGCAGCTAGCAAGCTACTCCACACAGGGGCATAGCCAGGAATTTGTACATGGGGGGGCCAATTCGAAGGTTGAAATCGATGACGATGAGTATTATTATTGTATGGATAGTCTATATTTTTAAGTTGATATAGACCTTTTTTGAGATAAGCTCGTCGGATTTCATCTTGTTTGTTGATAGGGAATTCACATATTTGTTTACGTGATCCTAGATCATGATCTATTTCTTCAGATTGAATTCTTAAACATTTGGAAGGGTATTCATCAGGTATTGAAATATCAACATTTGTTTCTACAGCCACGGTGTCCTAATTTCTGAATTGCTAACATCTTTTTTCTTAAAGAATGCATCAATTGTTTTTCATTTGCTCATAATTATTTTAGTTTTAAGAATATTACTAAAAAATTAACCTAAAAAGAACTTTAAAAAATAAAATTTTAATTAGAAATTTTTACTTAGTTATATGAATGTTATTCATACTCAAGAAAAAAAAAATTCCAGTATAATTTAAACAGTCAACCCATTTTTAATACGACTTTAATTAATAATAACCCCTCAAATAAAAACAAAAATTAAATACACAAGTATTGGTATACAACATAAACCAAACAATTTAACAACACCCACAACCACATCCACAGCAACATGATATCTAACTAATCAAAAATAGATAATAAATCAAAACAATTTTACCTTAGAAACTTTGTCTTCATAAAGTGCAAAGATGGGTCACCCGTGTGGCAATGCCTACTGCCTCTGCCTCCAAAAGATCTTCCCTTCAAGACTCATCACAAACAATCTCCCCATGCCTTCAATCACGTATTTCTCTAAAAATCTATGAAAATATAAAGAGCATGTGAATATTTAGGTGTAGATAGTTGAGAAAATTAAAAAAAAAAAAGACACTTAAAGAGATGAATCATGAATGTCTAATGCTTAAGAAAGAGAAGAAAACTCACCAGGCAGTCACCAAGTTCCAAAACTAAAGCTGAATCAGCTGATGAAGAAAGAAAAAATTGGTCAGAATTTTTTATTTTTTATTTATTTATTTTTTCGAACTGTGAGGACAGAGGACTGGAGTTTTGGGGGCTGGTAGGCAACGGTACCAGTGCTGAAAGTGTATCAAAGAAGACAAAACAACCAAGTTCCAAAATTAAAGCTGAACCAGCTGATGAAGAAAGAAAAAATTGGTTAGAATTTTTTTTTTTTGGACTGCGAGGATAGAGTCTGGAGTTTTGGGGGCTGGTAGGTAGCAGTACCAGTGCTGAAAGTGTATCAAAGAAGCCAAAAAAAAGAATGAGAAGTAAAAAGGGATAAGGGATTCCGTGGGTCAGGGTGGGTTTTTAAAGAGGGAGAGAAATTGTAATTTTGTTGTTATTTGGACTTAGAGAATTTAAATGAAGTGGGCCAACAGCTTTTTGTTTTATTTGGAGTACCTAAAACTAGTGGTGACTTCAGGAAATTTTTTCAGGGTATTCCTTACACAGTTTAATAAAAAAAGAAATTCATATATTAACGCCAACAACAACCAAAAAACACGCAAATTCATATTTGAACGAAGATTTTCTAAGTTAAAGTTAATACAAATCCGCTTAGAAGATGAAGATGAATCTTTCACAAAAAATAAATCTTAGGTACATGGTTTCTTTATCAAATATTTGTCAATAATAACTAGCAAAATAATGAACAATAAATTATAAATTCATTTGAAATATTAATAAAATTATTAATTATTTTTATTTAATTGTTTAATTATTTTTCTTTACTAACCACTAGTAATCTAGCACACACCTCACTGTTTAGTTGGTTTTACACAATGTAAAAAATACAAGTACACTACATCATCCACCTAATTCAACCCATTGTCTAACATAGTTCATTTTTTATTTTTGTCTTTTAATAATGTGCTGTTCTGGGTGTTGCTTTTAAGTACAGAAATACACAATTACATATTTACATATATACACTTACACAAAAAGCCAATTTAGCCAAAAGAGAACTAGAGGAAAGCCTAAGTCTAAGTCAGAGCAAAGAAAAAGAGAGATTTCAAAAGACAAAAAAGTAGTCACCAGGACATGGCAGAGCAGAGGTGAGATAAAAGAAAAAGAGAGAGAGAACGCCGCTCTCAGTGAGGCTCAGAGCAGAGATGAGATAAAGAAAAAGAGACAGAACTGAAATACCTTGATGTTGCTTGAGGTTCTTATCCCGATCTCACCATCGCGGTGTCGCCAATCTCCGATCTGGGCAAGGGAATCTCTGATCTCGCCGTCGACTGCTTTGGGTATGGCTGTTGCAGCGTTGCTGAGTCGCTTTTGCAGAGGACTTGAGGTTTCCGTTGCCGTTGGTTGTTGTCGTTGAGCTGTTCTGGTTTTTTTTTTTTTATTATTTTTTTATTTTTTTATAAATGGTTTTGCTTTACTTGATGAATCTTTTGCTCATGCTCTGGTTTCTTTAGGTTAGGTTGTATCTTATTTTTTATTTTATTATTATTATTATTATTATTATTATTATTATTTTTTTGAGATTCCATAGGTTTGCTACGCTTTACCTTGTTTTTTTTTTTCTTTTGATTGGGTTCCTAATATGTTGTTTAAGATTGGTGGGCTTGTCCTGTTACATTTTTTTTTTTTTTTTAGATTTTAGTTCAAATTTTTTTTTTTTTTTCTTTCTTTCTGAGGGTGTTAAAGCTGGGGCTGGGCTGGGAGAATAGTTGATATGTTGGTAGGGGGGGCCAGCTGTCCAATGTTGGGGGGGCCCATTTATTTTTTCTTCATAGTCTAATGGAATTTTTTTTTTTTTTTTTTTGCAGGGGCCACGGCCCCCCCAAGCCACTACGTGGCTCCGCCCCTGACGCCACACGAAGGAGGGATTGTGGCCTAACTTAGCATCCATAAATGAACACCAAGGAAAATACCTAGCTTTGTAGACCCGATAGAAGAGGGAGTGGGATCCGGTAACCAAGTGTCATGCTTGTTTCGCTAGCATAGCAAGGTTGAAAGCATGAATGTCCCTAAATCCTATTCTACCCCTATTTTTTGGCATGCATAGTCTCTTCCAATTAATCCTGGATCTTTTTTTCATTTTGTGTTTGCCCCCACCAATATTTTGCCAGGATTTAGTTGATATCCTCACACACACTTCTTGGGATTTGGAAGATGCTCATAGAGTAGGTGGGAATTGCTTGGGCCACGGACTTGATCAATGTCTCCCTCCCCGCCTTTGATATGGTATTTTCCTCCCCCCATCACCTTTTTTGTTATCCTTTCTTGTAGTTCCTTAAACATGCCCCACCTTTGATTTACCCCCAACCATAGGCAGCCCAAGCTATTTTTCACAGCTAGTCATGACTTGTGCCCCCATCAATGTCCGAATAGCTTCGATATCCCTTCGGCTTGTATTTTGGCTAAAAAAGAGTGTGGTCTTTGCCCTATTAATAGCCTGCCCCGAGGCCTCCTCATATTGTGTAAGGATATCAAGCAATTGGCGGCATTCTCCAATCTTTGCTTCACAAAATAACAGGCTATTGTCTGCAAAGAGGAGGTGAGAAATACGGACTTCACCCCGACAAGAGTAAATACCCTTCAATCTATTTGTATCGGCTATCTTTCGGATCAAGGGGGACAAGCCCTTAGCACAAAGTAGGAAGGGGTATGGAGATAAAGGATCACCTTGTCTAATGCCTCGGGTTGGTGTGATGAAGCCATTTGGTTCCCCATTAATGAGGATTGAATATGTGGCTGTTTTCACTGTTTCCATAGCCAAGTTCACCCATTGTTCAGGCAGCCTTATTTTTAGCATAATTCACCGTAGGAACTCCCACTCCACTCTGTCATAGGCCTTGCTTATGTCAAGTTTCACTGCCATGTGACCGGTCTTTCCTTTCCTCCTATTTCGCATACGATGGAGCATTTCAAATGCAACAGTAATATTATCTGTAATAAGTCTATTAGGAATAAAAGCACTGTGGGCATCAAAAATAACATTGGGTAAAATGGATTTTATCCAATTAGCTAGGACTTTGGATATAATCCGTGAAACAACATTAGACAAACTTATGGGCCGAAATTCAGTGATATTTATGGGTCATTCTTTTTGGGAATGAGGACAATATGTGTGAAATTCATTTTCTTCAAGCATCCCTTAGAGTGTAGAACAGATAATACAACAAGTGTTACATCATGTCCAACAATGTGCCAATATTTTTGGAAAAAGAAAGGAGACATACCATCTGGACCCGGTGATTTTGGGTGCATACTGAAGAGAGTTGCCCTAACTTCCTCCTCAGTGTAGGGTTGAGTTAGTGAGTGGGCCATGTCTTAAGTCACTACCTTGTCAACTGCCTGCAAGACTCTTTCTATGTTCCTTGGCCGAGTTGTGGTAAATAGATTGGTGTAATATTCCTCAGCAATATTGCTGATTCTATTCATGTCTGACTGCCATACACCCTCTCTATCATTCAGCCCTTCTATATGTTTCTTCATATGTCTCTGGCTTGCCCTTTGGTGGAAGAACCTAGTGTTTTTATCCCCTGCCTTAAGCCATATGGACCTAGACCGCTGCCTCCAAAACACTTCTTCATGGTGCAACAGACTATTGATTTCGTTCCTTATCTCATTAATTCTATGTAGGTTTTGTCCATACCCTTGCTCCATTAATTTCCCAAGTTCCTGTTGTTTTGCATTGAGATGGGTTCGTGTGTTGCCAAAAGTATGTCGACTCCATGCTACCAGGTCTGATCAGCATTTCTTTATTTTCTCAAACAGTCGGTTCATGGGGCTACCTAAGGCTTATGAGTGGGTCCAAGATTCACGGATTATTTGTTCGCACTCTGGGTGCGACACCCATTTTTTGTCAAACCGGTGCAGCTTGTGCCGTCGGCGAGGAGTAAAAGCAACAGCTGGTGTAGTGTCTAGTAATATCAAGTCATGATCGGAGTAGGAGGCCGTCAAGTGGGTCACCTTCACTCTTGGGTGTAACTTCGACCATTCTGCCAATGTGCATGCTCTATCCAATCTCTCCTCCACGAAATCTTCTTTAGCTCTCCCATTGCACCATGTAAACCTGTATCCATTGTAACCAAGGTCTATTAGTCCACAAAAAAGCAAAGCACTCTGGAATTCTACCATGGGAGGCAGTGGCTTAAGTAGTCGGCCATTCTTCTCGCTAGAGCTCAGTATCTCGTTATAGTTGCCAATACACATCCAAGGTAGTGTAGAGCGACTGCGAAGGTGTCTAATTAACCTCCATGTCTTTGGTTTCTGTTGTTAATGGGGGTATCCGTAAATGCCCGTTAGTCTCCATGGTTGTCTTGATGGAGGGAGGACCCGTGTGTCAATGTGATGAAGGGAGTAAGTATTCGTGTCAACAACCAATTCAGCTTTCCAGAACAATGCCAAGCCACCTTGTCTACCTTCACTGGATACCGCTAACATCCCTTAAAATCCCAACTCTGCCTTTATTGGTTCCATCTCTCTAACTGTCATTTTTGTTTCCATGAGAAACAAAATGGTGGGAGCTTTTTTCTCACCAATTCGGCTAGAACCTCAACTGCCCGGCGGTTCCCAAGCCCCCAGCAGTTCCAACTGATGATGATCATTGTGATCGGTGGGGCTGTGCCGCAGCCTCCACTGTTTGGACAGTAGGGTGTGTTGTGTCGGCCTCACCCTTAAGCCGTTTGTTTTTTGCTTCGTCAACCTGGTCTTCATGGCTGTTTGCATGGTTGGAGTGTCTTTTTTTCCCTACTGGACTCGTGTACTCTGACATGGTTGAAGGTTTTTTGGTTGATAGTTTTTTTGGTCTTTCAACTCTTTTCCACATGGCTTGATGTTTGACCCGTGGGTCCTCTATTGGTGTACATGGAGATGCAGATGGGGTGTGGCTGTAATGTTGGTCTTTCCATAGTTGACAGGTACACAGTAGAGCTCCCCCTCATAATGATCAGTTTCCATAATGGGTTGGTTTTGATTTGACGTAATATTTTTTCCTGGAAATATCGAGTTAGCTGGTAACGTATATGGAGAGGATAATGGTGTAGTTAATGTAAAGAATGATGGTCACTCTGTCAACAGAGATATAAAACAGAGCACAAACGACTTGTAGTTTAGCAATACTATTGTAATCTTGTATGTAGTTTAGCACCACAGGTTTAAGTATAGGATTAGTTGTAATACAGTCCACGTGTATGTATTCTGTTAGAGTAGTTAGTTCCAAATCAGTTACGGTTAATGACCCTATATAAATGGGGATCTGATGTAATCTATTCATAGAATGAAATTCAGTTTTTCTACTCTTTCTTTTTCTAGAATTTCTCTTTAAAGAATCTCAGAACTTTCTCATGGTATCAGAGCCAACAATGGCGTCTTCTACAAATTCTTCATCGTCTTCATCCTCTGCAACAACAGGATCAACCACAAGTTCTTCAATCACTCATGGTGTCAATCCTTCGTTGCTGCTATTGTCAAATATGGCAAGTATGGCTACTGTGAAGCTTGATTACAACAACTACATGGTGTGGAGACATCAGATTGAAGTGATCTTGGTAGCATATTCAATGATCAATTTCATCAATGATGATGATCAAGCTCCGGATCCATTTCTCAAGGATAGCTCAGGTAATTTTACAACTGTGGCTAATCCAGAGTATTTCCAATGGAGGAGTCGTGAGCAAGCCTTGTTCACCTTTCTTAATTCAACTCTTTCTCCGTCAGTTTTGGCTCTTACTGTGGGTCAGAAGTCTGGAAGAGGTGTCTGGAAGGTGCTTGAGAAAAGGTTTGCATCAGTATCACGATCTCATGTGCTCAGTTTGAGGGATGAGCTAATGAGTATCAAGAAGGGTTCAGAGTCAATGGATTCTTTCTTTCAAAGAATCAAGGAGGTTAGAGATAAACTTGGAGCTGTAGCAGTCTGTGTTGATGAGGAAGAGTTAATTCATCTAGCTCTTGAAGCTTTGCCTCCAGAGTATGATGCATTTTGTTCTGCAATCAGAACCAGAAATGATGTTCTTACTATTGAAGAGTTGAATACTCTCTTAAATGCTGAAGAGAGGTCAATCAAGAAAAGGTCTAATCATTCGGTTTTTAGAGATTCTGCATCATTTGCTATGGCAGTCAATCAATTCAATCAAAACTTTGCAAAAGGAAGAGGCAAAGTTGGGAATAACAGAGGCCGTGGCAATGGAAGAGGTGGTGGAAATCAATTTTCTGGTGGTGGTCAATTCTATCACAATCAGTTTCAGTTTCCTGGTAGTGGTAGTGGTCAATTTCAGAACACTAATAATCCAGTGGAACCTCAATTCTTTCCACCGAACAAGCCTTCTTTTCAAGGACAGAAAGTTGCTTGTCAGATTTGTGGCAAGAATGGCCATTCTGCTTTGGACTGTTATCACAGAATGAATTTTGCTTATCAAGGTAGGCATGCTCCAGCTAAGCTTACTTCCATGGCTGCAAGATCAATGGCTGCAACTTCAAGTGCTAATCAGAATCAGAATTGGTTGACTGACACTGGTGCCTCTGATCACATCACACCAGATTTGTCTCAACTTTCTCTTGCTCAACAACCTGCAACTGGTGAGTCTGTAACAGTTGGCAATGGGCAAGATTTACCAGTAACACACATTGGCAATGGTAAGCTCATCACTTCTTCTCATAATTTCTGCTTAAACAATATTCTTAGAGTTCCTAGAATTGCTTCCAACTTACTATCTGTTCACAAACTATGTCTTCAAAATAATGCATTTTGTTATTTTGATGCATATCAGTTCTTAATTCAGGATTTACCTACGGGGAAGGTTCTTTACAGAGGGCTGAGTAAGGATGGAGTTTATCCTATACCCTCTTCCACTCTGCCTTCCTCATCTTCATCTCATTCAAATTCCAGTGGTTTTGCTGCACTGTCTCCACAATCCTTACTCTGGCATAATAGGCTTGGTCACCCTTGTGCTAAGGTTTTACATTCTGCTATGTCTTCTTTTCCTTCAGTCAAAGTGTCCTGTGTTAGTGACATTTGTTCTAAGTGTACTTCTTGTATAAGTGCTAAAATGCACAAGACTCCTTTTCCTACTCATGTATCAAATACTGAATATCCATTTCAGTTAGTGCACTCTGATGTATGGGGTCCTGCTCCTGTGACTTCTGTTCTTGATCATAGATTTTATGTGATTTTTGTTGATGATTTTACTCGTTTCACTTGGCTTTTCTTGTTGGAAAGGAAGTCTGATGTGTTTCAAGTTTTCCTACATTTCAATTCATTGGTTGAGACCCAATTTTCTGCCAAAATCAAAACACTAAGATCAGATGGTGGGGGTGAGTTTGTTAATGCCAAATTTAAGTCCTTTTGCTTAGAACATGGTATTCTCCATCAATTTTCATGTCCTTACTCTCCTCAGCAGAATGGTGTTGCTGAGAGGAAGCACAGACAAATTGTGGAGAGTGCTTTATCCATGCTTCACCATTCCAACCTCTCTCCTTCTTATTGGTCTTATGCATTTAGTACTGCTGTGTACCTAATTAATAGACTTCCAACTTCTGTTTTGCAATTTGTCTCTCCTTGGGAGAAATTGTATGGTCACACACCTTCCCTTCATGCTTTAAGAACCTTTGGTTGTGCATGTTATCCTTTGTTGAGACCCTATGCCTCTCATAAGTTTGATCCTAAATCTAAGCAATGTATTTTTCTTGGTTATCCTCCTCAGTACAAAGGTTATATTTGCTTGGATGTTATTACTGGCAAAATTTACATTTCATGTCATTGTGTCTTTGATGAATCCGTTTTTCCTAGTTTTCCTACTTCTAGTGCTGATTCCCCTTCCTCTTCTCCTACTTCTTTTTCCTCTGATGTGTGGTTTTCTTTCATTCCACTTTCTTCCTTGAGTATTACTCAGTCTAGTCCCATTTCTTCTGCTGTTTCTGGTTTAGCTGAGTCTACTTCTTG
This sequence comes from Quercus tomentella, assembly GCA_028535165.1. Taxonomy (NCBI): domain Eukaryota; kingdom Viridiplantae; phylum Streptophyta; class Magnoliopsida; order Fagales; family Fagaceae; genus Quercus; species Quercus tomentella. The sequence goes on from JAPQVY010000122.1 coordinate 16,862,345, forward strand.
TTCTGAGCCTTCTTCTTCTATTCCATCTCCAAATCCTTGTCCTGTTTCTGTATTACCTGTGTCTTCCTCTGCTGTTTCTCTTGAGTCTAGTCTACCTGTTTCCACTACTGCTCCTAGTCTTTCTATTTCTGTCCCTACCCTTGTCCCTGTGAATACAAATGCCCATCCTATGCTTACCAGGTCCAAAAATGGTATTTCCAAGCCTAAGGTGTTTGCTGTTCAGACTGATTACAGTTGCACTGAGCCCCCTTCCTATTCTATTGCTTCTAAGTATCCTCATTGGGTTAAAGCTATGGATTCTAAGTTTACTAGTTTGCAACAGCAGCATACATGGTCCTTGGTTTCTTTGCCACCTGATAAAAATGTTGTGGGGTGTAAGTGGGTGTACAAAGTTAAGAGGAATAGTGATGGTTCTATTGCTAGGTTCAAGGCTAGGCTTGTTGCTAAGGGTTACTTACAACAATATGGTCTAGATTATGCAGAAACTTTTAGTCCAGTGGTTAAGCCTACAACTGTGAGGATTATTCTTGCCTTGGCTGTTCAGTTTGGTTGGTCTCTAAGGCAGTTAGATGTCTCTAATGCTTTTCTTCATGGGGTGTTGCAAGAGGAGGTTTATATGAGTCAGCCCCCTGGTTACAAGGATATCTCCAAGCCTCATCATGTTTGTCTCTTACACAAAGCAATCTATGGTCTAAAGCAGGCCCCTAGGGCTTGGTTTGACAGCTTTACCACTCAGCTCTTCCATTTGGGTTTTCATGCTTCTTGTGCAGACAGTAATTTGTTCATTCTCATTCATTCACAGCAGGTTGTTTACTTACTTTTGTATGTAGATGACATCATTATTACTGGCAGTGATAAGGTGCTTGTTGCTGATATTATTACTCAGCTTGGGGTTTCATTTGCTCTCAAGGATTTAGGTCCTTTGCACTATTTTTTGGGGCTGCAGATTGAATATTCTGGTGATGGTATTTTTGTACATCAATCCAAATATGCCAAAGATTTGCTGTCTAGATTTCATATGATGGACTGTAAGCCTTGTTCTAATCCGTGTGCCTCTTCTCAATCTTCTGCTCTTGCTGTTAGTCCTCTTCTCTCTGATCCAACAGCCTATAGAAGTCTTGTTGGTGCTTTACAATACTTGACATTCACTAGGCTTGACTTGTGTTATGCTGTCCAAAAGGTCTGTCAATTCATGAGCAAGCCTTCTCAATTTCATCTTGTTGCTGCTAAACGGATCTTGAGATACTTGATGGGTACATTACACAAAGGGATTCACTTTAGGCCTGGTTCTCTCACCCTTTCAGCTTATTGTGATGCTGATTGGGCAGGAGATCCTATTGATAGGAGGTCCATTACGGGTATGATTGTTTTCTTAGGCAATTCTCCTATCACTTGGTCGGCTAAGAAGCAGACTGTTGTGTCTCGGTCTTCCACTGAAGCTGAGTACAGGTCTCTTGCTCATACAACAGCTGAGTTATATTGGTTGCGTATGCTTCTCAAGGACTTAGGGGTTTATTTGCATCATCCTCCTATTTTATGGTGTGATAACGTTTCAGCCCTTGCTTTGGCCTCAAATCCTATCTTTCATGCTCGCTCAAAACATATAGAGGTTGATTATCATTTTGTTCGAGAAAAGGTGTTGAATAGAGATATGGTTATCAAGTACATCTCTACCTTGGATCAACTGGCTGATATATTCACCAAAGGATTGCCATCTCCTCGGTTTCATGCTTTGTCCTACAAACTCATGGGGACTCCTCCCCTTCGTTTGAGGGGGGATGTAAAGAATGATGGTCACTCTGTCAATAGAGATATAAAACAGAGCACAAACGACTTGTAGTTTAGCAATACTATTGTAATCTTGTATGTAGTTTAGCACCACAGGTTTAAGTATAGGATTAGTTGTAATACAGTCCACGTGTATGTATTCTGTTAGAGTAGTTAGTTCCAAATCAGTTACGGTTAATGACCCTATATAATTGGGGATCTGATGTAATCTATTCATAGAATGAAATTCAGTTTTTCTACTCTTTCTTCTTCTAGAATTTCTCTCTAAAGAATCTCAGAACTTTCTCAGTTAAATGCATTAAATGTTGTAATGTACATGTCGGGCTTGGCTGGGCAGTTTTCGAAATTTTTGTGATTTCCTGATCTGTACTGCACGTGTCCATAGGTTTCGCTGGCGACGTTGTTGGTTTTGTCACTGCGTTATGATCTCGCCGATAACGATCCAGGCTCCTCTGTTTTTTCCTCGACACTTCAAGCTTAAACCGAGAACCAACCTTCAGCCAGTCCCCATACGGTCTTCCGTTCTTGTCTGTCTCGATCACCGACTCACACTCCTTCATATCATGGCTGATTCTCCCACATGCAAAACACCAACCCACTAAACGTTCGTATCGGAACGCTACTTTGGCTTCATCGCCCTCCGAACTGACTATAGGACCACCTCTTCGTAACGGTCTATCTAATGGCACCTCCACTCGTATACGAAGGAAGTAGGCTTGATCCGTTTTGATGCCTTTGCAATTTACTTCAATGACTCTACCCAGCCCTTGTCCAATGTCATGACCGGCTTCCTCAGTTGTTAAGTCAAATGGCAGCCCCCAAACTTGAGGTAGGTGGGTGAAGTTCACCGTTCTCACTATCATACCCTTTTCCCACCTCCGCAGGGAGAGAATTTGGTTGTCAAAACACCAAGGACCATTATTCCAAACCCAATTTACCTGGCTCTCCATGGAAAATTTAAATTGTAATAGACCATCTCCGACTTCCACCACCTTCATGTCGTCTCCCATTTTCCACATTGATTGCGGTAGATTCTTGGCGGCTCTCATATTGATCGATCTGGTTGTAAGGAATTTTGCAATCAAGCTTAGAGAGTATTCTTCCAATATCTCTTTTCTCTTGACTGGTCTTATTGTGATGGCTTCATCTTCTTCCGTTGTTAATTGCAATTTTTGAATATGATCTAAGAAATCAGAGTCCATGGCGCTCTCCCTAAGGTAGGGAAGCCCCTAATGGCAATGGCTCTCTAATCCCGTAGGTACAAGCCTAGGAGAAAAGAGAGGAATAAGACTCACTCACGGTGAGAAGGAACACTCCTACGTTGAGCAGAAAAAATTATATAAAACTCTACTTGAATAATTTGTTCATTTGTTGTTATTTGGTCTAGTCTTGTTTTTGTTTAGGATATTTTTGTTGTTATTTGGGCTAATTTTTATTAAGAAGTATGTTTGGAGGGCCAAAATAATGTTCGGAGTAATGCTACATTAACAAAATTTTCACAAAAAATTTTATGCAATAAGGTGTTATTGGTGAGTAAAAAAATAATGTCAGTATTAGATTCAAATTAGAATCATCAGTAACAACTTATCACATAAGATTTATTACAAAATTATTGTGAAAATGTTGTAGATGTAACATTACTTTTACTTTTGTAGAACCAAATTCTTGTGATTTTCAAGTCATGGTATTCAACATTTTTATTAGGGCGGTCAAAATAGGTTAGTTTATTATAATTGGGTCAAGTTAATGTATGCCCTTAGGGCATCTATTAACAAATCCATTTTTGGAAAATTTTTATCGGGAATTGAAAAAGTTGTCAAAACTTCTTTAACTACCGATAAAACTTTTTCCAAAAATGGTATACTATTGTGTGCCCTTAGGGCACACGTCAGTAAAATCCATTATAATTTTATTTTGCAAGTATATATAAATATTTTTGCTAGTCAAGGTGGTCCTGTGACCTCCCTAAGTTAAACATGGAGCTGCCATTGGGTCTATAATCAAGCCTGGGTATTAAAAGACAGCCTTATTTATTCATTTTATTTTAAACACTAGCAATGCTCAGCTCATTATCAAAAAAAAAACTTGATTTATTTTTTTGTTAAAATTTTTTTAAGTTCGAGCTTGTGCACAAATTACTTTTACCCCATCACAAATTTATGAATAATATTGCGAATAAGTTTTTCTCTAAGAGATCTCTATCTACGAGCTTCTATATAGAATTTGAGGGAAGGGAAGGAAACTTTTCTAGGAGGGGAAAGTTTTTGTAATTTAAAAAAAAAAAAAAATATATATATATATATATATAGAAAGAGGTTAAGAAATTTTTGTACAAAAAGAAAATATGAAAAAAAAGGGTTAAAGAGTATGTTCAATTTTTTTTAATATGAAAAAAAATATATGGGTCATATAGAACTAATCGACCCATCAAAAACCAATAAAGATTATCTTTTGTATCGTATATAAACATACGGTTCAGAACAAATTAACTCCAAATTTTATAATTTAATCTTTACAATCATAGGCCAACTTGCAAAATATAATTGAATTCTTGACTAAGTTAATATGATTTTGAAATTACATGTATGGTACCTACTTCTTGCAGATGTGATTTGCGTTGATATAACCAAATCAAACATCCATCTATTATTTGAGCTATAACTTTGAAGAAAAATATATTAATGAGAATGGGAAGCAAGTGGAAAATACTACTTATTATTGGCTGAAAATACTAAAACTACAAATGAAATTACATAGTTAACTTTCCAATCATAATACTCAGATTCATAGAATCCGGATATAAGACAAGGTATAAGAAACAAATAGAACACTCCTTGTTCAATAAACCAATAGCATGCTTATCTAGTATGCCATTGAAGATGGAGTACGTTCATGTGTCCAATGAGAATGGGTATTTCTATCGGCATTTTAATTTCCTACTACTATGTTTTGGGAGAATCGGTTTGAGAGGAACATGGCACATTTTCATCAACACGTTAGGTAAAGTTTATGTGAATAACAACCTATTTTAATCTACGAAAAAACTTTGGCTACAAGCTTGATTGTAGTAGCATTAGGCTTCAAACTACTTTAAGAAGCTGAAATGTTTACTTTGCACATGACTCACTTGTTGGTTGGCTAAGCATGGTTAAGAGCATCTTTAGCAATCTCTCTAAATTTATATACTGTTTGGAGAATGAATAGTGACTTTTTTCTTTTACCTATTTACTTTTTCAAATACACTTTCCAATAGACTCTCTATATTTTTCTCTATCCTATTAAAATATTATTTCTTTATTCTTTTTTTAACATTTCTTCATTCATTCCTAATGTATATATTTTACAAATTCCAAACAACATTAATAATTATATATGTTTTTTAAATGAGAAGTGTTGCATCTATAACATTTTTTCGCAATATTTTCACAACAAAATCTTATGTAGTAAGTTGTTACCAGTTCTAATTTGAAGCCACCACTTAAATTATTGTTTTACTCACCAATATCAACTAATAACAATCTGTCACTTAAAATTTATTGTGAAAGTATTGTGAAAATATAGTGTAACATTTCTCAATTTTGATTTCTTATTCTTTGTATTATTTTTCCTTTCTTTCTTTAGTTTTTTTTTTTTTTTCATCCATAAATTTTTTTCTTCTTCTTCTTCTTCTACTTCTTCTTCTTCTTCTTCTTCTTCTTCTTCTTCTTCCTCTTTTTTTTTTTTTTTTTTTTTTTTTTTCTCTCTCTCTCTTGTTTTTTCTCCTCCACGCATGTACACCTACCCCTATCTCTATCTTCACTTTTGTTTTACTTTTTGTTTTTCAAGTTCTTGATCTCTAGAACATATCTCCAGCTCTCCCTCTTTCTCTTTCTTTCTCTCTCTCTTACACACACACAAATCTCTCTCCCTCTATCTCACACAAACAAATTCTCTCTCTCTCTCTCTCTCTCTCTCTCTCTCTCTCTCTCTCTCTCTCTCTCTCTCTCATACACACATAGATCATCAATAGAGAACAAAGACTAGAGAGAGTTGGCCTTTTAAATCCACGTTCATGTAGGCTGATCGTCCTCCTCCCCACTTCTAGGAACATGCAGCTTAATCAGCATATGGGTTAGATCGGCGTTCTACATGTTTTTTTTTTTTTTTTTTTTTTTTTTGGGTTTTTGTTTGATTAGTTTTATTTTATATGAAAGATTGTATTTTCTCTTTGTTTTGATTGTGTCTCCCTCTTGAGTTCAGAGACGATTGAGAGAGAGAAAAAAATTTGGGATGAGTTTTGTAGCAGTTGTAAATATTAAGTAAAAACTGAATATTTTAATTTATTGGTTGAATTTTTTATTCTCATAAATTGTTTTGCTAATGAACAGTAAGTCATCAGACCAAGAGAGCCACTGTTCATTAGCAAACAATTTTTTCTCATGAACAGTGATTTAGAGAGACTGTTGGAGTAATCTTTTGTGAGTTTACTCTCCAAATTTTGGGTTTAAAGAGCTTGTTGGAGATGCTCTAAGTAAGTTGTGTGCATTGCACTTGAAAAGTACACGTACCAACTTCTGAGAATGGTTTGTAGTCTAAAGCTCTAACCAAGTTTATAGCCAAATTTGTCCTTGATCTAATGCATTATTTGGCATACCTGACTATAGGATCATATACAAACTCATCTTACTCGACATGCAGAAACTTGGATCTTATGGAGCTTCTTAGAAAAGTCGTGTATAAAATAGATTGTCTTTAATTTAATGGTTCTCAACCATGATTAGGTCACTCCAAATTTTACAATTTCGTCTTATCACTAGCAGAATAGAATTAACTCCTTAACAGATTTGACTAGCCAACATGATCTTGGAAGAACATGAATGGAACCTATTACTCCTTATTCTATCTTGTCAGGCATTGTTATCACGTGATTACTTTTGTTCTTAAAAATTGGGTAACCATCGCATGGATATATGTGATTTGCATTAATATAAACAAATCATCCATCCTTCTATTATTTAACCTCAACCTTTGAAGAAAAATGTATTGACGAAGAATTGGCAGCAAGTGGGAAATACATCTTATTATTTGCTTGAATTATTACAACTACAAATGAAATTAAATAGTTAATTTTCAAAGCATAATATCAATAGAATTAAACATAGATACAAGTTTGAGGGAAATTATTGAGTTACTCACAAACGTATAAAACACAAATATAAGACAAGGTATAAGAAACATGCAGAACACTCCTTATGCAATAAACCATGACCATGCTTATCTAGTATGCCAGAAGAATCTCTCCATCCATTGTAAAACCTTGAAGGATCGTTTACTTTATGGGCCTGCGATATAACATAAAGAGGAAAATAGCAAAGTAAGTAAATTATTTAAAACCAACATTAAGAGGGTAAAAAGTTTGATTTTGGACCTTCCATGTTGTCAAACATGTTGCGTTAACTCCTAGAGCCAAGAAGAATGTCCCTGACCAAATGCAGCTCAGAAATGGCCTTGCTAATGTCCCATCGTTCTTGTGGCAACTCCATAGAGCATGCCACTCCGACCTTGACCACGGATATCAAACACTCCTCTTTTCTTTTTGTAGGGCTAAAATTATGATTATCAATCACTTCATCAACATTATTTAAAAGCTTTGAGTCAACAATCTCCATTACACAATTAGGCAAGGCCATGCTAGCATAATTGTGAAGGTTAAAGCCTCCCTCAAACATGTGATCTGTGGGCCTCTTTCCTGTTATCATCTCTAACAATAGTATTCCATAGCTGTAGACATCCCCTTTGGTTTGACACCTCACTTCCTAGACCGTACTCTGTCAATCAGGATATTTGACATAAATAATACATTTGCATGACAATTAGGGATCTAAAAATTAATGTAATCATGGTTAATGTGGGAAAGTATATATTAAAAATTAAAAGACTAGTAAATTTTTGTTACTTGGAGGAGTGTACTCAATTGTTCCCCTTATTCCAATTGAGCTGCTTTGTTTCGGAAGTGTAAGTTCTAATAGAAATTTTGCAAGCCCAAAATCTCCAACATGAGCTATCATATCATAATCGAAAAGAATGTTACTTGGCTTTAGATCACAATGAACAACTGGCATTGGGCAATGGTGGTGTAGGTAATCGAGTGCACATGCAACATCAATGGCAATGTTTGTTCTTTGAAGAAGGTTCAAATTTTGTATCTCTGCTTGCTCGGTATCTATTTCCAAATCCATATGTAACCTTTTTTCTAGACTTCCATTTGGCATGAACTCATAAACTAGAGCCTTAAAATCATTTCCCTAAAAATCCACACTTGAGCAGGAAGTTATTATCTTTACAAGATTTTGGTGAAGAATATTTTTCAAGGCGTCACACTCAAAGATGAAGCTCCTAAAAGCTCCTTGACGTTGAAGATTTAGTACCTTGACTACAACAATTGACCCATCTTCACCAAGGATGCCTTTATACACTGAACCAAAACTACCCACACCAATCAAATTTGTTAATGAGAACCCATCTGTTGCTTTGAGAAGCATTTGGTAAGACACTTTCAAAAGCGACTTTCTCAAGGTAGATCCTGAAGACTCATCTTTTCTTATATTTTTGTGCCAATAAAATAAGAAAAAAGACACTGTGGCAACTACAAGGAGCACACATGCCACTGAGATTACAATTGTGAGTGCGAGGGACAACGTCTCTTTTTTAGTTAAGCAGCTGGGCAACATGAGTTCTGATATGCCCCCACAAAGCCTGCTGTTTTCGACAACAGATATTGTGCTAGCATTTCCGAACACTCCTTTTGTTGGAACCTCTCCCTGGAAATCATTAAAGGATAAATTCAATTTCTCAAGGGAGAGTTTCTCCAAGAAATTTGGAATTTGACTAGAGAAGTTGTTTCGAGAAAAAATCCATGACTTGAATACCTCTTGAAGTACTCAGCGATGTTGGAATTTCTCCTTGAAATAAATTACCCTCCACATAAAGGTACTCAAGGCTTGTGCAAAAGCCTAGGCTACTTGGAATTTTACTAGACAACTTGTTCTTAGATAAGTTTAACAACTCTAAATGGACTAGGTTACCGACTTCTGATGGTAGTGATCCTACGAAAAAGTTTTGTGCTAAACTAAGTGAAATTGACAGCATGGAAATTGCAAAGAGTTGCTTTGGAATGGTGCCAGTGAGATTGTTTTGAGAAAGGTCTAGTAACAACAAATTTTGGCAATTTTCTATACTTGGTGGGATAGTTCCTTGCAATATGTAATTATCTAAGAACAATTTATTTAACAATGATAGGTTTCCGAGGGTAATCGGTAACCTTCCTGAGAGTTTGTTGTCGGATAAATCTAATAGCTGTAACTTTTTAAGACTGCTAATATCATCTGGGATTGTCCCTGTAAATTTGTTATTGTTCATCAATAAGATTGTCAAGTTAACCAAATTACCCATCCCTAAAGGGATCTCTCCAAAAATAAGATTGTGGCCAATATCAAAATAGGTAAGCTGGGTTGAAAGATTACCAAAAACATTAGGCAACTTACCTTCGAATTGATTCACCCCAAGACTTTTTTTCAGTAAACTGCTACAATTGAGTAGAGATTGCAAGAAATTCATTTCATCATCATCTCCACTTCCGAAATTATTTTCATCAATTACGAATTCCACCAAATGGTGTAACCCTCCAAAATTGTTTGAAAATTTTCCCATAAAATTGTTCGTGAAAACTGCAAAATATTGTAGCTCTGAAGCATTAGATAATGAGACCGGTAGAGATCCTGTAAATTGGTTTGAATAGATTTGAAACCATTGGAGATGCAGAAGGGTGAGGAGTAAGTTTGTAGGAAGACTTCCACTAAGCTCATTTTCATACATTGTTAAAAAAGTAATAGACGAAAGATTATATAAAGATGGAGGGATCAAACCAGAGAGTTTATTGTCACCTAGTGTAAGTATTTCTAAGCTTCTTGATTGACCCAAGGCATCTGGAATGTGTCCTCCAAAGACATTTTTATATGCAACAAAATAATGGAGAGAGCTTAAGTTTCCAATGAAAGGCGAGATTCCTCCTGTGAGATTGTTGTTGCGAACAATAAGAAACTCCAACTCTGACAAAGAAGCAAGCTCCTTTGGGATGGACCCTGAAAGGTTATTTTTAGCAACTCCAAGAAATTTAAGTTTGGAGCAATGGGAAAGGTTTGCAGGAATTTTCCCTTGGAAGGAGTTAATAGACAGGTTCAATCCTCGCAACCTGAGTAGACGACCAACTTCATCTACGATTTGGCCTCCAATGGTGTTGTTGGAGAGCTCGATTACCCTAATGAAGCTGAGGTTGCCTATGTATGGAGACAAGGAACCCACCAAACCTCTGGAACTCAGATCTAATACAATGACTCTTCTATGCTTGTGGCCGCATGTAACACCTTCCCACTCGCAAAAATGGAGGGAATCATTCCACGAGCTCAAAATGTTTTTAGGGTCATGTGTTATCTGCTTTTTGAAGGCCATCAAAGCCTGATGATCCGTCTCATTCCCACCAAAATAACTGAAAGTGGAAGTACTACTACCAGCAAAAATAGTAGGAATTTTTACATGCAGCAGTGCAATGAACAAGAGAAGGATGGCTTGGAAGTGAATTGGACACAATAGTCTGAGACTCATTGCTGCAAGTGAAAATCCTCTTCCTTGCCTTTTCATTTCGAATGTGCATAATTTAGGTTCGCTTAATAAAATAGGGCGTCTATATAGTGGAAATATGGGTGCACCAAGGTCTTAATGATGACAAAAAAGGCGTCACTTCTACAAAGACGTAGACTTTTTTTGTGGGTATGATTTTTTTTGAATGCTTTTTTTGGGTATGATTGATGCCTTACTTGAGCTTAACAAGATAAGGTGTGAGTCTATTTAGGCTGTGTTTGTTTTGGCTTCAAATCAATTCCGGAAATGCTTCTCCGTAAATGCGGGTATTTGGTTGTGCATGGAAAATTCATTTTTCGGAAAATATTTTCAGTTGACCGTAAAAATTATGGCTTTGACCTGGAAAATTTTTTACACTTCTATTTTACCTTCAAACCATTTCCGGACTTCAAACGCAGAGAGAGAGAGAGAGTGAGTGAGCTAGAAGAGAGAGCATAGGTGGCCGCCCAGCCAAGCTCCGGCCAGCCCAGATCGTGTCGCCCCCACCGCTGCCTCCATCGCCCAGATCACGCCGCCTCACCGCCCAGAAAGAAGAGAGAGTAGAGAGCCTTTTAGCTCATGACCGATTGCGCCACAAGGAAAGCCGAGATCGTCGAGATCGTCCACCGAGATTGCCGAGAAATTGATGGCTTCCTTTCTTCCTCCAAAGCTTCGATCTTTACCTTCTCTTCCAATGAAATTGATGGCTCCGATCACTCCGATTTGAAGAGAATGGATCGTTGGGTTGTGGCCTGTGAGTCGGTGGTGGTGGGGATCGGTGGTGTGGGTCCTTGGGGTTGTGGGCTGTGGCCAGTTGTGTGGGTTTTTATTGGGTTGTGGTGGGTTTGTTGATAGCCATTGTTGATGTGGATGGGTTGTTGAGGTGGATTTGTGGTGGTGTTGGTTGTTTTTTTTTTTTTTAATCAAAGTTGTTGTGGTGGCAAGTGGTGGTTTGTTGATGTGGGTGGGTTGTTGAGGTGAGTTTGTGGTGGTGTCGGTGGTTTTTTCTGATATAAAATTTGTTTGGAAGCTGAGAAAATAACTGAGAAAATGTGAAAAATTTGTGGGAAAATAACATTTTCAGAATGTTACCAAACATTGAAAATTGTTTTCTAATATAATTTTCATAATGTAACCAAACACTTGAAAATATTTTCCTTTCCCAAAAATAGCATTTTCAAAAAATAATTATTTTTCAAAAAATATTTTACATGAAACAAACACAACCTTAATGAAAATATGGGTGCATCAGGGTCTTTATGTTGACAAAATAGGCGTCACTTTTACAAAGGCCTAGACTTTGCCTTACTTCAGCTTGACAAGATAAGGTGCGAGTCTATTTAGTGCAAATGCAGGTGCACCAGGGTTTAATTGACGATGACAAAATAGGTCTCTATTAGTATTTATGCCACCAAACTACTAGCCCCACCCGTTTGACGTAGCTAACTTCAATTAATTGCAGATGTACTTCTTCCAAGGTAAGCTGTCATGTCATTTTTTATGGTATTTTGTTTTAAACTACTATGTTTTAACATAATTTTCTGATGAATACATCAAATAAATTGTTTTCCTAGTTTTTTTTTTTTTGAGAAACATTTTCCTAGTTTTCCTAGCTGAGCATGATCATTTGTTTACTTTTGCATGAAATATTTGATAATAAATTTTTCTCATATTTGTGGCCACACAAGAAGCAATTACTGTGTGTGTTTCAAAATTATTCTAAAAAAAAAGATAGTGGCTTAGTCCCATATTGGTGAGGTTAGCTTGCTCCTCCTGGTTTAACACCCTGCTCTACGTAGTCAAAGGTTAAACCCTTTTGACTGGGTCCTCTAGGTGAACTAATGAGTTGATCCCGAGTGAGTGAGTGTAAAATTCTTATGTGCGTGTGTTTAAAAAATTATTCTAACCAAAAAAAAAAAAAAAAAAAAAACCGTAGGTAATCTTAGATATAATTTATATAATTTTTTATGAATTATACACTCTATTTTATTTATATAATTTTTTTTCACTTTTTTATTATCTCTTAGCTATCCTTTTAACCTTTCTAAACAAACACACACACTCTCTCTCTACCCATTCCTCTAAACACACACTTTCTCTCTCTACCCATTTCTAAACACACTTAGATCGCCTCTCTCCACTTGAGCCTCCACGGGCATGAGTTGGAGCCTCCTTTGCTCATATTGCCTCTCCCTCTCCTTCATGGTCAGATCACCTCTCCCTATTGTGAGAGATCTCAAAAGTTGCCCCTCAAAAAAGAGAATTATTTTGGAGTGCTTTCTAGGGCACATCTCTTTTTGGGTAAGTGGTATAGAGTTGCCACTTATTTTTTATACAAAAAATAAGAAAAACTAAATACATGACTGAATTATTCTATTCGTTGATTAAATAAAAAAAATTACATATTTGATAAACTTGAAAATTACATAGCTTTGGGTCCTAGTTACAATCTACCAAAAATACATGACTTTTTGTCCTAGTTACATTCTACCCAAAATGAAAATAAAGACAAGGCCTAGATCTACCTATCCAAAGACTTGAATTCGGAGGCTAGGTTACAGAATGGGAAGGTGTTAGGCACCTATTCCGCCCAGACAAAGTCTGGTCTTCTAAACTCTTGTGACCTATGTACCCTTTTTATGCATGTTATGAATGATATGTTGAATATGTAAAAGAAAAATTAAATCACATAAATTTATTTATGAATGAATCCTCTTCTTTGTTTTTAAAAAAATTCAGATCTGTTTTAGTAATAAAAAATGATCTTATTTTAGTTTAGAAAAAATCATATCTGTTTTTAAAAATCTAAAAAATATGGTTTTTGGAGATAAAAATTCAGATCTGTGTTTATTACATAAAAATAAAGTCTTTTGATTTGAAAAATATCAAATCTGTTTTCAAGAACTAAAAAAAATGGTTTTTTGGAAAAGATTTTTAAGAAGAGAGTTTCACTCATAATATGAATTTATGCAATCATGAATTAAATAAAACAAACACAAACACAATCATGTTTTATCTTTTTCTTTATTTCAAAAATTTGCATGCATTAAGAAAAATCAGATCTGTATCTAAGGAAGATACAAATTAGTTTTTTTGATAAAAAAATGTTTGGATTTGTATCTAATGAAGACACAAACCAGTTTTGATTAAAGAAAATTCAGATCTACATCTAAGGAAGATGCAGATCTGTTTTATTTTGAAGAAAAATTTAGATCTACATCTAAAGAAGATACAAATCTGTTTTATTTTGAAGAAAAAGAATTGATTACATGCAGATCTTTAAAACTAAGAAACATATTATATCAACAATAAAGGAATCAAGAACATATTTTCATAAACTAAATTAACAAGATGGAATATGAATATTTAAAACAATTAAACATGCATCATCATCATAAGAGAAGCATAAAAACAAAAGGGTTAGAAAACAACCTCCTGCATGAGCACTCTTTGTTCTTGAGATGATGTTTTAGGATTCAAAGAAATTTGTTCAATTCTCTTTGAAACCTAAAAACTCAAATTTAAGCAGCAAAACTCACAGATGGGATCAGAAAATATGAGCAATTTGAGAGCCTAAAATGTATGCCTTCTAGAGCGTAAAAAATAGGCACGGGTGATTAGGATGTAAATCCGAACGCATCCTTTTGCGAAAAAGGTCGAAAAGGGTGTGCCTTATCGTCACCCAAAGGCTGTTGGGCCAAAGCCCAACAAAGGAAAATTCGGCCCTTTTAGAGTGCCATTCGGTACTCCAAAAGACGGTGCTCCAAAAGTGCCGAATTGACCTTTGGACACCAAACACTCTTTCGTGTTCAGGTGCCGTTTGGACTCTTTTTTTAGGGATTTTTGACCGGTCCTTGTATCTAGGCATATTTTCATCCTCCGTCTATGATTTTTCATCTCTTTCTGGATAATTCAGGCTATTTAAGAACAATCATCTTGTAGATAAATACCCTAAAATAAATCTTGATAAAGTTCAGATTATCCATAATTTTATTGTTATCCAATCAACCTTTTTATTCCTATGCATGCAATCCTATTTTAAACACTAATTATTAACCAATCACAAAATTATTTAATTAATTTTAATGGTTTAGCCAATTAGAATAAATTTAAACTAATCATGTGTGGTCGACCTTACCTAGACACAATGCATGTTAACCGTGCAAACTTGATCACGCGATATCTTTCGATCTGATGGTTTAATTTGAAAACTGGAAATACCTTTGTGACCATTAGAATCTTAAGATCATTTTTATGATATGCAATGAATGAATTGATGCATGTAATGCAAAGACAAAATGATGCATGTAATGCAAGAACAAATTGATGCATTAATACAATTATGATTTTTAGGATACATGGACGGTCATTCAAGCCATTCTCCTTGATTAAATCATGGGTGCAAAATTGAGTGTCTACACCTATGTTTAAACCCTAAGCCGCCACAAGCATCCATCTCTATCACAAGCACAAATCCACAAGCATAGAGACTCGTTCAAATCGACCCACAAACACCGATCTCTGCCACAAGCACTGAGACCTGTTCTAATCGACCCCCAAGCACCGACCCACAACCACGAATTTGCAACAATGCTTTCTTTGTCTTTGTTGGTGTGTCCGTGTGTGGGAGTGTTTTATTTTCCATTGATTTTGTGGTCGGATTATTATGTATTGTAAAATGTAATGTTGTGGTGATGGTGGTTGGGAGGTGGGTGGACAGATTGATCGGTTGTAGAGATAAAGAGTGAGATGGAGAAGAAGAGAGAGACCGTGGAGGTATAATGATGAGAGAAAAATTAATAAAATATTTACACAACAATAGACAAGCTGATGTGGTTTAATTTTAGGAGAAATTGTGTAAATTTAACCTCTTTTTCTATTATGCACCCACTTATGCAAGTGCTCTAAATCAATTAAAAGAAACGCAATTTTTTTCTTGATTGCATTGACATTGGGAAAAAAAACAATAGAAGTTACGAAGTGTCAAACTACTTACATTCAGAAAGTAAATTGCATGCATTTGAAATGCAAAGGATCAACCAACACCCATAATAAAAGTATATACAACTGGCTCAATAGGTGATGCAATTGCCTAAGGTCCCAGAAGGCCCCCACTTGTAAAAAAAAAAAAAATTATATATATATAATATATTTATCTGTATTTTTTAATTAAAAAAATTAAGTACTTTTATTGGTCAATAAAATGCATTAAAAAGGCCCCATTGCAGCCTATGTAGCCTGTGCAGTGTGCAACTGTGCAGTGCACACTGCATAGGCTGCACAGTTGCGCACTGCACATTGCATAGGCTACACAGCCCACAGTCATAGGACAACATGTTTTCTTATTTTATCAATTATTATAAATTATTATACCAATTAATAATTTGATGTGTATCATATCAACTCATTTGTATTATAGTGACACTAATTTATTGAACCATGTAATAAATTAATTTTTATTTGTGCAGGTTTAGACTTTAAAGTGGTCACAACTTTAGAAAAATTGTAATAACCAGGTTATATTATTCTATACTTTAAATTTTATTTTTAGTTAAATTATCATTTTTAATTATAAATTGTTCAAAAATTCAAAATTAAAATTAATAAAATATTATTTAAGGTCTACTATGTCACAAGAAAGATTAAGTTGATTAGCTATATTATCAATTGAAAAAGAAATGTTAGAGGAACTTAAATACAAAAACTTAATTAGCAATTTTACATCTCAAAAAGCAAGAAAAAATAGATTTTAAATAAAAATTCAATATATATTATTTGATTAATATTGAAATATAAAAAAGGCTCCACTTTAAATTTTCGCCTAAGGCCCCCAAAGTTGTTGAACCGGCCTTGAGTATATAATAGCTTTTAAGTCTGCTGGTGATAGAAATTTTATTGAAAGGTTTGCATATTTGGATATGATGAGATTTAGGCATTCGGCCACCCTTTTCAAACAATTCAAAGAATTGAAAAATGGAAATATTCAAGATTTTTAAGGTCGGACTGAGGTTCAACCAAGGTTGAACCATGATGAAGTTAAAATTAATATAACATTAATTAAAATACAAATAAAGGTATTAAATGTGTAAAAATATAAAAATTTATCTTAAAAAATCTAAAGCAATTTAAATAACTTTCAAATGAATTTTCATTATTTTTATAAAGTGAATAGAATTAATAAAATATAAACAAGCTTTAAAAAATTTTGTTTATAGTAATCTTTCAATTAAAAAGCATTTTAATTAAAAATGAACTCATTTTTATCATAAATTTACAAATTTCAAATTCACATGTAATGATGTAAAAGCATAATTGAACACAAAAAAATTTAGCAAATATTATTAAGTAAATAGTGATAAAATAAAATGAAAAACTACTAATCTTGTAAAACAAAAATAAATAAATTATGAATTCAATGGGAGACGTAAGGAAGTCAGCAAGTGTAGTGGTTAATGTAACATTGATCTTAAAGGCGTGGGAGGTTTATAAAATTGTATGTATGAAAACATGTATTTAAATTACTTATAATATATATAAAATATATATATATATATATATATATATATATATATATATATATATATATATATATATATTTGAAACAGAAGCATATCATTCAATTAATAAAGTTAACATCTTGGTACACAGCTTCTCTAGCTATTGGAGGAACATCTTCCATCCAATACCTATCCTCAGAAATATTCTAGCAA
This sequence comes from Quercus tomentella, assembly GCA_028535165.1. NCBI lineage: Eukaryota > Viridiplantae > Streptophyta > Magnoliopsida > Fagales > Fagaceae > Quercus > Quercus tomentella. The sequence continues at coordinate 16,879,498 of JAPQVY010000122.1, forward strand.
ATTGAGCTAATACATGAGCAACCCGGTTCCCCCCTCTCCTAATACAATCAATCCTTACCCAATGCAAATTTCGAATCAAATGTTGAATGTCCCCAACCACATTCCCCATCAGTGACTGATCAAGCTGCATCGTCGAAATTGTTGACATGGCCGAGCTGTTATCTCCTTCAATAACAAATTCTGAGAATCCCGCATCCATCGCAAACTCAATCGCCTTCCTACATGCAAGAAATTCCGCTTCCTCACTGCATAGCACCGCCAGACCCTTGGCTGCCATGGCTGCCATAACCTCCCCTTTGTCATTGCGAATTACAACACCAAACCCAGAACTATTGAGGCAAGAAAATACTGCTGCATCAAAATTAAGTTTGAAAACGGACTGTGGAGGAGGCTGCCAGGTATCACGAGCTGGCTGCATCGCTGTTTCAGTTCTCATCTGATCTTGGGCAGTCCGAAAGTCCTCTAACAGCTCCTTTGCTCGAGTGATCAACCATCCCGGTTCATGAAATTTCCCTCCATATACAACCCGATTTCTTTGATTCCAAATCTGCCAAGCTTGCACCAAAACCTCCTCCAGATCATGCAGCTCAATCCGATCCAGCAAATACTCCATTAGATGCAAAAAATCAGCCATACCCGAAACCCCCTTCTGCAGAATTTTTAAACTACCAGCCCACACATCTTTGGCCGCCTCACATTCCCACAAAGCATGGATAGCTGATTCCGGATAACACAAACATATAGGACACGTCGTATCCTCAATTATTTTTCGCTTTGATAGATTTAGTTTTGTTGGTAAGATATCATTGCAAGCTCTCCACCCAAAAACTTTAATCTTGTTTGGAATTCGAAGCTTCCAAAGTGCAGCCCACACTCTTTTCCCCACACAGCCCCTTGAGCTTTCAGCTAAATTTCCACTGTGCAAGACTTCCCTCGCCACCATATATGCAGGCTTGACAGTAAACAACCCCTTTTTATGGTGCAACCAGATCATTGCGTCTTCCACATCTCTTCGACTTAGTTGAATTCTGCAAATGGCCTCAGCATCTGCTGGCTCAAACATGTGCATAATAAATTCAGTTCTCCAAGCATGCAACTGTGGATCAATTAGTTCAGCCACAACAGCCTCACTAACCTCCTCCATAAGCGGGAGCAAAGGTGCATTAGTTGGATAATTCGGTATCCATTTATCCCCTAAAACTCGAATAGATTGCCCATTCCCGACTCTCCAACAACATCCCACCTTCAAAATTGGCAAAGCGGCTACAATACTCTTTCACACAAAAGAACAATTTGGAGATTCCTTAGCATCAAATAGGTGAGTTCTAGGAAAATATCTTGATTTAAGGCATTGAAATACTAAAGAACTATCATCATGCAACAACCGCCACCCTTGTTTAGCTAACATAGCTAAATTAAATGCCCTTAAATCCCTAAAACCCATTCCTCCATCCTTCTTGGAACGTGTTAGCTTCTCCCACCTTTGCCAATGGATTTTGCATTCATCCCCCACTTATCCCCACCAAAATTTAGCACACATTGCATCTAGCTCATCACATAGCTTTAAAGGGAGTTGGAACACACTCATGGTATATGTAGGGATCGACTGAGCAACAGCTTTAATAAGTATCTCCTTACTAGCCCTAGACAACATCTTCCCTTTCCACCCCTGCAACTTCTTCCAAATCCTATCCTTTAAATATGAGAATGTATGATATTTAGATCTCCCTACTAAGGTAGGCAGCCCCAAATATGAGTCAAAGCGATGTACCTCTTGAACTCCCAAAATCCCCAGAATATCTTGTTTCTGGTTGAAGTGTTACTGCTAAAGAAGACTGAGGACTTCTCCAAATTTATGCATTGGCCCAAAGCATTAGCATATGTCTGAAGCACCTCAGAAATTACCTCCACCTCATTTTGTGTTGCCCTACAGAACAAAAGAGAATCATCGGCAAACAATAAGTTAGAAACTTTTGGTGCCCCTTTGCAGATAGAAGCTCCATGGATTTTACCATCATTCTCTGCTTTTGCCAATAAAGATATGAAACCCTCTGCACACAACAGAAACAAATATGGAGAAAGAAGGTCTCCTTGACGGATTCCCCTAGTTGGAAGCACATTCCCAAAAGGTTTCCCATTGAGTAGAATAGAGAATGATGTGGTAGTAACACAAGCCATCACTCTCTCGACCCACGTTTCTGGAAAACCCAATTTTTGCATTACTCCCTGCAAAAACACCCATTCGACCCGATCATAAGCTTTGCTAACATCTAGCTTCAAGGCCAATGAACCTGTCTTGCCTTTCTTTTGGACATGCATAGAATGCAAAACTTCATATGCCACAATAACATTATCTGTAATAGGTCTACCTGGCACAAAAGCACTCTGGGTGGGGGAAATAATATCAGGAAGCACTTGTTTCAGCCTATTAGCAAGAACTTTAGAGATAATCTTATAGGCAACATTACAAAGACTGATTGGTCTGTATTCAGACATTTTCTCTGGATTCTTCACTTTAGGGATAAGCACAATATTGGTATAATTTAAATAAGGTAACATGACTCCATTATTCAAAAGTCTAGCACTGCATAGACAACATCAGGACCCATTATATGCCAAAATTTTTGATAAAACAAAGCATTCATACCATCCGGCCCCGGTGCCTTAGTTGGTCCCATCTGGAAGATAGTTTCCTTGATTTCATCAGCAGTAAAATCCCTAGAAAACATGTCCTGCATGGCTGGACTAACTTTGGCCGAAACAGTGCTTAGGCATTCCTCCAGTTGATTGCATGTCCCTGCACAAAAAAGATTGTCAAAATAATCCACTGCTACCCTGGCTACATCCTCCGTCTCTTCCACCCATTGCTCTTGGGAATTCATGACACCCTTAATATGATTCTGTCGTCGTCTTTGTGATGCCTTGGAATGGAAAAATTTGGTGTTTCTATCTCCATGTTTTAACCATGCCACCCTAGACCGTTGTGCCCAGTAAATCTCCTGCTTTAGCAACAGCTCATCCAATTTTTTGCTAATCACCAAATATTCCTCCTTACTTTCCTCAGTAGTATCAGCTCTATTGATTCTATCAAGCTGATCCTGAAGAAGTTTAATCTCTTTCTCCTCAGGTTTAGCCTTCGTATTTCCCCACGCCTTCAAATCAGCCCCACAAGCCCTTATTTTCGCATGTACAGTTGCTAGACCCTCCTCCCCACAACCTGACAAGCTCCAAGCTTTCTTAATCTGTGTCTCACAGTCATCCCATAACAACCAACTTTCTTCAAACTTAAAACCCCGATTAGCTCTTCTATTTTGTCTCCTAAACTTTTGAACATGGATAGTAATAGGAATATGGTTCGAAGCATGAGGAAGAAGATGCACCACATTACTAATTGGAAAATTATCAAGCCACCCTTTTGTTGCCACAGCTCTATCCAGTCTCATTTTGGTATTTTCATCACCGGGTCTCTTGTTAGTCCAAGTAAACGGATAACATTTATAACCTATATCCTCCAATTGACAACTGTCCAAAGCTTCTCGAAAAGCATCTATCTGTGCAGTTTGGGGCTGCCTAGTGCTTTGCTTTTCATTAAAGTCTCCAAAACATAACCAAGGTCTCTCCACAAAAGGCTTCAAGTGTTCCAAAAGCTTCCAAGACTTGAATTTTTGTTGTGTCTCCGGCCACCCATAAAAACCTGTCATGAACCACACAACGCCATCTTCTTCAGTTACCTTAGCTAAAACATGATTGACTGTATAGTTAACTACCTCTAACTTTATATCATCCTTCCATAAAAAGGCCAAACCACCACCACCATTCGGATGCTTAACAATAATCTTATTCTGAAACGGCAAATCACCATACAGAGTATTAAAGCCCTCTGTATCTAAGCGTGTCTCCATAAGAAAACACACAGTGGGAGCTTGTTCCCTCACTAATTTGCGAAGGCTTCGACCTGTCCAAGGGTTCCCAAACCCTTGGCAGTTCCAACTTAGGATCCTCATTGCTCCCGGCAAGGGTGGCTCTCCACCCCCGCCGATATAATGTTATTAGAAACATCCTCACTCCTTACCCTTACACGTTTAGTTTCCCTGCCTCCAAGAACCTCACGCTGCCCTTCCTCCAACTCTGACTCAGTGCTTCTCTTCCCACGGGTTGGTAGCATAAGAGCCTTAGATAATCCTGCAAGCCCAAAGTCCATACGATTGATCCTTGTCCATGTGGATTTGGGCTTTAAAACAGTAGCCACGGCCTGATTCTTTTTGCTGTTCACTCCGTGGCAATCCAATCCACTATCCTCATTAACAAGCTCACCCGTTGCCACATCAATTAATTCCAAACCAACTGGCTGTTCAACCACGTTATCCTTGAAGACCGAATCTGGCATCCGTCCACTACAATTTTCATGCTGCACGTAAGCAAAACTTTCCTTATCCACATCATATTTTTAATGTGTTTTTAAGAAAAAAAAAAAAATAAAGAGGTGTTTGGTTTGTATTTTCAAACAATAATTTTTAGTTTTTAAATAATATTATACGTATTTTCATACATTTTTTTATCTATACAAATTTCTACATATATTTTTAAATAATAACTTTTAATTTTTAAATACATTTACCAAACGGACCAATATTTATGTGCCGTCAACATTACGTACATCTCATGGTTTTCAAAATGATTATAACAATGACACTCAAATATTTTTTTTTTCTCAAGTTTGGCAATTTCCCATGTAATTAAGTTGTGACAAGACATGTTGGGTGTCTCTAGACTTTTTCTTTAAAAACTACTCCTAATAAAAGTTGTTTGGCCCAAAAAGAAAAATTGAATTAAATGAGTGACGGTCTTGTAGCACTGACTACCCTTGTTCATTAATTAAACGGTAGCATGGTTGGTGTTTAAGAGGAACTGTAACCAAATAGCCACCACTTGTCATCTGTAGTTAATTCCTGAAATTTAATCTTCAACCACGTCATGTCCCACTCTCTCGTCTTCTCAAAGATGCCATTCTATATGGGCTACATATTGACCAACGTTATTACGAATAATACAGCTAACCTTCCAATCGCCTTAATCAGTATAAATATACAATGTTAATCACAGTTTTGTTTTATAAATATTAATCTTGGCCTTATTATTTTTCTTTTTGATGAATCTTCATGGAACCTCATCCAACAATCAGGATCTCCCGATCCTGATTTTGCTTTTTTGTTTTTAATAAATATACTGCTCAAGGAAATGTGATGTCAAATTTTAAGGAACCTGATCCTTGTTATTGAGGGAAGTGGGCTTATAGAGAAAATTTAATAACACAACCGAATCTCATAGCAAATCATGGAACCGAATCTTTTCTTTTTAATAAGATGTCCCATCAAATCTCATAGCAATGCATAATTCTTATAAAATCTCATATCAAATTTAGGAGTCATTAGAGCATTCCCATCAGCTCTCTCATAAAAAATACAATTTTAACACATCAAAAATCCACTTTATCATTTTAGCACATCATTTTACAACATACCATTTATTAGATGTTCTATACTTCAATTCTATACATTAAAATAATATTGACTACACATTAAAATAATATATTTTCTCAAAACCCAATAATATACAAAAACACAGTCCCGGCAGTCACCACCAACCAAGAACCAAGAACCACCGCTACAACCACCGCCACAACAACCACTGTTACAACCACAATCACCGGTCCTCCAACAAATTCCAAATTCAAAAACCTCAACAAAACCCCACCATACACTAATACACAGCACAGCCCGTCACCACCATACCCAAGCACAGCCCACCACCACCACCCACAGGTAAAACCCACCACCACCAAGCAAGGCTAAACTCCACGGCGAGGCCGAACTCCACAGTGACAGCCGATCTCAATGGCAACGGCCTAGGCAGAGGAAAAAAAGACAGAGAAGGAGAGTGACGGGAAAAAAAAAAAAAAAAGATAGAGAAGGCGCGGAGAAAGTGACAGAAAAGAAAAAAGGGGGAAAAAAAAAGCAAGAAAAAGGGAGAGGTGGAGGTCCTGGAGAAAGAAAGAAGAAGAAAAAAAGAAGGAAAAAGGTGAACTGAGAAGATGAATTAGGCGGAGAAAGAAAGAAGAAAAAGAAAGAGAGAGAAGAAAGAGTCATAAATGAAGAGAGGGAAATAGAATAAAAAATTTTTTTTTTTTACAGAACATCTGTCCGTACCGTTCCATTTTTGGAACGGTACTGTTCACGTGTGCTAAAATTTATAGGATATAGAACACCTCATGAGAAGGATTTTTTGGTATTTGGTGTGTCAAATGCCAAATATTTGATATTTGGTACACCTGATGAGAGTGCTCTTAGACTTAGAGTTTCAGTCTTCTTTCAAAGTTTCACATGGGATTCTTTCTGGAAATTTTACCGAAAGGTTTGAAGATTTGGATGTGTGTTACTTTAGACAAATAAATAGCCATCTGTAGTTAATTCAGACATTTACTATTCAACCACTTCATGCCCCACTTGTATTTTTTACTGGAGTATATAATAACTTTAAAGTCTACTGGTGCCTGAAATTTTACTGAAAGGTTTGAAGATTTGGATGTGCGTTTAGATTCAGCATTCAGTAACTCTTGCAATCACCAGTCGAGGCCAACAATTATGAAATTACAGACCAAGACCATTTCAAAAAGAAAATTATAATCACCAGTCGAGGTCAACAATAAATGAGTACCGATCTGCCAGCACTGACTACCCTTTTCGTTAATTGATGAGAGTTGTTACTAGTCACTGTAGTCTAGAACGGTTGATGAGGGCCCTGTAAACTTAAGGTGGACAAACCAGTTGCCATCTGTAGTTAATTTCCACATTTAATCTTCAACCACTGCATGGCCCACTTGTATTTTTTGGGGTGAGGTAGTGTGTTATACTTAGCATATTACCCAAAAAATTCTTTGGTCTATTCTTATCAGCATCAGGCCTCAGAACAGAACCTGCTGAAGCCAACCCCGGCTAGTTCATTCGCCTGACATTGATTCCTTCTCAAAATCAAACACTTTCCCTTTAAACAATGCAAATTAGCAATTTAATTTCGGTCAATATTCTTACTCAGCTCCATGAGTTCTATTATAACTTGCTAGGGCAAACCTAATTGAGCTAAACCTAATGGTTTTGATCCAATTATCTAATAGGGAAATACTAATGGATGCCCTTAGCACTAGCATTAGACATGGCAAAACGGGGGTGGGTCGGGTTAGGTTGGGTCAATCGGGTCACAAGTTGAGTCGGGTTGCGGGACGGGTTGAGTTGACCCGTATTTTTCAAACAAGTTTTTTTTTTTTTTTTTTTTTGGAAATAAAAGCAATCTGTCAATTGTTTTTGAGTTCCTTAACTGTGATTAGATTCTCACTGGTGATATTGTTACCACTTACCAATTACCACTAAACACTTGATACCCAAATTTGGTGCAACTTAGGGGTCTCAATATTCGACCCAACCTGCAAACACAACACAAACTCGACATGGGTTTTTTTCAGGTTAAGGTTGAACCTTAATGGGTTTGGGTCATAAACGGGTCAACCCGAAAGTGACACGATAAGAAACGTGTCATAAGCGGGTCAACCTGCAGTATGGCACGCTTGACACGCCAATTTATTTGTGTCAACCCGAAATGACCCATTTAACACAACTCGTTTAACTCGTATAACAAATAAATATTTATTTTATTTTAAATTTGTCAAATACATTTTATATCCAACATATATTTTAAATTTAAAAAGAAAAGTGAGTAATTACAAAAATTTACAATGGATATAATTGGAGGTTAAAACTTTACAGACCCTAGAACTACTAATACTTTTTTCTTTTTTTTTGGCATAGAACTTGCACAAATGAAATTGGATGAGCTTGTGGAAGATGTTATGAATTTGGACATCAACAAAAAATCTATGGATGGTAATTGTGGTCATAGTCAGGATTAGTCTACTGTTTGCTCAAATTCTTTCAATATTGATACTTAGCATTTGGCAAGTTCCAAGGATATTATATTTTTGTTGAATTATGTTATTTTACTTTTGTTAAACTTTGTTATTTTGAATTTGGGTTGAAGTGTATGCACTTCTTTTGGAGTTAAAGGACTTATTTCTAGATGAATGTTATATTTTTGTTAAACTATATTATTTTGAATGTGGGTTGAAGACTTGAAGTGTATGCACTGCTTTTTGGGATGTAAAAAACAATTATTTCTAGATGGATGTTATATTTAATATTATGCAGGTTGAAATGGGTTGTGTTACATTCGTGTCAACCTAACACGATTTGTTTATTAAGCGTGTCAAATGGGTTGGGTCAGGTCAGCCCATCTTGTTAACAGGTTGGGTTAGGGTTGAAGGATCATGACACGATTATTAAATGGGTCGGGTTAGAGTTGAGCCATTTAGTCGAATACCCCTACCTTGACACGACACGAACCTGACAAGCTAACCCGAATTGACACCCCTAGTGCAACTCTTGTCCCAGCTTTCTAGAAGATAATCTTGGTATAATCTTCAGTCTGTTTAAAGTAAGAAGAGAAAATGAAGGTGGCAGACAAACTATAATGGAGTATATAATATATTAAGTAAAGAAGAATAAGTAAATATTTTATAAGAATTACACCTCAATCTCAATCTACTCAACGTTGGTAGACGTGGCAAAACGGGCAGGTTGGGTCAAGTTCGGGTCGGGTCAATCGGGTCGTAGGTCAAAATGGGTCAATCGGGTTGCGGGTCAAACGGGTCGAGTCAGAAAATTCTAACCTGTTTTGCCATGTCTAACTAGCATTGGGAGTGCAAAAACTCCCAATTGCTATTTTAGCAACTAAATTCTTAAAATCATGCTCCCCCAATTGTAAAGATTTTTTTTTAAAAAAAATCTCTCACACTCTCTTTTCTTACATTTTAGTTTTTTATTAGGTAGTTTATATTATTTTATTAGGTTGTATTTAAAAATAAAAACTGGGATGTTGGGTATATTGTTGGATGATTTAGTAAAATAAATAAAATAGCATTTGAGAAGGTAAAATAGGTTTTTTTTTTTTTTTAATTTTTTTTTTACATTCCCTATTGCTAGTGCTGGCTTGAGGCAGTAGGAATAACTATAGTGAGGTTGTAAGCATTTGGGGGGTGTAAAGTCCCCCCAGTTGCTATTTTAGCAACCTACCCACTTAAATTGAGCTTCATCCGGGTGTGGGTTGCTAAAAAATATTAGCAATCATGAATAGTAAGGTTGGATATATACAACCTACTATTCATAGTTGCTAAACATAAAAGTAAATATGAAAGTATATAAAGTACAAAAAAGATGAAAGAGAGAGATGGGAGAGAAGAGAGAGAATGCGCTGATAGGATAATTTATATTATTTTACTGGGTTGAATGTAAAAATAAAAACTGAGATGTTGAGTGTATTGCTAGATGAGTTGGTAAAATAGATAAAGTAGTGTTTGAGAATGTAAAATAAGTATTTTTTTTACATCACCCATTGCTAGTGCAATGTACCAACTGACTGTAGCTAGGTTGTAAATTTTTTTAGGTATAACAACCTGGCTGGAACATGATTTTATGAGTTTGGTGGCTAAAATAGCAACCAGGGGTTTTTACACCCCCAATGCTAGAGCTCTAAAGTTTTGGAAAAATGATAAGGAATGACCCATTATCCTTTAAATAAATCCATGTAGTCTTAAATTTAGAAGAGCAATCACTGAAAGACTCATCAAATGACTCCTCACAGTACTTGATGGCCATGGTTGCAACATCCACACAACAAAAATTAGGAGTGAACTCTTTTATACAAGAATTTCAAACTCACTACAATAAAGGCAGGGGCAAATCCAAGAATAAGGATTGTCGACGCTTGGCCTCGATCAGGACGGAAGTGGAAAAAATCGCCGTTGTCGTCGTGGGCCCTCGTTCGACCACCCACCGTGGCGATAGCTCCCACGCGCGTGGGGCCTCGTTGGAGGGTCCCTCTCGATAATGGTGATGGTGTGCTTCGCGAGGAGCTTCGAGTGCTCTCTCTCTTTCTCTTGGTGGAGGAAGGTAGGTCTACCTTTGGCATTATGACAGGAATCTAGGCCAAATTTTAAGGGATTACCAAAGGTAAGTGGAGTCGCCACCAATCATTGAGTTTTTTTAAAGTGTGATTGGTCACCTGTTTCTAGTTGATTTTATTACCGATCCTAGGTTAAGAAAAATGGCATTTTTCCTAATCTAATGTGGATGGCAAAAAATCTTGATTCTTAGGTCCAGAAGTTTGGTTATATGTGGGGAAAGTGTTAGGCACCCTACAATGCCTATCCAAGGACAGTCCTTTATTTTGATAAAACCTTAATTTTCGAAAATTGGCAGTAAAAACATGATTTCGATATTGACTTTCGGGGACTTTGCATACATGGGGGCTTTGAGGTTTGGCTTTTGAATGGGTGTGGTCCTAATCTATACTTTCCTAAGGCATTTGGGCAAAGTGCCAGATTTCTACAGCGAAAATCTGGCGTCAAGTCACCTTACTTTCACGGCAGAAATTAGGCATCGCTTGCCTTAAGTGACATGGACTGTGACAATCACACCAGAAGGGAGCAAGTAGGTATATATATATACATGGCAAGCATAGAAACAAGGATGCGAGCAAACAAGCGAGAAGGCAAACAATCAAGAAGGCAAGCAAGCTAGAAAGCAAACAAACAAGCGAAAGGGCAAACAAGAAAGAAAGCAAACAAAATGTGGTGTCCGCGAGGGACAAATGTAGGTTTGAATCGGGTGTCCATAGCTTCATTGTGTTGAAGTATGGACGACACACTAGCAAGCAAGACTCATGCATAGACATACAAGCAAGCGTGTAAAGATGCACATAAAGCCAACGAGTGGCACAAACAAGCATATCATTGCACAGAGCAAAAAAGGGAAGGGCACACAAGGAGCAACCTTGCATCCGAAGATGCCTCCTAAATGGTTACATCCGAACAAGACCTCATGGGTGTCGAGTGTAACCAAACAAGATCAAGCCCGCGGAGGGCATCAAGCATGGCAAAGCCTAGAACTAGAGAGGCTAACAAAAACATAAAGTATAGAAGCAAGCAAGCATAGACATGCAAATAGGGGTGATCCAAACCCTTTGATATGGGCCAAGGTGTATGGACGACGACAAAGACCATAGGGTCTAGATCAGGTCCGAACCGATAGGCCAAAACACAAGAAGATGTGACAAAAGGAACAAAAGGGCTACAATAGCACATGCCATGACAAACATAACCTAGGTCTAGGCGCACAAACATGGCATGGAGCGCACAAACACATGGAAAATAGCATAAAACATGTAGAGAACATAGAAGCAAGGAAACAAGCATGTAGGTCTAAGCATGTGGATGTAAGCATAAAAGCATGGAAGATCACAAATCCGAGCATACAAGCATATGAAGGCATAGACATAGGCATAGGTGCATAGAACATGCATAAAAACATGTAGATCTAAGTAAGGCATAACCATAGACATGATATCAAGTATGTGATCATGTAGATCTAAGCATAGATGAGGTAAGACGCATGGAAGCAAGCATGTGAGTATGAAAACCTAGACATGGCATGCAAACATCACACAAGGTGCAAATCAATTATTCTAAATGAAGGTAAGCAAAAAGTGTTGATTTTAAGATAATTAAAAGACCTTGGAAGTTGTTTGAATGCCTTCAAACAACTTCCAAAGGGTTTAGGAGCCTCTTTGTGATTTTTGAAATGATTGAGGGTTTTATTGCAATTTTGGAAAGACTTGGGGTCAAGATATAATTTTATGGAAAAAATCGGGGTCAAGATATGAATATTGAAGAGTTCCGGGTCAAAAAGCAATTTTTGAGGAAGACCGGGGTCAAAATATGATTTTGGGAATTTTTGGGATTAAAACATGATTTTTGGGAATTTTGGGATTAAAACATGATTTTGAGAATTTATGAATTAATATGCAAATATGGGAAAAAACAAATTAGATGCAAACAAGATGAAAAGAATTAAAATGCAAACATAGCGAAAATATGTGAATATGTAAATATGGGAAAAGGGATTAAAAAGAATGTAACAAAAATACATAATAGCAAATAAAGAAAAGATGGCATTTTATTAAAGAAAAGAAAACATGCATGGAGCCTTTTATTTAAAAGGTGGGCTGAATATGTTTAAAACAAGATACAGGTTTAAAACCAAAGTGGGCTGAAAGTTTGATGTGCATGTGGGGGGCAAAATGGCCCATTACCATCAATTTTTGAAATATTTAGCAACAGAGCACTGTTTCGGAAATAATTGGGGATGTACCACTTTTGTGGTACTCGAGCTTGGTGAGCTCGAGTACCATGTTTTTTTACTCCACCTGGCCCCGTGACATGGAAAGTTTAATTAAAAAAATAGCTTGGTACCCGAGCTCAGGAAGCTCGAGTACCAGAAAAGCCCGTTGTCCCCCTGTTACCCACAAACCAAACCATTTGTTAGACTGCTAGCCACACTTAAAACTTAAACTTTCTCAATCTGCCTCTCAATCTCAGATATCACTTTCTCAAACTCCATCTCAATCTCGCCATCACTTTTTCAATCTCCCTCTCAATCTCGCTATCATCTTCCTCACGCTCTCAATCTCCCTCTCAGTCTCGCGCTCGCTCTCATTCTAAGTCTCCTTCTTGCTCTCGGTCTCGCTCGCGGTCTCCCTCTCAGTCTCGCGCTCGCTCTCACTCTCACTGTCGGTCTGCATCTTCAGTTTGGATTCACCAGGTATGTCTCCTTATCTCAATATTTGTTTCAGCATTAGGTATTTGTGGGTCTTTGTGGGTATATGTGGGTCTTTGTGGGTATTTGTAGAGGAGATGCTGTAAATGTTATTTTGTAGTTACAGAACCATTCTCTGGAGCCAGATTGGAGCATTGGGTATACTTGATCGTAGATTTTTGGTTTCAAAATTATGAGCTATAGCGATACATTAGGAAATGAATATATATATTTATAATTATAAGTCGTAATCTCTAATGCAAGACACCTATTGTTCAAAGCACCACTACTATAACCAAAAACAAAGAGAAGAAAATTAGGCAAGGCTTTTCTGTGACACTATGACCACTGTTAGGGAGCCTAGGGTATTCATCTGGAGGAGGCATGACACATTCATGACCATTAAACGAAATTTTTCTTGGGAAACTCCATCCTTCTCTGAAAGTAAAAATACTTGGATCTTTGTTTAGTAGCATCTCAGTTTGTACATTTCCACTTGATGTTGATGGAAGTAACATGTCATTGTAGCACTTAATCCCCCTAAACATCCCTGTGTCATCTGTAAAAATATACCAAAAGACTTATTATGGCAAGGGAAAAGGGAAGGGGGAAGAAAAGAAAGTAAAACAAATACAATAACTGGGTCACTAAATATAATGTTGGTTCCTAAACTTTAGCACATGAAAAATTTTAGTACTCGAAGTTTAAAGTGATGGCTTTTAGTTTTAGTCATTAACAAAATTAAAAGTGATTGCTTTTAGTCCCTAACAAACTTAAAATGATTAAAGGGAATGTTTTTAGTCTATAACCAACTTAAAGTAATCCCTTTAGTCCCTATTGTATCTAATAGAGTGATCACACATCATTTTTTAGTTTGGCAACGTCATCTAAGGGACTAAAAGTGATCACTTTAAACTTCAAGAACTAAAATCGCTCATGGCCTAAAGTTTAGGGACCATGTGTATTTAAGATATAATAACAAATTAATAATGGCATGGTTGTGGTTTGACTTACTAATGCTTCCATACGGATTAAGGGGCAGATAGTTGAAGCTGAAAACCTGAGTGACATTTCTCAAGTTGGGGTGTAGCACCACCAAGTTCCACTAGGAATAGATTTTAACAAAATTAAGATTTGTGATCGTGATTTTGACTCACCAGTACTCTCTATAACTTTCTTTCACATGCCACAGTCTCTTCTGCTTCCTTTGCTGGCTCTTCTTTCGTTGGCTCTGGTGCAGGTGGTGCAGTCACTACCTCCTCTGTTGTCTTAGTCTCCTGAACCTTGATTGATTCCTAAGTTGCCTCCTTTGGAAGAGCTGTCTTTGCTGATACAACCTGTAGAACCAATACTCAGTGAATTATTAACTTGTGAAATGCTATTTAGGAGGTTTATCTTGAATCTAAAACTAATAGATAAAGAGCCAAAAATCCATTAATAGAGATTGCTATCAAGAAGTATATATAAAGGTGGAATATGTATGTGTGTGTGTTTTGTTGAAGTACTTGGCTTTTGTCATAAGCTCCCTACTAGTAATAGTTTAGCAATATTTATTATAACCTAATATAGGCTTATTAAAGTAACACCTATATATAGAACAAATTCATGTTGCAGTGTTTTAAGATATATAGCCTCTAAACTCTTACACACAAATAGAATTCATTGTCGCACTTCTAATGTTTCACTTTTTTGCATTAAGCTTGAAAGTTGAAACAGATCACATATAATGATGTTGCATATAACCATATGAGCTACTATATATATATATATTCCTTATTCCTAGTAAATAATATTTTTTTTTCTCTGCATTAATAGAACTGGTTTTCAAGAAAATTCAAATTGGCTATCCATAAATTGATGGTCTAAAAACATGTAACTATCATGAATACTGTTTTATGAAATTAATAAAGAAGTCTCAATAGCAGATAGCGATTAGCATCAATGTAGTGATGAGGTTATCACCATTAGCAAATTGGTGTCTCAAAGTGGAAAAACCATATGGCTTCAATTTTTTTTTGTAACTCTTTAGAAAGCCATATCACAAAATGAGGTTGTACTATTTTAAAAAATATCAATTTGTAATATTTTTTATTGGAAAGGGCACTATAATGGAGGCCATTTTCTATCTAAACCATCATCTTTCTTTTGGCTTTGTGCTCCTGTGCTTTGTGCAGTCGGCATTGTAGGTGACCTTACTATCATTCTATTTTTTTTTTTTTTTTTTTTTTTTTAATAATCGACCTTACTATCATTCACTCATGTTAAAGGCTAACCATTCGTTTTCCTTTTCACTAGCCTTTTTACCCACCTATCAATTCTGTAAGGTTGAATTTATTCAACCATCTAATTGGCTTTATTCTGTGCCAAATTTGCTTGTATTTCAGCATTTAGTAACCCTGTATTTAGGTGGGCTTGTTGTAAGGGTAGTGAGTGAGATAGAGTGAAGATTGCTCAAGAGTGTGCAAGAAAACAGAGACTCGCGGCTGGATCTTGTGGGTGACTCACGGCTGCAAGCCGCCAAACGCAGCACACGTGCCAAGCATGCCGGAAGGTGAACAGTCATGCTAGCTGGAGCACTACAGGACAAAACAGGACAACTGGCCATAAGGTTATCTCGCGACTGGATCTTGCGACTCAGTCAAGTCGCGAGGCCAAGCCGCGAGCCAGCCTTGTTTTGAAAAACCTGACGTTTCACATTCCCCTCTCACCTCAGTATAAATACCCCTTATACCCACAAATGAGAGAGAGCTTCCAGAGAGAATTTTGAGAGAGAAACCCTAGAGCAAAACAAGATTGAACCATCTACAATCTTTACATTAGTGTCTCTTTAAATTCCTCAACTCTCTTCCTCTCCATTGCCAAATCCTTGAGAGGCCTTTTACCAAAACCTTGTTCTCACCATATCCATTACTGTGAGAGGGTTGTTTGGTGTTCTGGGAAGCAGTTAGGAAGGAACCAATATTCATTGGTTGATGCTATGGTCTAGTAGCGGAATCCGGGAAGCTAGAAAGAAAAAGGTTCCGCGCAACCTCGTTGGAGCAAGAAGCTTAGAGGGCTTAGGTGCACTGGGTAGATTAGGCTTGGAGGGTCTATTGCTGTCCTTTTATCCCAACTACATTTTCTAGTGGATTATTTACCGCTTGGAGGGCGGCGGAGAGGTTTTACGCCGAGGGCTTCGGTTTCCTCTTCGATAACACATCGCGTGTTGTCTTTGTGTTTGCATCTTCCTTCCCTCTATCTTTGCCTTTTATTTTCTGCTGTGGTTGTGATTTTAATATGGCTTAGATAGTTTTGTCCAATTCTACATTATAGCTTATGTTCATTTTCCGCACACTATTTGTTTGACATACAGCTTGAATTGGTTAATTTGTTAATTGGGGGTCTAAACGTTCAAGGGTGATTTTACCCTATTTGAACTTTCAAATTCCAACTGCGGTACCATTCATTCTATTCATCAATTCTATACCATACAGCAATTATGCTAGACACTTAAGACCTCAAAATTTATTCTTCTTAGCAAATGGAAAATATATTTTGCAATACGTATTGTTATAGTTAAAAGCATCAACATTTTTTCCTTCAATCTTAATTTTGAAACTAATTCAAAGTTTTCCTTTTTTTTTTTCTAGATTAGTCTAAAATTGTGGGCGATCAAACCTCGGACACAAAATTCATATAGGAGATAGAATATCATCAACCCATTAGCCTATTAACCTAACTCAAATCTTTTTTGTATAACTTTATTTGTCTAAAACCTTTTTCAACCAAATAACTATTCACTTATTATTCTCTAAGTGAGTTCCAAAATTATGTACCTCAAATTATTCTCTAGGCCTTTATCCTCTAGGTTATTGAACTAACTCAAACTCTTTTGGTATAATTTCATCAAAAAACTTTTGAAGTATATAACTTTTCACTTACTATTCCTCAAGTGAGTTTCATAACTATGTATCTCATGCATTCCCCTACTTTGTCCTCCCTTTTCCTGATTACTAGGCATAGGGCATTGCTTTCCTTTTTCTTTTCTTTTTTCTTTTTTCCTCTCACATTAGGTACATTCATAACTCTTCTTAATTTATCCACCATCCTCTGCTTAAAGGAAAAGAAAATGTCATTTAGTACAAGGATTATTGGCATAAATTGGTGTATTGCTCTAGTCATCCACTAACATCAAATTAAAAGTTCTGCTTGAGGTGATATTACCAAATTTTGTCACTTCAACATATCATCTTTTAACATATGATTTTATTTTTTATTTTAATCTCTCTCTTTTTGTGACTCTACCTTTTAGGATTACCTTAAGGTATAGTTTTGTTCTTAAATTAGAAATAGATACTCAAACAATTAACATAGTATTGAAGTCATACATGCATGTACTTAGTTTGTTTTTGTCTTTGTTTTTGTTCCCCTTCTGTTGAGATCTTAGTCCACCATTTGATGTCATAGACTCACAGCCAGACAATATATGCAACTAGAGCTCAAATTTCAAGTTGGAAGAATTTCATAGGTTTTTCTTTCTTTTTCAAACTAACATATGGAAATCTGTTATTCTCTTCTTTATACAACGGTGCACATCTAATAATCCTTAAAACTTTAGAGTTAATACTCTCAAGTCTCATTCTTTTCAAGTCTAAAGCAGCAAGTTAACCATGTGAAGGGGAAAGCTTGTAACTTGTTGGTTGAATTTGCACTTATAAAAATAAGAAGCAACATTTGTGATCGTTTTGCTCTTGTATGATACTCCATGATTTGTACTTTGTAGTTTCCCTCCCCATGTATTGATCTTTCCAACATTGTTCAATACGCATATCATGGAAGATGTTATTCTTTCTGCTAAATATAGTTAAGGAAGACAAGGCTCACACCTCAGTCCATACTTGTGGTGCTATTATTTCATAATTGCTGGAATTTTATTGTTTCTTCATTTTCTGTTTGATTTTGTTTTCTTTCATTCTTTCTGCTGCTTCTTTCTGTTCAAGAATGGCAGTGGCTTTTGTCTCCAATATTTTTTTCAGCATACTGGGTTAATGCAAATGTGAATATGCAAGTTTATTTGAATATTTTAGATTTATTAAAAAGAGAATTTATGCAATTTGTATTGTGAAGAATGTTATTGCACCACACAATCGCGTACTCAATTTTTTTTTGTAATTCATTTTATTCAAGTCAATAAGCCATTAAAACTCTATATTTGAGAAGAAAATTGAACTACCCATGATGCGCTTACATTTTTGGCATTTTTTGGGTGTGATTGGTATGTAAATAACCCAAATGGCGAAAAGTGACAGCATCAAAATTTATTTCAAGATTTTGTACTAATTAAATCAATTAAAATTTATTCATGACTGCAATCTCTTATTCTTTAAGGAAACTGATATGGTTTTGAGAATATTGATTGCCAATGTGAACGGGAACTCGGTATTGTGGTCCAAATGTATATCTTTCCAATGTTACTCGGAAAATTATAATTGTATCCCGGACCCATGAGCTGCACAAATCTTTTCACGCACTCACGCACATGCACACATTGCAAGATAAAAAGTTCTGTCTCATGTTAAAAAATAGTGAATTTAATTATTATTTTAACACGTTTTTATGTTATTTATAATTTATTTTAGTAGTGTAGAGATAAGTTTCAATTGTAGAAACACATACTTTGATACTATGTTAATTTATCAAAAGAAATGTTAATTTGTTAAATGAATCAATTGTAGAAACACATGCTTTGATAACTAACTTTTCTAAAATAATTTATTAAATCAGTGAAAGGCTGTATTAGATGAATAATGTCGCCATTTTCAGACAAATTTGTTTATAATTAAAAATAAATAAATAAGACTGTCTTGCTGTTGTTTCCAAATGCCAGATATGGACCTACATGGAGCAGGACCCGCTATACAGACTTTGTTGACGAGGCAGGATGAGCATCGTTCAAGTTTGCTTTGGGATGCTCATTTGGAAGGCGAGGTATGCATTTGTTCAATATATGTAGTCGAAAGTTTTTTGGAATTTAACTTTGAAGCGTACTTATTATGTGGTACTGTAATTATTATTAATACTACGCTGCTCTATTTGCAGGAAGTGCCAGGTATATTGACTTGTCGTCACCGAGACAAAGGTCTGCTTGAAGGAGGGGTAGATGGGTTAGATCCACAAATTCTCGCTTATATCACTGATGCGGGGTTAGATGGGCTGCTTCGGGTCCCACATATGGACATTGACCACGCATTGATCACAGCGTTGGTGGAGAGATGGCAGCCGGAGACGCACTCATTTCACTTGCCCCACGGTGAGATGACCATCACATTACAAGATATGGAGGTTAT
Organism: Quercus tomentella; assembly: GCA_028535165.1. Classification (NCBI taxonomy): domain Eukaryota; kingdom Viridiplantae; phylum Streptophyta; class Magnoliopsida; order Fagales; family Fagaceae; genus Quercus; species Quercus tomentella. The sequence continues at coordinate 16,898,582 of JAPQVY010000122.1, forward strand.
AATGGGGGTACCTGTAGATGGCTTGCCGTTGGTGGAATGTATACCCTCGACGGGCAGTTGGCGTGACGTCTGCCGTAGATTGCTAGGGTACCAACCGCCAGATAGAGAACTTGGAAAAAATAAGAACACTGGAGTGCTGAAAGGGGCGAGCATAAAAGCCAAATGGCTTGAGGATCGGTTTAGCAACCCTCTCTCGGTTGACGCCCCTGAGGAGCTTGTGCAGAAGTATGCTCGTTTTTACATACTGGAGTTGTTAGGTGGTACGCTATTTATGGATAAGTCTGGAGAACGGATCTCAATTAGGTATTTGCAATATTTCGATCCAATCAGCAACGGAAAGAAGTATAATTGGGGTAGTGCAGCACTAAGTTGGCTCTATAGACACCTTTGTAAGGCATCAGAGAAGACAGCCAAGCAGATTGGGGGTGCACTACTATTGGTGCAGTTGTGGGCATGGGCGAGGTTTCCCCACATATGTCCTGTGATGAGGCATCCACACCAGGCATTGCCTCCAGGTCCACTTGCTGTCAGGTATGTAGCATCTTAGATAGTTACCGTTTTACATTTCCTCATTAACTTTGTTCGCATGGGAATTATGTAAGTAACTAATATGAAGGTTATGTCTGTGTTGTTTGCTAGATGGAAAGGGGCTAAGATAACAACTGAACATTCAATGCACGTCCTACGTGCCTATCGTGTGTCGCTTACTTCACTGCGGCCAAATCAGGTATCGTGTCTTACAAGTGGAAACCGCTTTGGCATGTAGTTTTTGTACTTACAATTCACTTTGGAGTGAATAAACATTTTTAATTTCAGAGTTACATGTATTGTTCACATTCGTTACACATTTTTTCTAATTATATTGTTAATATGGTTGTTTGCATCTGTTGAATCATTGCAGATTGTTTGGGAGCCGTACAGAAATTATTTGCATTCTCTACCCGCATATTGTACGGCAGGCCAACACATATGGAGGTCTACTGTGCCGCTCATACATTTTTGGGTGGTTGAAGGCCATCATCCCGAACGTGTTCTCCGACAGTTTGGGATGAAGCAAGGCATACCAGAAGATGTTGATACTTCAATTGAACTGCACAAGATCACCCTCCCGGGCAAGCACCATGAAGATTGGGCCCGAGTACATGCCCCGCATATTGCTAAATGGGCTGGGCACGCCACAATTGCCGATGCACCGGCCTTTCACGGGGAGATGAGCTACAATGACGAGTATATGGTTTGGTTTCGTCTCTGCACTGTTCGCCATATTACAAAAGAGACTTCGTAATGGGACACTTTGGTAAATTTACAAAGACTGTTTCATTATAAATGTATTTTGCTTCGCATAGTTTAATTAAACCTACTAACATTACTCTTGTATATTTCTGACAGGTTGAATCGCAGTTGAGCATTATAACGAAGTGCGAACCAGGGTCTGAGATCTACACCGACTGTATTAATGCCTTGCAAGCTGTTGAAGAGATCGGTCGGTTATCCTTGGACCATGCACGTGACGTGGGCAACACAAGTGAACCAGCTGTACGGCATGGTCGGCAAACAGGTGGACGTCAAGGGCATGGAGGCCGTCAATCTAGCCAGCGTCATACATCTAGTCGGCCTCCCACATCTGGTCAGCATCACACACCCGTGCCCACATCTAGTCGACGTCCCACATCTGCTCAGCGTCCTACTTTTGGTTCGCGTCACACACCTGTGCCCACATCTAGTCGACGTCCCACATCTGCTCAGTGTCCTACATCTGGTTCGCGTCACACACCCGTGCCCACATCTAGTCGGCGTCACACACCCGTGCTCACTTCTACTCGGCGCCACACACCCGTGCATGACCACACCATGGAGGAAGCAAGTCAGACAACAGATGAGATGTGGGACGACATTACTTATGACGTAGGCTCCATGGCACACGATGATGCGGGTCCATCCCATACGTTTGCCCATGGAGACACATCTGGTTCCCCATCCATAAGGAGCGATGGTACTTGCCCACCCACATCCCCTAGTACATCTCCCCCACTGACTGCCGGCCCTACCCCCGTAGTTGTACATGGTAGAGATGAGATGAGGTTCATGCCCACTCCTGGGTGACCCACCCTTGTTGCTGTCCCCCCTGAGTTTGTGCATACCGAGTTCATCCAGACACAGATACCCACCCCCCCACCAGAGCCTTTGCACATCGAGGATCGGCCACGAAGGCCGCAACGTACACGGACACATCCTCCTGACTGTGGGACTGGACATGGTACTATAGTTTGATTCGATACTGATTACATATACATCGCTTTATAGTTAAATCATTTGCATATTAATATTTGCTTGTGTTGTGTTCTTGTTGTGTTCTTTTCAGACAAGGTGAGACTAGTCAAGGAACCGGTGAGGAGAAGAAAACGAGAATGATTCAAGGGCAGAATTTGTGCTACTTTGGGTTTGTAATGGTAAAGGATCTTTTTGTCATGTATAGGATCTTCTTGTATATATTTTTTGTAGCACATATATTTTGGCAATGAACATGAAGATTTGGGCTTACAAGCTGATATATTTTTTGTTCATAACTTGCAAAATTCTGCCAATGAACTTTAGAAATTTCCATTTGAGATGTATAGAATAACTTATGTAAGTTATTTTTCAGTTGCACAATTGTTTTTTTGCTAGTAAATTTAGGAAAAGGTGGTATTTCACCAAAAGGTGGTATTCCTTAGAAAGGTGAATTCCCAGAAATAATTTGCTCTATAGTTTCACAATTGTTCTATGGTGTGGGAATAGAATCATTTAAACAATTAGGGGTGGAGATGATATCTTAGAAACTGGCTGGCGGTACAAGAAAGAAGCTGCATTTACGCAGCTTCTGTCCCTTCAGACATGGAAAAGAATCAATTCAACCTGAACACTCACTGATTGGAGGACCTGGCTTCTCAAGGGTAGTATATTGCAACAATACAGAAAGCCAAAAGGTCCTAACTTATGGCAACAATTATCTCAGAAGTACAAAGGTTAGTGTCTTGCACTTAGATCCTCTTGGTTTTACATTTTCTGCTGTATTAGCTGATTTTCAGCCTTGATTTATTAAAGTTCCTGGTCTCTTTCTCAAGAAAAAAAAATATGTGCCTTGGGGGCAGACATATCACTTCAACCACACTAGGATGGTAGATACATTTTTTGAATTTAGCCAATGGAATAATAATTGGATTTATGTAGCTGGTCATAGTTAGTCAGGATCAAGTGTTTTTTTTTTTTTGTAGTTGATATTGTGAATTTGTGCTATCTTTTTTATTTATCTCTTAATTTCATTTTGCATGTGATATCTTCAGACAATCCTAATGTGAAATTAAGTTTGTCTGTCCTAATGTTAAAATGTGCTGTGCTTTTTGTTGTCTGGTTTTCTGCCCTATCTATGCTTTAGATATGATTCCTATTTTTTTTCTCCTTAAACTCTCCGAAGCTGTCAAAGTAGGTGTACGACAAGCTGGGTTGGTACCGTTCAGGTTCAACACCATTGGTGTCAGTGATGGTATCTCCATGGGGACCAGAGGCATGTCGTTTAGCCTTCAATCCAGAGACCTCATTGCTGATAGTATTGAGACTGTGATGAATGCACAGTGGTACGATGCCAATATCTCCATTCCTGGTTGTGACAAGAACGTGAGTTTCAAGCTTCACTAATCGCATTTCTTCTAACATTATTGCATAATTAAGTTAAAATTCAATTTTGTCCTTTAACTTTTATTTCAAATTGTCAGCGATGAGGTTCAATTTTTATTTTTGTCTCTTAGCAAATAATGCGGTTTTAACCTTTTTTTATTATTAATATTTTGACTGAAACATTCACCAGGCGTGTCGTTTAATATATCTTTTTGTTTGATGATTATTATTCTAAAAGAAAAAAAAATTTAACTCTTGTAGGGAGGGACCGTAACTCTTGTAGCTGTGGTTGACTGGGTGTATATGTGTGATATACATGTCCGTGCTTAGGAAGGTGCCTTTGTAATGCATGACATATGCTGCTTCATTATCAAAAGCTTCTTTGGAAATCTAGAACTTAATAATTAAATATTGATGGCTTAAGTAGCTTTATGCACTATTTGATTGGATTTTGAGGTCATTTAATTAATTTGTTAAACACCTATATCCATTTGTACTATGTGATTGTGCGTATATGTATAGCCATAGCTTATGAAAAATAAATATAACATGTGACATGTAAAGGCTGTAACTCGTTCTTTGTTATCCAAATAATGCAACTTTTTCATTTCTCATCTTAATTTCTGTAGTGCTATGGAGAATATGTAAGTGGATCCATAACTGAAGAGCAGAGGAAGAATGTAATCCGTAACTCCTGCCCTGGGGCAGGTGCTTGCGGTGGTATGTATACAGCCAATACCATGGCCTCTGCTATTGAAGCTATGGGGATGTCTATTCCTTACAGGTGGAAATTTGTCTCTGCTTGATCACTTGAACTGGCATCAGTTAGCATAGTGTTCTTATCTTCTTATTTATTTATTTTCCCCTCAAAGCTCTTCGACACCTGCTGAAGATCCATTGAAGTTGGATGAATGCCGTTTGGCTGGAAAATACCTTTTGGAATTACTAAAAATGGACTTGAAACCACGAGATATTATCACTCCAAAATCCTTACGTAATGCAATGGTTATTGTCATGGCACTAGGTGGCTCTACAAATGCTGTTTTACACTTGATTGCTATTGCAAGGTGAGGACAGTCTTTGGTACCAACTTTCCAGTGCTGGTATTGATTGCATGACATTGAAGTTTCTCATGGCAATATTCTTGGCAGGTCTTGTAAGGTTGAATTTATTCAACCATCTAATTGGCTTTATTCCGTGCCAAATTTGCTTGTAATTCAGCATTTAGTAACCCTGTATTTAGGTGGGTTTGATGTAAGGGTAGTGAGTGAGATAGAGTGAAGATTGCTCAAGAGTGTGCAAGAAAACAGAGACTCGCGGCTGGGACTCGCGGGTGACTCGCGGCTGCAAGCCGCCAGACGCAGCACACGTGCCAAGCATGCTGGAAGGTGAACAGTCATGCCAGCTGGAGCACTACAGGACAAAACAGGACAACTGGCCATACGGTTATCTCGCGACTGGATCTCACGACTTGGTCAAGCCGCAAGGTCAAGCCGTGAGCCACCCCTATTTTGTAAAACCTGACGTTTCACATTCCTCTCCCACTCCAGTATAAATACCCCTTTTACCCACGATTGAAAGAGAGCTTCCAGAGAGAATTTTGAGAGAGAAACCCTAAAGAAAAACAAGATTGATTCACCCACAATCTATACCTTAGAGTCTCTCCAAATTCCCCAACTCTCTTCCTCTCCATTGTCAAATCCTTGAGAGGCATTCTACCAGACCTGGTTCTCACCATCATCATCACTGTGAGACAGTTGTTTGGATTTCTGGGAAGCAGTTAGGAAGGAACCAATCTTCATTGGTTGATGCTATGGTCTAGTAGCGGAATCCGGGAAGCTGGAAAAGAAAAAGGTTCGGCGCAACCTCGTTGGAGCAAGAAGCTTGGAGGGCTTAGGTACATCGGGTAGATTAGGCTTGGAGGGTCTATTGCTGTTCATGTATCCCAACTACATTTTCTAGTGGATTATTGACCGCTTGGAGGGCGGTGGAGAGGTTTTACGCCGAGGGCTTCGGTTTCCTCTTCGATAACATCGCGTGTTGTTTTTGTGTTTGCATCTTCCTTCCTCTCTATCTTTGCCTTTTATTATCTGCTGTGGATTTTATTTTGTTATGGCTTAGATAGTTTTTAACCAATTTCATATTATAGCATATGTTAAGTTTCCGCACACTAGTTGTTTGACATATTGCTTGAATTGGTTAAGTTGTAATTTGGGGGTCTAAACGTTCAAAGGTGTTTTTTACACGTTTTTGAACTTTCATTTGGTATCAGAGCGGGTACACTGTTATTGGTTTCATTACCATTGTGTGATCCTTGACTCCCTTTTGAGATGGATCGGTCTCAATCCCTAAATGCACCTCCATATTTTGATGGTAGTAATTATGCTTTTTGGAAGGTTCGCATGAGAGCATTTCTGTGCTCCATTGATGAATCTGTTTGGGATGCAGTTGAGAGTGGTTGGACTAGACCTGAGGCAGCCAAATCCACATGGGATAAGGCAGCACTCGCTGCATCTAATGCTAACAGTAAAGCTTTAAATGCTATTTTCTGTGGTGTGTCTCCAGATGAATTTCACAGGATTTCTCACATCACCGTTGCCAAAGAAGCATGGGAGATATTGGAAACTACCTACGAAGGCACGAAGAAAGTGAAAGACACCAAGTTGCAAATGCTGACCACTCGGTTTGAGGAGCTCAAAATGAGTGAGGATGAGTCCTTCGACTCTTTCTATGGGAAGCTGAATGAGGTGGTAGTCAGCAAGTTCAATTTGGGGGAGAAAACGGAGGATTCTAAAATCGTAAGGAAGATCCTTCGATCATTGCCGGAAAGTTTTCGTGCTAAAGTGACAGCGATTGAAGAGAGCAAGGACCTAGATGACATCAAAGTCCAAGAGCTGGTTGGTTCTCTTCAGACTTATGAGATGTCGCTGCCCAACCAACGGAAGAGTAAATCTCTTGCTCTTAAGACCATTAATGAGAAGGTAGAAGTCCATGACTCATCGGAAGACGATGTGGTTGACAAAGATGTTGCATACCTTGTCAAAAATTTCAGAAAGTTCTTGAAATTCAAGAATAATGGCAAATTTGATGATAGAAGAAAATTCCAAAGTTCTGGAAGGGAGAAAAGGGAATTCAAAAAGAAAGATGGAAAAGAATCCCAACCTATACAAGGTGTCACTTGCTTCGAATGTAACGGGCATGGACACTTTAAGAAGGAATGTCCGAATTATTTGAAATCGAAAGGTAAAGTGTATGCCACGACATTGAGTGACTCGGATTCGTCTGACTCAGAATCTGAAGAGAGCTGTGATGGAGAGGGGAACTATTCAGCTTTTATGACCATTGCTCATGTTGAGTCTTCAGATTAGTTGAATCTGCTTGTACAAGACCTTGGAGAACATAGTGATGATGAATCACTAGGAATTGTTGAAGAATCAGATGCTGAACAAGATGAAAGCACAGCAAATCTTGAAGAGAATTATAACTCACTCTTGGAAAAGTCGGGTGAGTACACAAGGGTGGCCAAGGCTGCTGTGAGAAAAATGAAAAAGGCAGAGGAGGACTACAAAAGTCTCCTAATCCGATATAGGGAGGCCAAATGCGAGATAGAAACTTTGAATGGTGAGTTGTCTGAAACTTACACAAAAGTAAGATTTCTTGAGAATGAGGTTGTGCAAGCAAATGCTAAAGTAGAGAGGGTCACCACCAAGAAGCTAGATGATGTTATCTCATCTCAAAAGAGCTTTTCAGACAAATCCGGATTGGGATATACCGGAGGAAGTAGCTCATCTGGAAATGTCACTAAAGAAGTGAAGTTTGTTAAGGCTAAAGATCCAGTTGATGTTGATCCTACTGCTGAGAAGCCCAAGATAGAAGAGAAGAGAAATGTGGGGAACCAACGGATGCTGAATCCCCGTAATCAATCTGTGGGCAGGTCTGAATCTCGTGCCAAGTCTCGCCCACGACCACAAAGAGGTCCTAGAGCGACTTATGTGTGTCATTATTGCGGACTTCAAGGGCATACTCGACCAAATTGCCAAAAGCTGAGAGCAAAGAACAGTACAACTCCTCAAAGGTCAGGAGGACCTAGAAATGATAGAAGAATTTGGGCAGGTGATCAATCTAGAGATCAGAATGGTGATCCCGGAATGATGAACGTGATGAAGATGATTGGTGCATTCACCAACTGCTTGGAAAGCTTCTCACGAAGGTTTGAAAGCCCTAACTCCCGTACCCAATCCTATAAGGAAATCACCCCAAACGCAAGTGACGTGTGGGTGAAAAAGGGTACTCATGCATAAGCATTAGAACATGTCCATGCATTAGTACTTCCTATGCTTTGTGACAATGTTTGTTTGTTTTACTTGCTGTTTTTGCTATTGGTTGTTTGCTTGTCTTCATGTGCATATTTTTTTGTCTTATCAATCTTTTTGCTTCGTGTGTCAAAAATCCAAAAATCACATAAAAATTAGAAAATCAAAAAGCTTGATTGACTTTGTTGAGTTTTTGTCTCAAAACTTGTTTTGCCTTGTACCTTTGTGCTAATGGCTTTGTGCATTTTCGAGCATTGCTTGTCTTCATGCACTCATATCTCTGTGGGAAAAATCTTGAAATCTTTGTGATTGTTGTAAATAGATCTTCAACCTTGTCATGAATGATGAGTGAATGGTTATGTTGATCTTGAGACATGCATAGACTTGTGTCTATATATCTTCCCACTCTTTATTTTTGTTATTGCTAAAAAGAGCTCACCAAATATAAATCTCCAAATGAAAAGAGATATTGAGCTGCAAAAGCCTGTCGCACATACTAGTATTCGACTAGGAAAAAGGGAAAGCGACCTTATATTAAAGTGAATATTTTTTTTCAAAAAGCCAAAGGCTTGTTCATCAAAAAGAAATGTCAAATATCACTCTCACAATGAGAGGTGATTGCCTCAAAAGATCAAAAAGATCAAATGTTGATTAAAAGTGGAGTCAAATGTAAAGCTCCAAGTCATGTTATCAAGTTTTGTGGGAGGTCATATATACATATTTCTATAAGTGAGATAGATCACATGATCTAGTGCTAATTGTGTATGCCTTGGTTGAATTGATCATTGAAGCTTCACATTAGACTAAGGACTATCTCATTGTTGATTTCCACACACAACACACAAGTTTATGTTCAATAAATGCCATATTCATTTGTGTGATTGTACTTGATAAAATATGTTTTTCACATGCTCAATCTTTGTTGTTTCAAGCACAAAAAGATTTTTGAGTGTTTTAGGTGTTTTTGGAAAGTATTTTGTTTGAAAAATCTGAAAATTTCAAAAATCCAGTTTTGCCCTGTTTTGGTGGCTCAGTCGCGGGTATGTCAAGTCGCGAGCCTCAGTCGCATCTTCACTGGTCATTTTTGGCAACTTGTTCGCGAGTGGAAGGTCCAGTCGCGAGGTTCACTCAGAAATTTTCGCGGATCAGCTCGCGACTCATTCGCGGGTAGACCTTCCAGTCGCGAAAAACACTTAGAAGAATTTTTCAAATTTTTGTCCTTAAGTGTTTTGGCGGCTTGAATTGGCGACTGTGTGGCGACTTAATCAAGTCGCGAAAATCGCGTGTTTGGCAGAAACAGGAGCAGTTTTTAAATCTTTTTCAGTTTTCCCTCGAACATTTGTAACTGTTCATTTTCTCTCTAAAATTTCTCCTTCCCAAACACTCCGTGCTCCCATTTTCAATCTCCATTGTTGCATATTTTCTGCTCAAATTCTTCATGTCACAGGTATGGGTTTTCAGTTTCGAACTCATTTCTACTTGATTTTGTGTTTTTCCCCTTGATTTTTTTCTTATGTTTATGATTTAGAAATGGGTTTGTGTTTTGGGCTATTGCTCTTTGTTCATGCTTAGCTTGCTGATGATCTTGCTAAAGTTTGTTTTGTTCTTAGTTGTCTTCATCCCGTGCTTAGCTAAGTGTGTCTTTTATTTTAACTGATATTGAGCTGTTGAGTTGTTCTCAAAATGTTCCGTTTGATGATGTGCATGTTCTATTGTGTTAATCTGTTGGGTGCATCTGTTAGTTTCACAATGCTGGTTATGAGCCTTATCATTTCCCATTATCTGTCTCATTGACATATATCTGCCTTTTGGATAGTTTCTATATCTGATGATTTTATATGTGTTTCCTATCTTAGGCTTGTTTATCCATGTGATTTTTCTAAGTAGCTTATGATTTAAGTGTTCAAAGTTCATTTGTTTGGCTGAAATCTCTTTGTTAAACTACATGGTACTGACTTGTTCTGCACATATATTGCTCTATACTGTTGTGGCCTCTTCTGATTATTCACAGATGGCTCCCTCTCCTCCTAAGAAGAAAACTCCTGCAAAGAAGGCTGACAAAAGATTGAAAATGGATCCTAAACTGTTTAGGTCAGTTCATCACTTTGAGAGATACAAGGATAACTTCTTGAAAGCAGGAATTATTCAAGAAAGATTTGTAGATTTGGAGGACTTGAGACAAACCTTTATCCCCAGCTGTTTTGAAGGAAGAGGATGGGAAAAGCTTCTGAGTGATTTCCCTGTAGTGTGTGAACCCCTGATTAGGGAATTTTACTCAAATGCTGTGATAAAGGAGAATGAGTTAAGTTGCTGGGTTAGAGGTAAGGAATTCATTTTGGATGCACATGTCATAGATGATGCATTAGCCCTTGAAGGATTAGAAGATGAGGAATTTATCAACTACAAGGATAGGAGTGTTTCTATTGAAAAAGTTCAACAAAGGATAGGTGGGCAGAGAGAAGGGAAATGTTTGAATACCACTGCCTTTCCAGTAGACATGAGGTGTCTAACAATCATCATGATGTTTAATCTCTATCCCATTAAGAAGTTGACTACAATCAATTGTGCTAGAGCAATCTTTCTGATGGATCTCAAAGAAAAGAATTTCATAGACATAAGTTCCCACATATATGACACTATTGTGGATGAGACAAGAACAACCTCTAGGCCAAAATTGATCTTTCCCAGCTTGCTGATGAGGATTTTTAGAAGTAAGGGTGTTCCAATCCCTCAAGACATCAGTCCCATGTCCACACCTTCTGCAATTAACAAGCTTACTTGCAAAAGGGTAAGTGTTAGGCTTCCAGGAGAAGAAGATGAAGGTGATGAAGGAGAAGGTGTCCCAATGGATACTGAAGCAGAGGCAGCAGGGCATGCATCAACCTCAACACCCAGGAGGAGTGGCAAAAGACCCAGAGCATCAACTTCTTCAGATACACCTCCAGATGCTTTCCATATCATTCTGGAAAGACTTGATGGGATCAGAGAAATCCAGAATGAGCACTCTGAGAGGATGAGAGCATGCAGGACCAGATTGATGTTTTGTCTGCAAAACTTGACAGCTTCACCACTCAGCCTACACAGTGACCCTTTGGCCATTCGTGCCAAAAAGGGGGAGAGCATTCAGTAAGGGGGAGAAAGTTTTCACAGGGAAGTGTGCATAGTGATAGGGGGAGTACACACACACATACTTTTGTCATACTTTTGTTTTAAGTCTTATTCTCTAAACTTGTCTTTTATAGGTTTGATACACTGTGTTTTTGGTGTATAGTTGTTTCTAACTCTTATCTATACTCTTGGTTTAATCTTTAATATGTTTTGCTGATGTTATTCAGGATGACTTGTAGTTTGTACCCATGTGCTTTTGTAAGCTTTTAGGGTTTATGTTTTATGCATAGTTTGTAGGCTTTATGGTATGTACCTTGCTTAATGCAGCCTTTATGCTATGTTGAAATCAGTACTTTGATCTAAATGTTCTGCATTTTGGTTTATGTACTGTCACTCTTGTGCCCTTGTAGGATTGTTCCTAGATGCATATACCTTGTGTGTTATGCATTGGTTGAGTGTTGAACATACAAGTGTCTTGCCTTGTGCTTGTTAACTTGTATGTCCTTGTGTTCATTCCAAGTGTGAATGAGCACTGTGATCACTACCTTGTGGTGTTCACTTGGTTGATCAAGCCATGGTTTGTTTCTTAACTCCATCTTTGCTTGATCACATATTGCCTGTTTCATATGCATTTTATAATTTTCTGCTTACAATGATCATGGTGTATTGTTGTGTTTCAGGAGTATTATGTTCATATGATTCAAGTGCTTCACAGCTTCTAGAGTTAGGTGTGAGTGAGTTTTGTTCAACTGTTCCCAACTCACATGTTAAGTCTAGAGTCTGTTTTAGGGTTTTGTCACGGAATAGCCAAAGGGGGAGATTGTAAGGTTGAATTTATTCAACCATCTAATTGGCTTTATTCCGTGCCAAATTTGCTTGTAATTCAGCATTTAGTAACCCTGTATTTAGGTGGGTTTGATGTAAGGGTAGTGAGTGAGATAGAGTGAAGATTGCTCAAGAGTGTGCAAGAAAACAGAGACTTGCGGCTGGGACTTGCGGGTGACTCGCGGCTGCAAGCCGCCAGACGCAGCACACGTGCCAAGCATGCTGGAAGGTGAACAGTCATGCCAGCTGGAGCACTACAGGACAAAACAGGACAACTGGCCATACGGTTATCTCGCGACTGGATCTCGCGACTTGGTCAAGCCGCGAGGTCAAGCCGCGAGCCACCCCTGTTTTGTAAAACCTGACGTTTCACATTCCTCTCCCACTCCAGTATAAATACCCCTTTTACCCACGATTGAAAGAGAGCTTCCAGAGAGAATTTTGAGAGAGAAACCCTAAAGAAAAACAAGATTGATTCACCCACAATCTATACCTTAGAGTCTCTCCAAATTCCCCAACTCTCTTCCTCTCCATTGTCAAATCCTTGAGAGGCATTATACCAGACCTGGTTCTCACCATCATCATCACTGTGAGACAGTTGTTTGGATTTCTGGGAAGCAGTTAGGAAGGAACCAATCTTCATTGGTTGATGCTATGGTCTAGTAGCGGAATCCGGGAAGCTAGAAAAGAAAAAGGTTCGGCGCAACCTCGTTGGAGCAAGAAGCTTGGAGGGCTTAGGTACATCGGGTAGATTAGGCTTGGAGGGTCTATTGCTGTTCATGTATCCCAACTACATTTTCTAGTGGATTATTGACCGCTTGGAGGGCGGCGGAGAGGTTTTACGCCGAGGGCTTCGGTTTCCTCTTCGATAACACATCGTGTGTTGTCTTTGTGTTTGCATCTTCCTTCCTCTCTATCTTTGCCTTTTTATTATCTGCTGTGGATTTTATTTTGTTATGGCTTAGATAGTTTTTAACCAATTTCATATTATAGCATATGTTAAGTTTCCGCACACTAGTTGTTTGACATATTGCTTGAATTGGTTAAGTTGTAATTTGGGGGTCTAAACGTTCAAAGGTGTTTTTTACACGTTTTTGAACTTTTAGGTCTGTTGGTCTGGACTTAACTCTTGATGATTTTCAGAAGGTCAGCGATGAGGTTCCATTTCTTGCAGATCTTAAGCCTAGTGGAAAATATGTCATGGAGGATGTACACAAGGTTGGCTTTTCAAAAAATATCTTGTCTTGTGCTTTTAATTCACTGCTTCTATTAAAGATGGCAGAAGAGACTTCTTTTTTGGTTTTTTGTGAAGATAATTTTTTTTTTTTAATATACGGTTTGGTTTAATTAGTTTATCTATGTTTGGTTTAACGATTGTATTGATAGATTGGAGGAACACCTGGAGTCATTCGCTACCTTTTGGAGGGATTTTTAGATGGGGATTGTCTGACTGGTACATATATTTGGGTTTTTGCAGTCATGAGAATATGTACTTTGTTGTAGTGATCTTATTATTTACATAAAGTTATTTTCTTTTTCTAGTTACCGGGAAGACTCTGGTTGAAAATGCCGCAAGTTTCCCTCCCTTGGCCACAGGGCAGGTTTGATGGCTTTGATATTTTATTTATTTATGAGAGCTAATGATTGCAATGTCTTGTTGCTTTTACTATTGATAAATGAAATGTATTTGAATTTTGAAGAAATACATTTTATGCTGTTATTCCTTTGCTTTTCTTTTTTATTTTATTTTATGCAGGATATAATAAGACCTGTGGAAAACCCCATAAAGAAAACAGACCATATCCAAATATTATATGGAAATCTTGCACCAAATGGTTCCGTAGCAAAAATCACTGGAAAAGAGGGGCTTTATTTCTCTGGTATTATTTTATGTTCTACTTTTGGTATGTTATTCTTGAAGTTGTATGTTATATAATTCAAGTTTACTGTTTGGTGTGCAAAAATATTTATTACAAAAATGCTCTCCAGGCCCTGCACTTATCTTTGAAGGAGAGGAATCTATGATCGCAGCTATCTCAAAGGATCCTTCGAGTTTTAAGGTATGTGTTCTAGTCAATATTGTTGTATAATGCTCAAATGGCACCTGATTCCCTTGCAAGAGCAAGGTGGAGGGTAAGATCGTGGCTTTAAGGTCCACGGGGTACACATATAACTTACCAATAAAAAAAGGTCAGAAACCAAAGTTACTTGATTGAATGCAAAGGTTTGGAGAAAACTGGGTCTCTGTTATACCTCATAGTTAACTTGGTTATGAAAATTTTTGCCCCTTTTATCAAAAGTAAAAGGAAAGAGGGGGGGAAAAAAACCTTCTTGTATACATGAGTTGCAACACCTATTGTATATTTTCAATGACATGATTTAATTAAAAAAACAAAGAAAAAGAAAGAAAAGACTTGGATTATTAGGCTTGTTTCTTAGTGAAAAAAGAGCATCATAGCTGAGCACTGTTCTCCCAGAAATATGATTCTCCCAGAAATATATCTCTCTCAGCTTGTTGGTACCTTAGAAGTCACACTTTGATGTTAGCTTGTGAATGCATTTGTTTTACTCTATTTATTTTTCAATCTAGTCTACTCATTATGAAACTTATTTTTTGGCTGTAGGAGCATGGATTATTGTGATGGAGTTATATCTTGGCTTCTCTCTATATCGTGGGTTATATGAGTTTTCACAAGCTTCCTTCACTGAAAACTCTTTGGGGACTCATGGGATGCGGTGGGGAGATTTGAGTAATAGCGTGAATGGGATGAAGGAAAGTCTGATCATCATGGTTGTTGAATGGTTGGTGGTGATTTTTGTTGCATATTACATAGATGAAGTTGTGTCATCAGGAAGTCGCAATTATAAGCGTAAATTATAAGCATATTACATAGATTTTTGGTGCTTTTGTGCCTAATTCGTTTATGGTTAATGATAATTATAAGCGTAAATTGATTGGTATAATGCCTTGGCAACATTGGTGTGTAACTTTGTATAAACAAAAGAATAACCCTATGTAAGAGCAATGCAAGAGGTATGTCTGAGATTCATGGTTCCTTTTATTTTTGAAGGGTGGTTCATTTTGTTTTTGAAGGGAGTTTCATTTTGTTCTTCTTCACCTTTAAATAAATAAACTCCCAAAATAAAACCTAGACAAACACAAAAACTTAGTTTTTTTTTTTATCAGATATCTATATAAACCCAGACTCTTGCCTAGTTAATCTTGCTGTCGTTTTTCATTAATTCTCAAATTACACACATATTCAACGTGTTTTATTAATTCTCAAATTCACGTCAATACCAAAAAACTAAAAAAATAAAAACAAATTTACCCAAGCTGTTTTTTGAAATTAGGCAGATTGGTACCCGAGCCCAGGAAGCTCGGGTACCAATCTGCCTAATTTCAAAATGACCCAGGTAAGCCAGCATAATTTTGAAATTAGGCAGATTGGTACCCGAGCTCAGGAAGCTTGGGTACCAATCTGCCTAACTTGAAGATTACGCTGGCCCAGTACCTTGGGTGATCTTGAACTTAGGCAGATTGGTACTCGAGTTTCCTAGACTCGGGTACCAATCTGCCTAAGTTCAAAATTACGCTGGGCCACTCCTGGGTACTTTGCTAGTGGCTTTTTTTTTTTTTTTTTTTTTTTTTTTTTTTTAATTTATAATAAAGTTGGAAAGTCTAGTCAAGTACCCGAGCCCACCAAGCTCGGGTACCAAGCTGGATATTGAAAAAAGGCTGCTGATTTGTATCAGCCTCTTTTCAATTTTTTATCCAGATTGGTACCTGAGCCCACCAAGCTCGGGTAATAATCTGCCTATTTCAAAACTTACTCAGAATGTACCCGAGCATGGTGGGCTCGGGTACTTCACAAAGACCGTCACCAAGTAACGCGAACTTGGTTGGCGTAAATTATTATTATTATTATTATTTTTTTTTTGATTGACGAAAAAGTAATGTACAATGAAGCCAACGTTTTTTTTTTTTTTTTTCTTTATTTTTGTCATGAGAATAAATAAAATCCAATTATATCAGGACACGTAAGTTCCCACAGTTTTTATAAAGTGTTTGTAGTAAAATTATAAATGCCATGTCACTTTTTCATTAGCCACATAAGTATTATTTTTATATTGTACACACAAACTTCCCACACACATTATTATTTACACAAATAACATTATATCAAAAAATAATGCACACAATCAATATTACATACACTCTCATACACATATAATATAAAGAATAATGCTAGAGATACAAACTATTTTTCAAATTTTTTTACAAACTGCTGTTGTGGTGAGTGATTAAGCTATTATGAAAAAATGCATATTAATGGTAGGCCTAAATAAAAACCAATAACAAGTTGGCCACATCAACATTTTGTACAAATTGTTAATTATGGTTGTAACATTACTCTAATATAAATTTATGACAGAGTGACACTTACAATCTACAAACACTTATTCTAATCTTCAAACAAAAATGGAAAAAAAAAAAAAAGATAATAAAAAATAGCTATAAATGAGCAATTGATCTTCGAAATTTAAGTGAAATTCACCTTTTTTCCTTGCCCACTTGTCTGACGCCAACCACTAAGTTAAGGCAAATGGTACCTTTTGACTCTCCCTCACCAGCTTACTTGTAGACTTTATGACCATAATGACTCTTGCACTAACATCACAAGTCCATGTGAAGAGTCAGTTGTTGCCATGTGAAATATTACTGAAGCTATTTACAATTGTTGGGTCACCATCTGCAGATGAACTGTGTCAGTTTTTTCCATTGAAGGCAAACCATTTAACCTTTGGGTCCTGCCTATTGTATACATAGAGGTAAGTTAAATGTTTTGTCTGATTGTGTGTGCATGTGTGGTTCGTATGACATTATTTTTGCATGACCACAGTTCATAAGTTGAGTTTTTTGCAACACCCTGCGTCCATGTACAACTGCTGATATATATATATATATATATATAAAACTTACAAGTTATCTAAACAAATGGAGCAGAACTATATTGTAACAAAATATTGTAAAGAAACAATTGCAAATAGAAGCATATTTTTTTTTTTTACCTGAAAAGAAAGAAAAAAAAACCATTTCATAATTACTAATAGTTGAAAAAGAGATAGTAAATCCATAAATTATTATATGCTTTAGAAGAATAATACATATAGTTTAGACATGTACTTTGATTCCTTTTCCTTCAAATAAATTAAGAAAAAAGAAATCATGTATAAGTTTTTTATTTAATTTTGTGAAATCTAAAAATATTAAAAATATAGCAAATACTTGTAAAGTTGTGTATATATCTTGCTGTCTGATTGCTGCTTACAATATGCCCCATTCTGCATTTACTTCTCTATCCTTCTAAATATTTAAAATTGAAGTTTATAACAAAAATTCAGAATTTAAAATTGTAAAAAAATTTATACATAACTGTATTGTTCACATTCATTTATGAGATAAGCAAGAAAGGCAAGTGATGTGAATAGTGATATTGGTAAAGAAAATGAACGTGTATACAATATCAAAATTCATTTGGGGGGGGGGGGGGCACAATTAACATAAACTATATCTAAATAACAAAAAACTCGAGAAGAAGAAAGAAATTCGTATCATTAAAACTTATATTTGCCTATGCTTTGGGGAATTCATTTTATATTTTATGTTTCTATGTATTTAGTTATTTAGATGTAAAAGAATTCGTATCATTGTCATTATATTTGCCTATGCTTTGAATCTTAAATTTTATATTTTATTTTTCTATGTATTTTATTTATTTAGATGTAAAAGAATACTATGTCATTGTATATTGTTTATTCTATAATTTACAAGTTATCTAAATATTAAATAAAACACAGTTTTTGTTAACAATTTGCTGGCAGCCAAGTATTGTAATTAAATATATTATAAATTATAGATATCTAGTTAAAATGATTGAAAATTATTTATATCTCTATACAGAAAGTTTAGGAGGTTGAGTTTGAATATAAATTGTTTTTATCATACGTCATCTTTATTTAAGTGGTTATAGATGATGACAACTTTTATATTGTTAATAACAGGTCGGTGATGGATTTTCACTTTTTCTATGTGTACTACGACGGGGAGATGTATTATCATGAGTTGCATGGGTTGTCATACCAAGGCTCGAACCAAAAGCAAAAATACGTTAAGGTGAAACGTGGGATAGGGATTACGAACTTGCAACGAAGAATATTGAAGGCGATGGGGTTAGACCACTCTAGGCATAAGTTTCCATCATGTATCGAGCACCTCAACGGGTTGTAGACACGCAGGTTTTCTACAATTCACTACAATTATCGGGTGGCACCGAAGTGAAGATGATGTGGGAAATGGTTGCACAAATGGTGGCTCGAGGATTCATTGCTTCGGATCTCTATGTCACTGTTGAGCCCGCCACAGTAGAGGCTGGAGAGGGTTCAGAACATATTGTTTTGGATGGAAGAGTAGATGAGCACATCGAGTCAATACCAGAAAGATCTTATCAAGGGTGTGTAGAGAACACAGGAGATGGGTATGGCAGTGAACCGTGGCAGACATTTGTCCATGGGAACTCGATTGAGGAGGAGGAAGGGCCCCAGCAAGTGCATGAAGGAGAGCATTTAGCTGATGATGAGCTCCATAGGGGCATATCCGACAATAACCATAATGATCACGGACTTGGTGATGATGCAACCCATATCGATGTTACTAGGGATGACTTCGAGGAGCTCCTAAATACCATGGGTGAACATGAGGATGTTGATCATATCGAAGATGTGGTTGTAGAAGAAAATAGAGAGACATGCCCCGGTCCCGATCCTACGCCGGAATGGTTCACCCAAAACACTTGGGATAATATGTTTGATCCATTACCGGTTATGCAAGCGGAAGTATTACCATGGACGCCTGGGGAGCAGCCAATTAAAGGGATGGTATTCGCGACTAAATTGGCGGTGTGACGTGCGTTGACTTGGTACGCAGTGCGAGAGAATTTTAGCTTCAAAACTGAGCATTCAGACTCAGAGAGGCTTATGGTGAGTTGCGAGGATGATTCCTGTCCATGGTCAGTCCGTGCGATATGTTGCAAGGGAGACAATATCTGGAAGATCGCAAAATGCAAGGGCCCCCACACGTGCGACAAAATTCAGATTGCTCATGATGGTCGGATGATTGATTCGATGTTCTTAGCATATGTACTTGAGCGCTATATACGAGAAGACCCTGCGTATAAGATAAAGAACTTACGCCACGTTGCTTTGGCAGACTTAAAACACGAAATATCTCATTACAAGGTATTCTATTCTTTAACTTGCATTATATTTTCAATACAACATAGAGACATCAGTCTTTTGGGAAGTATAATCATGATATTTTTTTTCCCAAAACCCATGAATAGTTTATATTATGAAAATTGAAATTGAAAAAAGAAAAGAAAAAAAGGAATGCGGAGCGAAGAAATATTATAGTCTTACAAGTCTTGATTTGTTTTCTTCAAGTTTTTTTATTTAACTTGTATTCATTTCTAACGTAATCATTATGGTTCACATACAAGGTATGGGATGCCAAACAAAAGGTCGTTGCATCTATATACGGGGATTTTAAGAAGTCTTATGCGGAGTTGCCGTGTTTTTTGGCAGGACTGAAGGACGCAAGTCCGGGTACAGAGTATAAGTTAATAGTGAACGATAATTATGAACAGGGAACCTGTACATTCAAGTCCGTATTTTGGGCGTTTCGTCCATGTATTGTTGGGTTCAAGAAGTGTAGGCCTGTGATTAGCATTGATGCAACCCACCTCTATGGAAAATATAAAGGGAAATTGATGACTGCAATGGCGACAGATGCTAATAATAAAATTTATCCAGTAGCCTTTGCCGTTGTCGAGAGCGAGAGCACAGAGACTTGGGTTGGTTCTTGGCTTGTATAAGAACGTATGTTACTGACCGGAGACACCTGTGTGTCATATCTGACAGACACCCTGGGATACAAGCTATCTTTAGAGACAATAATCGAGACTTTTCCTTGCGGCCTCCCATGACAGAACATCGTTACTGCCTTCGTCATCTATGTAGTAACGTCAACACTAGATGGAATAATAAAACTTTAAAGAATCTAGTATGGAGGGCAGCAAGTGCTACCCAGGAGCGAAAGTTCAATGCCACCTTCGAGTTAATTGAGAATGTCAACCGGGATGCGCACCAATATCTAAAGGATGTGCCCAAAGAGAAATGGGCTCTAAGTTTTGATAAGGGTTATCGTTATGGGGCAATGACGACAAACGTCTCTGAGTGCTTCAATGGTGTTCTAAAGGGTGCTCGTAGCTTGCCCATTACGGCAATGGTGAAATACACATGGTTCAAATTGAATTCTTACTTCGATGATCGTCGCAATAAGAGCATAGCACAGTTAAATTCGGGACAAAAATGGACTAAATATGCCTTGGATATCTTCATGAGAAATAAGGCGAAGGCGGAGCGTCACAGGGTGACAAGATTGAGCGCGCAACAACAATCATATCAAGTAGATACACCGCATAATCCAGAGAGTGCTGGACATGGGGATCACACACATGGAGTTAATTTGTTGCAAAGAAGTTGCACATGTCAAAAATGGAAGCTGTACAAGATACCATGTTCACATGTCATTGCAATTTGTATTTGGTATCGACATGATGCAGAGCAATACATTGACCCATGCTATAGCGTGGATGCACTGTTTCGGAGCTATGCTCCCGTTTTCCCTGCGTTGACAGATAGATTATCATGGTCGGATCCTGGAGAAACTCGAAGGGTCCTCCCCAACCCCCGATTGATTCGAGAGAAAGGCCGCCCTATCTCAACACGAATCAGGAATGAGATGGACGAGGGTGGGAGACGGCCGAGAACCACATCGTGGAAGGAGGGGGGGAGGAAGGTGCAATGCGGGTTGTGTGACCAAGAGGGGCATAACCGAAGAACATGCCCTAAGCGGAATGAGGTACCGACAAGTGGTGGTGTCGCAGACAAGGTACGCTAATTTTGAACTGTGGCATTCTTCTAAATGCAACTTGAAACAAAATGCATGCTATATGCCATTCAATTATGTATTTTTATAACTTAAGAAAGATTGGAAAAAATTTTAAGGACCAAATATGACATATATCGTTAAAATATCATTGTTGCTTGTGTACATGTGGTTCATTCCAATTAGTCTCTTGAGGATGCATACCCAATTCCAAAGTTTTGGGACTAAGACTTTCTCTTCTTATGCTTGGTGTTGATGACTGCATTATTTCTAGTGTTGATTTTGTATGTGTTGGATCATTATGTGTAAAATGCTAATGCCCATTTCTTACAAGTGTTTTTCAATCGTATCTTCCATTGGATTGAAACAAAAAATAGGATTTGATGTGAATGAAGTGATAAGTATTCAAATTCAGCATGGTGAAGTTTCTATTTTTGCAACATATTTAAAGAATTGATGGTATTTGGCCATTTTGGCCTATACCTTACTATGATTCATTGTAATATGCATAGTTCTAATATCAAAGATGTAGCCATCAAAGACTTTAAATTGTAGAGGTAAGCCGGCAAACCAAACTACGTAACCCCCTTGTGTTCTCTCTTTTTTTTTTCTGCATTCTCCTTACAGCAAGAACAAGCTTCAAAATCTACTTTCTAATCAACTGATTTTCCCATTTATCTTCCCTGTCATTTATCTACCAGATTGTTTAAAAAAAAAAGTAGGAGTAGTTTTGATTTTGTGTAATTATTAGCATGAACTTCCAGATACTAATACTATAGTCTATTTGTTAGATATTACTTCATGAGCATGACTATTACCTTGCTGATTTATCTGTTTCTGTTGTTTTCCAAAGGATGCTTCTTCACATCATCTGGAGGCTTGAGGAGTTATGAACACCCCCTCAATGAGGTGAAGCCTGTGCCAAGGGTGGACAGTTCTGGTCAGGTGTGTGGTGTAACTTTCACCGTGGATGAAGAGTCGAAGAGGGAAACTGTCGGCATGCCAAGAGTTGGAAGTGTTGCCAATTGGTCATCTAACTACTGATATTGTTATAGTTTCCTTTTACGGCATGGCTGTCATTATTAGTGGGCCTTGCCTTTGATGTCCTTTTTCTTATCATACTACTCTAATCTTGAATGGCTTGAAAGCATTTTAATGGGTGATTGGATTTATATCCTTTTTAGTACTACCAAAACAAAGACATGATTTTATGCTGCTGTACAATGTTGCGTAATGTCAAACTAAGCCAGGATCTCAAGTTTGATACAAGAAATAATATGATTGCTCTTCAAGACTGATATTGTGGTAGATTTGTATTTGATATATTTCTCTATTTTTATCGCTTATTGAATCAAGTTGTGATGATGATAATAATTACGGTCACATTTGTAATAACAAATAAAATCCATTTCTGAACAGTTGCCTGTTCACAAAATAACCATTGCAAAGAAACAATGCAGTCCATTGATTTTTAATATGGCTACTATATTCACCAAAGAAGTTAAAGATGTACATCTAGAGCATAGTTCAGGGCGTACTCTTGCTGGATTGAAATTCTTAGCTATCTGTGAAGAAATCCTTGGTAGGAAAGGGACCTATCTATGGAGCCCCAGAGTACAAATGTTGACAATTTTGAAAATTGGCAGCTTGGTACCCGAGTTTGCAAAGTACCCAGGAGTGGCCCAGCGTAATTTTGATGTCATGCAGATTGGTACTCGAGTTCAGTACACTCGGGTACCAATCTGCCTTTTTTTTTTAAAAAAAATGACTGCAAAACATTCGTTAAGAATGCAAGAAATTTTATAAGGTAGATTAGTACCCAAGCATCAAGAGCTCGAGTACCAATCTGGGTTTTTTCAAAAACAGGGCGTACAGGTTTTGGTTTAATTTTTTCCCCAGGCAGATTGGTACTCGAGTTCTGTAAACTCGGGTACCAATCTGCCTTTTTTTTTTTTAAAATAATGACTGAAAACATTCATGAAGTATGGAAGAATTTTAACAAGGCAGATTAGTACCCGAGCATTAAGAGCTCGAGTACCAATCTGGGTTTTTTCAAAAAAGGAACTACAGGTTTTGGTTTAATTTTTTCCCCAGGCAGATTGGTACTCGAGTTCACTAAACTCGGGTACCAATCTGCCTTTTTTTTTTTAAAAAAAAAAGGACTGAAAACATTCTTTAAGTTATGCAAGAATATGCTACAACTTCTATCCCAAAGAGAGGGGCTTGAAGCAAAATACGGCTTCCATATATGTAGAAGTGCGGACAGACCAAACCATGGCATAAACCGTTAAGAGTTATACTACATTACATAAGCAACTATGGCTACAGTACCTGGGCCTAGAGGCAAGACCCCATAATGGTTTTGTCTCACCACAGTCCTTATTCATTTCTTGAGAAGGTATGGGACAGCAAATAGCAACCATATAACAGAAATTCATATCCTTATTCATACAAAGGAATGCGTCATATGAGACCTAGTTGAGAGGTGGATCGCAAAGCTACTGGTTCCCAGCAATAGGGCCGTCCCGACCTTTCTTAATATCATCCCACCCTCTTACCCATGGCTGCCCAGGCATGGCTCGTGTTTCAGGAGCAGAGTAGGTGTTGAGGTTGTTCATAACCTTGTCATGCAGGGCAGTAAACACCTATAACATTTGAATATTTTGAGAGTAAGAATGGGAACTCCCAAGACATAAGAAAAGCAAAGGAAGAAACTAAATTGAACTTCCATCTCTTGATCATAACTCACAGGATTTATTTCCAGTCCTTCAGGGGGTTGCTCCTGCACGGTAAGCCACTTCCATAGATCTGGGTTTTCCTGAAGAACAAAAACACCACATTCAAATAAAAACACAATATATTGAACATTTAGTCTCTCTTCCCTAGGAAATAGTTTATTTTCTAATAGAAATCACAGAGTTGTAAGCAGTATAAAGACTGAGAAATACTTTAGTTTATGCTAAATTGGCACTCAACTATAGAACTTGCACACCTCCCCTGTAAAGAAAGTTGTGCCTTGATCTTTAGCGAAATGAGAATATAAAAAAACTGAGAAACACATCAGTTTATTCTAAACTCACACTCAACTAATAAAACTTGCATACCTCTCCTCACTTAAGAAGTATGTAACATGATATTTAGAGAAATTAGAACATCAGAGTGAAGATTCAATTCCTTTGCCTTTATAGTAAACCCATCTCACACCAAACATATTGTGATCAAGCAAAAAAGATACTCGAAATAACACTCATTGCCTCTTGCAAGTTATGGAGACAACTTTAGGAATGGTGCTGAACAAGAAAGCTAGTGATCGAAAAACAGAATGACCAAGCAACCTGCCACAATGTCACTTGCCAAAAACCCCATGATCTAAAAAGCAACTGAATTCCTGAGAACAGAACTGTAGCTACAATTTTAGCAAAGAATAATTAATTTATTCATAAAATACATAGGTCAATGTAGACATTGGAAACTGGTGGAAGAATTTTGCAATCACTGTAGTAACATGTATATTTTGCAAACACAGTTTAGGGTCACAAATTGCAACATACCACCATAAACGCACATCATTGCCACATATCAATGAGTATGAAATTATTTATCTTGAAGATATACAACCCAAATCAGAAAAATTATGGTATCAAAAGAATCACTTTGCTAAATTGAAGGATTCTATCGGCGATAATAAATTTTTAAAATGACTAAAACTTCACAGATGTCCTCTAATTTTTTGAGGATACATACAGAATATTTTTGCATGAACAACAAATATGGGCATGCAATCATACAAAATAGTTAATAAAAGAAAAAATATATTGAATTATAAATATAAAACATGTCCTCTGTGTGCTGAAAAAGAAAATTCATTTATTGTCAAGGCTGTAATGGCTTATGACCAACACTAAAGCATGAGAATAGAAGAGTCGTATAGAATAGCTGTACCAGGTCAAGGACATGAACGAGAGATTTAATACCATTATCATCCATGGAATGAATATGCTCCTCCACCCATTTCCCAAGAATCAAATCCAACTCTAAAAACCCTTGTTGTTTGCTCCTATATATCAGTCTGTTTCAAACATCCAAGGGAGAAAAGTTTTTAGAAGAAATTAAAATTGAGATCTCCATCAAAATTAAAATCTGACAAAGAAATCAAAGCCCAAGAGTATGATTATGTTAAGACAAAGAAATAAAGTGGAACCTGTTAAATAATTGTCTCTTGCTCTCTTCATTGGAGAAATGATGTACAAACTCGAGCTAAAGTAGCATAGACCCTATGATCCCTTGCCGAAGATTCCCATTCCATTGAATGGCTGGAGCCAACTTCTACAGGCTCTTTCACTCCACAGTTGTTCAATTCCATAACATGAGCAACCTTAGATAACTGAGGAAACATTCTTTCCAAATACATACACACACATATATCTTTCCCTGGCCTTTATCAGTTCTTCACAACACATTATTCACCAAAAACTAAAACCCAAATAAAAAACTTACAAGAACCACAAATTCAATGAATTCTAACCCATTCCCATTATCATTGACCCTCATGCAAGAAAAGAAAACAGTCTTATCCTACCCTGCCCTTATTATCCACCTACAGAAACAGATAGAGAACAGCCTCAGAAGAAAATCATAATCAAATGGCCCAAAGAAATTATTGACCTGGACCAGGTCAGTCAGGATGGAAGTCCTAGTTTTGAGTTCCGGAAGACTAAAAGAATAGTTGAATTATCATATACTGCAAAGCACGGGAGGTTCTTTTGAAGTTAGATGTTTGTGAGGAGGAGATTGCGAAACTGACTAGGTGGCACCGTATTGCTATGATACGCAAACTTTCAAGTGAGCAAGCTGCATCGGGGATACAGATTGATCCCACAACTATCAGCAAGTATGCGCGTGGCCAGCAGATGTCATTTCTTCAACTGCAACAGCAGACAAGGGAGAAGTGTCAGGAGATTTGGGAATGACAAGTTCGAGTCTTTCTGCCTTAGATCGTGAAAATGAGAGTGACTCTGAAGGAAATAGTGATCTTGATTCATTTGCTGGGGATTTAGAGAATCTTCTTGATGTAGAGGAATGTGAGGAAGAAGTAGGTAACTATGAGTCAAAACATGACAAAGCCGATGGTGTTAAGGGGCTCAAAATGAGAAGGCGCCCATCCATAGCTCAGGCAGAAGAGGAAAATGAAGATGAAGCCGCTGAAGCTGCCGAATTATGCAGGTTACTCATGGAAGATGATGAGGCTGAGAGGAGGAAGAAGAAAAAGACTAAAGTTGTGAGGGAGGAAACAGGGCTGGCTTTGGGCTTGCAACCAAGTTTTGGTTTTGAGAACACAAATCGGATCAAGCAAATTGTCAGTACTGCCCAACCTGATGGGTCCTATTCTTCCAAAGAGATATTTAATAAAGACATGAAGGAGGTAGAAAATGTTATTGCGAAAAAAGGCAAGTATGGAAAGGTGAAAGCTTTAACGAAAAAGAATGATATCACAAGTGTTGGTCTAGTCAGTAAGAAAATCAAAATATCGGGAGATAAAGTCAAGGTTTTTAAGGAGAAGAAATCTGCAAGAGAGAGTTTTGTTTGTGGGGCATGTGGTCAGCTTGGACATATGAGGACAAACAAGACAGGAAACATGAAAAATATGGATTTTAGGGTGAGATGGGCAGGGGATGCGCACCCTCAAAACCTTTTTCTTTTTCCCAGAGAATACACACCCCACAACCTTAATTATGGACTAACCTTTTTTTTCCTGTGAGGTGCACTTATTCTAGTAATGATCTCCTTTTCAATAATAGAATCCTAAACTGAATTTATACATTAAGAGAATCATGAAGCACATGCAGGAAACACAATTCTTGTGTCACCCAAAAGACAATGCATAAGACCATAATTCACAGTAATTTAACATTTAACTTGGTCCACATAAACACAATTATGTGGTCCATCTTATCTTAATTTGGTCCGTACTAACAATGCCCCCCTTCTTTCTTTTTTTTTTTTAGTGGAAATCGCCATTTTGTTAAATGATAGATTTGTAGTAGTATCTCTTTTCATTTACAATGAATGCTAGGGGTTTAATAATGTGGATTTGTTTGTCTATAACGTAAGTTTACATTATTAGTGCAATTTAAAGCTATAAAAGTCTTCTATCACTTCTGTAAAAAAAAAAAAAAAAAAAGCTATAAAAGTCCAAGATTTATACCTTCAGCCTTCAGTGCTTCCAATTTTTCATTCAAACACACTAAGTTCCAAATTCACCAACACAACCTCACAGCACCCACACAATCAAACTAGCTAAGTTCTTCACAACACATTATTCACCAAAAACTAAAACCCAGATAAAAAAATTAGAACTTCTTTCAAAAAAATCAACATGCTAAGTTCTTCACAACACATTATGCACCAAAATTCAAAAAAGTATGAAATTTCTTGAAAATTTAAAACAAAAACCAAGACATGGAATTACAGCGCCAAAACCAGTTGGATTACTGAAAATTAAGAGAAAAAGAACTCAAATTTTTCGGAGAGAGAGAGCTTACAAAGCGCCATTGAAGGGGAAATGGTTCGCGTGGCGACTCTGTGAAATGAAATTGAAAACCCTAATTGGTCGGAGACAGGGAGAAGAAAGGGCGAAGAAGAAGATGAGGACGAAGACGACGTCGCACCACTGTCATCCAACGGAAAGGCCATAACCATCGCTCCTCCAACAACCACCACTTTCCCTTCTCCTATTCCCTCAGGCGCGACGGCGACGGAGACCACGATTCCACTCCCCCGGCCATCATCGATTCGCGAAAGCGATCACAACGACGTTTTTAATTTCTGCCGCCGATGGTGTGAGGGTGTGAGGGTTTGAACGTTTGGGGTTTGAACGTTTAGGTGAGAGTGAGAGTGAGAGTGAGACTGTGTTCTGGTAAGGGTAAGGGTGAAGAGAGACCTTAAATTCAGATGCCAACGTCAGGTGCCACGGTGGAATGAGAAAATGTGGTACTCGAGCTCACCAAGCTCGAGTACCACAAAAAGTGGTACATCCCCAATTATTTCCGAAACAGTGCTCTGTTGCTAAATATTTCAGAAATTAATGCTAATGGGCCATTTTGCCCGCATGTGGGTTCAAAATTAAAGTGTGGAGGCCTGGGTCGAATGCTAAGCCTTAAAACAAATTGGGGTTTAA
Source organism: Quercus tomentella (assembly GCA_028535165.1). Classification (NCBI taxonomy): domain Eukaryota; kingdom Viridiplantae; phylum Streptophyta; class Magnoliopsida; order Fagales; family Fagaceae; genus Quercus; species Quercus tomentella. The sequence continues at coordinate 16,926,669 of JAPQVY010000122.1, forward strand.
CTTTAAATTGGGCCTTAAAACAAATAATTATGGAGTGGGAATTAAAGAGAATTAAAAAGATAGAGGGGCCTGTGGTGTCTCTAAGTCCAGCACCTGCTTCAGACACCGGACTTGGAGACTTCAGGTTCAAGCCATAATGTGGGAGAAGAGGTGATGTGGGACTTGTGGGCCACCTCAACCCTGGACCAGAGCGTCTTGATCACATGTTGATCATGGTATCACCATGTCCTCTGCCACCAAGATACAACACCAGTTACTATTCACAGAAGCATTAAAGAAGCACAATTAGAATTATCCATTAACATCTTTTTTTGGCTTTTTAGATAGACGATAGAATAATTGATCTTAGAGCATTCACATCAACTCATCTAAAAGATTCGTCTATTTTACACCAAAAACCTACTTTTTTTATTTTACACCATCACTTTTACAAAACACCCACATCAGTTCATCTATTCTATCACCTCTCTTATTTAAATAATCAATTTTTTTAATTATTTTATTATTTCTCTCACCTAACCCATTTTACCCGTTTTTATACGCGCTCTCTCTGTCTCTCTATCATATTTTCTGATTTCTTTCTCTCTCTCTTCTATCTCTCCATACCCAGTCTCTCCCTCTCGGTCTATCTCTCTATATTCATCTCTCTCCCTCTCGGTCACAAACCAATCCACATCATCACAGCTTCGATCACAAGCATCGATCCACAGCTCCGATCACAAGCACCGATCCACAGCAGCACCGATCCACAGCTCTGATCCACAGCTCCGATCCACAGCACCGATCCACAGCTCCGATCACAACTCTGATCACAAGCATCGATCCACAGCTGCACCGATCCACAGCTTCGATCCACAGCTGCACCGATCACAAGCACCGATCCACAGCTCAGTTCTCCCTAGCTCCGATCCACAAGCACCGATCTCCCTAGCTCCGATCAGGCAAGACCCATACCCACGAGCTCCGATCAAGTGAGACCCACGAGCTCCGATCGTTCCGATAAACACCGATCTGTCTCTTTTTTGTTTTTCCGTTGGGGTTTGTTTGTGTGTGGGTGTGTTTGTGTATCTCTTTTTTTTTTTTTAGCAAGTATATCTCTGTGTTGATTTTTCTATGAGGATGTGTTTGTGTGCATCTAAGGAAAAGAAGATGAGGAGTTGAGGTCGTTGTGCATGGAGAAGAGAGAGAAAAATTGGTGCGAACGGAAATTAATAAAAAACTAAATACACATACTACAGTGCCCGTGTAAATTTATACTGGTACTGTAGCTCGTTGAAAATTTTAGATGATTATACACGATTTTAAATGGACTGATGTAGTGTGTTTTTTGGTTCAAAATGTGTAAAAGTGGCCAAAATGTGTATTTTACACATTTAACACATTTATACAAGAGCTGATGTGAATGCTCTTACGGTATCTATTAAAAAAAAAAATCCTAATAATTATTATCTTTTGAGTTGAACATATACTTCCTCCCCTCTAAGGCATACTACCCAAATACTCAAATGCGACAATAAATTCACGTCAAATACCAGGTAAAGGTTCTCTAAAATGAATAACGACTTATCTTAATATGATACATTTGTTGCTAATGCAACATTTCATTGGTTGAAGTTGAAATACTTTTGAATCTCAATTCCTAGTATTTTAATTGAACAATTCCAATATCCTCCTAGTTCTCAATACTGCTTGCATTTAGCAAATACAAGAAATTTAAGTAACATGAATTTGGGGAAAGTAACAAATATTGTTTCTTTATAACTTAAACGAGAGAGAGAGATCACCTGATTCAATAATGTGCTTGATGTTTTTGGATCCAACCCTATGTAGTTCCTTACATCCACCATTCCCATTGATTGTGGAAGCCTTGGAATTTCTCGATGCTGCTTGTAGTTGTCAATGTCAAGAAGTTCTAATCTAGGGGAGCTACTAATGCTTTTTGGGAGAGTAACAATATTGGAGTTAACTAGAAACATAAATTCCAATACAGGGAAGTTATCGGGCTTCATGAATTCAATTATATTATTATCACAGCCAACGAGTTCCAGACTAATCACGCTGAGAAACCCATAACCCTAAAACTGACTAAAGGAACTGTGTGCTAATAGGGTCCAGTACTCATTAGCATCTTGTGACTTCGCTTGCTTCACCCATCGCTGTTCCACTTGCTTCCAGTTTACACTTATCCCTGCAAATAAAAGTATGGAAGTGAAATCAGTCATGTCTCACAATTACGAAGCACGAATGATGATAGAAAGGAAGGATGTTACCACCACGGGCTTTTAAAAGCCGTTGAACTGGGAACCACTAGCATTGTTGCATAATCCCTATCAATCAAAGTGATTTTTTTTTCTACTTGAATTTTGGATTGAGTTCCAAAACTGTTGCTCAGAAATTTAAAGTAGGGATTAGCTTAAGTGCCAATTTCACTAACTAATAAAAATTAGATGTGGATATAGATTTAAATCCCTCATATCTTATAGAAAAGAAAGTGAAACTAGATATTCAACCTTTGATATCATTAGTTTTCTAAAATGTCATATGAATAGATGATTTTAATTCTTTTGCTGACAATTATCTAAGGTTTAAGACATTCTTTTTCATCTATATAATAATAACTATTATTATTATTATTCTTATTATTATTATTATTATTATTATTATTAATTTTTTTTTTTAAAAAAAGGTGAACAGTAATAGGAAACTTGAAAGATGTGAAGGGGGAAAATGAGGAGAATCTGCATATTGCATGTCAATGAGAAGCACAGAGTTGATGTGGTATACCTCAAGCACGATTCTGTAAGGACTTCCCTTGAAAGAAAGCCTGGAGGAAAAAACTCTTATCTGGTTCAGAATAACAGAAAATCAGAAATGCTTTTGATGATTAACAGGAATGTATATAAAAATAAATACAAAGAATACAAATACATACTATTCTCAATTTTCATAGGTCAGGTATTTTTATGGGCTCCCCAGTACGTCAGGCTAACTTCATACTAGTAAATCATATGCCCTTCATTCTAGTTGGCTTATAGAAAAATGAGAGAGAGAGAGAGAGAGAGAGAGAGAGAGATAAAATCTTATGACTATTTGGGGCTCAAGTATATGGTGCGTGAAAGAAAAAAAATAATTTCCATTACCAGTATTACATAAACAACATTTAATTCACTCTGTATTCTTGAGCACATTATTGTTCTAGAAAGTTGTATGCTTTTGAAATAAAAGTAAACTTCTATTTATGGGGTAAGATAAATGTACATGTTTAGCCATGTCGATGTCCCTGTCAGGAAAGCTACATTATTTAATAACCATAAAGAGATTAACAAAGCTTCAATTCCTGGAACAAACAACTAAGGAACCACAATTGATACCCAAATACCTGTTCACCGTATTCCTTTCATGTAACTATGATGGATCCAATATTTACATTTTACATCGATTTGAACATGAGAAGTCCTTCGTTCTCCCTCCATTTGTCCTGATTATCTATTTTACTGTGTATGTGTGTGCAGTTGTATGTGCATGTGCATATCCATTGGCCTTTATGAGATCAACTTTTACCAATTCATTTCCATAGTGTCAAACAATATTTGGATGTGAAAGCTGACTACAAAAATTAATTTCCCGTTAACAAGAAAAGATTCAGCTACAAACTTATATACCACCAGATGATGCAATGCAATTTGACAGTGGTAATTCAACTATTCAAGTGACAAAAATATAAAAACTGAAGAGAATCTTATAAATAAAAATTACAAAGCCCAGCAACATGATTTTTCTATAAATAGTCATCCTATGAAAGAGCCTATAAATTCAGAGAGAGAGAGAGAGAGAGAGAGAGAGAAAGAAAGTAACAAATGCAGCCATAGATTTTGATAAACGAGGCATACCTTGGCATCAAGGTTGTTTTTCAGATGGAATCATATTTCTTCGAAGTTCAATCTTGTCTTCTTTGATGGGGGATACAGACTGGCGTGGGAATCATCATTGACAAAGGTATGGGCCACCGAAGATGAACCATCAAAGCCATTTTTAAATCCCAAATCTAGCTGACTCAAGCCTAATTCTAATCCATTTGTGGTAACCAATGGAACCTTGCTTTCTGCTCGGCCTCTTCGATATGAGTCGGAGCCAACAGAAAAGGGGGAGGTAAATCCATGACAGAGTTGACTAGCCAACATGATCTTGAAATTACGTGCATGGTATCTACTGTGTGCCCTATCTTGTCAAGCATGATCATCAGATTACTTTTGTTATTGAAAATTAGGGAAACGCATTGTTATGTAATTTACAGTGATATAGCCAAATCAACCATCCCTCTATTATATGAACTCAAGCTTTGAAGAAAAATATATTGATGAAGAATGGAAAGCAAGTGAAAAATAATTCTTATTATTTGTAGAAAATTATTTTACATCTACAAATAAAGTTGGTAGATAATTTTCTAAGCATAATATCTGATGGTTTTTAGACCCCTTAAAACAATTGATTTAACCTAGGTAATTAGCCAAGTTGTTACTTAGTCCAATTAAACAAGTCTAGGTTATCACAATAATAAAGATCAAATCATGCAAAGCAGCGGAAAATAAATAACACACGATATGATCACCCAGGAAACCAAACTAGTAAAAACTTGGGGAGGATTTGACCTAACTATCCTCAAGGTAAACTTGAATCCACTATCTTGAAAGAATCGAAGTTCATATAATAAGACTTACAAGCCCCCACGCTCGACTTCTTATTGCTACCAACCAGTAGAACTTATTGACACGACCACGTGCAAGTTCCGAATCCACGGACTCCTTCTTTCTTGGATTCACCACCAGATACAAGCACACCCGCTTGTGTTTTCTTTAAGCTTCAATGGCAGCAACTGAGTTGATCATCAAGGTGTAAAGAATATCTCCTCCTTGAAAACCCTAAGTTTGTGTAAAGGAAAGCTCCTCTAGATCTCATAAGAGATTTACACAAACTGCAAATATGAGCAACACTAAAATGTGGCTAGGGTTTGCCTTTTATACTTAGGACAAATAAGAAACCCTAAAAACGTTTTAAAACACTTAGGGCTGAGTTGGACGAATCTGCAGAAAAATATTCTGCCTGAGCTTCGATCGGTCGAGCCTGTCTTTCGATCGATCGAGCCAGGCCGAAAGGCACAATGCTTCCTGCTTTAACTCGATTCCAACTTTACATAAAATCACAACTTTGAGCAAGACTAAAACACTTCTAAACACATTGTTTTGATCATGGTTTGCCAACAATACAAATTAAAGTTCTAAATACATAAAATCCTAAGTCTTTAGAACCTAACAATATCAATAGATTTAATACACTAATACAAGATTGTAGGAAATTATTTGAGCTACTCACGCGTATAAAAGAAACATATAGAAGACAAGGTATATGAAACATGCAGAATACTTCTAATTCAATGAATAACCATAAGCAAGCTTATCTAGAATGCCAGAAAATTCTTTCCATCCAATCTAACACTTTGAAGGAGCACAAGACTTTTTGGACCTGCAAATAGTTAGTAGAAAACAACATTAAGAGAAAAGATCAAAATAAGTAAAAAACTTAATACCAACATTAAGATGGTGAGAAGTTTGATTTTTAACCTTCCATATAGCCAAGCATGTTGTGCTAAATCCTAGCACCAAGAATAATGTCCCTAACCAAATGCAACTTAGAGATGGCCTTACTAATGTCCCATCGTTCTTGTGCCAACTCCATAGAGCATGCCACTCCGACCTTGACTATGGATATCAAAGACTCCTTTATTTTATTTGCAAGGCTACCATTGTGATTTCCAAGAACTTCATCAACATTATTTAAAAGTTTTGGATCCACAACTTCCATTACACCGTCAGGTAAGGCCATGCTAGCATAGTTGTGAATGATTAGGCCTCCCTCAAACACACTATTTATGGGTCTCTTTCCTATTATCATCTCCAACAATAAGATTCCATAGCTGTACACATCTCCTTTGGTTGACACGTCACTTCCTAGACCGTACTCTGCCATTAAGAATATTATATATATATATATATATATGATGTATTCACATTACAATTTGGGAGCTCAAAAATAATCACGGTAAATATGGGAAAGCATATGCTAACATTTTAAAAGACTAGTAAATTATTATTACCTGGTGGAGTGTACCCAATTGTTCCCCTTATTCCAATTGAACTACTTTCTTTTGGATTTGTAAGTCTTAAAAGGAACTTCGCAAGCCCAAAATCTCCTACATGAGCAACCATATCACGATTGAAAAGAATGTTGCTTGGCTTTAGATCACAGTGAACAACTGACATTTGGCAATGGTGATGTAGGTAATCGAGTGCATAAGCAACATCAATGGCAATGTTTGTTCTTTGAAGAAGGTTCAAGTTTCGTATCTCTTCCTGCCCGTTATTTAATTCCAAATCCATATGCAACCAATTTTCTAGACTCCCATTCGGCATGAACTCATAAACTAGAGCCTTAAAATCATTTCCACGAAAATCCACACTTGAGCAACAACTTATGATCTTCAAAAGATTTCGATGGCGAATATTTTTCAAGACTTCACACTCAGAGATGAAGCTCCTAGAAGCTCCTTGATGTTGAATATTTAGTACCTTAATTGCAACAATTGATCTATCTTCATCGAGGATGCCTTTATACACTGAACCAAAACTACCAACACCAATCAAATTTGCTAATGAAAATCCATCAGTTGCTTGAAGTAGCATTTGGTAAGACAGTTTCATAAATGATTGCTTCAAGGAAGATTCTAAAGAGATATTATTTCTCTTTTTTTTACACCAAACAAATAAGAAAAATGACACTATGGTAATTACCAAAATCACACATGCCATTGAGATTACCACTTTGAGTGCAAAATGCCACTTCATCTTCTTCTCCTCATTTGTCAAGCACTTCGGGAACTTTAGTTCTGATATGCCCCCACACACCCTACTATTTCCAATGAGTGATATTGTGCTAGCATTTGCAAACACTCCTTTTGTTGGAACCTCTCCTTGAAAATCATTGAAGGATAAATTCAAATTCTTAAGGGAAAGTTTCTCCAAGAAATTTGGAATTTGACTGGAGAAGTTGTTACGAGAAAGGTCCATGACTTGAATACTTTTCAAAGAACTCAAGGATATTGGAATTTCTCCTTGAAATAAATTACCCTCCACATAAAGGTACTCAAGGCTTGTGCAAGAGCCTAGGCTGCTTGGAATTTTACTAGACAACTTGTTTTCAGATAAGTCCAACAATCTTAAGTGGACAAGATTGCCGACCTCAAAAGGTAGTGATCCTACAAAAAAGTTTTGAGCTAAATAAAGTCCAATTGTCAGCATGGAAATTGCAAAGAGTTGCCTTGGAATGATGCCGGTAAGATTGTTTTGAGAAAGATCTAATACCAACAAATTTTGGCACTTTTCTATACTTGATGGGATAGTTCCTTGCAATTTGTTACTTCCTAAATAAAGTTCATTTAACAATGATAGGTTTCCAAGGGTAATTGGTAACCTTCCTGAGAGCCTATTGTCATGTAAATATAATCGTTGTAATTTTCTAAGACTGCCAATATCATCTGGGATTGTCCCTGTAAATTTGTTACCATTCATCCATAAGATTGTCAAGTTGACCAAATTACCCATCCCTAAAGGGATCTCTCCAAAAATAAGATTTTCAGAAATGGAAAAAACGATAAGATGGGTTGAAAGATTACCCAAAACTTTAGGTAACATACCTTTGAATTGATTCTTTGCAAGATCTATTCTCATTAACTGCTACAATTGACTAGAGATTGAAAGAAATTCATTTCATCATCATCTCCACTTCCTAAATTATTGTCATCAATTAGGAATGCCTCCAAACGGTGTAAGCCTCCAAAATTGAATGAAATCTTTCCTGTAAAATTGTTCTTGTGAACTTCGAAGTATTGTAGCTCTGAATGATTAGATAATGAGACTGGAAGAGATCCGGTAAATTGGTTTTCATAAATTAGAAACCACTGGAGATGCGGAAGGGTAAGGAATAAGTTTGTAGGAAGACTTTCACTAAGCTCATTTTCGTACAGTACAAAATTAGTAATAGACGAAAGATTATATAAAGATGGAGGGATCAAACCAGAGAGTCTATTTCCACCCAGTGCAAGTTCTTCTAAGCTTCGTAATTGACCCAAGGCATCTGGAATGTGTCCTCCCAAGACATTGTCGCCTGCAGATAAAACTTGGAGAGAGCTAAAGTTCCCAATGAAAGGTGGGATTCCTCCTCTGAGATTGTTACCGCGAACAGCAAGAAACTCCAGCTTTAATAAAGAAGCAAGCTCCTTTGGGATTGACCCTGAAAGGTTATTTTTACCCACTCTAAGAAACTTGAGGTTGGAGCAATGGGAAAGGTTTGCAGGAATTTCCCCTTGGAATGAGTTATTAGACAACCGTAATTCTTGCAACCTGAATAGACGGCCAACTTCATCAGGGATTTTACCTCCAATGGTGTTGTTTTCGAGCACGATTTCCCTAATGAAGCTGAGGTTGCCTATGTATGGAGACAGGGAACCCACCAAACTACTGGAACTCAGATTTAATACAGTGACTCTTCTATGCTTGTAGCCGCACATAACACCTTTCCACTCGCAGAAATGGAGGGAATCATTCCACGAGCTGAAAATGTTTTCAGGGTCACGTGTTATCTGTGTCTTGAAGGCCAACAAAGCCTGATGATCAGTCTCATTCCCACCAAAATAAGTGGAGGTGCCAATACTAATACCAAAAACAAAAATAGTTTGTACAAGCAGCAGTACAACCAACAAGAGAAGGATGGTTTGGAATTGAATTGAGCACAATAATCTCAGACTCATTGCTTGCATTTTCATTTCCAATGTGCAAAATTTACGTTTGCCTAACAAAATAAAGGGTTTATATGGTGGAAATATGGGTGCACCAGGGTCTTGATGATGACATAATAGGCGTCATTTCTACAAGGCCTAGACTCTTTTTTGTGAATATGGTTGATGCCTTACTTGTGACAACATACAAGATTGTCTCGTCCTTGGGCCGTTGATATTGATCTTGAAGTCAACTTTTGAGGCTGAGCTGCAATTATTCTTTGCGGGTAACCAATTAATTATATATTTTTTCCCCTAATGAGACAAAGACAAAGACTTCTTTTGGCGGTATTTGGTTGATGACTAACTTTGTTACCCATGTGCCGTTGATTACCGACCTTGAAGGTAGCTATTGAGGTTGAACTGCAATTGCCATTTTTTAAAAATTTTTCTTCCAATCTTAGTAGGTAACCAGTTTTATTGATGATAATTAACTAATTAATTCATTAAGAATTGGGTGTACTAGGATTCCCATGGAGATAAAACAAATTCATTGTTTGTGCATTCAGAACATTTGGATTTTGGAAGTACACAATTGCATGGTACAGAATTCAAAATTCAAAGTTGCACTAGAAAAATAAATAAATGTCATTTTCTGAAATCACTAGGTTATGAGAATATGCATGACTTTTGAATGAATTTTGTGGTATGTCTTTTTGTTAGAATTCATGTCCTTCTTCTTGTGTGTGCGTGAGTTTATTTCTCAAAAAAAAAAAAAAAAAAGTTAAAAGAATATGCAACTCTTTTCAATGCTTTCTACAATAGTGAATTAGTTCTATTTTCAAGGGAGTTCAACATAGAGTTGATAATAATATAATCTAATCCTCCTCAAATCTTGTATAGAAACCATGATCCTTCTTGTACTGGAGTGGAGGTGTAGGTGACTAGAAAGTAGATAATGGTATGAAAGTTAGTAGATTATATATTATTATTATTATTAATTGTCTACTATTTTATTCAGATTCTACAAAGAATAAAGATGTAATTATATGCGATTTTGTTTCTCTATTCAAGCTTGGACCTATTAAAGCTTCATGGTTTGTTTCATTTTTACCCTATGTTTTGAAAAGGAGCGAAGATTGTACAACTTATCACCCTAAACATACTGATGGAGGAAGTTATTCACAAAATGCCTAAACAAGATGAAACAATTTATTAGCATATGATTAATCACCTTGACAACTAGGATTTGAAATTTTCTTGAAGGAAACTTATTAAGCAGCTCTCTTAAATTTCAATTGAAAGATGACATTGCAAATTTTATTCAACAAGTTCCGAATTTTCAAGAAAATTTATTTATTTTAAAAAATTAAAAGACATGGATGCTATTTTTTTTCATTGCTTTTAATAAATAAATAAATTGTGGGGCAGTGAAGAAAGGTCAGACTGTGAGGGTGAAAAAAAGGAAGACGTGACTCGCTCAAATGGAAATTTGCGTTTTGCTTTACAAAAAGTAGAATATAGATTGAGAGTTTTTCAAAGTCAAGCATTGAGAGTTTTTCACAGTCTAGCTCAAAAAGTAGAATATTGATTGAGAGTTTTTCAAAGTCTAGCTCAAAGTGCTTGTTAAACAATGATTTCATGCAACAAACTAATATGAATAAACTAATAGATTGCGTTTTGCTTTACAAAAAGAAGAATCAATAGAATGGGAAAGTAGAATAGATTGAGAAAATTTTTCAAAGTCTAGCTTAGTTTTTTCAAAGTTTAGCTTAAAGTGCTGGTATTAACAATGATTTCATGCAATAAATAATTATAACTTGCTAAACGTGTACCATAAAGTGCTGGTATGAGCAAAATCACATGCCACTAAACTAATATGAATATTACTACTTTCTCGTACAATGGAAACAGATAGACCAGTCACTTTTTTTTTTTTTTTTTGCACCAATGAACCATTCACACTTTCACTCTAGTTGTAGACTTCATAGTGTTTATCCCAAATATTTGATCTTGTCCAATGTTTTTACATTTTCATTTCCCAAGTTAGTACAGGTGCATTTTCAAATAGTAAAATTTGCGTTTGGTTACTTTGGTAAGGATTTTCCATGTTGCGTTTTCAGCCCCCAAATGTGAAAATTTACGATTTTGCATTGGACTCTTGGAAAAATAATGTAGCAAAAACCCAATAGGCTACCATTGTAAACTTTCTCTTATTTTCTTTAATTACCCTTACATTTTTTTCCCAAAACCCATTTTTACCCTTCTTCCCTAAGAATTTTCTTTACGTTTAGAATTGGGTGCTAATTTATAGGAGACTGACAACAGTCTTGTGCCGACGATTTTTTTTATTTATTTTTTATTTTTTATTTTTTACCCCCTTGGGATTAATCTGATGATGAATAAAATATAAAATATAGCATGTTTCACATAAGCCTCGCTAGTACTTATAAAGGTTAGGCCCTTTTGTAAGTACTAGTGTTGTTAGTCTTGTCTTCCTATTTCCTCCTTCCCCATCCCCTATGTATTCTATCTATATTATCTCCAAAAAAAAAAAAAAAAAAAAATGTTTCACATAAAATAAATAATAAAAAAGCGAATCTCCAAAAGTCTTCCACTCTAAAAAGTTCTGTCTTTTGATCAAAAAAGAAAAGTTGTGTGCTGCCCTTTTCCCTTCCTTGAGGCCAAGCCTTTTTTATAATATTTTTATTAAAAATAAAATAAAGCAAAAGGCCAGTCTTCCACTAAATATATAAATAATAAAAATAATTTCGTCTTATCAAAAACATTCAAAATTTTCAATCAGTTCGTGATCATGCCAGCAATGTTATATTCAGAGAACTTGGAAAGCTGGATCAACTGCGGAGGCTAGGCATTGTAAGGTTCAGAAGAGAACATGGGATTGCTCTGTGCACTTCCATTGAAATGCTAAAAAGGCTCCGTGCTTTGTCTATAACTTCGATAGAAGAGGACGAGGTCCTCGATCTTGAAATCCTATCTTGCCCTCCACCATTTCTTCAGCGGCTATTCTTGTCAGGACGTTTGGAGAAGTTACCGCACTGGATGTCTTCTCTTCATTGTCTGGCCATGATATCCTTAAAGTGGAGTCAGTTAAGGGATGATCCATTTGAATTTCTACAGGTTTAATGCTGGTGGATTTCAGAGGCTTAAGGTTTTGAGCCTTGATAAAATGGATGGACTGAAGATGGTAATAGTTGAGTAGGGTAATGGTCTTTGGAAGAGTGTTAATGTTGATTGGACAAATTTTAATCTCTTTCACATATAAGTATATAATGAATGTTACAATCAGTTGTTGTTGTTGTAATTTATCCTAGGATAAATTACAACAACAACAACTCAAAAAGTTTCCCAAAATATATAAATGTAATAGAGAAGTTCATGCCCTCTTACATGTGCCATCACTAACATAATGTTCGTTTTTGAAAAAAGAGAAATCTACTCATGGTTTATTTAAATCTCAAAGGAGGGTTTCATTTCTACAAACATCAAGAGAGAGTGTTATAGCCAAGAGTAAAGGTTCAAAGTGATTTTTTTATATTTGCTTAATTACACTTCTACACAAATACTATGTTATTATTTACAATATTTCTATTAAGTAGAAATCAATATATTACTAAAAGCTGAAGCGTAGCGTTTAATGCTGCTGCGCTCACGTTGAGCCACGTCAACGTCCACGTCATCATCTTTTTTTTTTTCTTTTTTTTTTTCCATTTTCTTATAATTATTTATAATTTTTTTTATTTCATATTTACACTTCTCCAACCTTTCTTCCTCCCTTACCTTTTCATCTCCCCACTACTTCTCTAACCTTTCTCCTTCTCTCATTCTCTCACCTTCTCATCTCCCCACTACTCTCTACATTAATATCATTCTTCATCTTTCCCTTCATCTTCCTCTATTTTTGTCTCTTCTTATTCACACTTTCTTACTATAAATTTGTCACTATCTCATTCATTCCATGCATAGTTTTTCCTTACAAAAAAAAGGTTCTCTCTCTCTCTCTCTCTCTCTCTCTCTCTCTCTCTCACACACACACACAATTTTTGAGTGGATTTTTATTTTTTATTTTTCTTGCATCTTCGCTTTAGGTTGATAATTTTTTATATTCTTTAATCTACTTTAGGTTAATGCGATTCAGTTCTCTCTCTCTCTCTCTCTCTCTCTTTGATTGTTAAATGTTATCCTATTGCATTATAAAGGATTAAATATAAAAATATAATATTATTCTAATACATAGCATGATTTGGGTAATTTAATTTGGTAGCTACTGTAATCTGATAGCATGATTTTTATAGTGCTCAATTTAGATGTTAAACTATGAGACTTTAATCATTTTTGTTTATTTTTTAATCCTTTGTGGTAGACAAAGTACTCTATAATGCAATTTATTTAAAGAAAAGCAAAGGTTGGCTAAACAAAAGTTATTGGATGGGAGACAAATTTTATCTTTCGCAATTTTACTTTAATTATTATTATTATTATTTTATAACAATGCATATATAAAAATTTAATTCTTAGATTTTGCTAATAATTGATTATTTGATAATATGTTTTGGGTGGACGAAATTACAATTTCCGCAAAGAAAATGACCTTAGTAGATTATAAATAACAATTTTTTTTCCTAATTGGTTCAATTAATCATAGTTAAGTTTTATTAATTTTTTTAGTTACTTTTTTCAGTGTTTTGGATTGTAGGCAGAAAAAATAAGTTTGAGAAAGTTTGTTTAAAACTAAAAGAATAATTTCTAAATTTTATTTTCTTTTTAATGATTCACAAAATGTTATAAATAACTTTTATTAAAAAATAAATATTTTCGTTAAATTGCCTTTTGAATTTTTGAGAAAAATTGTATTTTTTTTTCATTTTAGTACGACAAAAATTATTAAATTTATGATTTATGATTGTTTCTATATTACATTTATGATTATTCTTATAATGAATAAAAATATAATTACAAAATACATTACTCTTTATTAAATTAGTTTAAATTGTATAAAAAAATTTAATAAAACTACCATAAAAATAATTATCTTGCGCAATGCGCAGGTTTGTGGCTAATCTATATATATATATATATATATATATATATATATATATATATATATATATATATATATATATATATATATATATATATAAACCGAAACCTTTGGAGCTCCCACAATTTTCCACGTCATCACTATTTTCTTTTTCTTTTTCTTTTTATTTTGGATTCTTTTTATTTTTGGTTTTATATCTTATCAAGTATTACAATAGTTTAGTTTAAATAAAATTCTATTAGATATATGTTTCAAAAGCTTGAAAATAGCCTTTGGAGCTCCCACAATTTTCCACGTCATCACTATTTTCTTTTTCTTTTTCTTTTTATTTTAGATTCTTTTTATTTTTGGTTTTATATCTTATCAAGTATTACAATAGTTTAGTTTAAATAAAATTCTATTAGATATATGTTTCAAAAGCTTGAAAATTCTATTTCAACTAAAATTCTATAACAAAAATTTTCACAAATATAAACTTCTACCAAGGTTGAAACCCTTCATACTCACTCAAATTTTCACAAAGAAAACACACATATCAAATTGAAGCCATAGTAGGAAGCAAGTTGATTCTTCAACGAGAACAAATCCTGTAGTACAAAGGCCACCTAATTGCTTTTAGTTTTGAACTCGATTGTCTTATTAACAACAAAGTCTATGAATTGCAGTAATGGACAGCCGTCCACAAATAACATCCACGCAAGGGCTTGATGTTCTTCTTAATTATCTCATATAATTCTAGGAATTATTTTATTTAATTTTTTTTGGAATTAATATATTTAGATGGTTGGCATAGCAGACAACGTAAAAACAATTTTCTATCATTTATGTTGCCTTCTGCATAACCCTAAATCAATGTTGAAATGTTGTGTTTTACAACCATCTGATCTTGGTAACCAAACCCTGCACCTATGATTGTTTATGATTATTTTTGTTCATTGTTTGTAGTTTAAACCCATTAAAACTTATTGGCTGATGGTATTTCATGGTTTTTTTTTTTCCCTTTACTTTTACTTTCAAGGTTGCTAGGAACACAACCTAACATGTGATTTTTTTTCATTGTTTAAAGTTTAGACCCATTAAAATTTAAAACTAATTACTTTATAGGTTCATGTACTTTTTTCTTCTTCTTATTTTTCTCTTTTGAATAGTCATATATTTTGTGTTAGTTTTTGCAATATTTGTACATGTTTAGCAGATTTCAACAACTATACCATGTATTATTCTTTTGAAGGTAATCAATTTTTCTTTTATATTTCTCTATTATAAAATCATATATATATATATATATATATATATATATATATAGTTTTGTTTCAATAATTTATAGGATGTAAATCTTATGATTCCTTAATATTTTTTGGCCTTTTGGAAGTTTTAACATCTGACTTTTTGAGTTATATTTTTGTAATATCCAAAACTATCTGGAAAATTTCAATAATTATAACCATGAATTATTATTTTGAGTGTAACAAATTTTTCTCTTATATTTCTCTGTTGTGTAGTCACACACACATATATTTTTATAATCTTTAAGCTCTTAATCTTTTGATTCTTTTCAATAGTTATAAGTTTATAGTCATGAACTATTCTTTAATATTTTTCGTAAGTCATTGCACGTTCAAACAATGACTTCTTTATCAAATTGTAACACAAATTGAAGTTATACAAGAGCAATTCATGCAATAATATAGTTTCTTAATCAATTTAAAATTTTATAAAATCAATTTAGTTTACCACATAAATAGGTAGGTTCCCGTGCATAGCACGGGTTGGCGACTAGTTTGTAATTAATAGCCAAGAGTCTTATAGTACAGCTAGCACATGTTAATATTTCCAATAAAGACATCCCCAAAGTTTAAATCCCTCTGCTCTCAATTATTAAAATTTTATATTTAATACCATCATTTGAAATTTATTTATAATATTTATTTACTGAACACCCCAAATTAGTGTAAAATTAATAAAAGTCTAAAATTTACTTTAAATACTCTAAGTTTGTGGTGGCTTCTAATTGGATCCCTCAATTTTTTTGAACTTGCAATTTAAACCCTCAAGTATTAGGATCATGTCAATATGCCTTTAGTTACTTCTCATTCCAAATATCGTTTTGTGTGATGGTTGCATACAACATATTTATTACAAGGAGGCTAGTCCTACACTTGTGTAGTCCACATTTTTGTGAGAAGGATTTTGTATGCAACTGTTACGCAAAATATGATCTTATCCTTTCTATCCTCCATTATCCACACCACTACTCCTAACTCAAAACCATCGACACATTTCTCTGTCCACAATCCCAAATCAAGATGAAAATCGTAGGCACATCACCATTGTACCCTAAGCTAAACTTGCAAGTGGAGAGTGGTGATGTGCCATCTAGTTTTGGGTTTTATTGTGGAGGTTGTTTTTGTTGCTAAACTTGTTGTTGGACTTGAGGGTGGGGAGTGGTGGTGTACTCGCGAAGGGTGGTGATGGTTGCTGTGGGTAATGGGATGGAGGAAGATAGGGAGAGGAGTGATTTTTTTTAAAACTTCCTAAAATAATTTACTCTTTTTTACAATTTATTTTTTTCCCCTATTTTGCTTTTAAAAACAACGTTGTTTTGTATGGTTTACAACAAGTATATATATAACGAGAGGTGACGTAATGCCATATTCACATTATTGTAGTATTTGAGAGTTTAAATTATAAGTTTAATAAGTAGAGTGACCAATTTAAAAGCAGTTCCAAACTTAAAGGCTGTGAAATACATTTTAGCCTTAGCAAAAGATATAATTAGGTGACTGAGGGGAAATAAAAAATATTGTGAACTAATATGTTATTTTGTAAGTGTGTACCACCAATCAACTTGTTAAGTAGTTTTGATGGTAGAGTAGATATTGCGAATTAATCTCAAATTGTAAAAATTAATTTAGTTAAAGGTAAACATTGCATGTTTCTCTTCCTCTTTTTTTTTTTTTTTTTGGGGGGGGGGGGGGGGGGGGGTGTGGGGTGGGGGTGGGGGAGATATATATATATATATATAAGTATTAGAATGTTTCCTTTGCACGATAATGCATATTTTCAATTTAATTTTTGAGTAATTAGAAGAAAATGTTAGCAAGGTCACAAAATGTTATGTAACTAGGATTTATTCAAGTCCAATGGTTTAAATAAACCAACAAGTAATACTAATTAATATTGGCCCGAAACTAATATTGTTATAATGCTACAAAATCATCAAAATTAAGTCAACCTGTTTGGTGTACTTTCAGTATTTTATATTGTCTTTTTACATAAAAGTAAATCCTTTATATGAGTATCCCACACATAAAAACCATATTTTCTCAAGAGAAATATATAATACAATAATTTCTTCACAAAGAGAGTAATGATTTTCCTTCTTCTTTTGTCAACTTAGTTTTTCACTTATACAGAGTTGAATTGAAAATCTTTCAACTCTCTATTGTATGACATATTTGTGTGTTTTTTCTTCTATGAATTTTAATTAGAATTATAAAGCCTCCAATAAAAAAAAGATAGAAGAGTTTTGGAGCATACGCGTTGAGGCTAGTTATTTTATTTTATATTTTGATGGGACAAAGAAGCTAGTTATTTTTTTGAAATAGTTTCAACCTGTGAAGTCCGCTCCTGATAATAGTTTTTTTATTATCAAATCAAGACACTAATTGGTTTTTGGTGTAGGCAGGGGATTGAATCCCAGATCTCTTATTTAATCATCAGTGACTTTACCAGTTTAACTAACTGGGACAAAGATGCTAGTTATTATTATTGATTAGAAGGTGAAAGTAACCATCTTATATATATGTTTTGTCATTTTTAGTAATTTACTTTTAAAACTACAATTTTAATAAGTACTTTTAAAACACTAAATTTTTTCAAAAAGCAATTTTTAACCGTTCTTATCAAACTCTCACTTTTTAAAATAATCCAATTTTATATCGTAGTTTTTAAAACCATCACTTTTCAAAAAGCACAACATCAAAAAGTTGAACCAAACTCACCTTAGCTTTTTTTTTTTTTTTTTAGCTTTCTTTTATCTTGTCCAACTTTTCACCTTATTACCATTCATGAAAAATTTAATTTTTCAAGTGTTTATCCTTTTTTTTTTTTTTTCTCACAGTATTTCAATATATTTTACACAAAATCTATTAGTCTATATAAAATGTGCGATCTTCTCAGGGGAATATATATATCTATAAGTGCAAATGGTGGTTTAAACAATGCTTTTGTAAAGAAAAATTTTGTTAAGGAAACGCATTTCTGCTGGGTCATAATGAGGGCCTATTATTACGTTTTTACCTTTCGGTCTCATTTTATTTTAAATAAAAAAGTACTAAAGATAAGCTAAACCCGTCATGATTTATATATTTTAGGATTTAATATAGTAAAAAAAAAACATAATTTAATTGTCACATAAAAAACTATATATATATATATATATATATATATATATATATATATATATATATATATATATTTTTTTTTTTTATATAGATTTCCCCTTATTTATTTTTAAGACACAAAAGGTCATAGAAGGTGATGTTTACTCAAACTTTTGGGTCATGACTCTTGACCATGACAAAATAGGCATCAATTGTACAAAGACCAAGACTTCTTTTGTGGTTGCGGTGATCTTGCCACGCAAATTGCTAAAATAGGATACAACATACCGTTGCCCATGTGCCTTTGATTATTGACCTTGAAGGTAAGCAGAATATGTATTATTATTATTATTATTTAACTATCTACTGTTTGATTCGGATTACACATAAAATAAAGATGTAATTATATATGCTTTGTTTTTCTATTCAAGTTTGGTCCTATTAGAGCTTCATGCTATGCTTCCTTTCATTTTTACCGATTGTGTAGACGGAAAGAGATAATTAAAGAGGAGCAAAAATCGTAGAACTTTCCACCCTAAACATGATGAAACAATTTATCAGCATAGGATTGATCACCTTGACAAATGACAACCGGGGTTTGGGATTTTTTTCAAGGATTCTTATTTAGCACCTCGCTTATATTTCAATTGAAAGATGACATTACAAATTTTATTCGAGCAAGTTCCAAATTTTTTCAAGAAAATTTATTTTTTTTAATATGTTAAAAAAATTATTGTTATTTTTATTCATTGCTTTTAATAAATAAATAAATTGTGGGGCAGTGAAGAACGGGACAAAATGGGGATATACCCCTTTCACGCAAACTTTCCAGCAAAATGCCCCTGTTCTGAAACTATTTAGGAAAATACCCTTATTTTGAAACTCGATTTTTTAAAAATTGAGTTTCAATGAAAAACTCGATTTGCCCGAAATCAAGTCACTTGAAAAAATTTACATAGAACTCGAGTTCATAAAGTTCTATGAACTCGAGTTCCATGTAAATTTTTTCAAGTTTTTGCCTATGACTTGATTTACATGGAACTCGAGTTCATAGAACTCTATGAACTTGAGTTCCATGTAAATTTTTTCAAGTAACTTGATTTTGGGCGAATTGATTTTTTCATTGTAACTCAATTTTTATAAAATCGAATTTAAAAATGGAAATATCCCTAAATAGTTTCAGAAAATGGGCATTTTGCTGGAAAGTTTGCATGAAATGAGTATTTTGCCATTTTGGCTGTGAAGAAGGTCAGATTGTGAGGGTGAAAAAAAAAAAAGGAAGAAGTGACTCAATGGAAATTTGCGTTTTGCTTTACAAAAAGTAGAATATAGATTGAGAGTTTTTCAAAGTCAACCATTGAGAGTTTTTCACAGTCTAGCTCAAAAAGTAGAATATTGATTGAGAGTTTTTCAAGTCTAGCTCAAAGTGCTGGTATAAACAATGATTTCATGCAATAAACTAATATGAATAAACTAATAGATTGCGTTTTGCTTTACAAAAAGAAGAACCAATAGAATGGGAAAGTAGAATAGATTGAGAAAATTTTTCTAAGTTTAGCTTATTTTTTCAAAGTTTAGCCTAAAGTGCTGGTATAAACAATGGTTTAATGCAATAAATAATTATAACTTGCTAAACGTGTACCATAAAGTTCTAGGGTATGAGCAAAATCACATGCCACTAAACTAATATGAATATTACTACTTTCTCGTACATTAGAAACAGCTGGACAAGTCTTTTTTTTTTTTTTTTTTTTTTTTTCCTTTTTTTTTTTTTTTTTAATTTTTGAACCAATGAACCATTCACACTTTCACTTCGGTTGTAGACTTTATAGTTTGTAGTGTTTATCCAAAGTATTTGATCTTGTCCAATGTTTTTAAATTTTCACTTCCCAAGTTAGTTAGTACAGGTGAATTTTCAGACGGTAAATTTTACGTTTGGTAAGGATTTTCCATGTTGCATTTTCAGCCCCAAACGTGAAAAATTACTATTTTGCATTGGACGCTTGGAAGAATAATGTAGCAAAAATCTGATAGGCTACCATTGGAAACTTTCTCTTATTTTCTTTAATTACCCTTACATTTTTTTTCCCAAAACCCATTTTTACCCTTCTTCCCTAAGAACACAACACAACCGATTTTCATAACACAACCCAGAAAATCAACACAATACAACCCATTCTCAAAAAATCTGTGTTGCTAGTGACCAAATTGGTTTTATCCTTGTTTTATTGCAATTGGTTTGTCCGTGATGATAGTTTCTAAAATGGAAGGACATGGAAATAGCTAGGAGAGATAAAGAAGGATAAAATTCTTGTGAATAACAAGACTATGAGTCAAAGTACAACGTTATATTGTCATTCACTCCTAGTACCCTCATCCATACATTCTATGGAACTGTTAATAGATGTAGAAGTGTTTTTGGTTAACATTTTCTAACTTTAAAGTGTTTGGATTTTAATGAGATTACTAGATGGAATGAGAAATTGTGATATAAATTTTCATTTTTGAAAATTTGAAAATAATGTAAAAGGAGCAATTTTGGAAAACGATCAAGTATTAGAATGTTTCCTTTGCATGATAATGCGAATTTTCAATTTAATTTTTGAGTAATTAGAAGAAAATGTTAACAAGGCCACAAAATGTTATGTAACAAGGATTTATTCAAGTCCAATGGTTTAAATAAACCAACAAGTAATACTAATTAAAATTAGCCCGAAACTAATATTGTTATAATGCTACAAAATCATCAAAATTAAGTTAATTTGTTTGGTGTACTTTCAGTATTTTATATTGTCTTTTTACATAAAAGTAAATCCTTCATATGAGTGTCCCACATATAAAAACCATATTTTCTCAAGAGAAATATATAATACAATAATTTCTTCACAAAGAGAGTAATGATTTTCCTTCTTCTTTTGTCAACTTAGTTTTTCACTTATACAAAGTTGAATCAAAAATCTTTCAACTCTCTATTGTATGACATATTTGTGTGTTTTTTCTTCTATGAATTTAATTTAGAATTATAAAGCCTCCAATAAAAAAAGATAGAAGAGCTTTTGAGCATGCACGTTGAGGCTAGTTATTTTATTTTATATTTTGATGGGAAAAAGAGGCTAGTTATTTTTTTAAAAGAGTTTCAACTTATGGCGTCCGCTCTTGATAATAGCTTTTTATCATCAAGTCAAGATACCAATTGGTTTTTGGTGTAGGTAGGGATTGAACTACAAATCTCTTATTTAACCATCAGTGACTTTACTAATTGAACTAATTGGGACAAAAATGCTAGTTATTATTATTGATTAGAAGGTGAAAGTAACCGTCTTATATATATGTTTTGTCATTTTTAGTCATTTACACCTAAAACTACAATTTTAATAAGTACTTTTAAAACACTCAATTTTTTCAAAAAGTAATTTTTAACCGTTCTTTTCAAACTCTCAACTTTTTAAAATAATTCAATTTTATATCGTAATTTTTAAAACTGTCACTTTTCAAAAAGCACAACATCAAAAAGTTGAACCAAACTCACCTTTAGCTTTCTTTTATCTTGTCCAAGTTTTCACCTTTTTACCATTCATGAAAATTTTAATTTTTCAAGTGTTATCCTTTTTTTTTTTTTTCCTCCCGGCATTTCAATATATTTTACACAAAATCTATTAGTCTAGATAAAATGTGCGATCTTCTCAGGGGAAAATATATATATGCGCAAATGGAGGTTTAAACAGTGCTTTTGTAAAGAAAAATTTTGTCGAGTAAACGCATTTTTGCTGGGTCATAATGAGGGTCTATTATTACGTTTTTACCCTTAGGTCTTTGAAGGGTTTTAATTTTTTATAATTAAAAGAAAAAAAAAAAAAGGTAATTAAACCAAAAGTGATCCTTTTTTTAGCTTTCCAAAAAGAAGAATTGAAGTGATCCTTTTTTCTTTATAATTATGTACAAAAGTCCAGCAACCTTTATAACTATTTACAAAAGTCTAGCAACATTTATAAAGGGATGTACAAAAGTCAAGTCACATAAATGAAGATGTGATGTTAAGGGTCCATTTGGTAGAGCATTTTAGCAACATGTTTTCAGTTTTTAAACAATATTACACGCATTTTTACAAACTTTTTTACCTACACATATTTCAAAAAAATACAAACAACATTATTCAAACTCTTCTATCAAACGTGCCCTAAGCTTGTGATACACGTTGAAGGAAGAAAAGAAGAAATGGATGAAGAAATATAAAGTAAGGCCATTCAGCCATTGGGTGTATAAGTTCAATTCTTCCTTTTATACTTGTGCACTGTATTCCTTTCATATAATTAAGTGAGTCCAGAAACAATATGCCTATTGTAATTTTTAGGATTTATTTGGATAGAACTTATTTTGCTGAAACTGAAAATTGAAAACTGAAAATACTGTAGCAAAATAATTTTAAAATGTGTAAATAGTTCCGTGGGACCCATTTTTAATGAAAAAGTTGATAAAAAATGAAATTTGTGGATCCATGAACAGTGCACGGATGCATTGTTCACGGAAGACTGATCAAAATTTGCGGCTATTGTTCATGTACAGTGCATGAACAGTAGCCGCTTGTTGGGGGAAAACGCGTGCAAAAAAAAAAAAAAAAAAAAAAAAAAAAGGGAAAACGCAGGAAACTAAACGCAGCAAAACGCAACATGTATCCAAACATTGCCTTAGTATCTCACGTTTGCGTTTCTTTTTTTTTTTTTTCCCAGCCGCATGTTTTAACTTTTTGGCAGTGAACAGTACACCCGTGCACTGTTCACGTATCCCACAAACTTTACTTTTCAGCAACTTTTTCATTAAAAATGGATCTCACGATACTATTCACACATTTAAAATTTATTTTGTCACAATATTTTTAGTTTTCAGTTTCAACAAAATAAGCTCTATCCAAACGGACCTCTAATATTCTTGAAATAATTTATGGATTGAGCCACCAGAGATATTCCCAATAAACTGATAGTGTTTCCTCACCCTGAGTTCGTGGATTGTTCCTACCATATTGGCCACATTAAACATAAAGGAACTACGCTTCTACATATCCGATGAGTTCTTGCCAACCCAATGATAGTTTATTAGTGAGAAATATATAGAATTATAGACCAGCTCATTGTAAGTAAAATACGAAATATCTGACACGATTGCTATTGAAGAAAACAGCAGAGAGTATAATAATGAGTAACACTATACTGTGCAAAAAATGCATGTGATCAAGATTGCCCAGAAAAATTTAGAAATTTGACGACTATAGATCAGATTTTCAAGAGAAGTTAGACTGGCTGTCAATTTGCTCTGCAACCTGTCTCTATAATTTCTTGCTGGGCTTTATGGGCCACGCGCATCAAACCATCTCACAATTTGATTCACCGTATGTTTGCCCTCATGGAAAATCACATTTCCTTGTATTCTACAGGTTTAAACTGAAATAAACACAATTAAATTTATAAATATTTACAAATTAATCAATAAAATATTTTGAAATAGACGTTAAACGGCCAAGAAGTTATACAAGCCAATTACCAAAAGAAAACCCAGAAGCATTGAAAAGAATCCCTCGCTACAGCTGCTAGTCCATAGTCATGCAGACCAGGCATTTGATGAAGTCCTCCTGTATTTGATATTGTTTTTGATGAAAGGTCTTTCAATCTGCAGAATTTAATTACATCACACAGGTACCTCAATTGTAAAATCTCATACAGTAGAGAGAGAAAAAGAGAGAGACTATGAACAAAAACTGGAATTCATCAGCTTAATTACAAAGTGTAATCTGTTACAATATATATACACCAAAGAGTGAGATTAGAAAATATCTAAATCTGTTAGCCTAAAATATCTGAGTTTGTTATGCTAAACTCTAACTAACCTATACACGTGCGAGTTTAAAGAATGTTAAGAATATAAAGTGTGAGAAAGACTGAATAGTCTGTATATTGATGTGTGTATTATAATGTACAATAGAGAGCCTTATATAGGCTAGATATGTGTGCAGTACAAGTAAAAGGAGTAAACTACAAGTACAATATACTGGGCTAAGCCCAATGGGCTAAATTAGTCTAAGCTATACACTAACATCCCCCCTCAAACTCGAGGTGGCAAGGAGGAAGCCAACTGGAGTTTGGATATAAGATCTCGAAGACGACCAGGCGGGTGAGTCTTGGTAAAGATATCAGCAGGCTGGTCAGCAAAGGAGATGGAGAATAACTTGAGATTTCCTTTCTTAAGATGCTGGCGAGTGATGTGGCAGTCGATTTCAATATGCTTAGTGCGTTCATGGAAGACATCATTATGAGCAATGTAGATAGCACTATGATTGTCACAATAAAGAGGAGTGGCAGTGGGCTGTGGAGCATCCATGTCAGCCAAGAGCCAGCGAAGCCAAACAAGCTCACAAGTGGTGTCGGCAAGGGCACGATACTCAGCCTCAGTACTGGAACGGGAAACCACATCCTGCTTTTTGCTGCGCCACGAGACCAGAGAAGTACCTAACAGGAAACAGAAACCTGTGATAGAGCATCGATCAGTCGGATCACCTGCCCAGTTAGCATCTGAATAAGCATGAAGCTCGAGAGAAGATCGAGAGGAGTAATGCAGACCATGATAAAGTGTGCCTTTGACATATCGGAGAATCCGAAGAACGGCAGCATAGTGGACAGAACGAGGTGCATCCATGAACTTACTAACCATACCCACAGCATGTGAAATATCCGGACGAGTAACAGTGAGATAGATCAAACTGCCAACCAACTGACGATAGCGAGTAGCATTGGATATAGGTTCACCGTCCAAGGGTGTGAGCTTTGCATTGTATTCCAAAGGAGTGGAAACAGTCTTGTTATCAGTGACACCGGCTTTGGAGAGAAGATCAGAAGCATATTTAGCCTGGGAAAGATAGTATCCATCAGAGGATGAGGTAACCTCAAGCCCAAGAAAATAGCTGAGGGTGCCCAGATCTTTCATCTCAAAATGCTGACTAAGGAAGTTCTGAAGAGAGCGGATACCTGCAGAATCATCTCCAGTAATAATCATATCATCAACATAAAGAAGAATAAGAGTGATACCAGCAGAGGATCTTCGAACAAAGAGAGCAGTGTCATGAGGACTCGAAGTGAAACCCTGCTGAGCAACAACTGAGCTAAACTTTTCAAACCAAGCTCGAGGAGCCTGCTTGAGGCCATAAAGAGCACGGCGAAGGCGGCAAACTTGATTGCTTGAGTGTGGATAGCCAGGGGGTGGTTGCATGTACACTTCTTCATGGAGGTCTCCATCGAGGAAAGCATTCTTCACATCCATTTGATAAAGAGGCCAACGGCGAACAGCAGCCACAGCAATGAGACATCTAACAGATGTAAGACGAGCAACAGGAGCAAAGGTTTCCTCATAGTCAATACCATACTCCTGAGTAAAGCCCTTGGCAACTAGGCGAGCCTTGTATCGTTCAACAGATCCATCGGCCTTGGTCTTGATCTTGTAAACCCACCTACAACCTACTACAGACTAACCAGGAGGCAAATCAACCATATCCCAAGTGTGATTCTTATGAAGGGCATTTAGTTCTTCATTCATAGCTTGCTGCCAAAGAGGGTCAGTATGAGCCTCACGATAGGTGTGAGGTTCATAGAGAGTGGCAAGAGCAAAAGAGCAATGATAATCAGTGAGATAAGGGGGAGGAATGCTTACCCGAGTGGAACGACGAAGTTCAGGACCAATAGGAGACTCAGGAGAGGGTGGTGCCATAGGATCCAAGACAGGCGGGTCATATGCCGGAGACAGAACCGGAGATGAGTCGTCTGGAGAGGCAGTCAATGCTGAAGAATCCTCCACAAGTTCAGGATAGAGAGGGAGGAAAAGATCAGTAAAAATGGGAGACTCTGAGGAAGAAGATGTAGGAAACTGCTGAAGACTCGTGAAAGGACGATGTTCCCAAAACTCAACATGACGGGAGACACGAAGGCGATGAGAAATGGGATCATAGCAGCGAAACCCTTTTTGAGACACACCATAACCAAGGAAACAACAGAGACGAGTACGAGGTTGGAGCTTTGTTCGTTCATGAGGAGGAAGAGAGACAAAGCAAGCACAACCAAAAACCCGAAGAGAGGAGTAGTCAGGAGTTTGACCATAGAGAAGCTCAAATGGTGATTTGTTGTGTGTAGTTGGTGAAGGAATACGATTAATGGTGTGCACAGCAGTGAGTGCGGCCTCACCCCAAAAGCGCTCAAGAAGAGAGGCAGAAATGAGAAGGGTGCGGACAACATCAAGAATGTGACGATATTTTCATTCTGCACGACCATTTTGTTGAGAGGTGTAAGGACAAGACCGCTGAGGAAGAGTACCATGTTTGTCTAAAAAGGATAGGAAAGATTTATCATTATATTCTTGAGCATTATCTGATCGAAAGACTTTAACGGTGCGATTGAACTGTGTTTCAATCATTTTATGAAATGTTTGGTAAATAGACACAAGTTCAGACCTATGGTGAAGTAGATAAATCCAAGTATACCGAGAAAAATCATCCACAAATATGACAAAATATTTAGATCGCCCCTCAGTGGAAACAGGTGCAGGACCCCAAATATCAGAATGTATAAGATCAAAAGGGGCAGAAGAAAAGGAGTCACTTTTATTAAAGGGCAATTTTGTTTGTTTGCCAAAATGACAGGAAGTACAATCAAATTTTTGAAACTGAACTGAACCTAAATGACCTTGAGAAGCTAATAATTGAAGACGAGATAAGGATGGATGACCAAGACGAGCATGCCATAGATCAGGTGAGGAGGTGGCAGTGGTAGCAGCTGCAGAAACAACTTGTGAAGGAATCTTCAAGTCATGAACCTCAAACATGCGACCAACCTTACAGCATGTCCCAAGCACTTGACCCGTCCGGGGATCCTGCACATCCACACCATGATTAGTAAATAGAAGATCTATGCCTAATTCGCAAAGTTGACCAACAGAAAGCAAATTGAGGGATAACTTTGGAATATGAAAAGTGTCACTAAGGGATAAACAAGGAGAAGAGATTGTTCCTTTATGACTAACAGGCATAGGAGTTCCATCAGCAGTGTAAATGGTGATTGGATGTTCTAAGGGTGCCTTATCAGAAAATTGGGATTCATCAGGAGTCATATGGTTACAACATGCAGTATCAAAAAACCAAGGTTGTTTACCTGAGGTGACAGAAAGGGCAGTGGAAGTGCGGGATAAAACCTGTTGAACAACTGCCTCAATATCAGCCGTAGTAAGTGAGGAAGCCAAAGATGGACCTGTAGGAACCGATGGATCTAAAGGACATACAGCAGCTGCCTGAGAAAGAGAAGCTTTATTTTGCTCTTGCACAAATTTCTGTAGCTTACGACAAACAGAGATGTCATGGCCTTTGGCACGGCAAAACTTGCAGTGAGTATCCTTGGAAGACTGAGAGGTGGGACGCCCGGAGTTTATTCGTGAAGGAGCAGTGAATGCAACAATGGGAGGCTGTGGTGAGGGTGTAGCCAATACATGATCAGATGATGTCATGTGATAAGTAGGCCGACGATTCTCCTCAAGAAATGAGCTCCTTTACTGCAGCATCAAGAGAAGGAGTAGGAGACCGGCTAAGTAGAGAAGCCTTAGTAGGCTCAAAATCCTCACATAAACCCATCATGAAGTGCATAAATCTACGGCGATCCCGATATTTGACAAAGAGCTCAATGTCCTTAGAACACACCAGTGGAGGATCTGCAGCAGAGAGTTGTTCCCACATAGTAGAAGTCTGAGAATAAAAATCAGAAATAGACTGACCTGTCTCTTGGCGCATTTGATAAAGCTTTGATTCAATGTGAAACTCCAAGCTTGAATCATTAGTGCAGTTATAACGATTGGCCAAAAATTTCCAAGCAGCCTCAGCAGTTTCGAGACGAGGAAGAAGATTATGAATGGAGGGAATAGAGGTATTGATAAACCAAGATAAGATCTTACTCTGAATACTCTCCCATTCCTCTAGACGTTCTTCATAATCATCTGTTGTAACAGTAGTCTTGGAAGACTCTTCAGCAGCTATGGCTTTGGACTTAGGGTCTGGTACTGGCTTAGGAATTGAACCAGTCACATATCTCCACAGTTTACGACCCTTGAGAAAGACGGTCATATTTTGAGACCATGCGTGATAGCTAGTAGGACCATCCAACATGATGGTGATAGGACGTATGATATCTCGTTCACTTTGTTGAGCCATAATGAAGAAAATGACCAAAAAGTGAGATTTAGATACCTCAAATGCAGAAACGGAGCCCAAAATCAGAATCTACGAGAAAAACTGAGCAAGACAGGTCCTGTTGAAAAATTTTGACTTGGTCAACGGTCAACGGTCAAAGTCCACGGTCAACGGTCAAAGTCAATGGTCAGGTCTGGTCAAGTCAACGGATGACGTGTGCTGACGTGGCAGAGTGACGTCACAGTAGGGCTGACGTGGCAGTTCGTGAAACGAAGCTGGTGCGTGTGGCGCATGTGAGCGCGTGGGGCGCGTGGAGGATGTCTGGTCTGGCGCGTGGGGCGCGTGAGGGAGAGTGACGGCGCGTGGCGGCGTGTGGAGCGCGTGCTCGTGAGGCAGAAACTTCAGGCGGCGCATGGAGGCGCGTGTGAAGTGGTTTCTGGCCGTTCTTGGTTGGGTTTTGCTCGGGATTGCCTGTTTTGTCACTCAATGCCTTTGCTTTGACAGTTGGATGAGCAGAACAATGAGATCCGAGAGTTGCTGGGACTGTGGGCGTGACGGCGGTGACTCGCTTCTGACAGTGGCTACTGGATGAAGGCGAGGGCAGCGGAAGAACGCCGGAGATGTCCACAGAAACCAGAAAGTCAGAGGAATGGCTCTGATACCATGTTAAGAATATAAAGTGTGAGAAAGACTGAATAGTCTGTATATTGATGTGTGTATTATAATGTACAATAGAGAGCCTTATATAGGCTAGATATGTGTGTAGTACAAGTAAAAGGAGTAAACTACAAGTACAGTATACTGGGCTAAGCCCAATGGGCTAAACTAGTCTAAGCTATACACTAACAAAGAATAACCAACTCCATTCATTAACACGGCACACTCTAAAGCACACAGCTGCATTGTTTATCAAAACGTCACCATTCTGTTTAATGAGAAACGGTGCAGTTCTTCTTAATCTTAGACACGCGTTTCACCAATTGCTTGGACGACAACGTTTTGGGCTTTACTGTATGAACATCATCTTCATCTTCAACAGAGGATGATCTGCTAGTGCTTTCATCAATGAATAATCATATTATGCACTGGAAATATATATTCGCTTTTGGAAATGTTTCTATTGCTATTACTTAATTAAACAGACATAACCAGCACAGGCTACTTGATAAAATGTTTTTTTTATGGAAAACCATTAGCACATGACTACAAGGGTCGTGACTGAAACACTTCATTTATGTATATATGTCAAGAAACAGACCAAGCACTGATTGTATATTAAAAACAATACCATTCAAATTCCCAAGGAAAAAAAAAAGGTTTGGAGTTGTAGTACTTACAAGTGAAGGGGGATAACTTGGAGTTGGAGCATAATTCTTTGAAGTATGATCAAGATGTCCTCATTTGCTTCGTTGGTGAAAACATATTGAAATTAGTGTCATCTTTTATGCAGGAACGGGTCATTGAAGATGAACCCAAATAAAACCCACCACTAACGGATAAGCGTAATGCCAAATCAGGCTGGTCAAAGCCAAAGTTAGATCCATTTGCTGTATCAGGGACCAGAGGAGGCTCACGTTTTTCTGCTTCTGAGACATTTGCTAACAAACTCAAATGCCCCAAATCACTTACGGTGTTGGAAACCTCGTGATCCATATTTGAGTCATAAGGAAGAGGTATTAAAGGCAGGAGCTCAGGGTCATTAGGGACCGATAATGATAGATTCAAATCACCATGAAAGCCCTTCAATCCAGATTCAAACTCGTTCTTTGTTTTTTCCATTGAAAGCCACTAAACTCCTTCATTGTTGGAAATATCATGATACATATTCAAGCCACAAGAAGTGGGGAAAAAAGATTGAAAAGGCAGGGAGTTAGTGTCATAAGTGACCGAGGAAGAACAACCACCATGCATAGCGCTCGGAAAGGGGAAGCAAATAATACCAGATTTCGTAGGGCAACATATGCATTCTACATGAATCCCCCACCTTTTTATGATATGGGGAACTTTAACACGTGCTACATCAGTCCCATGTCTAGATCTTTTAGATTTCAATATCGTCACACATATTACCTTAGGAGAGTAAGGGGTACTAATCTAATGATGGGTTTCACAAGTAACCACAATGTGATTTTGTTTAGACGAATTTGAGTTATTCTATTGCTCCTGCAATTTCTGAGTAGATATAGAAAACAACCATAGATGATCATTAATTTGTTCTTTAGAAATTGACTTATGGTGTTTCTTTTCACAACCATTGATGGAAAGGTAAACGTGATAATGAAGTTCACTTCTATGTGCCTCCTCCGGTCCAAAAGCAATACAGATGGTAATTTTTGGAATTTCGCAGCCAACCCAGAACGATATTGAATTTTTGACACTCTGATGGTTGAAGTTGAACCAACTTGGAATCTCAATTCCCGGTACTATAATTTCGCAATCATCATCCTCATATGATGAGAATGAAGGAGAGAGAACCTGATGTGAAAATCGAGTTGATGGCCCTATATCCATTAATATGTCTCCTCTTGCACCTTCACATTCTTTATTTGGTAAATTCCCTATAATTTCTCCAATCTGCATTAGGAAATATAGTAATGTGGTATTTGAGAAGATAACAAAATTTGTTTCTTTATAACTTAGAGAGAGAAAAAGAGAGAAACATGACTCAATAATGTACTTGATGATAGTGGATCCAATGACCAACAATTCTTTGCACGCACACTTTTTATAGATTGTGGAAGTATGAGAATTTTTTGAAGCTTCTTGCAACTGATTATTTCAAGTACCACTAATCTAGTAAAACTACTAATGTGTTCGGGGATGGGAACAATATTCGTTTGGGATAGATATAGATATTTCAATACGGGGAAGAATTCTAGCTTAAAAAAAAAACTCCAATTCAGTTATATTTTCATAGTTGATGAGATTCAATGCTTCCAACCTTGAAAACCGATACCCAAAAGAACAATTAGGAGAATTGCTTGTCAATATCGATGGTGTTGTTGGAAAGACTAATTCCTCAGGCAATTGAAATTTATAAATAATATCTGGAAGATCACTAAGGTTTGGGCAATTATATAGGTATAACGTCCTAAGTGCAATGAGATATCCGATTGATGATGATGAGGGGTAACCCTCTAATACCACTCCTTGGCAATTCCAAAAACTCTAAACATTTCATAATTGGATGAATATTGGGGAACTTCTCAAGGCTTGAGCAGCCCTCAAGATTAAAATATTTAAGAGATTTCAACATCAGCTTTGCTGGGAAGAATTTGAAGTTTCTCACAGTGTGTGAGGTACCATTCTTTAAGCTTATCAAGAAATCCAAAAGACTCATGAACCTCAACCAAATTTTTACAATAAGAAAGGTCCACTTCCTCTAAGTTTGGAGCACAAAAGTTAGGTAAATTTGATACGTTTCAAATTTTCAAACCATAACTCCTGTACAAGGTGAAAAAAACCAATATAAATCTTGAACATATTTTAAAATAAAATTTAAGAAAATCATAATTTAGAGATACTAATAATCATACTTGCTTGAATAGCTTCTCTAATCTAATGTGACTATGTGGCATTCCAAATGCAACAAGTTGTTGAGGACAATATTTTGATGGCAAGGAAAAATGATATCCGGGCCATTCAAGCAATCTTAAACCATTGGGGATAAATTTAAGTTCTTAACAAATGTGTACATTACAAACTATGAGAAATTTGAGATTTTCCATCCTTTTGAAACCTTTAGCGTGTAGTTGCATTGTTATTGGATTAGGCGAATGCAACATTATACCTTGAATTTTGCAGGATCCCTAATAGGATAATGCATTAAATGAATGATACACACAATAGAATTTTCCACAAGTATAATCATCATGTAATTTTAATAAAAGATGATACTGATAAGCTTATATTTCCTACTATGTTAAAAAGGAAAAAAAAAATCAAAGAAAAAAGATTCATTACATCTACCTAGTGGGAAATGTTTTTTTAAAAATTTGATGAGAAAGAACTAATACCTTACTTCTGGTCAACACTTCAAGGGTATCTTTATAATACCATAACCTGCTGTGTTTTCCTAGGATTTCAAGTGATTCTTGCCGAACAACTTCCTTACCCATTTGTTGTATCAAATCATGCATTGATAGTGTGCCATTTTGATCGACAGTTATGAGAGATTTAATAACAAGTATTGGATTACCAAAATTTGGATATAAGTCTAATATATCTACAACATAATCCATGTACCATCCTTTGAAGAAACATGCAATATCAAGGAAAGTTTCCTTTTCAGTTTCTTCCAATCCATCATAACTTACTTTAAGTATCTCTTGAATTTCTTCTTTGGGAATTTTTTCATATTTATCTATTGCACTTTTCCACTCAAGTTTAGTTCTTCCACACAAATCAAAACCTATTATTGCTAGAGCTAGTGGAAGGCCTTTGGCATAATGTATAACATGGCTGGCAAGTTCCAAATAATCTTTCCTAGGTTTGTTTCCATGGAAGGCATGTTGACTAAAGAGTTCAAGAGTTTCGTGTTTGTCTAATTCCTTAACCTCATAAGATGTACAAACTTTTCCAAGAGTTGCTACTAAGTGTTCATCTCTTGTTGTTATAATGACTCTACTTCCTGAAACAAACCAATCACATGATCCAAGAAAATTTTCAATTTGTTTAGATTTGTCCAAGTCATCAAGAATTAAAAGAATCCTTTTACTATGAAGCCTTTCCTGTATCATATTGATTCCTTCCGCTACACTGTCCACCTTCACATGTTTGTCCCGTAAGATCTTAGAAAGAAGATTCTCTTGTAACTGGATTATGCCATCATTTGTTCTAGACTTTTCTCTAACATCCTCAAGAAAACAACTTCCTTCAAAATGATCAACAATTCTGATATAAACAACTTTTGCAATTGTAGTCTTACTTATTCCCCCAAGGCCAAGAATCCCAACCATTCGAATAACATATGACTGAATATCTAAAAGTGATTCTATGGCCTTGGCATGTGAATCTACTCCAATAGGGTATTTAGCAACAAATAATCATGTGCGATTTAATTTGGTATCTAATATCTTTTCAATAATTTGTTGGATAAATTTGGATTCAAGTCCACTGGAAATCACAAAGCATAAGAGATGTTAAATAAGTTGAATTAGTTGGAAATGTAGATATGAAAATAAACTAAATTGAAGATATTGAGTTTTGTACATTACAACATGGATTTGAGCTTTTTTTGCCAAATTGCATAATTTTAGGAAAATTTATGAGAAACGCATCCGGCCAAACTTATTTAGTTATGTAGTACTTTTTTGGAACTCAAGTTTGTGAAACTCAAGTTCCAAGTGAAACTCGAGCTCTAAGTATTATGGTTGATCAGATTATCACATGAGTCCATAATGCTTGGAATTTGAATTTGGTAAACTCAAATTTGTCAAACTTGAGTTCCAAAAAAAATACTAAATAACTAATTAAGTTTGGCCGGATACATTTTTCTTAATTTATTTTTCTAAAATTATGTTATTTGGAAAAATTAGCCATGAATTTGAGAAGCATCATTAATATTAGTACTTTTTTTTTGCCAATAAATCAGATTAAGGCTTTTAGTAAGTAGCTGTGTGGAAACTTTGTTTAGGTGAGGAAAGAAACGTAGTAGAAACTCACGTTCCATGCTTGACTAAAATGGGTTCGCAGGAATACTTTATTTGCTTTTGGGATGTCACAGCTATGGTTAGACAAATATAGTTTTATATTCTCTCAAGCTATAAACTCTTTAAGTGAATGTATTTATTACAAAATTAATTTAGCTAGAGAGTTCCATTTTCTCACAGCTAAAACATTCTAAACAGCCCCCCTCCCCCCGAGTTATAAAATCAAGGGTAAATTACAAGTTACCCACTTATGGTTTGATCAAAATTTAAGTTGCCTATCTGTGTTTGAAATCCCATGATGCAAGTGCTCCATTGAATTCTTTTTAATCTTTTTTTTTAATTTTTTTTTAATTTTTAATTTTTAATTTTTTTTTTATACAAGATAGAATTCTACTCTAGTCTAATCTAAGTGTATGTGTATGTGAAGCTCCCTCTTGGAGACTTGAACCCCGACTATTGCTTCCCACACCCCACAAACATTTATACTTGTGGAGTGACCACCGCACCAAGGGTGTGCAGTGGTAATTCTTTTTAATCTTATTTGATCTTGTATGTTTATGTTTTTATTATTATTATTATTTTTTTGTGTTTTTGGAGGGGAGAGAGAGAGAGAGAGATAAAAATGGAGCAAAATTATATATTTAGCCATGGTTTTAACATAAGTAGGTCAATAAACTCTAACTGAGCTAACCTTAGTGGGGTAAATTATCAAATTTCAAACCACCAGTAGGTAACTTATATTTCGATCAAACCAAAGATGGGTAAGTTATAATTTACCCTAAAATCTATCAAATGGAATCCTTCTTATCTTCCCTTTGTCAATTTAAATACAAACGGAAGCGCTCAAGACAACTTGGGCAAAGCGAGGGATGGAGGAGTTATTCATGACCATGAAGGCAAATGGATGAAGGGCTTTTCTATAAACTAGGTATCACTTCTAATAATTTTGCAAAACTTTGGGCTATTAGACATGGTCTTCATATGGCTTGGGAGTTGGGTTTTAGATTTATTTGTTTGGAAATAGATTCTACTCTTGTTATTCATCTACTAACTTTCCAATCCTCCTGTTGGTATGTCTATGGTTGCTTTTTATTGCAAGAACCTTCTAGGGGGACAATGGAACATTAAGCTGCAACACATCTACAAAAAAACTAATAGGGTTGCAAATCTTTTAGCTAGGAGAGGAAAGACCAAGTGGAAAGCATAAGAGAATATGCTCAGAGCCTGTATTTTGTTAAGCATGTAGTTATGTTTGATTGGATGAGTTGGGGAGTAGTTGTGTAGATGGATTTTGCCAATCTTATGTTGTAGATAATCTTGTGGCACTCGGGCGGAGTTAGAAATTTTGGTTTAGGGGGCCGAATCACATATTTAAGAGAAATTCAAACCACATAAGTAGTCGTGTAGATGGATTTTGCCGATCTTATGTTGTAGATAATCTTGTGGCTCTTAGGGGCAGAGTTAGAAATTTGGTTTAGGGGACTGAATCACATATTGATAAATTAGTTAAGAGAAATTCAAACCACATACATACATACATTTACACGTGTGTGTGTGTATCATTTTGATGAGAAACTTATTATTTTTATAAATTTTAATATACACAAATTGCCTACTTTACAATCAATATGTACCCCCAAGAAAAAAAAAAAAAAAACAATATTTTATTATAATTTTTTTTTTTTTGGAGTGCCATCACTTCCTAACATTAAATCTCATTCGTTTTGTTTTTTCTTTTCTTTTTTTATTTAACATTTTGAGTCTAATTCAAACATTGACAAACAATTTCAAACTTAACAACAATAACAATGAAAAACTTAGTCCCAAATAATAAAAATCTACAAGAGAAAATTGGTTTGATTAAATACTCCTTATTTGAACTCAACAACTAGAACTCACCAAATAGGAGAGGAAAAAAAAAGGGAGAAACATTGTACTAGTAGGGTTTTTTTTTTTTTTTTTTTTGAGGGGGAATGGGTTAAAAAATAGACAGTTTTTTGTTATTATCAACTACTAATGTGTAACCCTGTGCATATGTACAAGTACATTTAAAAATAATCACAATTACATATATATGTGAATTCAAATTAAACGTAGTGTAAGAATTACAACTTACATATTTTTTAAACCATGAATTTCTAAAATATATAAAATTGAATCTAAACTCTTCAGTTTTTGCACTTCAATAATTTACTTGCCACAAAAATTAAACAAATTAGATGAGACTCACGTCGCAAAATCGAACTCCAATTAAAATTCAATTTAGAATCTAATTGAATTTAAACTCTTTGATTTTTTGCACCTAATAATTCAATTGACACATACATTTAAAAATTAGATGAGACACGTGGTACAAAATTATATTCCAATTTAGAATTTAAATGGATTTTCTCTCGGTATTAGCCATTAATATATATATATATATATATATATATATATATATATATATAGGTTTTAGCTCCCTGATTAATTGTTTAATTTTTTATTCTTTTATTTTGTGTGAGGGGGGCAACTCTTATTTTTTTGGGTCTAATATTTAAACCTTTTTTGTTGGAACTGCACCTCATTTATTGTAAATATCCTTGGTTTGTATTTTGTGAAATCAATATAAACCTCTCCAATTTTATCTTAAAAATAGAAAGAGGGAAGCATGAGACTAATGATGAGATATACATACCTATTCTTGTAATGCCATCCAGACAAACTACCAGCTTCGCATAGAGCTGCTCTCCATCTCTGCACTTTACCCATGTTATCTTTGAAATTTTCTTCATGTTTAGCCAATGCTACTCCAAACTTTCTCTCTTGTTTAGATACTTCCAATGGACTCACTTTGTAAAACACTGGTAAAACCAACTGGCCATTTTTCCTACACTCAAGAATCCTAACAAGTTCATCCAAGCACCAAGTAGAAGATGCGTAGTTTTTAGAAAATATAATAATTGAAATCATTGACAGCTCAATGGCTTTGAGAAGCTCTATAGAAACTTCCTCTCCTCTTTGAAGGTTATCATCGATGAAGGTATTAAAACCCTTGTCACATAAAGTTTGATATAAATGGTTTGTAAAACCATAGCGGGTATCTTCATCTCTAAAGCTTAAGAAGACATCATATTTCCATTGGGGAGCGAAAGAAGAAAATGAGGTTTCTTCATTGGTTGGGAAAGCCATCATGGTCTATGAGGAGAAGGGTGAGATGCTCAAAAAAGAGGAGGAGAGATGGGTTTCAGTATGAGGCAGACAAGGATTGCAAGCCAGGGAAGATATATTGGGAAGCTGATTTGTCTCCATTCAAGATCTCTCCAATGTAGACTAAACAAGCATTCACATTGGAAAACACGTAGAAGGAAGCAACTCCTTGTAGTGGTCACAGTTGGCTCCTCTGCTTTGCTATTGTCAAATATATTATAAGTAGCACAGGAAACAACGGTGTGACAGTAACGTTTAGCCTTCATTACATGAAAAAACCCAATAAACATCACTACATGATTACATCTACAACTGCAAAAACCAATGCAAATTAATTTCATACACACCCCCTGTCCAATTCGGTCACTCTAAAAATCCATGTCCACTTTGAAGCCCCAATTGACAATTAGCATCTTTACCCGTAAAGCTAAAAACATTGGAAAGGAAAAAATGGAGCTCAGAAAGGAAAATCCCCAATTAACATCTCTACACTGAAAGCATTTTAGAGCTAGCGAGCATTGAACAGCCACTATCAGTCTCTCTCTTCTCTCCCGATTGTTTGTCGATCAATTATAAAGATAAAGAATATACATCAAACTCATTCATCAACAAAAAAAAATTTTAAGGACAATTATCATGGAATAAAGATTATATCTACTTTACCCTTATATTTTGAAATGTAAGAATCAACAATGCAATTTTTGCGTAATTTAGTACAAATGGGAGGGAAAAGTCCCAAAAATTGGAAGGGGGTGCCCAAAAGAGGAAACATTACACACGACAATCAGATACTTCATAATAATCCCAAGTCCTCCAAGGAAACAAAACTAAAAAAAAATAAAGCTGCATAGATCCTCTCATAAAAGATCAAACCATGTAAATGGCACGCTAAACATTACACTTCCAAATGAAGGGTCATGGTTTGGTTTATGAAAGAAATCTAAAGTAAATCTTCATATCAGAATTGAGATGATACTGAAATAATCTACACCACCATCGAGATAAAAATCAGCAAAGAAACTTGTTTGAACTGACAAAATCAGTTCTTTTACTTGCATTTTTTTTTTTCCTTCCCTTGATACCTGAAACATTAAAATGAAAGAGTCACATAGATCCCATTCAATAAGGCAGGGCCATCGTGGTCTTACTAATAAAAAGTTGATCCGTGATATTCCTTTAAAGTAATTGTAAGGTTGAATTTAATCAACCATGTGTTGGCTTTATTTCATGACAAATTTGCTTGTAATACAGCACTTAGAAACCTTGTATTTAGGTGGGAATCATGTAAGGGTAGTGTGTGAGAGAGTGTGAAGAAATGCTCAAGACAGTGCAGTGAAGTAGAGACTCGCGGCTAGGACTCGCGGGTGGCTCGCGGCTTGCAAGCCGCCAAAAGTTGCACACATGCAAAGTATGCAGGGGAGCTGAACAGTCATGCCAGCTGGAGCACTACAGGACAAAAATCCAGACTGGCCATTTAGCTAGCTCGCGACTTGAACTCGCGACTCAGTTAAGTCGCGAGGTCAAGTAGCCAGCCAACCCTGTTTTTGGAAAAACTGACTCTTTGCATTCTTTTCTCACACCAGTATAAATACCCCTCATTCCCACAAAATATGTGTGGCCATTCAGAAAGAAAAACCCTAAGAGAGGTTTCTTCAAAACACCCACCCAATTAGAGAGAGATACTCATTCTTAGAGAGAAATCTTTGTAGTCTCTTCTCATTCCCTCTCTCATTGTCATACCTGTTGAGAGGAGATTTCTATCCAAACACTACCCACACCCATTTAGAGTGTTGAGTGTTTTTGGAGTTTTGGGAAGCATTGGAAGATGCCAAGGATGGCGGATGCTATGGATTATAGCGGAATCCGGTAAGCTAGAAAAGAAAAAGGTTCGGCGCAACCTCGTTGGAGCAAGAAGCTTGGAGGGCTTAGGTACATCGGGTAGATTAGGCTTGGAGGGTCTATTGCTGTTCATGTATCCCAACTACATTTTCTAGTGGATTATTGACCGCTTGGAGGGCGGCGGAGAGGTTTTACGCCGAGGGCTTCAGTTTCCTCTTCGATAACACATCGTGTGTTGTCCTTGTGTTTGCATCTCTCTTCCCTTAATCTTTGCCTTTTATTTTCTACTGTGGATGTGATTTTAATTGGCTTAGATTGATTACCAATTCTGTTTATAGCTTGTGTTCATTTTCCGCACACTAGTTGTTTGTCATAAAGCTTGAATTGGTTAATTTGTAAATTGGGGGTCTAAACGTTCAAGGGTGTTTTTACACATATTTGAACTTTCAATTGGTATCAGAGCGGGTACACTTGTTGTGGTTTAAATACCTAAGTGTGATCCTTGACCCCTTGTGTTTATTTGCCATGGATTGTGCTTTGTATGCTTCTTTGCATGATTTGGTTGGTGATGAATGTAACATGCCACGTGTTTGTGAAAATGCCTCTATGAGTGTTAATCCTCATAAGTGTGATGACATGTTATTTGAATCTATGGGTGTTGTTGACAAACTCTTGAAGAAAAATGCTAAGAAGTTTCAAAAAAATTTGAGCAAGTTATTTTGTGAAAAGGATGATTTGATTGCTAAGCTCAATGAATCCAACAAATTGGTTGAGAAATATAAAAAACTTGCTGAAATTTCTCTTGAAAAGCTGAAAGAGTTTGAATGCTTGAATATGGACTTGGATGCTAAACTTGTTTTGTCTAACAAACTTGTTGATGATCTTAAATGTGAAAATGAATCTTTTAAGATGCATGCCAAGTGTTTGATTGCTGAACCTATTGTTAAAAATGATGAAAATATTTGTTGCAATCATGTTGTGGTACCCGATTTTGTACCTAGTGTGTGTTCAACCTTAAAGGACAAATCGGTGTACATTCCTCCACATAAAAGAAATCAAAAAGTGGAGAGAAATGTTGTTAAGTCAAAGCTTTCGTTTAGGTCTCAACCTAAGGTTTTGAATGGATTTAAGTTTGTTCCAACTTGCCACCATTGCGGTGTGATTGGTCATATAAGACCTCAATGTCATAAGTTGAAGAGGGAACAAAACCATGTTGCTAGATCCCTTCCCAAAAAGCCTAATGGACCTAAACACATTGTTTGTCACCATTGTGGTGCCTTTGGTCATCTAAGACCTCATTGCTCTAAGTTTCAGGCTCTTAAGAGAATTAAAAGAAAAGAGAAACTTGAGCTTTTTGGAAGTTGTGCTTTGAAAGCTAAACCGGTTTTGAGTGAAAATAGCGTGTTGTTAAAGAAAATGTTTAATGCTCTTAACTCCTTGACTATTTGCATCTCCGGTTCTCATTCTTCCAACCCTTGTCTCACTTCTCTTGAGACACTCATTCCAAACAATCGTTCCGTTTGGATGAGGAAGAGTTCTTATGGTTGAGCTTTTGCTCTTTTGGTCCTTGATCTAATTCTTTCGATCTTTGGAGGACCTTTCATGCATTAAATGTCATATCATCATGCATTTTGTGCATCTTGCATTTATTAGTATGCATTGTTTTGTTCTTGATCTTACTTTTATATTTCAGTTTTGTGTGAGTAAAAAATCCAAAACCACATAAAAAGTGAAAAATTCAAAAAGTTTGATTGTATATGTTTGAGCACATATCACATGTGAGTTTGGCCTTGTACCTTTGTACAAATGGCTTTGTGCATTTACGAGCTTAGCTTGTTATTTTTGCACTTATATCTTTGTGGGAAAAATCTTGACATCTTTGTGTGATTGTTGTAAATCGATCTTCAAGCTTGTCATGAATGATTAGTCAATAGTCATGTTGGTTTTGATACATGCGTAGACTTGTGCTTATATCTCTTCCTACTCTTTTATTTTTATTACTTAAAGAGCTCAATAAATGTAAATCTCAAAATGAAAAGAGATAATGAGCTGCAAAAGCCGTCGCATATACTAGTATTTGACTAGGAAAAAGGGAAAGCGACTTGTATTGAAAATGTTTGATGCCCAAAAGCCAAAGGCTTGTTCATCAAATTAAAATATCAAAAATTTCAGGCATCAACCTCAAAAATGAGATGTATTGCTCAAAATGAGTTGTATTGATTCAAAATGATCAAATGATATGAATTGTAAGAAGCCAAATGAAAAGCTTCAATCTTATGTAATCATTTTCTTGTGGGAGGTCATATATGTTCATTTCTATAATTGAAATAGACCACTTGACTTAGTACTAGTTGTGTATGACTTGATTGAATTGATCATTGAAGCTTCACTCTAGACTAAGGACTATTCCACATTTGATACACACACATAACACACTTGCCTAATGTTCAATGAATGTCTTATTCATTTGTTAGATTGTACTTGTCTAAATGTGATGTGTGTGTGCTCAATCTTATATGGATTAATCCAAAAAGATTTTTGATCATTTTATATGTTTTTGGAAGTGATTTTTATCACTTTTTGTGTTTATGTTTAGTGCTTACTTTGTTTTTTCAATGTTTAAACATGTTCTATATTGAAAAACAGGTGTCAGAGTTTTTCGCGGCTCAGCTGGCGACTCGCCAGTCGCGAAACCCCAGTCGCGAGCTCATCCAGAAGCTTTTGGCGACTCACTCGCGGCTTGCTCGCGACTCACTCGAAACTCGCGAAAATTTTCGCGACTGAAACTTGCGACTCGCGGCTGGCTCGCGACTCACTCGCGACTCGCGAAAATTTTCGCAACTGAACCTCGCGACTCGCCCAGTCGCGAAACGCCCAGAAACAGCTTTTTAAAGGGCTTTTTGTGGGAAACTTGTTTTAAACTTCTCCCATCCTCTCTAAAACCCCTCTTTCAATATTTTTATATCAAAACCCAACCAATTTGAATGGTTTTTCATTTCATTAACATTTCTAAGGTATTTATAAACTCTTTTCATTAATTTTGATCCTTAGATTATGTTTTGGAGAATTTTGTGCTCTTGGTTGGGATTTTTATCATAGGGGTTGGGAAAACTTAATTTTTGTCAAATTTCTTCATGGGTTTGGTTTCTTTTGCTGATTTGCATTGGTTGTTGGCCCCTTGTGGCAAATAAAACTTGTATTAAGGGTGGATTTCATGATGTTCATGCATTGTTTCTCATTATTGTTCATAGTGTGCATGCTAGGTATTTGATAAAATGCCTCTTAGACATTTTCTCGCTTGTTTGGACTCTGATGAGTACCAAACTTTGGGGTTTCTCATGTTTCTTCATTAGGAACATGTTTGGTTATTGGTTGTGTATTTAACACACCTTGCCCCACATGTTCATTTTTCATGCATTGGTCATGCATTGCACTTAGCCACCTCTTGCACACACTTTTGCTACCCTTGTCACGCATTGGTCTTGACCTTGCTTCTTCGTCCTAGCATGTCATGTTTACCTTATGCTTTGTAGCATGTTACATTGTCTTAGGTTTGAGCTTCATTTTCTCATTCATCTCGCACCCCTCATGCATCATTAGCATTGTTCATACCTTCATCTCTTGCCCTCGTTTCTTCTTGACCCTTTGTCTATTCCTGACAAAAAGGGGGAGAGTATACTCTAGAGAGTATACCGGAGTGTTTTGTCATTTCTATATGACTCTTGTGCACATTCTTTGGGGGAGAAATTCTATTTCTTATGCACATTTGTAGGGGGAGAGATATTCCATAGGGGAGATGCATATACCAAGGGGGAGAAGGCATTGAGATCATAAGAAAACTTTGTTCTGTTTGTTTTCTTGTTGGCTTTATGGTGCTTTGAGTTATGCTTTGTTGTTCTCATTGCATCATGTTTGTGCTTTGGACATGCATATATCCCTATGCTATTGTGCTTCTTTGAATGCATGTTCAGATGATCATTTGCTTTGCTATGTGATCATTGTAGTCATTTCTATATGACTGTTTTGGTGTATGATCAAGTTGCTCACATGTTTCACATCATGTTTACTTGATCGCAATTTACTTGTTACATTATACTTGTCCTTTTATTACTTGCTTTACCTTGAGGGTCTAATGTGTTTTGTGCAAGTGTTTCAGGTTACAAGTATATATGTTCCAAGTGCATCACAGCTTCTCATCATTTTGAAGGGGAGAAACTTTAAGCACTTTTAGTTTATATTGTTTAAGTTTTTATTCAATATAATGTGGTCTGTACCCATGTGCTTTTGTAAGCTTTTAGGGTTTTTGTTTTATGCATAGTTTGTAGGCTTTATGGTATGTACCTTGCTTTATGCAGCCTTTATGCTATGTTGAAATCAGTACTTTAATCTAAATGTCTTGCATTTTGATCTATGTACTGTCACTCTTGTGCCCTTGTAGGATTGTTCCTAGATGCATATACCTTGTGTAGTATGCATTGGTTGAGTGTTAAATATACAAGTAACTTGCATTGTTCTTGTTAGCTTGTATGTTCAAGTGTTCATTCCAAGTGTGAATGAGCATTGTGATCACTACCTTGTAGTGATTGCTTGTTTGATCAAGCCATGGTTTGTTTCTTAACTCCATCTTTGCTTGATCACATATTGCTTGCTTCATATGCATTTCATGCTTTTCTACATACAATGATCATGGTGTATTGTTGTGTTTCAGGAGATTCATGTTCATATGATTCAAGTGCTTCACAGCTTCTAGATTTAGGTGTGAGTGAGTTTTGCCATTGTTCCCAAACTCACGTTTAAGTCTAGAGTCTGTTTTAGGGTGTTTTGTCACGGAATAGCCAAAGGGGGAGATTGTAAGGTTGAATTTAATCAACAATGTGTTGGCTTTATTCCATGACAAATTTTCTTGTAATACAGCACTTAGAAACCTTGTATTTAGGTGGGAATCATGTAAGGGTAGTGTGTGAGAGAGTGTGAAGAAATGCTCAAGACAGTGCAGTGAAGCAGAGACTCGCGGCTAGGACTCGCGGCTAGGACTCGCGGGTGGCTCGCGGCTTGCAAGCCGCCAAAAGTTGCACACGTGCAAAGCATGCAGGGGAGTTGAACAGTCATGCCAGCTGGAGCACTACAGGACAAAAATCCAGACTGGCCATTTAGCTAGCTCGCGACTTGAACTTGCGACTCAGTTAAGTCGCGAGGTCAAGTAGCCAGCCAACCCTGTTTTTGGAAAAACTGACTCTTTGCATTCTTTTCTCACACCAGTATAAATACCTCTCATTCCCACAAAATATGTGTGGCCATTCAGAAAGAAAAACCCTAAGAGAGGTTTCTTCAAAACACCCACCCAATTAGAGAGAGCTACTCATTCTTAGAGAGAAATCTTTGTAGTCTCTTCTCATTCCCTCTCTCATTGTCATACCTGTTGAGAGGAGATTTCTATCCAAACACTACCCACACCCATTTAGAGTGTTGAGTGTTTTTGGAGCTTTGGGAAGCATTGGAAGATGCCAAGGATGGTGGATGCTATGGATTATAGCGGAATCCGGTAAGCTAGAAAAGAAAAAGGTTCGGCGCAACCTCGTTGGAGCAAGAAGCTTGGAGGGCTTAGGTACATCGGGTAGATTAGGCTTGGAGGGTCTATTGCTGTTCATGTATCCCAACTACATTTTCTAGTGGATTATTGA
The DNA here is from genome assembly GCA_028535165.1 of Quercus tomentella. Lineage (NCBI taxonomy): Eukaryota > Viridiplantae > Streptophyta > Magnoliopsida > Fagales > Fagaceae > Quercus > Quercus tomentella. The sequence continues at coordinate 16,971,510 of JAPQVY010000122.1, forward strand.
CCGCTTGGAGGGCGGCGGAGAGGTTTTACGCCGAGGGCTTCGGTTTCCTCTTCGATAACACATCGTGTGTTGTCCTTGTGTTTGCATCTCTCTTCCCTTAATCTTTGCCTTTTATTTTCTACTGTGGATGTGATTTTAATTGGCTTAGATTGATTACCAATTCTGTTTATAGCTTGTGTTCATTTTCCGCACACTAGTTGTTTGTCATAAAGCTTGAATTGGTTAATTTGTAAATTGGGGGTCTAAACATTCAAGGGTGTTTTTACACATATTTGAACTTTCAGTAATAAATGTGCAAAGGATATAGAAGTGATAAATAGCCCATATAGCATTTGGAAGACAACGTATAAAGATCATCTGAAAGATGATGACAAAATCAGTCATTTATGGGGATCAATTACAAAATTTACAATGTCCATATTCCAAACAAACATTAAGAAAAAATTTGAGAGCAATTCAAATGCAAAGTAAAACACAATAACCTGAAATCCAAATTATAAAGCATGTGCTACTTATAATTATTACACAATCAAAGGCTAATGCGTCTTTATTAGCTAGCCTTAAGCACCGTATCTCAACGTAAGTACACCTGAGCCAGCCATATTGACTGAACTAGTGGCTAGGAACCAACCCCTCGTATGGGCATTCATTGAGCGTTTTATACAGCCAAAGGAATACTAGGATGTACAAAGCATTTAAACTGCAGCCCCACCCCTGCACCCTATATAATAACAAGGACATGATTATTCAAGAAAACCTTCTTTTTCTCAAAACCATAAATAGTTTTAAACATATCTTCTCAAACCATGACTTAAAAGCATTCCCATTGAAATAATTTTAAAGAAGATGCTCAAAGGATCATTTAAGCAAGATAAATGTAATAGATTGTGTCTTGACTCTTGAACCCTCTATCTATATATTCATTAAGGTTGAAAGATGGAAGCTTGTAATTAAATGATGCAGATTCTACTTTGACATAAATTTTTTTAATTAAAAAATTATACAAAAATAACTACACAGTTCATGACAACACATTTGATGGGGGCAAATGCAAACCCATTTAGTCAAAGCACTTACATGGTCTCAAAAAACTGCCCATTTTCCCCAAAACACTAACTGAAGAAACTGCCCCCAGCATATGAGTTTCCAATTACGAAATATCTGATGGAGTTAATCCCTTATCTTCTCATATTCATACACACCTCATGTAATATATATTATATACAATTGTATGAAGCCTCCAAAAATAATTATATTTACCAAATTCTCTAAACGTTTTACACCATCGTATGGACATATCATGAAAAGATAGAGAGATCCATACCTTCAACATCTGACATGTGTTATATTGCCAAGGAAAATGCGGAAAAGTACATCTGGTGGTTTAATTGGAGTGTCCACTTCCTATGTGTTTGCTGCGTCCCTACAAATAGCAGAGAGGAAAGCACTATGACTTTGGACTTCAAAAGCTAGCATTAATACTTACTGATTGTCTTGTTTTCCAATGGAAACAGCTTGACTTGAAACTACTAAAAAGAATTTAATTTAAAGCTTTAGAGAATGGTCCAACAAATGCAAACAAAAGATCCTATAGAATGGAAGGATCATTTAAGCATAAAAACATATAAACTTAAAGGGATAAAGGAGTTTTATTAGCAGCCAGTAGGTATAATTGTTATCCTAACAATGATGAAGTTGTGGCCTTTCCTTCTTTACTAATTCAAATATTCTTGATTAACAAGGAAAGAAACAAGCAAATAAAAACATATGCTTTTATGTTATGTTCATAGAAATAACTCAACCAATCAAATAAGAATTATATTCTTCCAGGGATCCCAAACAAAGGCATTTATGAGGCCCAACAACTTAATTTTTGGCTAGCATATATCAAATGACCAGATAACAGTAAATTTTCATAGGCTTGGAAGGTAAGATGCTAAAATACCAATCATTTACAAAATCCTGGTATTCAAGAGGTACCATAGCATTCCCAACACCTTTTATGGTGTCTGGTCACGATGGTTCAAACCCCACCAGCCCCACTCCCCCAATTTACCCAGGGAAAACGAAAAAGGAAAGAAAAAGCCCATCTCAAACAATTTTGTACTTGGCTATTGTGAGTTAAAAATCACTTATTTTTCAACCCCCCCCCCCCCCCCAACTTATTAAAAACACATCTTTGGGCCCAATTTTTAGAAAAAACACTTCTTTAACACCTCATAATGCAACAAGAATGGACCATTGGTACAAAAAAGCTTGCCTGATCATACACACACACCTGGAAAATGTCAAAATGCTTTATACACTGATTATGGAAATCAACATATCTAAATCTAACTGTATATCAACGTCAAATAAATATGACCCGGAAACATATTGTACTACATATTAATGAATATCAAATAAACTAAATAAATGAATAAACCAATCTACGGCTTTGCATTCTAATTAAATAGTTTAAAATATGTACAGAACATAAACTTGAATAATAATTTTAATGGTCTAGAACTTGGAACATCCAAATTTTTGAATAGACTCAGTAATCCCAATTATTCTCAACTGCAAATACCCTCCCCTTGGGAAGCTCCTCCCAAATTTGTAGCAATTTTAGAACCTCCAAAATTTTGTTTTAGTGTTTGAATATTCTTATGAAAAATTTTATGCCCAATTCTTTTTTAGTGCAAATCACTCAGTATTAAGCAAAAGCAAAATCTCAGCAAACACCTTTCAATGTTTTCCCATGAAAACTAACCAAAGATCATCATTTAAATTAACAATCAATTTATTGTCTTATTCTATGATCCAAAGACTCTATTAACTTTTTAGAATCCCAAGAGCAAGGTGCACCTCAAAAGATGCCTTTTTAAAAGTATCTAATTGAATCACCTACCTTTTAGTTCTAGAAAAGTACATCTTGATGACCTTGACATAGGATCTTGTCCTTTAAAGGACACTCCACATTCCTAGACAAACAGACAAATGAAGATTTAAAACAATTAATTTGTATAAAAAATAATTAAATCCCTAAATCATAAGTGATAGAAAATACCATAGCAAAGGAGTTTACTCTTTACCTCTCTTCCAATATGACTCCTTAGCTTTTGAAGCAGAATCTAGGAACCAAAATGGGAAAAAAATTATGTATTGTTAATTGTTATGCAATTGAATGAAAGGGGAAATTGGTATAAGAGATTTTCAAAGAAAAGAAGAGAGTTCAATACCAGTGAATTATTATGAAAGACTGCAATTTATCTCATCAACCATGTTCTGATCCTCCCATCCAAGAATATTCATCAAAGCATCGATAACTAAAGTAAAAAGAAACAACAAAGATAAACTTTTAGACTGATAAGCCAAAAACGAATTGACCCCTTGTGATAGATTAATTGATTAATTAGCCAAGTTTTATAATTAATCAAATTAACATGTAAATGCGTGGTAGCACAAACAAATCACCAATTAAACTAAATATGCATCGGGAAATAAATAACACGGTGATTTGTTTACGAATGAGGAAAACCTAACGGCAAAAACCTCACCGGGTGATTTTAAGATCACCACTTCTGAAATTCCACTATTATCAAGCGATTACAAGTAAAGGAATCCCAATACCTTATACCAACCTACAGTTGAATCTTTACCCCAATACCCAATTGGACTTGTTCTGTAGTGACAATTTCTCCTTTTGATGCATGACTCCCAGTACGTGACTAACCAATTGCGCAGATCCCAGTACGTGACTTCAATCACCAACTAGAGAAGGTTGTTGGCTGCAAAGTTCTTCAGTTCATCCCAACGATGAAGATCAAGAAGATGCTTAGTCACAAAACCCTACGGTACACAAACACAGCAACTTCTTCACAAGAACGATGAACTAGGGCAAAATTGTGTCTCCGGTCATAATTTGCTTAAACAAACTTTGCTCAACACTTGTGCAACTTGTGAACACTTTGATGGCCCTTAAAATAATCCTTTTATATGTCTAAGGTTGTGAGAAAAGAAAGCTCAAACACATAAACACGGATTAGAGTCAAAATAGAACTGAAAATATGTTTTTCATAAACCTCAACAGATACCCTATCTGTCGAGCTACTGTTGGTTCACAGGGCTGAACAGCTCTTTAAACTTGATAGATGGCTAGTTGGCGAGCTAGCTATCGAGCTTTAATGACAGACACTTTTCAACTTGAATCTTGGACAAACTTGCATGGCTTTAACACTTGATCTTGAAACAAAGTTTCTTGAAGTATTAAACACATCCTAGATCTACCCAATTATAAGCAAAGTGCGTTTTGTCAAAGGATTAGCCAATTACATAAAATAGTTACATATGTTCCTAACAAGTGAATCATATATGTCCTAACAATCTTCCCTTTTGGCAATCCGTGACAAAACCACAACAAACAAATGAACATAGGAGAGAAGTCATAAATCACTCAACTCATATTCACTTGTTGAATACAATAAAATCTATTCTAACACAAACTCTTGAAAAACTTTGCAAGAAGAGAGTTTATGGCAAGAAGACTTTGACAACCTGTATTTATGAAACACTTTAAATAAAACTCATCAAGGCATCTTTGTGTGAAACAGAAATAATAGATTGCATACAAGTAATAAGAACCATGTGTAAAAAGATAGAAAAGAAACAGCATATGCAAGGATAGGTGAAAGAACATACATCAACATATAAAAAAAATAAGTACAATATATGTCAATAATGGTCACAAGACCCATATACAAGAATAAATGTATCTAAAATAGAGAAAAGAAAAATATACAAATAATCCTCACTATATCCCTCAAAAATATCAACACTCCCCCTAAAAAAAAAGTCCTATACTAACTCTCCCCTTAAGTATGACTACTCTCATAGCCAAAACTACTCCCCTTTTTTGTCACGAGTGACAAAGGGAAAAGTGTCAAGTAGACATCTCATCGGTAGAGCTAGCATCTCCATCATCATCATCAGAAGCATTATCGTCATCACCATCATCATCATCCTCATCCTTAGAATTAGAAGCCATAAGAGGAGGTGGAGGAGAAGCCTTAGGAGCAAAGCCACCCATGGTCACCTGCCGTCATGCTATACGACCAACACAAACATTCACCTGATAAGCTCTGTAGAGAGTGTATCAAGGCGAGCATCTATGCACTGCAGCTGCACCACGATATCCCCTAGTGACACATCGCTCGAAGAAAAGGAGGGAGCGGATATGGATGGAGTAGATCAAGATGGAGCCGAACGAGAGGGAGGAGCTACTGAATCCGATTGCCGTGACCTAAACTACGCCTCGCTATGTTTAACGATAGCGACGTTTATGGCACACGTGATAGAAAAATGGTCGAAAGAGGGAAAAGGAACAGAAAAATGGCATAAAATTCGCGTGATAGTCGAAGGGAAGATAAGCTTATCACGGGTAGGCGTATCCCTATACACATCTATAATAGAAAGAATAAAATGTGAAGGAAAATCTACAGTGAGGTGCTCTAATAGAGAAAACAAAAATTGAGCACGAGGCTCTATGATAGAGTTATAGTGAGAGAGTGGGTGCAAAACAAAAGTCATCACCATGAATCTAGGACCTTTAGCAATGGCCTTACATGGTGTAAACTAACGATCACCCCAGTCAGAAGGGCGCTCGTAGAAAGTAGAGATCATCTCGTCATTGGACACAGTCCTCAAACGATCACATCCGGGGAAGTCAGGATGCTCTACCCTTGGAACATGGAGCACATCCACAACAAGCTGCGGTGTGACAACAATACACGTACCTCGAATGTGAGTAGAAAAGAGAGGTACTTAATAATCGAATCCATGCATGTTGGAGTAAAACTCCTAAATCAGCACAGATGGACATGTGACCGGGATATCACATAGTGACTCCCAACCCCAATTGTGAATGACATCGGGTAGGTCAGTGTCGGCAAAGTCTGCCAAAATGACTCGACGTTTCGAATGAACACTTTGTCGAGAAAAGTTCTTCGAGAAGTCCTTTCGGGCATCCTCATCACGGAACCGAATATGAGAAGGAGTAGGATCAGAAGATGAAGACAATGTCCTAGAATGCAAATGGTTCTGGGACGGAGCTGACTTACGCTTAGGTGCTATAGACACGACTAACGTAAACAGAAAAGAGAGAGAGGGGGAAGAAATAGACAATTGAAAAGCTCTAAACAGTTCAAATATATAGAAATATACTGAATGTAAAGAACGTATGCATGAAAGTGCATGAGCATGTGATGTACAAAGTAAAAGAAACATCATGGGCTCAGCCCAATCCAATCCTACTAGCACATAAGCAAATCAACATGTATAACACACAACTAAATGCATGGAAATACAATTATAATGCACATGGAATGTAATGCATGAAGTTTTTAGTATTCAATCTTCAAAACCCATCCCAAAAATTTCAACAATAACTCATCAATTTTGAAAAACCCCAAAATTTTTCAAAAACCCCAAAATCTAGGTTTCAGAACATGAAAATGTATGTAAATGAGAGAAAAGAGACATACCAAGTGAAGAGAAAATTTGAAAAAGCTTGAAAATCACTTGGGAAAAAGATTTGGAGTGAGGGAGAGAGGTTTGGGAGGTGAAAAGACACTTCTGTTGAGAGAGAGATCGAGAAAAGTGAGAACCGGATCGCGCTTGTCCTTTATATAGATCGTTAGTAATTCTCGACAGATAGCGGTGTCGAGGAAGGTGTCGAGAAAAACAACGTCGACAGATGTTGCTGTCAAGAAGGTGTCGAGGAACAAAGCAAAGACACAAGAAGAGAAACTCGATCGATCCACCACCTATCGAGAAGCTATCGAGGGTCCAGGAACTTTCCCGATCGATCCACCTAGCTGTCAAGGATCTGTCGAGATTGCGATAAGAAAAAGCTTAAGAGCTCGACAGATAGCCAGGTGTTGAGAAAGTGTCAAGGAAGTGTCGAGGAGGTGTCAAGATTGCTTAAAAATAGTTTTTCAAGATGGGAAAAACACAGATATAAATGCAATAAAACATGCAACTCAACCAAAGATCCAAACAACATTTTGAACTTTCAAAATCATCACTTAACAAAAATTTTAAGCACATAGATCCCAAAAACACACACACACACACACACACACTAAACAAGTCTAACCAATTTTATATTTTAAAAACAAGTTAAGACAGTTTAGTGAGCATATATTAACACATGTAAAACCTTGTGATGGCTAAATCACATTGTACCTGCACATGTATCAAGAGTAGCAAAGAATATTGCGTGTTATGTGTGAAAAACATCGCAAGATTGCATAAATGTATACATACTATGACAATTTGAGATATAAGAAAATCACTTTAACTCACACACAATCATAACTGTTTGATGGGGACTATCACCTTCGAGATACATCCTATAACTCCCATATCTCCTAGAATACACGCTTGCAATCATATTTAAAGCATTTTGATCTTTTTGCTTTTTATTTATTTTTTTTTTGGCATATTTTTCTTTTTAAGCAAATCATGAATGGGCAAATAAGAGATAGAAAAGAAATACCCAATTATGTTAAGTATTTGACATTTCAATTTGCTATGCCGAAGCACACAAATGTCATTGACATTGCACTTTTGTTATGCCGAAGCATACATATGTCATATTATGATTGGCGGGCAACAGTGGTGAGATGGTTATTTATGTCTTTCTCTTAGGATTTTCTAGTCCTTCCCGTAAAAAAGAGTGATACGAGTGTTAAGTACAAGAGATCACGTAACCTTACTCATCACAAACACGAGCCACAAAGCTCACTTGCTTAGTTGTGCATAGAGATGCTCATCTGAGCTACAAAAGATACAAAGTTTAGAAAACTTTGTTTAATGGCCATCCAAGGTACACAAGTACCAATGTATACAAAACACAAACTGTTTTTGTTTTTGTTTTTTTTTTTTTTTTCTGATTTTTCAATTTTTTTTTATATGAAAAACAAAATAAACAAAACTGAAAACAAACAAAAACATGTTAAACAAAGCAAAGCATAAAACTAGACTGACTCAAAATAAAAGCAAAACACATAAGTTATGCAAAAACAAAAACACAAAGAGAGAAGAAAGTGATAGAATCACTTAGAGCCCTTTTCTTTCCACACCCTGGAAGAACCTTTCCTTTGATTAAACCCTTAAATTGGTGGTGAGGGGGAAGAATTGAAACCGTTCAAGTTTGAAAGAAACATGAGAGCTTTGAGAATATCTCTAAGAGGAGCAAGAGAGGATTGAAGCTGATTTTGGCTTCCAGATGCTATCATGTCGTTGCTCTGTTGAGTGGCGAAGCACTTATAGCAATTTGGTCTAGTATGACCAGCACCTCCACAATGATGACAGAGATGTTGCTACTTCTGTTTATGCTTTTGAGAGTTAGCCTTCTTAGCCCTAGGGTTTTTAGCTTCCTTCTTATCTTGCTTAGGGGGTGCTCCTAAGATAGATTTACCCTTGTCTATGTTCTCACTAGCTAAATCAATTTTAACATCATTGTTCTCAATTTCAACATTATTACTAGGAGGAACAAAAACAGTAATACTAGTAGAAGTAGTGTTAGAAGAAGAGAAACCATACCCTAAACCTGTTTGATCAGAAGCAGATTTCTGAAGACTGAGCATCTCATCAAGCTTTGCACTTGAAGTCCTCTCCAATTGAGCTCTGATTTGAAATAGCTCCGCTTTAAGCTTTTTGGTCTTCTCAGCCAAGAAATTGTTCTCAAACCTCAGTGCCCTAATAGTCTGATTGACTTCATCAACCTTTGTGGAAAGCTCTTCTCGCTCAAGCTCCACATCACTAAGCTTCTTGGAGGCCAACCTATACATCTTCTCATGCTTCTTTGAGACTTTATACAACTTTGCATAGGTTGTGTGGATGTCATGTTGTTCATCCATCTTTTAAAATTTGGACTCCACCAATTCCTCTTCTTCATCAACATCTTCAACAATCCCCTCAATAGGATTGATAGTGGCAGTGAAGGCATTCAGGATTCCATCATCCTCATTGTCGGAATCATCCTCAGGCTCAATGTCGCTTAAAGTAGCAACTAGTGCCTTGCTGCTCCCAATGCTCTTGAGATATGTAGGACAACCTGTTTCATGTGACCGAAGCCTTGACACCTAAAGCACTTAGGTCCTGCGGGAACAGTGTACTGACTGCCATCCTTAGCATCCTTCTTCCCTTTGTCTTGGCTCTTGAATTAAGAAGAACTGGATTGCCTATGGTTCTTGTTGAAGCCCTTCCCATTTGCATTCTTCATGAACTTCTTGAATTGCCTGGTGATGTAGGACTTCATCTTAGAATCTTCATCGTTTGAAGACTCATCTGTGTCACTGCTCTTGGTCTTCAAGGCCATGCTTTTGCTCTTGCCCGACTTACCAATCCTTGTTAACCCTAGCTCGTAAGTCTGCAGATTACCAACTAGCTCTATCAAAGGAATCTTGTCAACGTCCTTTGATTCCTCGATCACTGTAATCTTGGCATGGAATCTTTCAGGCAGAGATTTGAGCACCTTTCTCACAATCTTGGGTTCAAGAATGGTTTCCCCAAGATTGAAAGCTGAGTTCACTATGTCCTTGAGTTTGGCATAGAACTCATCGAACGACTCATCTCTTCGAAGCTTGTAGTGAGCCTCTGAAGCTTCGAATCCTTGATAGCCTTAGTTCCTTCATAGGTTGTCTGGAGGATGGTCCATGCTTCCTTTGCAGTTTCAATAGAGGATATCTTCTTGAATTCCTCATTAGTGACTGCACTGAACAAAACATTCAATGAGCTGCTGTTGAAGTTTGCTGCCTTGATCTTGGCTTCATCCTAGTTGGCTGGTGCTTCCTTTGCCTTGGTCCAGCCTATCTCAATAGCTTGCCACATCTTCTCATCTAGAGACTACAAGAAAGCTCTCATGCATAGTTTTCAGTATGTATAGTTAGTGCCATCAAATAAAGGAGGTATGATTAAAGACTGTCCTCTATCCATGACAAACAAGGATCAATGGATCAACACAGCAAAGCTTAAAACCTAATCAAAGTGTGCCTACTTTGATACCACTTGATAGGCCAAAAACAAATTTACCCCTTGTGATAGATTAATTGATTAAATAGCCAAGTTTTATAATTAATCAAATTAACATGTAAACGCGTGATAGCACAAAAAAATCACCAATTAAACTAAGTATGCAGCGGAAAATAAATAATACGGTGATTTGTTTACGAATGGGGAAAACTTAATGGCAAAAACCTCACCAGGTGATTTTAAGGTTACCACTTCCGAAATTCCACTATTATCACAGCAAGCGGTTACAAGTAAAGGAATCCCAGTACCTTATACCAACCTGTAGTTGAACCCTTACCCCAATACCCAATTGGACTTGTACTGTAGTGACAATTTCTCCTTTTAATGCACGGCTCCCAGTATGTGACTAACCAATTACGCGGATCCCAGTACGCGACTTCAATCACCAACTAGAGAAGGTTGTTGGTTGCAAAGTTCTTCAGTTCATCCTAACGATAAAGATCAAGAAGATGCTTGGTCACAAAACCAATTACGTGGATTCTAGTACGCGACTTCAATCACCAACTAGAGAAGGTTGTTGGCTGCAAAGTTCTTCAGTTCATCCTAACGATAAAGATCAAGAAGATGCTTGGTCACAAAACCCTACGGTGCACAAACACAGCAACTTCTTCACAAGAACGATGAACTAGGACAAAACTGTGTCTCTGGTCATAATTTGCTTAAACAAACTTTGCTCAACACTTGTGCAACTTGTGAACACTTTGACGACACTTAAAATAATCCTTTTATATGTCTAGGGTTGTGAGAAAAGAAAACTCAAACACATAAACACGGATTAGAGTTAAAACAGAAATGAAAAGCTGTTTTTCATAAACCTCGACAAATACCCTATCTATCAAGCTGCTGTTGAGCCACGGGGCTGAATGGCTCTTTAAGCTCGATAGATGGCTAGCTGTCGAGCTTTAATGACAAGCACTTTTCAGCTTGAATCTTGAATCTTGGACAGACTTGCATGGCTTCAACACTTCATCTTGAAACAAAGTTTTTTGAAGTATTAAACACATCCTAGAACTACCCAATTACAAACAAAGTGCGTTTTGTCAAAAGATTAGCCAATTACATAAAATAGTGACATATGTTCCTAACAAGTGAATCACATATATCCTAACATAGACTAATAGGACCTTTCAACATTTTACCACACTGAGCATTACATGATTCAGCTTGATTAGATAGATCTAAAGCATTTTTGTCTCTGAGAGTTGATCTTGAAACACCATCTACTCATCATTAAATTTTAATATCTTAACAATAAGATAAATTAAAGAGAAGAAGAAGAAAAGAAAGGCAAATATAGAAATTGACCCCCCCACCCCCCCCCCCCCCCCCCCCCCCCCCCAAAAAAAAGAAGAAGGATTGCACAACACAGATATTTCTCAAATGTTGCATGTTCTCAACAACTAAACCAAAAAAAGAAAAGAAAAGAAAAAGACAGTAACCATAGGAGCAATGCAATCAACGCAAAAAAGTTACTTAATTTGAGGTTTGGCTGCAAGAGAATTCAGGTTTGCATGCACACCTTCTTTGTTTTGTTTAGCAACGTAGAAAATACATAACTGAAAAAGGCCAAGGTCCTCAAGGAAAATCATAGGTAACCATAAGTTTTTTTTTTGGATGAAAAATTAAATTTATTGCAGGAAATTAGATAGACGTTGCAATTAACTTGCAAAGAATCAAACTAAATCGATCAATTATGGCTACCATCAAAATCATATAAATGGACCTCCCCACTGCCCTCTACCCCCTAAAAAACAAATTACAACATGACTCTATACAGTAACATAAAATTTTCTCTTTACAAACTCATTGGCCTTAGTGCTTCCCCAGACTTGACATTGCAGCAAAATACACAAGCATTCATTTTGAGCCAACCATAATAAACCATTGCAAACCTAGCAAATTTGCTTATGGTGCATCTAAAACTTCTACCCTTCAAATTTTTTTTTTTACTCCAGAGAACTACTTAGTACCAATTATATACCTTGGATTTTATTACAAAATATGACTTAACTTGTTGCTATAGCCTCTTTGAGAAAGGATAATGAAGGAACTAGTGGCCCTTTCTGAAGCCATAGTTTAGTGCCAATTTGATTTTCAACATTCTAAAGAAGCATTTCATCAAACAATTTGTGTGCTTGACTTAAATTTCAATTTAAAACAATCATCAAACATAGTCATTATTTGGTAAAACTGAAACACAAATTTATTAGAAAGTTTCAAATTCAAAGTATACATGTTTTCCAAAAAAGGAATTGGAAAAGAAAGACATAGTGAATCTTTCAATACCTTGAAGCCCAGGGGTTTCCAATGAGAAAAAAGATGAGTGGCAAGAGAGCAGGGTATTACATAGAAGACACGCAACACATCCCTAGATAACCTAATTTTAACAGCTTCTCTCGAGTGGGGAGTCTAATCCTCAAAGGAAGTCAGCAACTAATGGAATGTTAAGAATACCAAATAAATTTCCTCAACTTCACTTCAGAAAATTTGGGCTTTGTTTTCTCCCAAGCTGATTTGAAAAAGAGAACTACAAAGTTTAGTAGATTGAATAAAGTTTAGCATCTTCTTCTAAATGTGATAAATGCATTTTTTTTTTTCAGTTGAAAAGTGACAATACTCACAGTCAACATAGATAGCAATTGTAAAATTAAAAATCATTATAAAGTCCACAACATTTGAATATTAAGAAATGCATTTTGAAGAACAAAAGCAAAATTTGAATATCTAAGGATAAGGTATAGAACCAAAACCTAAAAAATAATAAATAATAAAAAAACAAGAAAAGATATAACCTCAACCTCAACGTGATTCTGTCTTAATCGAAATAAATACTCATCCTCCTGCGTAAAAGATACAAAATTCCAATACGGGGAAGTTATCGGGCTTCATGAATTCAATTATATTTTTGTCACAACTAACGAAATCCAGACTAATCACGCTAAGAAACCCATATCACTAAAATTGACTAAAGGAACTGTGTGCTAATAGGGTCCAATACTCATTAGCATCTTGTGACTTTGCTTGCTTCACCCATTGTTCCACTTGCTTCCAGTTTACACTTATCCCTGCACGTAAAAGTATGGAAGTGAAGTCAGTCACGTAACACAATTACGAAGCATGAATGAGGATAGAAAGGAAGGATGTTACCACCACGGACTTTTAAAAGCTGTTGAACTAGGAACCGCTAGCATTGTTGCATAATCTGTATCAATCAAAGTGATTTTATTTTTCTACTTGAATTTTGGATGGAGTTCCAAAACTGGTTGCTTTGAAAGTTAAAGTAGGGATTAGCTCAAGTGCCAATTTCACTAACTAATAAAAATTAGCTGTGGATACAGATTTAAATTTCAAATATCTTATAGAAAAGAAAGTGAAACTAGATATTCAACCTTTAATATCATTAGTTTTCTAAAATGTCATCTGAATAGATGATTTTAATTATTTTGCTAACAATTATCTAAGGTTTAAAACATTCTTTTTCACCTTTACAATAATAATAATAATAATAATAATAATAATAATAATAATAATAATAATAATAATAATAATAATAAATTATTATTATTATTATTATTATTATAATTGAATGTTCAATTAGTGTATAAAACACCTTGAATGTTTAGACCCCCAATTCACAAATTACCATTTCATGCTTATTATCAAACAATATATGTGTGGAACATGAACATAAGCTAAAATAGAATTGATAAAAACAATCTAAACTGTACATTTTTAGACCCCTTAAAACACAATTTGATTAACCTAGTTAATTAGTCAAGTTATTACTTAGTCCAAATTCCAGATCTAGGTTATCATAGTCAAACAATCATATCATACATAGCAGCGGAAATATAAATAACACAATGATATGATGACCCAGGAAACCAAACCGATAAAAACCTGGGGAGGATTTAACCTAGCTATCCTCAAGGTAAACCTGAATCCACTATGAAAGAATCGAAGTTTTACAATAGGACTTAGACCACTAACATCCTATTGCTACCCACCAGTAGAAACTTATTGACACGACCACGTGCAAGCTCCAAGACCACGGACTCCTTCTTTCTTGGATTCTCTAGCAAGTACAAGCACACCCGCTTGTGTTTCTTTAAGTTCTTTAGTGCAGCAACTGAGTGATTATCAAACTCTCAATAAAATCTCCCTTTTGATAATCCTAAGCATGTGTGAAGGCAACCACCTCTAGATCTCACAAGAGATTCACACACACAGCAAATAGAGCAACAGAAAAACGTGGCTAGGGTTTGCCTTTTATACTTAGGGCAAAACATAAAACCCAACACATTTTAACAAGCTAGGGCTGAGTTGGAAAAATCTACAGAAAAAACATTTTGCCCGAGATTCGATCGATCGAGTGTAAGCTTCGATTGATCGAGCCAGGCTGAAAGTCACTAATACTTCTGCAGCCACTCGATTCCAACTTTACATACAATGCACACACTTTGAGCAAGTCTAAACAAGAGTAACAACTGTTTTGATCATGGTTTGCCAACATTACACATTAAAGTTCTAAATACATTAGTTCCTAAGTCTTTAAAACCTAACATAAACCAAATAAAATCAAAATCACAACAAAAATTAAATGGCAAAGATTAAGGGAAGAGAGATGCAAACACAAGGATAACACAGCGATGTGTTATCGAAGAGGAAACCGAAGTCCTCGGCGTAAAAACCTCTCTGCCGCCCTCCAAGCGGTCAATAATCCACTAAAGAATGAAGTTGGGATACATGAATAGCAGAAGACCCTCCAAGCCTAATCTACCCAGTGTACCTAAGCCCTCCAAGCTTCTTGCTCCAACGAGGTTACGCCGAACCTTTGTCTTCTTTAGCTTACCGGATTCCACTATAACCCATAGCATCAACCAATATCAATTGGTCCCTTCCTAATTGCTTCCCAAGTACCAAATAGCCTCCTCAAAAATATGAGTATGGTGAGAAAAGGTTTTGGCTAATGTACCTCTCAAGGATTTAACAATGGAGTGGGTGAGAGTAGAGGAATTTGGAGAATCAAAGGATGAAGATTGTGGATGAGTCAATCTTGTTTTTCTCTAGGGTTTCTCTCTCAAAATTCTCTCTAGAAGTTCTCTACATTTCGTGGGTATAAGGGGTATTTATATTGGTGTGTGTATGGAATGCGAAGAGTCAGTTTTTCCCAGACAGAGTGCACTGGCAACTTGGCCTCTCAACTTGACTAAGTCGCGAGTCCAAGCCGCAAGTTAACTGAATGGCCAGACTGGACTTTTTTGTCCTGTAGTGCTCTAGCTGGCATGACTGTTTAGCTCCTCTCATGCTTCACTCGTGTGCATCCTTTGGTGACTTGCAAGCCGCAAGCAAGCCACAAGATCTAGTCACGAGTCCCTTACTGAGTGCACAAACTTGAGCTTTTCTTCACACTCTCTCACACACTACCCTTACATGATTCCCACCTAAATAAAAGGTTTCTAAATGCTGAATTACAAGCAAATTTGGCACGGAATAAAGCCAATAAGATGGTTGATTAAATTCAACCTTACAATAATTACTATTAAATTTTTTTAAAAAAAAAGGTGAATAGTAATAGGAAACTTGAAAGATGCAAAGGGGGAAAATGAGGAGAATGTGCATATTGCATGTCAATGAGAAGCAGAGAGGGAGTTGATGTGGGAAGGAGAGACAGAGAGCATATACCTCAGGCGTCATTCTATAAGGACTTCCCTTGAAAGAAAGCATGAAGGAAGAAACTCTTATCTGCTTCAGAATAATCAAAAATCAGAAATGCTTTTGATGATTAATAGGAAACCATATAAAAATAAATACAAAGAATACAAATACATACTATTCTCAATGTTCATAGGTCAAGTATTTTTATGGGCTCCCCAATATGTCAGGCAAGCTTCATACTAGTAAATCATATGCCCTTCATTCTAGTTGGCTTATAGAAAAATATGAGAGAGAGAGAGAGAGAGAGAGAGAGAGAGAGAGAGAGAGAGAGAGAGAGAGAGAGAGAGAATCGTTGATCTAATCTATATGGTGAAAGACAAAAATTAATTTCCATTACCAGTATTACATAAACAGCATTTAATTTACTCTGTATTCTTGAGCACATTTTTGTTCTAGAAAGTTGTATGCTTTTGAAATAAAAGTAAACTTCTATTTATGGGGTAAGATAAATGACATTGACTCTTTCCATCTTCTTACTTTCCAATTGGAGACTCCAGGCTCAAGCCATAATGAGGGAGAAGAGGTGATGTGGGGCTTGTAGGCCCCCACAACCCTGGACCTGAGCTTCTTGATCTCATGTTGAACATGGTATCACCATGTCCTTTGCAACCAAGATACAACACCAGTTACCATTCATAGAAGCATAATTGGAATTATTCATTAAAGTCTTTTTTTGGGGTTTTAGCTAGGCAATAGAATAAGTACCAGTAGGGTACAAGAACATTGATTGGTTGGGTTATTCCTTTTTTTTTTTAATCTATAAAGAAATATTTATTGCAAAAAGATTACTACAATTGACATGCAGAAGTCTGAAGAATTACAGATTAGCAATATTATGTACATAAAGACTACGACTCTATACACTCTGGGATGGAATGACTAGGTGGTAAATTCCCAAACGTGAGACCAATCAAATAAAGAATTA